>CM076573.1:926396463-926996463 GCA_034641835.2 Pinus albicaulis
TATAATTTATTGACTTTTTTGCTTATGAATTTGCATTTGCAACTAGATTATTCTCAAAAAAAATATTTGGACAAAAAATAGACTATCATCATTTAGTGTTTTTAGTTGTGTTCAAGCTCATCTTATTTATCATCATACTCACTTGATTTGGTGTCATATTCACTCAATTCAATTGCATCCTTGCTTGGTTATTTTTATGGCTCTCTAAGTTGTTGATGTCATTTTGATTACGGTTACAATTATTAACATTTGTAATATTGTCCTCCAAATCTCTTATAATTTCTTATGGAATCCTAATAGATATGTTTAAGGAAGAAGCAAATTCTTTTATTTGGTTAAGAAAATAGAGTTAACTCCACTTTCCTTCTCTTTTTCCAGATGAATTCACTCTTCCTCCTCCTTCCTTCCATTTTATTGTCCTTAGATTTTTTGGCTTCTTTCTTCTTCTTCTCTACTCTCACTATCCTTATTTTATTCCTTTCTTTAAAATAAAAAAAAATCCGAGGAAAAAAATACATTTCTATTCAAGAATAATAAAATATATAAACCATAGGTGCCTAATCATATTCCCAAAAATAGTCCCCTATTAAGAGGATCTAAATATGAACAAGATACTAACATTCGCATACATCAAACAATGAAAATCTTCATCCTTAATTCTTTTACAATAAAGGATACATAAGCCTACTAAAAAAATTAAAAATGTTTAAAGACATGTCATTTACTCAATGTGCATTCTCATAAATCTTCAAGAGTATCAACTCTTTGACTTGTCAAATGACCATCCAAATACTCTGCTAGCATAAATTGATTTTCTAGTAGTTCCAAATTTTCCTTGGATAGATTATCCATCACTAATTATTTTTAGGCTAATCTAGGGGCATAAATTAGGAAATGATCATTTAATCAATCCAGGTGTTTATAAACTTAGAAGCACTTGACTATACGTAGGGAATTAGACTTAGAATTGTTGTCATGTTAAGAAATGGAAAAAATATTACTTGTCCTAAAAAATGGAGCTAAGTTGCTTAAGTCAATTAGTAGGCAAACTAAAAAAAATGGCAAAATTAAAAAAACATAAAATAAAACTAATCTAATAACTCGAACAATTAAAAGAACTAACCACATTTTTTTTAAAATAAAAGCATAGTTCTTACTTAATATCATTTAAAGATCAAACATGAACTAGCATCCCACAAGTTGTAGTTTCTTTGAATTCAAAAGCCTACAGTTGTTGATTCATAATTCTTGCATTTATCTATCTTAGTTGATTTCAAATATTAAAATAAAGGACATTTTCAAAAATGGAAAAAATAATTGAGTAAGTCTAGTTTGGTGGACTTGCATGCATTAGGGCCTTTTCCGAATGAATGGAAACTCCTAATTTTTTACATAACTTATCAATAAGCTTGTTTCTCAAGACATTTATTAATCTATGAAAATAAGATCTATAATGCTTTAATGGAAAACTAGTTAATAAGTTATTCATGCACTAGGGCATTTTCTCATAGATGGACACTCCTAGTATTTTACCTAGAATATCAAGAAGTTTATCTTAAAGAACATTAACTAATCTATGATCAGAAGACTCAATATGTTGATAAACAATAAGAAAGCTATAATACCTAACCAATTAATATAATTGATAACAAAATATTATGGAAAAAGCATGAAAAGAATGATATAAACATGTTACTTGAATTTTCACAAAAGTAAAGGTTTACTTGCGTACAAATAGATAAACATAAAAGGAAAATAAACGAAAGTATGTTAGAGCATTAACAGATATGCATACTCCATGGAAACAAATGCACACATTGAGACTGTGGGGCCTTCCACGCTTTAGCTTGCACATTGAATTCTATCAACTACATTGAATTCTATCAACTAATGAAAACTCGCAAAGGTTACATGTATTACTAGTAAATAAACTAAAATTAAAGCTTCAATGTTGAGGTTTCCGAGTGCTTAGCTCACAATGAAATTATAAGCGTTTTAAAATTAAAAGCTAGTAAGCTTCATTAGCTTTGCTTTTATACGGAAATTTTGAAATAAATTATTAAAATTCCTACTTGTTACTATAAACTATTCTGAACTTGCTTCTTAATCAATTCAACCTCCCTCGTGCCTTTGATCATGGAAGAAATCATGTTTAGAAAATATGGGTGGATTCTTTGAGAAAAGATGCATTTAGCAGCAACATTGGTCGTGTTGACAGTGTGTTGACCGGCCTTCTACTTCAATTTTTTGTTGAACCATCTCGGGATCATAGGGAAAAAACCATGTATTCATTTTTTTCCAACTAGCCTAAAACTATTAAAATGAATGAGTATTTATGAGAACAGCTAATATCGAGTAAAAAAATCTTATAAACTAGCTTTATAATGCAACAATTTCATGAAATTTTGAAAATTAAAAATAAATAACAAAATACCTTAGTGAATTATTTATTGATTAAAATAGGTTCAAAAAGTAACAAAAGTGGTTTGGATATAGTATTTAATCATAGAAAAATGTTGCTAAAATAGAGGATTGACAATTATTTTCACGATAAATATGTACAAAGCATATATCCTAAAAACAACTAGAGATTTGCATCAATTTTTCCACAATCCAATAGAGATTGATGTTCTCAAATTGAGCCTGCCATTCATCCACTATATAGTTAATAATGAATCACCAAATACCTAAATAGAAAATGTCCGTATATCCTACATGAAAGCAAAGCTTGGAGTTCTCCCTAATTATTTGTGGCATCACTTGCATTTTCCTTGAAATGGAAGAAATGTGAATCCAATAAATGAACCACAAATCCAGACTCTATCGTTCTCCTCTATATTTAGCACAACGCATCAAAGAATCCCCACAATTTGGAACTATTTTGTATATTTCCTATTACTTTATGAACCATATACTTGAGAAACTATTTATAGAAAGGAATCAAACCTAACACATGGGAAGAGATGACAAATGAGTGCATGAGTTTTCCTTCAATTTCTTTCTTTAAACTTATTTTAACTTTCTTTCATTATTTGTTCTTGGTGTGCCCTTAAACTTTCTTTCCCTGATGTTGCTTTCTCCCTATTGTCGTATCTTTCACCAAGTATTTGCTCTTCTTGGAGTCTTTTCACTCCTTTTTATTTATGCGTGTTTTTTATTCCATTGGTTATTTCCTTTGTTTTATGTAAATCATTATCTTATTTATTAAATTATCTTTTGCAATTATATTAATTTCTTCTTCCAAATTCCTCTGGATATTGTAAACTAATATGATAACTCCCAACCACACCTTGAGCTTCGTATCCAAATAGAAGCATCACATGGAATCTCTACCTCTTGCAATACATACACATTATGACAAAAGAAAATATTTATATTGTGAGGTGGATAGTACTCGAGCCATTTATGGAAACAACTAAGGAATACCACCATTCTGCTTTAATATCTGATAATTACGCACCAACTCCGGCCATCCTTCAATTACGTGGAATGATAAAGGGCATGATTATTACAACGTTTGGGTTTTTCAGCTCAACATGGGAGGTATGTAATGTTAATCCTTCAGAGTATTCTCTATGTATGTTCTATATTCCTTTGAAAAGTGGTTCACAAAGGCTTGTTCTCCTCTTGCTCTCAGCCCTTTTTACCCACACTTCTCTTTTCCCACTCTAAGAAACCACCTCTTTGTGGTTTGAGGTCAATGTAGGAAACCTTACCATGTTGCATGGAGGAAATTAGTGCTATGATGATTGAGGTGGAGACGGATCCTCTGGTTCCCAGGGTGAAATATAAGTACCTCTTTTTGAGAAAGGAATCCTAGAAACTCCTCTTTGTAAGTGCAGAAGCAAGCAAGGGAGTCTCTTAATGTTTTTTTGGAGCAAGTTCCCCCTTATATCATAGATGAAATCGAGATACTTGAACAAGAAGTCTGAGGGGAGTGTGGCATGATTTTTGACTAGGATACCAATATAAAATTGGGAATTGGATCCCCGATACAAGGAGCACCAAGGTGAGAGAAAAATAATAATAAAACGTTGTAAACCTCTACTGCCACACAAAAATAATAGTGTGGAAGGTACTAATGCAAAGGGTTGAAGCCAAAGAACAAATTATGTTTCAAATGGATGAATTCAACTACAATTAAAGGATATCAATGATAGACTACCTGCCTTGGCACATTTAGGGAAAAACCATCATGCTACACAATGTTTCTCTATGGCTCCTACATCAAGCAAATCATCCTCTCCATTGAGTCTTTCCTATTGCATAATATATTAGTTCCAAGTATTTTCTATATCATTAGCTTCTAAATTTCTGACATTTAGGGTCCATGTCTTTTTTTGGGGTCATTACTAGTTCCTTCGAAAACTCAGACTTCCAGTTTTTCATAATTATGATATTAAACTTATCTCATTATGGATGAAAAAACTATTCCAATACAATTAGTCTAGTTTACCAAGTGGTAGGCCAACAACACTCGCAATTTTGTATATTTCTAATATATAAATTTCAATGAAACTCTTACTTACAAAGGAAAAAAAAACTTGTCAACCTCTTAATTTTAAAACAAAATTATTTTAAGTATCTAATGCAATTTCAAATATTCTATTTCTTTGTTCTTATTATAATATTTATTATTTCTTATTTCTCTTTTAATTCCTTATTAGTGGATGATTTTCTTTCATATCTTCTTCTTGCTTCATTTTTTTAATGTGCTTTCTCTTTTAATGTATTTTTATTGTTTGTGTCTTCTTAAGGATGTGAAAATATTTGATCTTATATGATTATTTTCATGTTTATAGATTGGTTTTATTTCAATTTAAACTTGGTAATTATTTCATTGTTTAGAAACAAAGTTAGAAGAAAGATTAAATCGTGTGGGATTAACTTTGATTTCGACTTTGTTATATCAAAATTGTTTATTCATCGAGCCTACATATCAAACTATAGGCATGGATTAAAACTTATAGCTATCTATTTTTACCATATTTATTTTTTATTTGAAATTGTCTCTTTTAGACTCAAAGATGATCATTTATGTGTTTTTTGGTTTTGAAGTATGTAGATAACTAGGAGTCTAGTTGAAGTTGGTAAGATACTAGAATGTTGATTTAAATTGAAGCGCAAAAAGTGTTCCTACATGACCATGGAGAAAGACAATGAAACATGCATAATTTTTTATGTTGATAAATGAAATTTTAATATTGGTTAATCACTTCACACACTCTTTAATCATATTTTTGAGTGCCAAAATCTAAAGCTCAAACATCATAGGCTTTATATAAAGCCCATGCCAAAACCAACAAATTATTCCTTAAGGCATTAACACCACCCTCAAAAACCATCTATCCCTGGGCACTTGTGTCACCTTTCCTCAAGGGGAAGAATGCCATACAAATGAAGGGGTAATCCTTAGTTCTTACGTTGCTCAAGTGTATGAAATGGGAGAGATATATTCATATATATGGAGGTGTGGTCTATGGTTCTTGGGATATTGTGAGCATATGAAATGGTATTGAGTATTCAAGTTGGAGGTGAAGTAATTTTAATAACTAAATACATGTGTGTTAGAACAATTAGCTTTTTTTTTAAGATTTTCCTCAGTTAAAAATTCCTACAATTCCAAAGGCACCCAAAGCATATAAGCCAATGAAGAAACTATGTTAATTTGTGCACAATTTTGGGAGCATTTCGAAGGTCTGCATCTACGAACTAGGGTTTGGCTCTGACAATAATCGTGGTCATATCAGGAGGGGGCACAGGTACCCCTTCCTTTAGCACAATCGTCACCCACAAGGGGAAGGATCTGGAAGCTTCCTTATTCACCAAATTGACTACCCAAAATGCATTCAAGAAACCTTCAGCCACACATTTGGGAGAGTGAGGGGCAGGAAAAGGCACCGAGCACTAGAAAAAGCAAAAATTAAGCGGGTTCAAGTGGGAAAATATCGGCCTAGTCTTCCACAACAAACTATTGCAAGCCAAAAACCAAGAAGATTCCAACCTTATAAATAGAATACCCTAATATAGTTGCTTACAGAGAATACATGTAGGAGCACGCTATCAACTGCAATTTTATGGGGTTTTTGCCCTCGGAGAAGTGCTTAACTACTGGATATAACAAAAATGGCGCCCAAGGGGGGCATCAAGATCCATCTTCGATCTCAGGGTTTCTTCACAGCGATCTTTGATCTATTAGAAGACTAAGATCGAATCTTTGAAGGAGGGATTTATTTCTTCAACTTAGCAGGTTTGTACATGCAGTATGGGAAGGAAAATTTTCCCCGAAGAAGGAATATTTCATGACTGTTTCGATCTGGATCAATAATTATTCCCTGCCAACATACTACTCGGCACCCTCAATCCTAAGTGGAATGGGCAACAAGCTTGGAGAATACATCAAAAATTCAAAAAGAACTCAGTTAGGGAATTACGCCTACTATGCATGAATCTACATTTACATGGACGTCTTAGGAGCCCTACCAGAAGCAATAAATCTCATTTTTCATGACGAGGTATGGGTGCATAAGATATACTATGAGCACATCCCCTTTCGCTACCGAAAATTTCATGAGCATGGGCATCTCTTTCAATAATTCCCTCAAAACCATCTCCCATCAATCAATTCCCAACAACAAAAAATATCATACGATCAAAGGTTTACCACGGTATCCTCCCAGAAAAAACATGGCAATAATATCCAAGGTAAGAAGACCTCATCAGAACAAGTTAACAGGAATAAATTCGATATACTGTGGGAAGACTAGGAGGATCAAGCAAAATAAAATGATGAAAAGGAAAACAAGAATATCAGCAAAGTACAAACTCAACCCACATCCCAAGAGGGCGATCCAATCCTCACTGAAAGCCCAAACTCAAACATGCAGGGAATGGAGGATGTTGAAATAGAGTAAGGGAATAACAACAACTTAAATGAGGAGGAGGTCATTGAAGAGGTCTTACGAGACATGGACCTCAAGAAAATAGCTGAAGTTTGGGAGAAGAAAGGAATATTAGCCATACCAGAGGAATATCTATATAAGATAGAGGAGGCATAACTCTATCAAGAGGAACTAAAACAAGTCACAATAAAAAGGTAGTATGGATATCTCAATCAAATTTGCATCAAGTCCAATATTCTGGCAGACTAGTACAATCCCAAGGGGTCGAGATGAAAGCATGGAATAAAATTGACCAGCCAAATACTACAAGAGCTTGGGGAATGACTGATAAATGAAGGTAAGGTAAGAGCCCTAGTCCTAACTCACAAAGTTTCACAATGAATTTAATCTCATGGAATATATGCAGTCTTAATGGACCTACAGAAAGAAGGCTCCTAAAACAGAATATCACGAAAAACAATTTGGACATTGTTTTCCTCTAGGAAACAAATGTAGGTTTAGAAATAATTCCCTCCCTACAAAAGAAATGTTGGAAGGGCTATGGGAATATTTCCAATTCTGCTAGAGGAATAATGGGAGGTCAAGTAATCCTCTAGAATGAAAAAATGTTGAATCTCA
Organism: Pinus albicaulis; assembly: GCA_034641835.2. Lineage (NCBI taxonomy): Eukaryota > Viridiplantae > Streptophyta > Pinopsida > Pinales > Pinaceae > Pinus > Pinus albicaulis. Next base: position 926,403,984 of record CM076573.1, read on the forward strand.
AAACAACCATCTCGGCTCCCAACATTTTGTTTGTTGTATTTCAACTGATTGGATTAGTTTAAACCCTATGTGTCACCAATATTTATGGACCTCACCAAGTAGACGAAAATATTATAATTTTGGAAACCCTAAATAAACTGCAAGAATCCCTCCCAAGCACCCACGATATCATAGGGAGTGACTTCAATATGATTACCAACTTCAATGAGAAAAAATGGGGTGTTATAGGTCAATTTGGGCACCATTCCCAATGACCTTGTTAATTGGGCATCATCTCCAGGACCAATGATCAAGGGTCTATCATTCTCTATCATTTCAGTTGCTACATGCCCTAAGACAAGAAACAAGACAAACCAAGCAAGACTTTCATCAAGCAAAGGTTTCCAAGGTTTGAAGCTTATTATATAGCATATGAGAGCTCACCAATGCAGGCTCTAAGGGGCCTAAGTGCGTTGCATATGCAAGTAGCCCCGTCCAAGGCTACTCTACAAAGTACTTCCTGACATTCACAGGTGTGTTGGTCACATTGGGAGCGAAATTCTCATTGTTCTGAAATCTACATTTGGCTAGTACCTTCTAGAAGAGTTCACATGTGTCAAGCTTCAGATCCAAGTGTCCATTTGACATCTACATGTCTGGAAACATGTCTTGCCTATTACTGGAAAGTCATTTATTGCAAAACAACCTACAGTTCATCTATAAATTGAGCAAAGATCTAAGTGCTTGAGAAGGAAGAATTTGAGTAGAGAAATGCTGGAGAATTTTCAATTGAAAGCTAGATTTGTGAAGCTGCTGCTGGAGAGATTTATACTGTGATGAGGTTTGGGAACATTGCAGGAAGGTCACTTCAAATCATTCATTAGGTTGTAACCTCTCCTTCTATCATTAATAAAGAGTATTTCTTATTTTTCCCTATATGCATTTGTATTGGCTTTGATTTTCCATATTGGAAGATCTTGGTTGATGTATATGGTTTATGCTTTACTGATTTAGCTAACTAGCTTGAATAGATATCTATATTATTGCATCTTCTGTTGTTTCAGTGTTCTTTCTTGCAGGAAGCATTCAGCCCACAAACTGCTTGAATTTGAAGTTGCAACAGAAGCGACAGAAGGAGCCATTTGGAAGCGACTAGACAAGTAAGCCTCCAATCCTTTCTGTGTATCTATTTTGAGTTAGGAAAAATAGTCGTATAGTCTTTCACCTGTTGTTCTAGAGTAGCACCTTTCTAGGGAAGCGTGATTTATCCGTAATTCACAATTCTGGCCCAACAAATTGGTGACTCCACTGGGGAGAATTTCTCTTAGTTCTAGGTGTTTAAGCCTCTGATTTTCTTTATTTATCCACCCAATATTTGTTACACATAAAGATTAATATTTTTCAAAGCCTAATTTGCAAAGACAATTAGTTAAACAATAGTATTTTTCTTTGTATATTGTGCCCAATGCACCCTTAGACTGGACACGGTGCTTTGCAAAGCACTGTCTCCCTTCCTAGCTTGCGTTGCAGAGCACTGTCTCCCCTTGGAGACTGCGTTGACTCCTAAGAGTACCCAAATTCCCTTGAATTTGACTTTGCAACTTGCTTCAGTTTTGTTTGTTGTTGTGTTCTGAAAAGTTTGATGCTCAATTGACCAGTGACTCTATATACTTCTTCCTCCTTTGGCTGAAAATTTGTTCAATGTTTGTTTAAAAAAGTTTTTTTTTATCATTGACAATTTGATTTCAAAGTACTTTTTATGGTCGCATTAAGAATCATTTGCTTTCGAAATAGGAAATTGTCGTAAAATCTTCATTTCCTTGATAGGAGAAATTGTTGTTGAAATCCTCGTTTTTCCTTCAAAAGAGAAATTGTTGCTTGTATTCTTCGTTTCTCGAAAGTAAAAATCATTTGAATTATTGATCTAGTGCACCTAGTTTCTTTTCTGCATTCATAACATTAAGGAAACTGAAAAGAAAAACTTGCATTTTCATGTAGAATAATGTGTGTTTTGCAAAAGAAACATTAGGAAATTTGCATTTAGTTTGTGATTCATTGATTTTGTTTTGTTCATTGATTTGTTTGCCCACAAATTATTTGCTCTCTTCCCTTAGTAGCTAGGTTCTTCATTGAAAAAGCTGAAAGTGAAAGTTTTTTTATCATTCTTAGCTTGCATTTTAGGAATTTCATACCATCATCGCGTTGAACCTTTGAAATGAAAATTGTTAAGCAAGATCAACATAAAATTAATCTCAATTTACTTAACAACGCATTGGAACCATAACGATAACATTTAGAAGGTCTAGACTAGAGACGTGTTCCGGCGTCGTAAAACATAGAAGTTGTCATTAACTTGTCTGTGATACATTCCGAGTGTGATACCTCACTCCATGTACGTAAGTATATCGTAGCTCGTCCACATACTTTTGGGTATATGGCAGTGTTACAGTACGATAAGTATAAATGGGTGCTCTCACTGTGCGGTTTCGCATCAGACAGCACTAATACAAACTTGGGCCTCCACGTACCTTCGGGTATATTTGGGAGGACAAATTTTACGTGCTATCCATCCATAGTGAAACGAGTCGGCCACCTTGAAATTGTGATACACCGAACACAGCATTTGGGGAGATTACCTACCCGTACTTCTTAGTTCGCCAAGAGGTATTCTGCAGTTCACAGTTTCTTGGTAAACCCTTTTGCCTAGCATTACCCTCTTTTTTTTATTTTTATTTTGGTTAAAATAAATTAGTAATCATGGAAGAAAAAAATCATATCCCCCATCGTTCGCATAGATTAGATTTAAAACCACCTTTACCACTGGAAGTTACTTCTGGTAGGCGAAGTCGATCACGATCTGCCGAATCAAGTACAATTCGTACCTCTGGCGAAACATCATCTTTTAACCCAGAGTTAGCTCAAATTGTTTCCACACATCCCAATTCATCTACTATTGTCTAAATGGAGTCTTCACAGCTACCCGTGGTCATGATCCATCTAATCTGTAAGACCACACCTCCCGAACCCGACGTTGTTTAACTGGAAGTTGATCCAAATCCCATTGTGTTTAGGGGGTAGTTGTTATTGTTCAAACTGGACATCCTCCCCAGGACCAATGAAATAGGGTCTATCATCCCCTTATATTTTAGTTGCTATATTCCCTAAGTGGAGAAAATCTTGATCCCGAAGTCGAACAACCAGAAGTTGTTTCTGTATTGGTCACTCCACAATCTATTGTAGCTATTGATTCTCCCATATCACATAGTCAACCACCTAAAATATAGTTTGGGCCTAACGGCTAATTTCTTCCACCTGGTTTGATTTCAATTGAAGAAATATACAAGACGATACACCTTTAACTCCAACTCATTTTCAGTAGGAGCTTTACCTGTACAAGTCTTTTCCTCAATCACCTTCCTCTATTTTTTTTATCCTATTTCACTTCGAGTTCTCGTAGATTCTATAGGGTATACATTGGGTCATTTTACCATGGCTGAGATAACATCCCAGACTGAACCATCTATCTCAGCTGTGACAACATCTATTGTTGCCTCATCTTTGATTTATTGTCCATTGACTTCACCCATGTCATCATCTGGAATCCTATCTAGTTCCTCTCCTTGGTGGCTGGTGATACCACATATGTTTCCCTCAGACATTCCTAATTTCAATGAAAACCCTGGAGAAGACCCATCAATGCATGTTATAACTTATCATTTGTGGTATTCATCAAACTCCTTAAATGATGACTCCGTTAGACTATGCCTTTTCCAGCACACACTCACTAGTCCAACTGCACAATGAGGATGGTTCTTTTTCTATGTCAACCTTGTTAAAAAATGAAATAGAGTTATGAGGATAGTTTTTTTTTCTTGTGTCAACCTCGTTAAAAAATGAAAGAAGTACCTATGAGGATAGTTCTTTTTTCTTGTGTAAACCTCGTTAAAAAATGAAATAAATCCTCTCCTAATTAAGAAAAGTATTCCATTTGATCTCATAAATGAACCTTCATTCCATCCAACTATTAGTAATCTACTTAGGTGAATGAAATGAAGCTTGGGGGCATCTTCTCTTGCAGGGGGCATTCGACATGTGCTCTTTCAGGGGGCATTCAAAACATTCTTACTAATTGCATGCAATCAACTGCTAAAGTTGGGGGGGAAATCAGGTTCAGAGCTCCAAAATGCAAATGGTAACTATGGAATGGTAAAAATGAATAGTAAAACTACTTTTAATAGTCATTTAATTATTTTCTATGATTATAGTTTTATTATGTTTTTAACATGAAACAGGTATTTTTAATCCATTTGATGTTGCTCTGAACAGGAAATACAACTGATGAACAGATTAGTCGTGCAAATTTATTCAAAGAATGACTTGACCACAAAGCATACTTTTTCTCCTTATTTTTCGAGCTTTGTTAAAAACGAAAAAAAGGATTTGAAGCACACTTTTATCTCTTTTTCGAGCTTCGATAACAGCTAAAAAGGAACCCCTAGAGTCTTCTTTCTGCTCTTTTCAGACTCCGATAATGTGAAAAGGTTACCGAGCACTTGTCTTTTCGAGCTCGTTAAAGTAAATGAATTGATATCTACTCAGTATAAGTTTAACCCTTTTCCGAACTGAGATATATTATTTACGAAAAAGGAATACCTTGATTAAACATGACCAAATAGGTTCTCTCAGATATTATTTTACACTTTTTCGAATCTGAGTGACAAATTTACGAAAAAGTACTTTTGGAGTTCTCTTTCGTCCTCTTTTTCAGACTCTCTAAATATGAAAAAGGATCGGGCTATCACTGTCGTTAAGCTCGTTAAAACATAAAATAGCGACAGGCTTGTCGATCATGGCAAGAATCGAGTTTCATTCATCGCTAGACTCGTTAAATTAATAAATAGTGATACATTATTCGCCCGAAGGGTTGAATTATAGATCAAGAAAATGTCATCCTCCTCAAGCTTGTTAAAAAATAAAGAGGTACAGGTTGACAAATGACCGGGGAAAATTTGGGAAAAGTAAGCAAAGTTTCTTTTTGGTAGTAAGTCGCTCTTGAACATGACACTTCTTTTACTCCATGTCTGTGACTGTTTGGGTTGGGTAATCATCTTGACGGTTCATTCACACCTATGGTTCATCAGACCTTCACTTCGGTTTTGGGTCAATGCTGCCAACTCATCACAGTGTCACCGATGTTTTCAAGAGAATTCATCCAGTGATTAAAAATTCATCCTTCTGCAATACTCATAAACCTTAATTTTCATGACCGTCATCCCTGAAAATTGCTATATCTAGTCATACCCTTGTCTCTGAAATCAGTAACTCCAGTTTTGCAATAAGGTGACTTTATGTCGACAACAAATCAATATCCAGGAAGTTCGCTTAGAAACATCAGATTCCAGTACCATGAGGCTTGTTACAACATCGACAAGATCCTCACTTTCGTACTTTTGACCGAAATATTTTGTTTGGCGTTCAACATCAAATCATCTATTCACGCCTTACGAAATGTACTGCAGTACCTTAAGAGCCATTGACATTAATGGTGGTTCTCTCGCGTTTGTTAGCAACACACATCATTGGCTGGTAATCGAACAATGTCTTTCCATGTTCGACTATAAATCATATATTCGCATGGCTAGACTTGTACCCGAATGATCGAGTGAACGAGATAAGAAGACCCCGGGTCTAGTTTCAGCCATCCGGGTTGTGATTTCAGGATTGTGTTACACATCATCTGTACGGTGACCTTACATACATATTTTCATCCAAACATGGGCCTATATCTATAGGCATGTCCGCATCTGGGCAACATTCCAATGAAGACGACTTTCTGAATTATGTACATGTTATTAGATTGTTTTATGTGCTAAACATGGGAATGCCTACCCTCATCAATTATGATCAAAGAGGATATATCATGATGTAATGTATTGTAATATTGATGCAGGTGACCACTCCGCTTCGTTTCCAAACTCATCACAGTGTAAAGCATCTCAATCAAATGTTCTTATTATTTGGATCTCATGCTTTAGGGAGAAATTGTTGTAGGTCAATTTGGGCACCATTCCCAATGACCTAGTTAACTGGGCATCATCTCCAGGAACAATGATCAAGGGTCTATCATTCCCTATCATTTCAGTTGCTACATGCACTAAGACAAGAAACAAGACAAATCAAGCAAGACTTTCATCAAGCAAAGGTTTCCAAGGTTTGAAGCTTATTATATAGCATATGAGAGTTCACCAACGTAGGCTCTAAGAGGCCTAAGTGCGTTGCATATGCAGGTAGCCCCATGCAAGGCTACTCTGCAAAGCACTACCCGACACTCACAGGTGTGTTGGTCACATTGGGAGAAAAATTCTCATTGTTCCGGAATCTCCACTTGGCCAGTACCTTCTAGAAGAGTTCACATATGTCAAGCTTCGAATCCAAGTGTCCATTTGACATCTACATGACTGGAAACATTTATTGCCTATTATTGGAAATTCATTGATTGCAAAACAACCTATTGTTCATCTATAAATTTAGCACAGATCTAAGTGCTTGAGAAGGAAGAATTTGAGTAGATAAATGCTAGAGAATTTTCAATTGAAAGCTCGATTTGTGAAGCGGCTACTGGAGAGATTTATACTGTGATGAGGTTTTGGAACGTTGTTGGAAGGTCACTTCAAATCATTCATTAGGTTGTAACCTCTCCTTCTATCATCAATAAAGAGTATTGCTTATTTTTCCCTATATGCATATGTATTGGCTTTGGTTTTCCATATTGCAAGATCTTGGTTGATGTATATGGTTTATGCTTTACTGATTTAGCTAAATAGCTTGAATATATATCTATATTATTGCATCTTCTGTTGTTTCAGTGTTCTTTCTTGCAGGAAGCATTCAGCCCACAAACCGCTTAATTTTGAAGCTGCAACAGAAGCGACAGAAGGAGTCATTTGGAAGCAAATAAACAAGTAAGGCTCCAACCCTTTCTGTGTATCTATTCTGAGTTAGGAAAAATAGTTGTATAGTCTTTCACCTATTGTTCTAGACTAGCACCTGTCTAGGGAAGCGTGATTTATCTGTAATTCACAATTCTGGCCCAATAGGGGGCCTTAGAAAACTTGACAAAGATGTGGAAGCCTTCAAATAAACCATAAATAGTCTGGAAATGGTGGATATGGAAACCTAGAATGGAATTTTCACCTAGAACAATAAAATAGGATGATAAATACAGATTTCCTCACGACTAGATTAGTTTCTCATTTTATAATCCATCCTCCTGGCCAACCATGAAATTGAAGGAAAAACTCTCCCTTATGCATGCTCAGATCACTAGCCAATAGTGCTAGAGATTCAACTTCTTAGCACTCCCAAAAACATATCGTTCCAATTTGAGGCCTTATGGATTGACCACCCTGAATTCCAATCCAAAATAAAGGAGTGGTGGAATGAGGACCTTCAACTGCGAGGCTCAAAATGTATTGCTTCCAACAAAATCTCAAGCACATCAAAAAAAAAATCCAAAAACGGAACAAGGAAGTTTGTATGGACATTCTAAAGGACAAGAAAGGCCTATAAAAACAAATGGAGGAGCTCCAATAGGATATAATCCTCACTAGGACCTTAGCTCATTTGAAGCAAAAAGAGAAATATTTGCTACAAAGATGGGAAATGAGGACCAAACAGGAATAACAACTATGGCAGAAAAAATCTCAAATTCAGTGGCTCAAATGTGGCAAACGAAATAAAAATTTATTCCATAAATCAATGATACAACACATAGATGCCAACGGGATCCTATGTTTGAAGTAATCTAATAGCATCATGATCACCTTTCATGAATACATCTCGACAAAACTCATCTCTTTCTTTTGGGAACTCTTATAGGAGCCCAATAAGGACAGGAGCCAAGCTATTCATAAGATTGTTCAACACATCCCCAAATTCCTTAATGGAGACCACAACACTATGCTCCTTCAAGAAATTACCGAGCAAGAGGTGGAGGAGGTCGTCATGTCCATGCCCTCAAGAAAGGCCCCAGGACCTGACGGTTTCACCACAAAATTCTTCAAATTCACATTAGGCCCATGCTAAAGAAATAATTTCATGCCATAATAGAGGACTCAATAAATCCAAAACCGGTCCTCGGAGCTCTTAATGTGACCTTCCTCGCTTAGATTCTGAAAGAATGAGGAATTGATTCCCTAGAGAGGTATCTCCAAACAGCCCTTTACAATTTTATTTACAAAATTGTCTCAAAGGTAATTGAAAACATACTCAACCCTCTACTTCCCCTCCTAGTTGTCTCTCAAAATAAATCAGGTTGTGTATAGGGAAGACATATTTTAGACAATATAATCCTCTCGCATGAAAATGATCATTCTCTCAAGATCCTAAGCAACTATGGATTTTGATGTAGCTCGATGTGTCAAAATCCTTTGACAAAATCAACTAGAAATGCATGAAAGAAGTTCTAAAGGCCTTCCAATTTCATCAGAACTAGATAGATCAAATAATGGTTGTCGTGACTGGGAATTTATTCTCCATACTAGTCAACGAAACCCCTGCTCTTATGTGAATAATAAAGTTAATTATCCACCGAGACTATCTGATGCATACTATTTGCACTTCATACACAACACATAATCTCTTCCACTCAACTCAACTCATATCATCACACATGCGGAAATAAAATCAAGCGATAACACATCAAATCATCATACACATTAACACAGTATGTATGGGGAAAGCTTATAGCTGAAAACCCCGCAGCTATTGTGTATATTATAATGGAGAAATCAAGTAACTAACTCAGTGCAATACTCCTCACAAGTACTCAGTACTTTCTCATACAGTTACTCACAATCTAGCTCAGTTTTGAACAGGTTACTGGTTCAAAACTCACCGCCAATTGCCTTGCCTCTATTGCGTGTTTCAATGCTATGAGATGGCCTCTTTATATAGATAAACCACCAGCCTGAACTGCGCAATCCTCATGGGCTTACTCCACCTATCTGTGTGTTGCAAATAGCAACAGTATAGTCACAATTGATAGCTAACTCCACCCTTTCATCTATCTCTTTCACTGGTCTCCACTGAACTGATCATACACTGTAGTGAACTGATGTGTTCTTGAGTTGAATAATGAGTTACTAATTAATGAATTAAATAATATTTAATTCACTCCACTCATAACTAATTGATTAGCTAGTTAAACTAATCTCAGTCAGTTCAACTAAAATAAACAGAACACAACTCCACTAGCTGTCTCATTAACTCCTCCAAACTTCTGCCACTGAAGTCCAACTGAAGTCAACCATGCATGTGCCATCAAACCCTTGGGAATCACGTGATTCCTCTGTCAAATGCATGAGCCACTTCTGTAGCTCGAACTGAAGTGCTCCAAGAGAGTAAACTGATGTTTAGAGTCCAAATATTATTAAGGGTAAATAATATTTGACTTCCCTATTTTTAGGAGAGGCAGTCTAAAAATAGCTTTCGACCTCTTCGACCTAAAAAATAGAGTCTCATCTATTTTTACCAACATGACCAATGCTCCAAGAATCTCAAACTGGAATCCCCGAACCATGCTTCATATGTCTAAAAATAGACATAGTCTAAAAATAGACTTTGCGCCAGAATTCGCCTGCGGGCCCACTTAGTGAAGGCGACTTCATTTCACTAAGCTCCATCATCTTGCTGCATTTTCAACACTCCCTCTCAGCAAGATATGGATTATCTACAACCCCTATCCTGCCTCTGTGGAATTCGAACTTTCTCCTGGTGAGCGCCTTCGTCAGGATGTCGGCATCCTGATCCTCCGTGGGAACATATGAAAGCATCATGATTCTCTGCTGAACACAATCTCTGATATGATGGTACCTGATGTCGATGTGTTTGGACCTATCATGAAATATTGGATTAGCCAAGAGCTTGATGCAGCTCTGGTTATCACAGTAGATCACTGTAGGCTCCAAATGCAACCTGAACAAACCTGCGAGGATCTTCCTCATCCAAATAGCCTCACATGCAGCCAAGCTTGCTGCCATGTACTCGGCCTCTGCTGAATTGAGTGCCACGGATCTCTGCTTCCTGCTGTACCAGGAAACTGCTGTCGACCCAATGCTGAAAACTCCTCCAGAAGTGCTCTTCCGGTCTGTTGGGCTCCCTGCCCAATCTGCATCAGTGAAACCAGAAAGCTTCACTCCATCCTCCTGTCTGTACCATAGACCATATCCCGATGTGCCTATGATATAGCGCAATACATGCTTGCCTGCCTTCCAAAAGAGCTTGGTAGGCTTAACCATAGCTTGCGAAAGCTGGTTAACTGCATAGCATATATCGGGTCGTGTATTGACCGGATACATAAGCGACCCCACCAACTGTCGATAGACAGTGGCATCCACTACCTCCGCTGAAGTAGCATCCTCCTTCCTCCAACCACCAGGAAGAGGAGTGTCAACAAGCTTGCAGCCTTGCATGTTGAACCTCTCCAGAATCTCCCGAGCATACTTGCCCTGAGAAACAAACAGTCCTCCACTGCGCTGCCAAATCTCCAATCCCAAAAAATAATGAAGGATGCCCAGGTCCTTCATCTCAAACTCTCGTGCAAGATCCTCCTTGCATGAAAGTATCAACTGCTCATCGCCAGTCAAAATCAGATCATCTACATACAGTACGATGATCAACAGCTTCCCCTCCACCACAATCTGGTAGAGGTTTGGATCCGCCTCACTCTTGGAGAATCCAAGCCCGGTGAAGTAGCTGTCTATCCGAGTGTACCAAGCACGAGGTGCTTGCTTCAGCCCGTACAGTGCTCTCTTGAGTCGGCACACGTGCGACTCACTGCTGAAGATCTCGAAACCTTCAGGCTGCTCTATGTACTCGATACGACGAAAAGCCACGGGCGACAAATATCGCCTTGTACTTCTCCACACTCCCGTCAGCTGCCTGCTTCACCTTGTAGATACATCGTGAACCCACCACTGATTTCCCAACCGGTCTTAGGACAATCTCCCATGCACTGTTCCTGACGATCGAATCATATTCTTCGATCATGGCATCAACCCATGCGGGTTCCTCCACAGCTTCCTCAAAAGAGGATGGCTCTGTCACAACACATTGACTCACAAGAGCCATGTATCCGGTGTCTGCGTCCGGTGGCTTGTCTGCAATACCTTGTCTTGTCGTCAGTCCCTACAACCTTCTCTGCATCCCGAGCCAGTCGCTCAGCTTCTGTAGTGCGCATGCGCCCTCTGATGGTTGGCGCTGCCTGGGTGGTTTCTTCCACCTCCTGAACCTCCTCTTGTGGCTGATCCACATCAGGAAGCTCCTCCTTAGGAACTAACAGCTCCTCATCTGCATGCAAGTGTAGCTCCCTCTCAAGCGAACACTGCATGGCTTTCTCCTCCTGAAATTTTATATCCCGTCGCACAACAGTCTTTCGACTGTCTGACAAATACACCCGATAGTTGTGAGGTGTATCAGTGTACCCCACAAATATTCCAACCTCGGCAGTTGGATCCAGCTTCCTTCTCGCATCCTTTGTCACATGCATGTAGACAGGAGAACCAAAGATCCGCAAATGGGAAATATCAGGCCTCTTGCCAGAATAAGCCTCCTCCGGTGTACTCATGCCAAGAACCTTGTGAGGACAACGGTTATGCACATACACTGTTGTATTGCATGCCTCAGCCCACAAGTGAAGGGGTAGGCCCTGATCATGCAACATCGCCCGTGCAGCACCCACGATCGTTCTGTTCTTCCGCTCAACCACCCCGTTCTGCTGTGGGTTATGGGGTGCGATGAGCTCTCTCTGAATCCCTTCTGCGCCGCAGAACTCCTTGAATTCAGCCGAGATGAATTCACCACCGTTATCACTCCTTAGAGCAATCACCTTCTTCCCCGACTCCTTCTCGACCAGTGCTTTAAACTCACAGAACTTCGTGAATGTGTCGCTCTTCTTCTGCATGAAGAAGATCCAGCACTTTCGAGAGAAATCATCAACAAAGATCACATAATACTTGTGCTTTGCTGTCGAAGCAACTGAGAAAGGACCACACACGTCTGTGTGAACTCTCTCAAGGATCGTCGTGGCGCGACTATCCTTCTCGTGAAAGGTGGCTTTCACATATTTCCCTAAAGTACACCCCTTGCACTGATCTGACTGCGCAAGGGTGCCCTTAGGAAGTCCAGTAGAAATCTGCTGCAGAATCTTCAAAGCTCCATGGTGAAGATGGCCCAATCTCCTGTGCCATAGTTTGCCCTCATCATCCCGGCTCACCACTTCTCCCGCCTTGCATGCCATAGCTGCGCAGTCATCTACCTGCAACTGATAAAGGTTCTGAGTTCGAACCCCTATCTTCCGGGTCTCTCCAGTGGTCTTACTGCGCAGGAAGGCTTTTCCTTCGCTGAAGACCACATCATACCCCTTATCCTCCAACATCGCTACTGAAATCAGGTTCTTCTTCAATCCAGGTACATGCATGACATCCTTTAAGACAAAGGGTTTACCAGACTCACTCTGAAAGGATACGGTACCGATACCAGTCGCACTGTATCTACCGTCATCGCCCATCTCGATGTGCATGCCCAAATCCTTGTCCTCCAGATACGAGAACAACTCCCGATCTCCCGTCATATGAAATGACGCAGATTGTCAAAGAACCATAGCTTCCAGCCTGGCAAGCCAAGCATGCGATCGGAGTTAGGGTTTGACGTGTGAGAATTGTTGGAAATCTGTCGCCTTTCTCCATCTTGATGTTCCCGAGCTTATCTTTGAGCGCCAGCTTCCTTTGGTCGCTCTTACTCTGGAATAGATCCGTCAAAGCTTTCCACATTAAATATGGAGTAGCTTTTCCATGCAGGCTGGATACAATATGATCCTTGACGCCCTCCAACAGGATCCTTCGACACTTCGCCATCTTCTTTTTCCATGCATCGACTTCAGCAGGATCAGTGGGCTTTTGGACATCCGTATCTACGAACTCCTTGAGACCATTATCTTCTAATACTGCTTCCATGCGATCCTTCCATGCAACATAATTCGAACTGCCTTCAAGAGCATATTCGAGTTGCAAACCGTTGAAAGACATTTTCAACACCGGCACCAAGAAAACAAAACTGCTGCAAAATTTCGAATTCCACCTCAAAGCTCAACCGCTCTAGATCTGTGAGAACAAATTATTTCTAGCATAGAGATTTACTGCAAGGGGCATTTACCGGACCTTTCACTTTCCGAAGAAAGATGAATCCGGAGGCTACCTGGCCCGCATGCAGACTCTGTCTACCGAAATAAGTTTGTAATCACTGTGATGATCAATCTCTGCTTCAATAGCTCTGATACCATGTAGAAATTTGCTGAATAATAATTAATTAATTATCCGCTGAGACTATCCTGGTCACATACTGTTTGAACTTCATACACAACACATAATCTCTTCCACTCAACTCAACTCAGATCATCACACATGCGGAAATAAAATCAAGCGATAACGCATCAAATCATCATGCACATTAACACAGTATGTATGGGGAAATCTTATAGCTGAAAACCCCTCGGCTATTGTGTATATTATAATGGAGAAATCAAGTAACAAACTCAGTACAATACTCCTCACAAGTACTCAGTACTTTCTCATACAGTTACTCACAATCTAGCTCAGTTTTGAACAGGTTACTGGTTCAAAACTCACCGCCAATTGCCTTGCCTCTATTACGTGTTTCAATGCTATGGGATGGCCTCTTTATATAGATAAACCACCAGCCTAAACTGCGCAATCCTCATGGGCTTACTCCACCTATCTGTGTGTTGCAAATAGCAACAGTATAGTCACAACTGATAGCTAACTCCACCCTTTCATCTACCTCTTTCACTGGTCTCCACTGAACTGATCATGCACTGTAGTGAGCTGATGTGTTCTTGAGTTGAATAATGAGTTACTAATTAATGAATTAAATAATATTTAATTCACTCCACTCATAACTAATTGATTAGCTAGTTAAACTAATCTCAATCAGTTCAACTAAAATAAGCAGAACACAACTCCACTAGCTGTCTCATTAACTCCTCCAAACTTCTGCCACTGAAGTCCAACTGAAGTCAACCATGCATGATGCCATCAAACCCTTGGGAACCACGTGATTCCTCTGTCAGATGCATGAGCCACTTCTGTAGCTCGAACTGAAGTGCTCCAAGAGAGTAAACGGAAGTTTATAGTCTAAATATTATTAAGGGTAAATAATATTTGACTTCCCTATTTTTAGGAGAGGTAGTCTAAAAATAGCCTTCGACCTCTTCGACCTAAAAAATAGAGTCTCATCTATTTTTACCAACATGACCAATGCTCCAAGAATCTCAAAATGGAATCCCCGAACCATGCTCCATATGTCTAAAAATAGACATAGTCTAAAAATAGACTTTGCGCCAGAATTTGCCTGCGGGCCCACTTAGTGAAGGCGACTTCATTTCACTAAGCTCCATCATCTTCCTGCATTCTCAACAGGGTCGAACCCCTGCTCAACCCTTCTCACCCACTCATGGAATTAGACAGGGAGATCCTCTTTCACCCTTCTTATTCATCCTCATGGATGAAGGAATGGGCAGATCAATAATGACAGCCAAGGAGAGTAATCAACTCAGTGGTCTCAAGCTTCATGACAACTCGCCTGCCTCCACCCACCAACAATTTGTGGATGACACCCTTCTCATGGGAATCCTCATTGTTGTTGAATCTTGGAAATCGAAGCAGATCCTCAGCCTCTTCTCTGAAACCTCTGACACTTTTATCAACTTACTAAAATCCAAAGTCTTCTTCATTAATACCCCTCTGCCTATCCAAAGAAACATAGCCAGAATCCTTGTCTTTCAAATATGCTTCCTCCCGTTTAAATATATCGAGGTTCCCCTCACTGATAAAATTCTCAGGAAAATAAACTAGGAAGACTTACTTTCAAAGCTTGAAACCAAACTCAGCAACTAGATTTTTCATTCTCTTAACCTTGTTGGAAGGTTGGTCCTAGAAAAATTAGTCCTACAGGCCATGCCTCTTTAACTTTTTTTTTTCCCTAACTGCTCCCAAAAATGTTCTAAGAAACATTTGTAACTTCCAACGAAATTTTCTCTGGAGTGGATCGTGGGAAAAAAGAAAGTGGGCTCTAATAAGATGAGAGAAACTTTTTAAACCTAAATCTGTTGGAGGTTTGTGACTCGAGGACCCATAAATCATGGGAAATTCTATTGGTTCCAAAATTTGGTGGAAGTGATTGGAATCTCTAGACACCCCTTGGGCCACCTTGTCGAAAGCGAAGGATGCTCCCAACCATCAATAGAAGGATATAATAATACTAGAAGGATTAATAATTGGCTCGAACATCTCGAAACAAGCTTGGTGCAACAAACCCATCATCCAACAACACTCTTCTGGAAAATTTGAAATGGTCAAAGCTCATTTTTTTGTGAAGATGCTTGGAAAAATCTCCCCAAACTAAATGAAGGGGCCCAAACAACCCTGTAGGATCAAATGCAAGCCAAAGGAAAATTCTTGGTCTCGCATTACTGGAAAAACAGCCCCCAAGAAAAAGAGTGGCAAAACTAGATTGACCAGGCAGAGTGGTCTCCCCTCCCAGAATACCTTAACTAGGAAGCTTTTTTAAATCTTCTTTAGAATCGCCAATTTCTCGTAGACCAAGACGAAGACAAGCTAAGATGGAGGAATAATTCTAGGGGATTATTCCTCCTTAAAGAAGCTTATGGATACCTAGCTAACCAGAATCAGTTGGAAAGGCACTCCTGATGGATTTCTCTATGGTCCAAAATTCATTAGCCAAAGATAAACTTATTTCTATGGCTAGTCATGTAGGGGAAAATCTCACATGGGACAGCATTCTAAAGCAAGGTTTCACATTTCCATCTCAATGCGTTATGTTTGGTAATCAGGGAGAAACAATCAACCATATGTTAAACACTTGCAGAGTAGCTTCCTCCGTTTGGGATTTGGGGGAAGATGTTTTCAGAACAATGGATGGGCAGAGAGTTTCCATCCAGGATACCCTCAAATCTTGGCGACCCCAAATATCCACCCATATTACAGTCAACAGAGCATGGGATTTATTCCCCAGAGCATTATGTTGGGTTCTGTTGTACTATACAACACCGCCCATTTACTTTCACTGAATGGGGACCCTTTAAAATAAATAGGAACTTTATAAGCTTGATTTTATCTTAGCCTAAGTCTAAATCTTTAGGAAATAAATTTTTCTTTCCCTTTTCGCTTTGATTTCTTAGCGCTCATCACAAATCGCATAACTTGCAAGTGAATAAGTTAAAACATAATAAAGTGTTGCGAGTTTCGATATGTGATACAACCTTTTTCAAAGTCATATAAAATTCCCATCACAAATTCTTTAAACACCGCTTTAAAAAGAAATCGCATCGCGCCATTTTAAAACAATCAATTTATAGCAATTCAGTAAAAATTGCGATGTACCGGACCCGACAAATCAATAAAATAAACAATCATAAAACTCTGAAAATCCGATAAAGTGCATCAGCATGATTATTTAGTGCACTTCGCATTTCGCAGCGAATAACCAAATGTAAGTTTTGTTACCGTATGAATATTGCGATCTGCGATTTGCGCAGATCGCATTTCGCAAAATTCATCGGTGACGGAAAACATAACTAATAGTAACGATTTAGAGTTGCGATATGCGATAATTGATACTTATTACTCAAGTGCGCGAAATCATTCATATTTAATCAATCGGATATAAGATCTAACGTCTTAAATTGATAGAATAAACATTTTACGTAAAGGTGTGTAAGAGATTTGATAGGAATAATTGTGGGTAATTAACGGCATTTAATGGGAGTAAGGTTCGAAAGATTGATATCTACTTCGAGCGTGTTTTGAATGATTGAGCGCCAGATTAATTATTATATTGTTTTAACTCTATCCTTCTCTCCATTCATCTCATATATAAGTTTGCTCTATTCACTTGAAGTCAGGAAACTGCCTAACGAAGTAAGAATAATTGGAATGACCAAGAAAGGCAAGGAAATTGACCAAATATCAGCTATTGAAGACTCAGACATGTCTCCCTTATTCTCATATAAAACCTGCAACAAGGATTGTGACGGTTCCTTGTGGGAGGTAATGTACCAACTCTTCGAGGATGAATAGCCAAGGGTAATAGCCAAAATAGCTACAGCATACGCGTCAGTCACCTCAGACCAATCCTAGTTCGACGTTGCATGCTCATTTCTTCACAAAGTAGCAAGGAGGCCGAATATTATCCCCTACACAGATATGGTTAAGTGGGTAATTGACCACCTTAACATAGCATATAGGACATTTAAGAATTCAAAGTTGGAGAATATTGGTTCATTCACTGCAGAAGATTTGAGGAAAATGTACCACTTACCCATCCCGCAGCAGAATATGACAAAGATTTTGTCCAAAACTTCACAAAGAAACATACAAACCTGATGAAAGTTATAAAGGGATGGAAGGATGACCAAGGAAAGCTGAAATGGGACAAACTCGGTATGTACCCGATATCACAATTACCCTCCCCTTATTGCTGTGTTGTTGGAATGTTATGTAGATTGTTTGCAAAGACAGATACTATTAGGTTTTCTATACACTAGGTCCCATTAATTGATGTAATCGTCAATTCTTCAATTATGAATTGGGCAAACATCCTATCTGATAATTTGGCCAAAAATATTATGGAGTATAGAAGTAAAAGAAGTGTTTCCTCTATGGAAATACCCCCCTTTTACATGAGTGCCTATGTCATGGACGCAGTTTTCTTTTGTTCAAGTTTTCCTAACACGTGATGGAAATAGACAACCCAATACCCCACTCGAATCCATATTTACCATAGGGCTCTTTGGGAGTCTGATTTTAATTCACATTTTTATAAAATTTGCAATGGAGTCATGCTACATATGCATCAGATTATATTTAATGGGAAAGCCCCTAGGATTTCCAAAGAGGCTAGTACAGACATTTTTCCCGTTCCCAGATGGTTCTCCGAAGAGAATTTTACCTATATCAGAGTTTTTGAGAGTTATGCTTCTCCCCGTGTCTTGCCCTATTATGTTCCTGATAAGTTACTTGCTAGAGAAATTGCTTACCAGCTTGTAGTAAGCGGTATTTCTAATAAACTCAAAGATTCGAAGAAGACCAAGATTCCAAGAAGACCATTTGGCCTAATTTCCCTTTGCAGTGCAGTACTTTTTCACTTTTTGATATTGGACACACATTTAAGGAAGTTTCAAATATTACTTTATTAAATTTGGTTGTAATGCCAAAGAGGCCATACGACCCCAATGATGTGATTAAGAATTTCACCACAGAGCTTAAACTGAAACCTTTCTTAAAAGAGATAGATAGATTCAATGATTTATTTCAAGGCATTCAGAAGTTTATAGATGTACTAAAAAATGCATCCAATTAGCTCAATCAAAATGACTTTGAAGCTTTCCAAACATATAGAAATAAGAGGTTGGAAAGAATTCCTTTGGATTTATTATTTATTGAAGATGTCAACAGACCAACTCCAAGTATTATCTTTGATAATGAAGCCAAAGACATGTCTGAAGATGAATCCCAAGAAAAATATAATCATGATACAAGGCAATCAGAACATAAATCTCAGAATTCGGATCACTCTGATAATGAATCCGAAAATATAAGGAGAGCCCAGAAAAGGTAATTCATAAATTAATCAAAGAGATTTAAATGCAAGAGGAAGGAGGAATTAATGGAGCTGGATCATCGTCCCAAGAAATTCAGCATATCCAAAATACACTTGATCAGGCAAAAAAATCTCAGCCAAAATATTTGAAGAATGAATGAGAAAAGTTTTCCAAGGCACTGCAAACACCACAGCCATATCCTAATACTTATCAACCTACCAGTTTTCAAACGCCTGAGCATTCTCATAAATTAGTGGAAACTATAATTCTGCTACATCAAGTACTTGAAGTTAATGATCAAGAGATCATTTTGGCCTACCCTACAGAGCATATTTTTTTGCAGATTGAAGAAATACCTTCACTGGATGTCTTCTACAGTCCTAGTCATAAGGCTGTAGTGAAGAAAAGAAAGAGGAGAAGAATGGATGATACAGTTTCAAATATTACAAATGAATCTGTTAACGTTTTATGGAAGGATCCTCTAGCTGATCCTATTGAACATTTAACCAAGTTATCACAGTTTGCAGGGGCATATGCTACTGCCACTGTTGACAAGGCTATTGAAGTTCAATTGTTACTGAAGCAAAGAAAATGTAAAATACAAGAGTTAGAGAGAGTTTTAGAGCAAGAAAATTTTAACTCCAGCACGCAGATGGAATTGAAAATGTCTCAATTTCAAAAGGATTTTGAAATATTAACTTTGTAGCATCAGGTGCAACTTACAGAAAAGGAAAAGCAACTTGAAGCAGCAATGAAAAAATTAAAGAGCCAGCCTCATGTAGAGAAAATCATACAATAATCACTGGAAATGAATGCAAATCTAAAGCAGCAACAAGAAGTATTTTGTCAGCAAGCTTCAATCATCAGCTCTTATTGTGATTCAAGTAAAATCATGGTCCAGCAAGTGGCTAACAAGAGACTTGGGTATGAGAAATTTGAAAAGAAGATTAATGAGTTCATTCAGTGGCAAGCATATGACTCAGGAAAGAAAGTTGATCTACCTCAAATAGATAAATTTCACAAGAAAAAATTATTTAAAGATTGGGAAGCACAACTAATACAAGTAGACAAGGTAGCGGTAAAGGCATCAAGGTTAACAAATGAAATTATTGAATCTATTAATGAACAGCTTTTGAAAGCTGAGCTTATCAAATATTCCACATCTGAAGTGCTCTCAGAAATCAAGCCATTAGAGGCATGGTGGAAACAAAGGACAGAGACGCGGGAGGAAATGATTAAAAAAGCAAATAATTTTGATCAAGAAAATTACTGGAATTTTCTGATCAAACCTTATCATCAGTACCAAACCCTGCAGTCATTAACTGATTCAACAAAAAGGTCGTAGCCAGCACTTGCAGTATTCAAGGGTCAAATCAGATCAGGAATTTCGCAGCCAGATCAGCTTAAACCTATGCTAGATATTTGTCAACTTCGAGATCAAATTAACAAGGAGGATCAGCACTCATAGTTACATTGTTACTTTATTTTCCTAGATTGTAGTTTAAGTTTGGTTTTTACAAGGATAGTTGTTTGAAACCTCCTATATTTTTTTGTAATAATCTATTTTTAAACATATTGTAGTTTAGTATTTAAACCCTTCTCATGCATTTAGAGAAGGGTCCAGAAATTTTTCAAAAACATTTGCAAAGAATGCACTTTGTAAGTTTGTAAATGCTTTGATGGATTAATGGAACAAAATCTGTTATCTTTTGACATTTGAAGCTGTTTAATTGATGTTGCACTATTGTCCTCTTTAAAATTCTTGAAAGTGAAGAGGAGTAGAAAACTACTGTCAGTTTATATGAGTAGGACTTTGTATATATGGTACTTATACACATTATATTAAGTTTTGCTTTCTAAATTGACAGTTCTCCTTTTATTTACATTATATATTTGAATTGTTATCATAAATGAATGTTAAATGCACTTTTGTACTAATATTTGTCTATGATTTCTTATCTAATATATAATCACACATATGAATGTGATACATATTTCACAATTATTTTAATTAAACTATTTTGTTAAAAGAATCATCTTTACATAATTTTCATCTCTTTCAACTGTTAAATCATCTTCATTACTAATAGTTGGAAGATACCTTTTTAGATCGCATAAAGGAAGAAACACCCCGGGTATATAGTAGAATAGATAGTTTTAGATAAATGCATGTGATAGATTAAAATCATTTCCCATTGCATTTCATATAAACAAAACACACCCCAAAATCATCCTTATTGGGAAACTGGTCCCTTTATCCCCATTCGGAGCCACCACACCAAACGGAAAAGGATTTGCTCTAAGGTCCAAACTGAGTGGTTTTCCCCCATGTTGTTGCAATGGAATTCCAAGGCCCTAACAGGTTCTCTGGAAAGAGTGCAATTCTCGACTTTTCAAATAAACGCAAGTCACTAAGGAAATTCTCATTACCAAGGTGAAGACGATCATTAAAGGCTTTGTCTCAATTTCAAAGTTCCCACTGTAGCAAGGACCACCTCGAGCCTCAGACACCAGAATTATTCAGCTCCTACAACTTGAGAAAATTCAGGCCTTTTTCTCATTAACCCCCTCAATCACTCCTAACATTCAATATAAATGGCCTCCACGAGACATAAATGTATATAAGCTTAATTTAGATGGAGCCTAGAGGGGAAACCCAGGCAAAGTAGGATTTGGGGATGTTTTTAGAAATCGTGACTGGGACATCCAATGGATATACTATGAAAAAATTGGGCATAACATGAACAATATTGTATAACTGCAAGCATTGGATTAGGGTCTCGAAATTTCCAGGTCTTGCAACCTTCTGTCACTGATAGTAGAAGGAGACTCGGCCATGGAAATTCACATTGCCTGGAAACTCTAGCACAACACTCTGATTAGCAAGGTCACCACCAATTGGAGACTTTCCAAGCTCCTCTAGCACATCAAAGGACACATTGGCAACCTCGTTGGGGTCCACTTCCATGTAGTTAAACAGAATGCCAATTCTCTTGTCGACAAGTTGCCAATGAAGGAATAGATGTGAGGGAGGTCATGTATTCTAGTGCATGGCATGAGACACCTGATAACATGCTATGCAATGATTGCGAGGAAAATAATAGAAAGGACAGATCAAATATTGGACACCAGGATCGAATCCAACAACACTCCCTACAACAACAATTCTCGTGATTTTAAATGACAAAGGGAATGAGGGAGGTGCTTTCAAATATTTCACACGCTCCCTCCCACTCAAGAACCTAAATGAGATCTTGAACAAAGGAAAAGTGAGTAGCTCAAGAGGATTTTGGCATAGCTGCCATTCCTATCCAAATGATTGCAATGTGAATTAATCTAATGCCTGAGAAGATCTCATTGTATGTGTAATGGGGAGATACTTTGATGTTTCCATAAGAAATTATGGCTTATTAAAGGGTGATTAAAGGAAGGGGCCCCAACCCAAATCACAATTTTGGCTCAAGGAACCACACTATATCTTCCCTGCTTTTGTGCTTTGCAATTTCTCCTTCCTTTAATATAACCACCTGTTGTTATTTCTCCCCATGTGTCTCCAAGATGGCTCGCCTCACTCACGCGAGCAGAGCTTCCTCCTTTGCCCAAATGGGAAGGGTTCATGGCAGAGATTGTTGGAGACAGGTCCGTATGCAACCCAGAACTAGAGCAAAAACAATAGCTTTGCAAGAAGCACTTAACTACCATCACACAATTTCGCCCGAGACGAAGGCCAAAATTGAGCAGCTCAAGGAAAAAGTCAATGAATTCTGACAAGACACTAGCAGTGAAGAAGCAAATGTCAAATTTGAATGGATCCCTGGACCTGGGCTTATCAGAGTTGAAGAAACTTATACAACCGCACTATCGACCTTGCATGGAACATGAAAATCTTGTTGGGGTTAGCCATGAAGGAAAGAAAAAATGCCAAGAAAATTTTGGACGACAATATAGATCTGCTTGATGCAAAATTCATAGTGTATGTCGAAAAGGTGCACCACCAAAAATATGTCACTCGCGATAAGGTCTCTACCTAGTTTGAGTGTACCACAGAGAACATCGGACCTCATGCCGAGATCGAGGGCGAGGGGATCACCTATGACACTCTAACACATCTATAGGAGGACAGTGTTGAAGCAAGAGGATCGCCATCCGACCCAATTCCAACCCAAGAAGATTGATAGTTAAGTGTCATGACCACTATTTTTTTGTACTATTTCTATAAGCTCTGCCTTGTGGCTTCTTAGTCTCCTAGTTCATTGGTTCAAAGAGGGTTTGGTAGCAGCCAACCCAGATCATATAGCTAGCAAAAGCAACAGGGCAGCTCTCCCAAGGAATGCTTTTCCCATAGTTATGTAATTATGTCAACCATTAGGTCTAGTAGGCTTATGGATATTTATCAATACAAATTACCAAAGACTCAACAATACTACAAGTGGTCAAGGTTTCAAATTGGCCAACCCACAATGAATTTGATGTATCTTCTTTTTTATTTTCATAAAGTAATATATATGACTGCTTTTATTATTAAAAAAACAAAAACAAAAAGTGATAGATTAGTGGCTATGGAAATAAACTAGTGGCCATGGCAATGGGTGGTTGTGACCTCGGCCATGGCAATGGGTGGTTGTGACCTCAACATATTGCCCGAGATGACAATGCTATCAAAACTACCTTTGGACTTACACTTTTTGTTGATCACAATATTTTTTTTTTTTTTTTTGGGTAAAGAAAGCACTCCTCTCCACTATTATGGATCATGAAGGAAGTCGACATCCATCATTGTAATTGTTTAACGATCATAATATTCAAAAATTTCTTAATTAAACGTTTTAAAACTAAAGTGTTCGTTTTATATTTTTGTTTTCATGAAACAACTTTAAGTGCAACTATTTCCCATTTCAAAAGTAAGAAAACAATAATAAAGAGAGCTATCATTTTCTCGAAAGCTATTTGATTCTTACGACAGAGTTTAACTCAATGGGTGGAAGTTCAAAAATAAGATAGTGGTAATAAGGTTTGAAAATTAAAATATTTGTCATTCTTGCATAAGCAATCTAATTATCATAGTTTAACTCAATGGATGGAGGTGGACAATAGACAAAATGGACAAAAATTAATGGACAACCAATAAAATGAACATTCATCAAAATGGATTATATTACAATTTCTAATCAACTGGAATTTACATGCCAAAACTCAAACTAAACATATAGTGTGGTTTTGTTCTTTTATTATATATGGAATAACATTTTAAATATTGTATACATCTTCGAAACTTTGTTTTGTTCTTTCATTTGGACATGAGGAAATTTATTCTTTTATTGTCATTAATAGTTATAAAACACGAAATAAATATAAAGGAACATTATTATATAAATACACATTAACGATTCAAAAAGAGTAAGGACTAAGCTGCATTTTAATAATTTTGTTGGTTTCTTTTTAAAGTTTTTATATTTAGGTTTTCTCTAACATTTTTCTTTTTATGCTTTTGCTTTTTCTTCGAATTTTTAATTGGTGTATTAAAACGTTGATTCTCAATCTTTTTTCTTTTGGAATTTAGGGTACAAAAGACATGACTTAGAGTGTTGCTTGGTCTTCATTCTTTTGGTCTCTAGGGTTCATGGGTAGAATCAACTAATCATCTTTTTATAAAAATTTGGTCACCGAAATATAACAAATTATAATTGTGTATGTATAAAGGTTTTTAAAGATGTTATTCTCATATTATTATAGAGGCATTGTGGTATTGTTTATGCTATTTGTCCTCCTATGTGCCAAATGTTTGTATGGCCTTGAGATAACTGAACATGTATTTTTCTAGCATGAAATTTTCTTTTAATGTGTTCATTTCAAGATAAACAACACTCAATAGAGGTTTTTAATGTTATGTGATTGGGAAAAATTATCAAAAGTTCTACTAAAACCCATGTTATTAACAATAAGGGTTTTAACAAAGGCCTTAGCAAATGTTCATTATATTAAAAACTATAGGCAACTATAAGTTCTATAAAAGTTTATTTTTAGTGCCTCTAGAAGCAGTGAGGTACATTAGTGGATATTATAGGTTTTGAAAGAACTAATGTGTACTATTTACTTTAAATGCATGAGTGCATCTTATAAATTTGAAATCATTGATGCATTATATATGATTGAGCATTGATGTGTATATATCCTTGTGCACATTGGAGCATGATAATAACAACAATGATTATAGTATTATTAAAAGTAACAATGTTTTATCGTAGTTTGCAACATCAATGCTCTTATTATTGTTATTAGCATAAGACGATATGTAATTTGCACTAGTGCATAACAATTATTTAATTGCCTAATGCATGACAATAATTGAAATGCACTAATACATAAATATGTATGAAATATATCTATTTGTTCAAATGAATATAATGCATTGATAAGTTTAGTAATGTGTTTTTCACATTATAGATATGCAAATGCATTTTTTTTTATTTTTTAATAACTTTTAATTTTAAAATGTTAGAAAATCAAATTCATATCGATTTTTAGATTTTAATCATCGTGCTTAAATATCATTATTGCATCAATATATTGTATCATTTAAAAAAATGTATTACCAATGAGACATATGTTCATTGTAATTATGTAATATCGTCCCAATATTTAATTAGAAACATAACATTTTACAACAACAGGCATTGTAATAGAATAATAAACTCATTAATATATATACATCATGCAAACTAGGACAACAAAAACTTTAATGATAATCAAAATGTTAATAAATAATTTTTACAATTATTAGTAATCCATCATCACACCAATTGGAACAATATGTCCACATTAAATAAAGGATTAATAGTTACAGAAAAGCATCCCAAAATATAAAACTTGTAACATTCAATTATATTTTTTTGTTGGGTGAATTCTATTACTTCAAAAACAACTAGGATTTACATCAAGGATTACAAAAAGGAACTTGGTCCCTCATAGGGGAGACTAGGCCATATCCAAAAGTAAACTCTCCTTAAGGAGGAGAGTGCCATCTAAGATTTGAAAGACACAATTGTGACCATATTATCCTAAATGACCTGGAAAAAGATAACTAACAAAAAGATAACAAAAACCAATATCCAAACAATTTCAAGTTGATTGATCATAATCCAAGCCTACAACAAGGATAAGCGCATTTGGATCCATTGGAGCTTCACATGTAGCTGGGCGAATGCCTAGATGTCACTTAATCCTCTCCACCCTCCCGTCTAATTCCTACAAGTGCTTGTGCAGGAGTTCAATGGAGTGCAAAATGTCTATATGTGATTCATATCTATCCACAATGGCCCTCCCTAAGATAAATTCCATCTGCTAGTATCATTCCATTGTCTGCATATATTGATTAAACCTACCTCTTGTATGTCCAGTATCGAATATCTAGTCAACCCACTCAGGAATAACCTCAGAGTCATAGAAGTGGTTTTTGTGGGTAGAGTTTTCTTCCTCTGCCCAGGACATTTCTTCTTGAATGTGACCAATTGTGAGCTCCATGTAACGAGAAGGAAAATCCTAAATCTGATGGTGCACACAAGTGTGCCCCTATTGGGTGCACTCTTGATAATAAGTCACACCCCTTCTCACGCGAGCCCACTGACATGGCATGATTATCCCAACCACCAAATATACAAATAAAGAAATCAACCCAATCTAATTTTTTAACGTCCTACAAACATTTTTCTACCAGTAATTACTGGAAATCAGAACCCCAAGATGGCTGGCCCCAAGAACAGACAATAATAAGATCGATGCAAACAAACACCAAGACCAGGTGAACTCAATATCGCCCAGTTTCTAGTCTCTTTTTCTCTACCAACCCACGCCACTCTCCAGGAAATCAACACCAACAAACCATACTAAAGATTGAACACCTAAGCATCATGAGAAAGAGAGAAACATTACTTAGAACAAAGTTGCAATTCCCTCGTCCCAAAAACAAAGAGAGAACCTAGTTTCCAAGAGATAACCAACACATAATAGAACCATATGAGCACTAAACCATAAAATAGAAAATAAGAAATCCCCAACTCTATAGGTTGTGAAGGGAAAGCATTCAAAAAACCAAAACCAAATTCCCACTGCCATTAGAGCCCCCATCCTTTACAAAAATAAGTGTATAAGAACATATATGACACTAACCAGACTCAAAATCCCATATGGTATTACATGAAATAGAAATCCCCATAAAATGATAATTACAAAACCCACCTATAATAATCAACAAAGCCTAGGACAAGAACCAACAACCACCAGACCATGAACAGAAGAATATTTTGTGGACGTGCCCAAGACCTAATGACAATAGCACTAAACACCTAACCAACCCCAATTCCCCACCATTATCACCACCATTAACGAAAACTAGGGCCCATAATTGAGACAACATAACACTAGACAAGGAAAAGAGGAAATCCTGATGGGAGAGCAAAAGGCTATATACAAAACAACTCCTCACTCTAGTATAGAATGAATTCCCCACCTGAACTACTATAATATAACCATAATATTCTAGAACTAATATTGTAAGTGGGATTATCTTTTCTAGGAGATGACCATGCAGATTGGAAGCCTGATTCACCTCCACCGCGACAAGTCGTTAGCTAGAAAATAGGTGAAATTGTACCACTGATACATTCTTAGTTGCTTCCCTCATTTATACATTCTTCCTTTGGCTCCAATCTTCCATACATTGCACTTCTGAGGACTCTCTACTCTTTCATGCCTACAACACCTCCTCACATACCCATAAGAATGTTTGCATGATCGTCTTCAAATCCCATTCGCGTTCCACACACTTTGAACCATCTTGGCCACACTTTGACTGGTATAGGCCCTCCATACCAATGATTAAATGGAATGATAAAATCACACATATTGGCATTAGAATCATCATGGGTGTGTTTCCATATCCCTTGACATATTATTTAGATGGGGAGTTGGCAACCCTCCCCCTTGCTCACTCTCAAATTCACCCCATCCTAGGGTAACTTTCAATTATATTGATTTCCATTCAACTCTCAAATTGTTGCCAATAATTGAGTTGCTTGTGTGCATCATTTCTTCATCACTTGTATGGGATATTAATGTTGGATCTTTTGCAATGGCTTGTAGATTAGCTTGATTTTTCTTCACCTCTTCATGTTCCATCAACAAAATAGAAATAACGTGGAATGAATATTTATATATTTGTAGTATAATATACATGATTGCATAAATTGAAAAGTATGCCATAGAAATGGGTGAAATATAAATGACACACATTCTTTTGAATCCATTCCTCATGCTGTCTATCAACATGTCTTCTATTTGTTCCATTCCATACTTCATTTCTAGAGAATTTCATATACCATTACAAAGCATAAATATAACTAGAGGTTTCTTCTTGTTCAATTAAATATGAAATAAGGTAGATATCGACATTTTCTAGCCCAAATATTTCCACTATAGCTCTTTCCAATGTAGACACCTCAAGGGAAAATATAGAATTGGTCCATCCAATAGGTAACAAGGAAACCCTTTCTGATCGTTCTGATCAAACAAAGAATTCCCTTGAATAATATTTCATTTCCATAGGTGTTCTCATTGAAAAAAAATCACAATAGATGGAGGAATAATAATAAGAGGATGATGAAAATGAGGAAAGGTTATCAAAGAAACTTGCAAAGAAACTAACCAAAGACAAATGTGAAGAAGCTACAATTATAGAAAATTTTGTTGGGAACCCAAGACATTCTAGATCGAAAATTTTCATTTGGATCTTAAATAATCAGGAATATTGGTGTCAAAACACCAAGTTCACAAATACCACTACAAGCATAGCTCAATGTGTCACCAATAACTGACCAACACATCTATGTCAAGAACTATGCCATCATAATAGGGAGTTGTTGCAAAAAAATGAGCTTATATAGCAAAATTTTAGAAGCCAATGATTTACAGGTGAGAATGGACTTACTTGAATCTTGCCAAGAATTGGTAGATTGCTACAAGTGTTCTAATTCTTCAGCAAGTAATGGTGAGATGGGGATTCTCAAGTTGGTATATTAACAGCCCAATATGTTTTCCATACGGAAACATTAATAAATTCTAATGTAAATAATGAACATCATCACTTGGAATTGCAAAGGATTAGGTAGTCACTACAAAGAGGAAGTAATGAGGGACTTAATCATATCTAAAAAACTCAGCATCCTCCTTCTCTGGGACACAAAGATGGAGGCATTTAAATCCTTAAAGGTATGTAAGAATAATGGAACAATGTGTGATGGTTTAGCTTCAAGTTAGTGAGGAACCTCAAGTGGCCCTTCTACATTATGGAATAACTCTTTGTGTAGCTAGTTTTAACTTTCCAAATCCAACACTGGATTCTCATCAATTTCATTCATCAACAAACAAGGAAGCGGGTAAATCTCTTCAATGTATACATGCAAGTAGACTAAAAAGTAAAATAATGTTATAATATTCTTATTTATCCCAACATAGTATATTAGGATGGGATCTCAATGTGATTCTAAATAATAGGGAGAAGAGAATATGAGGTATTTTCAAGGACCTATTTTGAGAAAAGTTGGAGGACTTGCTCAGTAAGTGGTATTTGGTTGATATTAGACCA
This sequence comes from Pinus albicaulis, assembly GCA_034641835.2. Taxonomy (NCBI): domain Eukaryota; kingdom Viridiplantae; phylum Streptophyta; class Pinopsida; order Pinales; family Pinaceae; genus Pinus; species Pinus albicaulis. The sequence continues at coordinate 926,433,299 of CM076573.1, forward strand.
AGTAAAGTCATTTTTACCTGGTCAAATATAAGAACTAGACAAGTCCACACTACAATGAGACTTGATAGGTTCTTAGTGCATAATGGAAAATAATCTCATTATTGTTTCTATTCACAAACCAATCATGTTGAGCATGAAGGAATCACCTGAATTTGGACATCTCCCATTCTATTTCAATCCTTTGTGGCTCCAAGACACAAAGGCTATCAACAAAATTTCTCAGTATTCGAAAACTTAGATCACAATCTACCTTGTCTATATTTGAGAACGAAAGCTAAAGGAAATAAAGACACTCAAAGGTTGGGAAAAAGTTTATTTTTCTCCATTATCCATTGAGAAATATCATCTCAAATATTACCTCATTTAGTGCAAGTCAAAATGGAATTTGAAGTAATTTCTTATGAGCTGCAATAATAAAAAAATTTGACACATAAAAAAACTTCATAAGGTGCTTCGGGCCAAAGAAGAAATGTGGAAGTTGAAGTGAAGAATAATTCGGTTGAAATATACAGATAGAAACACACAATTCTTCCATAATCAAGCCAAATAAAATCCATAAGAACAATATTAAAGAAACCAACATGGAGGATGGATCCAAAATATTTGATTTTTAGGAAATCAAGGAATCTACCAAGAATTATTTTTAAATCTTATACTCTAAGAAAGAATGATTGGATCTCAAGGAAACCACTATTATGTTAATTAATCTTCAAGTGGTCATCTCTTATGAGCGTAATGTATAACTCTTAAAAGTGATTTAAGAGCCTGAAATACTCAAATTAATCTAGACTCTAAATCTTCACAAGGTGCCTATCCTTAACACATTCACCATACATTTCCACAAATCATATTGGAGTCTAATGAAAACACACAAACCTAAAACAAATATTGTAAAATGTTTGAAAATCATGTAGGTTGGGAGGTAATACCAACTCATCCTCTCTAGCCCTCGTCCCAAAGAAATCCAATATATGTTCCTTCTCCCAGTTTTGGCCACTATGAAATGCTTCATATAAGATCACAATAAAGATAAAGGCTCTTCAATTCAAAAAAAAAAAATCCAAAATCATTTTTTTTAAATCAACAATATTTCAAGCAAGTTATGGATGAAGGTACCATTTCACACTTTCCCCGCTTATTTGTTTCATTAAGGCTAAAAATTTGAGTTCAAACCTAAAGGATGAAGGAATCTCCCAGGAATTAAAATTGTTTGAGGTGTAAAAAATATGAATCACTCCCAATGATACTCTTCTTCTCCAAGGCACTTCCACCATCATCATTAAGCATTTTAAGCAAGATTTGGATACATTTATTAGTACCTCTAGAGGTAAATTCAACAACCAAAAGAGCCAATATTTTGGGTCGGAATGTCAACCAACATATTTTTCATTTTACTCTCTAGAATTATGCAATTTCTATGCTAAGAGGCATTTCATAATTCCACTATCTCTCAACAATCCTTCAACCCAATATTAGCAAAATATTATTGACAAAATGAATTCTAATTTCCAACAATTTGGTTTAATAATGGCTAAATGTGGTTGGTATAGTAATTCTAATAAAAATTGTATTTGTAACCATCCCTATATTCCAAAGCTCAACTATTCTAGCTCCAATAGGGATCACGCAACATATAGCTCAAAAAATTAGGAAATTTATATAGTGAGAATGAAACCCAACACTGAAAAGTTTCATTTGATCAATTGAAGGTGTTAAAGGCTTCTTAGTAAAGAGGGGGTTGGGAATCAAGGACCTGTCTCTAATGAATTTAGCCTTAGGTGTTAAGCTAACATGGAGATCAATTATAAGAGGCTAGATTGGTGGAAGAAAATTCCATGAAGAAAATATTTCAGTGTAAATCAAAAAAGTTGCATTGAAGGCCATATGGATAATTAATGAAGATATCACGCTTAGAATATCCTCAAGATGGTAAACCCTCTAATCCACTCAAATCTTACTTGGGTTCCCAATAATGGCAATGAAATTAAATTTGGCAAGATAGTATAATGGGAAATCAACCTCTAGAAAAAGAGAATCGATCTCCTTCTGCTAAAAGCATGGATGGACAAAAGGAATATTACTTCCCTTTTCCATATATCAAAATGGTTTTATAAATATGGTTGTTGAATATTGTAGCTAATCAAATTGCACCCCCTCATTTGATTCATCTCATCACAACTCTATTAGACGAACATAAATTTGTGCTTCACATGAGCTTCATGTGTTAGATCAAAGGGGTTGGGGTGTAGTTAATTATATTGTGAGAGAAGGACACATGCATCAAATTATCTATCTTCCCCTCCCTTGACAATCTCCCATATGGAATAAGGTATGGCATAATGATGAACTCCCTGGAATAAACATATTTAAATGGATCGTGCATGACAAAATACTAATTATAAATAACCTTCAAAAGAGGAGAATCCAAGGCCCTTCCAAATGTGTTTTCTATCAATTAGTAGAAGAAATTGTTTGTCATATTTTCTTTTATTGTACTTTCACTAAACATGTATGGTCTAACACTTTTACTAGAAAAATCCATGAATATGTAGGCCCAACACTTTTAGAGACATGTTCATCCTTTGGAGTAGATATTATAGTGGATATCTCAAAAGTAAACACCTTTTAAGATGGTTGTGGTTAACTCTTCCAAATATTTGTGTTGGAGGATATGTTTGGCTCACAATAAGGCTATCTTTAACTAGGACCTCGATCATCCTACATTGGTGGCGGCTAAAGCTAAATGCCTTATGTTGGGATATTTCATCTCTAAAGGAAGAGGAATATAGAATCAACAAGAATTGCATCAGGAGGAGGATGCATGGATTTATCAATTTTCTCTACCAATCCAAGACTCCGGCATGTTCGTGTACAACCCAACTAGTAGAACTTCATGGGAAATCTAAATGATTCAACTAGAATTCCTTGATTGGTGACTAAAACAAAAGTTCCACATTTTTTTAATTTTATGGAGCATCTAAAGAAAATCCAGGGGTGGCAGGCAGAGGAGGGATCATCAATGATCTCAAGGGAAGAAAGGAATTGACATTTTTCTAAGGATTAGAAACCTCAACCAATAATCAAGTTGAATATTACACTCTATTCCAAGGCCTTATTCTTGTAATAAACTCCAATAAATAATTAATGATTATAATTGGAGATTCTATCATTATGATTAATCATTGGTTCATAACACAACTTTAAAAGATAACAAGTTAGCCCTCATCATTATGATAATCAACAAGGTAGAATAAAATATGAATATGGTCACATTCTATCAAGTGCTCAAATGTCTCAATACTTAATATGATCAACTAGTTCATGAAGTAATCTCTCTTTCAGAGGGGGTCATTATCAAAAATTGGGGGAATATTTTTTTCATATGCCCTAATGTTTATAACCCAATTGGATTTTCGGCCATGTCACTCATTCAATAGACATATGTCATGGCATTCCTCATGCATGTTTCAACTGAGAGGAAAGGACTTGTAAGAAAACATTCTTGTATCTTTTGCATGCAATAATTAAACCTCACTTTGTTCTTTGTTTCTTTCATTATAGGATGTTTCTAGTAAGGTGTGACTATGGAAGGACTGAAGCATGAATATTTAGGTCACCCTAGTAGCTTCAATCTATTTCGACTAAATTTGGGTGCCAAATCTGGTTATATTTTTTAAAACATGAATGAGTACTCTTTGTATTAAATATGTGCTTGGTCGCAGCAATACCTAGGAGAATTACATTGCTAATTTTTTCATGGACATATGGGATGTCAAACTGCAACTATCTACGCTTGCCCAAATTACAGCAAAAAACCTGTATTCTTTCAGTACCCTTATTAGCCTAGTACTATATATATACGACAAAATTGAAGCAGAAGTCATAAACATTTGAAACCAAACATTACATAATTTATTAGTCATAACTGTCTATTGGGCGATTGAGGTCAATCTCCCGAGGTTGTTCCCTTACTAGGCTGGAAGTTGGGCACCTTGAACCTTGAGGTCCGTAATAATGCTTTAAATAGCATCAACCTCATCCTCAAAGCGTGAAATTCATTTTTTTTAGCCTCAATTATGTTCATGGTGTTGCAATTATAGGCCCTTTGTTGGTAAATCATGACATGCGGGTTATAGATTCAGAATTAATAGTTGCATGTCCATTTCTGTAGTGATCATGTATATATGAGGCTAAAGAATATGATGTTGATGAACTTGTATCCATGAGAGAGTTACTTTGAAACTGATGTCGAGTAAAAAGTGAAGGACCAAATATATAAAAAAACAGAGACAATATGGCCAATATAATTTCCAATGCTTAGAACGTTTCAGTCATATGGTATGATAGCCAAATTAGAATCAGCAAGATCAAATAGAAAGATACAACCCATAAAGGAAAGGCGGGCTATTCCTAGTTGCAATTATCTGCCTTTGTCCAAACTCTAAACTTAGGCCATGAAACAAACATAAGTACTCCAAGTTTGCACAAATCCAAAGTAGGAGAGAAATGAAATAGTTACCTTAGAACTAGAGAGAGAAATACGCCACACTTACCAACGATAGTGGTGCTTTATCCCTGAACATATCTCACAGTGGAATAAGTCTCGAGGAGCTACCCAAAGCACATCACTGAGCATCAAATTTATCTACCATTTAGATGCCACTCTTACTATCGAAGCTTTCCTTTTCCAAATTATCATAGGGTAACAAGACCATAACCCACTCTTCTCGCAAGGAGTGAATAATGATGTGCATCCACTCCTCAATTTATTCACATTGAAATCAAATAACCACATACAATCCTGCAAATCCACATTATGGATTTTAGGGTCCCGAGTGTTGAGATTCAACAAGAAAATTTCAGCACCCGTGCCTAATGCATTAAGCACCTACACTAGGGTGGGGCCCACATTGCTATTTTTGGGTGCATGTTTATTTTAGTTATCCCTTAATTAATATGGACAATAAACTGTAATCTATTCTCAATGATAACTTGAAATAGTTAATTGAGAGTGATAAACTCAGTTAGCTAGTGGATTTCGAGTTAGAGGTAATTGGTGAGGCATGCAGAGTAATTCTAGTTGTAACAGAGTTCGAACTGCAGTGGTGCATTAGTTAATACAGGTTGTAATCAGTTTAACTCAGTTAAGTTAGTTAAACTCAGTTGTGCTAGTTGTAACTGAAGATACACTAGTGAGAGATCAAGTGAATTAAATATTAATCAATTCGCAATCAGTGATCTCACATGCAAATGAGGATTTACTATTATTAGTTGCATGCATGTCAGAACCAGTGGAGGCCCAGTTGAGATCTAGGTGAAAGGGAAGTTGCCTATCAATTGTAGGATTATTGGGTTGCACACATGCAACCAAACACCCATTGGAGTGCCCATGATATTTGCGCAGTCAAGGAAGGCCATAATTCCTATCCTTTATGGATTGCATTCATCATGGATTGCGCAAGAAAGGCAGGCTGTCTAGAGGCAGAAAATTGGCTAATTATTGGTCTTTTTTTGTATGACAGTCTGAGACAATTAGTTGAGTACTGGAGGGCTCTTATGAGAAGAGTTTTGTATGTAATTGTTTCATGATCCATGTTGAATATATAATAGAAGATAGTGGGTTTTTGAGTAGCAAGATTTCCCTCGGAAATTATCTGTGTTGTGTTTGATTTTATTCTTCTTTGCTTCATGTGATTGGCGATTGTGTTTTTTAATTCCGCAAAATATTTGTAGAAGTGATTCAGTATTTAAATTTCGTACATTGTTATATTGGGTGAATCCAAGATATACATGCATGTTGTATAATTTCTACATGGTATCAGAGCACAGGAAATTGCAGAAGTGAAGCAGGATCTTAGTTTGTGACTGGATAGAATTCGAATTTGCAGAAAGAATTTCCTAGTGCTACAGCTAATTCAAGATTGAGATGGCTTTCAACGGCTTGAGTTTGGAGTATGTGCTCAAGGGTAGCTCAAACTATATTGCTCGGAAGGACAGGATGGAGGTAGTACTCGAAGACAATGGCTTTAAGGAATTCATTGACAATGATGTTCCTAAACCTATTGTGACTGATGTTGCAAATCTTGATGCATGGAAAAATAAAGTGACAAAGGCGAGAAGGATCCTATTGGAGGGAGTAGGATACCACATGATGCTACAAATCTTGATTCATGGCAAAATAAAGTGGCAAAGGCGAGGAGGATCCTATTGGAGGGAGTACGATACCACATTGTCTCAAGCCTCCATGACAAAGCCACACCATATGCAATGTGGAAGGCTTTGAGGGATCTATTCCAGAGCAGCAGCGACCATATAAAATTGGCGCTCAAAGAATAACTCAGGAAGATCAAGATGGAGAAGGGTGACTCCATACCAAAATATCTAACAAAGTTTTTCTAGTGTCGGGATGAACTAAGGAGCGTTGGTATAACATTCGCTGATGATGATTTGGTGAGTTTGGCTCTCCTAGGACTTCCCAAGAGTTGGCACGGTTATCAAGACTTTGTTAATGGGAGGGGAATTTTTCTAGATTTGGAATGACTGTGGTCGGATTTGGTGCAGGAGGAGTTCAGACGGAACACCAGAGATGGATCGTCATCTAAGAATTCAGATGAAGAGGATTGTGCTTTAGCTGCCAAGGTGAAGAAGGGGAATAAGAATAAATTTCATTCCAAATCTAAGTCCAAGAATGGCAAGAAGCAGGACATGTCCAAGGTGAAGTTTTTTCACTGTCACAAGCATGGGAATTTTTCTACTAACTATCCACAAAAGAAGAAGAACAAGAAGGCTAGAGGATCTGTAGTTGGTGAGTCCCTTACCTCGCAATTTGAGCTTGACTTCTCATTGATCACATGCATGGTTTCGAGTGCATTGGGATCTGTGTGGTATTTGGATAGTGGCACTTCCTTTCACATGACAGGAGACAAGGAACTTTTCAATGACTTGGAGGAGAAGGATCTCCAGATGCATATTGAAAAGGGTGACGACGGGCGGTACAGTGCTACCGGGATTGGTATCATTACCTTCCAGATGCAGTCAGGTAAACCCTTTCAATTAAAATATGTAATGCATGTACCAGGTTTGAAGAAAAATTTAGTCTCAGTCGCAATGTTGGAGGATAGAGGCTATGATGTTGTTTTTAGTGAAGGAAAATCTTTCCTGTGACACAAAACAACAGGACAAGCCAAAAGGATAGGGATTTGAGTTAAGAATCTCAACAAGCTAGAGGTAGATAGTTGTGCAGCAATGATGGGCAAGGTAGATCAAGTGGTGAGCCGAGATGAGCGGGAATTATGGCATAAAAGATTAGGCCATTTTCACCATGGAGCCTTGAAAGTCATGAAGCATATTTCTATTGGTCTTCCCAGGGGTACACTTGCGTAGTCAGACACATGCAAGGGATGTATTATGGGAAAATATGTAAAGGCCACCTTTCATGAGAAGGAAAACCGAGCTTCATGGATCCTTGAGAGAGTTCACACAGACGTGTGTGGACCATTCTTTGTTGCTTCTATAGCAAAACATAAGTACTATGTAATATTTTTTGATGAATTTTCTCGGAAGTGTTGGATCTTCTTCATGCAGAAGAAAGATCATACATTCTCTAAGTTCTTGGAGTTTAAAGCACTGGTGGAGAAATATTCGGGGAAGCAAGTGAAGGCACTTAGGAGCAATAATGGTGGAGAATACATCTCTAACAAATTCAAGAACTTTTGTAGCAAAGAATGAATTTGAAGAGAGCTCATAGCACCTCATAACCCACAACAGAATGGGGTCGCGGAGAGAAAGAACAGAACCATCGTAGGTGCAGCGAGAGCGATGTTGCATGATCAAGGCCTACAGATGCATCTGTGGGCGGAAGCATGCAACACTGCGGTATTTGTGCAAAACTATTGTCCTTATATGATACTTGGCATGAGTACACATGAAGAGGCTTTCACTGGTAAGAAACCTGATGTTTCACACTTTAAGATTTTTGGCTCATCTGTTTATGTGCATGTGAACAAGGATGCCAGGAAGAAGCTAGAATCGACAGCTGAGATCGGGATTTTGTGGGGTACACTGAAACACCCCATAATTATCGTGTGTATTTTCCAAATAGCAGAATGACTGCTGTGCGACGGGATATAAAATTTTATGAGGAGAAAGCCATGTGGTTGTCCCTTGAGAGGGAGCTAGACTTGCATGCAGAGGAGGAACTGTTGGTTCCCAAGGATGAGTCTCAAGATGTGGATCAGCCACATGAGGAGGTTCGTGGAGTGGAGGAAAACACTCATGTAGAGCCATCCATCATAAATGGCTGAAGGCGCACCACGAAAGCTGATAGATTGAGACTTGATGCTGCGGAGAATGTAGGAGCCCCTACTTCACAGCGCAGACAGAGATAGTCTCCTGACTGATTTACTAGATACATGGCTCTTATGAGAAAATGTACTGTGACTGAACCATCTTCCTTTCAGGAAGCAATGCAGCAACCAACTTGGGTTGATGCAATGGTGGAGGAGTATGAATCCATTGTCAAGAACAGTTCATGGGAGTTTGTCCCAATACCGGTCGACAAATCAATGGTTGGATCGAGATGGATCTACAAGGTAAAGCAAGTTGTTTATGGGATTGTGGAGAAATACAAGGCCATATTCATGGCCTGGGGATTCTCACAGATCGAGGGGATAGATTATGATGATACTTTTTCACCTGTTGCAAGGTACTCTTCCATAAGATCCATCCTTGCACTCTCAGCGCAGATGGGTTGGCACATTCATCAGATGGATGTGAAAATTGTGTTTCTCAATGGGATCATTAAGGAAGAGGTGTACATATAGCAGCTTTAAGGTTTTGAAATCTTCAACAGTGAGTCGCATGTGTGTCGACTCAAAATAGCATTGTATGCGTTGAATCAAGCGCCCCGTGCTTGGTACACTCAGATAGATAGTTATTTCACTGGACTAGGCTTCACCAAAAGTGAAGCAGATTCAAACCTGTACTAGATTGTGGTTGAGGGTAAGCTATTGATTATTTTTCTTTATGTTGATGGTCTAATTTTGACTGGTGATGAACAGCTGATACACTCATGCAAGGAGGATCTTGCAAGGGAGTTCAAAATGAAGGACATGGGACTCCTTCATTATTTCCTTGGATTGGAAATATGGCAGCAAGATGGTGAATTTTTTGTGTCTCAAGGAAAGTATGCAAAGGATATACTGGGTAAGTTTCACATGGAGAGCTGCAAACCCATGGATACTCCTCTTCCAGGAAATTGGAGGAAAGAGGATGCTACTTCTGGAGAGGTAGTGGATGCTACTGTCTACAGGCAGTTAGTCGGTTCACTGATGTATCTAGTGAACACTAGACCATAAATTTTCTACACATTTAACCAGCTGAGTCAAGTTATGGGCCTACCAAGCTCTTTTGGAAGGCGGGGAGGCATGTCTTGAGACACCTGAGGGGCACATCAGAGTATGGTCTATGGTACAGATGGACAGATGGAGTGAAGTGTCAAGGCTTCACGGATGCAGATTGGGAAAGCAGTCCATTAGAAATAAATAACACATCAGGATGGATCTTCAGCATAGGATCGATAGCAGTTTCCTGGTACAGCATGAAACAACGATATGTGGCACTCATTTCAGTGGAAGCGGAATACATGGCAGAAATTCAAGCTGCATGTGAGGCTATCTGGATGAGAAAGATCTTGGTTGGTTTATTTGGTTCTCAGATGGATCTGAAAGTGATTCATTATGATAATCAAAGTTGCATTAAACTCTCGATAAATCTTATGTTTCATGATAGGTCCAAGCATATAGATATCCGGTACCATCATCTTAGAGATTGTGTGCAGAGAAGGGTAATTTTTCTTCAATACATTCCCACGAAAGATCAAGATGCAGATATTATGATGAAGGTGCTCACCAAGATAAAATTCGAATACCATAGAGACATGGTTGGGGTGAAGGATAATCCCTTTCTTATTGAGAGGGAGTGTTGAGATTCAACAAGAAAATTTCAGCACCCACGCCTAGTGCATTAAGCACCTACACTAGGGTGGGGCACATAGTGTTATTTTTGGGTGCATGTCTATTTTAGTTATCCCTTAATTAAGATGGAAAATAAACTGTAATCTATTCTCAATGATAACTTGAAATATTTAACTAAGAGTGATAAACTCAATTAGCTAGTGGATTTCGAGTTAGAGGTAGTTGGTGAGGCATGCAGAGTAATTCTAGTTGTAACAGAGTTCGAAGTGCAGTGATACATTAGTTAATGCGGGTTGTAATCAGTTTAACTCAGTTAAGTGAGTTAAACTCAGTTGTGCTAGTTGTAACTGAAGATACACTAGTGAGAGATCAAGTGAATTAAATATTAATTAATTCACAATCAGTGATCTCACATGCAACTGAGGATTTACTATTCTTAGTTGCATGCATGTCAGATCCAGTGGAGACCCAGTTGAGATAAGGTGAAATGGAATTTGACTATCAATTGTAGCATTATTGGGTTGCACACATGCAACCAAACACCCATTGGAGTGCCCATGATACTTGCACAGTCAAGGAAGGCCATAATTCCTATCTTTTAGCGATTTCATTCATCAAGGATTGCGCAAGCAAGGCAGGCTGTCTGGAGGCAGTAAATTGGCTAAGTATTGGTAATTTTTTGTATGACAATGTGAGATAATTAGTTGAGTACTGGAGGGCTCTTGTGAGAAGATTTTTGTATTTAATTGTTTCATGATCCATGTTGAATATACAATAGAAGATAGTGGGGTTTTGAGCAGCAATATTTCCCCGGGAAATTATCTGTGTTGTGTTTGATTTGATTCTTCTTTGCTTCAAGTGATTGGAAATTGTGTTTTTTAATTCCGCAAAATATTTGTAGAAGCTATTCAGTGTTTAAATTTAGTGCATTTTTAGATCGGGTGAATCCAAGATATACATGCATGTTGTATAATTTCTACATCGAGATATAGTGATCATCAAAAAATTAATTGAGAAGGTTCCTTCCTTGTATGCCATGAGCTCGAGATTAAGCACAAGTCTAATATTCACCAGTACGAATAAATGAGGCACACTGATACATATGCAACTATGGAAAATATTGAAAACTTAACAAATGTTGAGACTAATCTATGCAGCTTCCAATAAATGTGGCACGCTTGCATGATGATGGTTCCCAAGAGATGCCACATTGAGCTGGCGAAAGGAATTTATTATAATCATTCATGGATGAGCCAAAATAAAGCTTTGCATTACTATATCATGAGAAGCTATGGAATATGGAAAGGGAATCAAAATAGGGAGGGGAAACGGTTGATTTGGAGGGGAAATACTAAGGATTAATAGTGAGCCAATCAATGGCACTAATTGGGAATGAGAAAAAAAATTAATTTTGGGAATACATAGGTCAATAATGAGCATCATTAGGGGATAGTAACATATCCAACAATTTCATTGATATCATTTTGTCCATCACACAAAAGGAAAGCCTTATTGGTGAGGAGATATGCTTCAGAATTGAGGATTCTGAGGATATGAAAGTAAGGGGAGCTAATGAAATATTGGAGGATACCTTTGATTTGTTGAAACAACAAACTTAACATGTTATATTTTGGAGGGGTATTGGTTCTCAATTGGAGAATAATTAGGAAAGAGTCTCCTAGAATGGTAATGTCTTAGACACCTCGGTGTTGGGCTATTGTTAATCCAAAATAGAGCCCATACATTTCTGCTTGATTCTTGGATTTCTTGTCGAGACCCCACGAGAATATTTCCATGATTATTCCTTTGGGATTTAAAGGAATCCCTCCCCCTCTTGCCACCCCTGCCAAATAGGGTTATTTTTACCTATGAATTCCTTTAGTACATTTTTGGTTGGCCTTTGGATTTTAACATTGGCATGGGGCAATTTTCTCCTTATATTTTTAACCTTTATTGATTGGGTTTATGCTCTCTGGTTTTTTCAATTTGAACTTGATCATTTGGATATTCCAGTCTCGCACAAAAAATTATGGAAATGAATTTAATTTTAGGCCAACTTCGTAATATCTCTTACTTTGGATGATGTATCAAAATTTTGGTACCTAGATTGTAGCTATTTGGTTTCTTCTAGTATTCAAACTCTAGGGATTTCTAGTCGTGGGATTCCATTTGTATTTTTCTATTTGCTTCTATTTTTCGATGTTGGGAATGGGGAATATTTCTCCACATATTTCCTACTGGTCAAGGTTCAATCCAGTAGCTTTGTAACTTGGAACTTGACTATTGGGACCATTAGTGCAAGCATCAAGAATTTTTAGAAATTCAGTGAAGTGAAGTGGCATTTGGACTTTACTCAATCTACAGGTGTTAGCTTTGGTCACTTTGGTTCCCACTTGACCATGTTTTTATCACTACAAAATTTCCAAGAGTTGTTCTAGGATTTAAAAATAAATATCAGAGGTAACTATCATCTTATTTTGGAGATTAGGATCTAGCCTTCCTAAACTCAGAGAGAGCCCCTCTCTGAGTTTAGGAAGGCTAGATCCTAATCTCCAAAAGTGGATGATAGTTACCTCTGATATTTATTTTTAACGCCTAGAACAACTCTTGGAAATTTCGGAGTGATAAAATATTGGCGACCATACTAGGGAGATTCAGTCCCTAGTTAAAATAAATCTTAAAGGAAACAATTCTCCTCATTTTTTACATTAAGGTTTTAAAGAGTTGTTGAATTTATCATTGAAAGTTAAAATTCTGGCTTCTAAAAGAACATATTATACCAGGGCTCATCCTGATCCATAGCCTGTTATAAATGTTGATGATCCTGACAGAATTTTAAGAAAACCTAAAAAATTAGAAAGTCTAGGAAGTAGTAGTCAGCTAATCAAAGAAAATTCACTTCCCAAAGAGTTATCAAGCATTCATGATATTCAATTTGATTTATCATTTGAGCATTCTTTATTTTGCACCAAATCTAAAAAACTCAGTCCATGATATTGTAATAGATCCCAATTTTATTCAATTTATTGAATCAAAGAAGGAGACTATACAACTTAATTTAGATCAACAGGTTCTAGATACTTTTAAAAAACTTAATGTTTTGATCTCAAATTTGATAAAAGATATAGACGAAGCCTATTTTCAAAAATCAGTTGAATTAGTTGCCCTAACTGCTGCTACCCCTAAACGCTCTATAGTATCTTCAGAAACTATAAATACAACTTTATTTAGTTCCACTTTACCTATAATCTCCACTAAGGTTCATTCCACAAAATAATTCATACATAAACATCCTCTCCAACCTAACATTTCAAGTTCATCTTCAAGCGTTTCAAGTTCATCTTCAAGCGTTTCAAATTCATCTCGAAGCACCACTACATCACCCCCCGATCAAACTAGAATCTTAGCCATGGCAGCTAGATATGCTCCTTTGGCCTTACAAGCCCCTTTACATGCTATGTCGCAAGATTACCAGAGTAAAAAATTTCAGTTTGATGGTACTGGTCAGTATACTGCTCAACAACATGCAAATAAAATGACATATTATTTTGAATGAAGTTGATGAGGCCGATGTACAAATGAGATTATTTGCACAAACATTAGCAGGAGATGTTAAAAAATGGTTAAAATATTTACCTGCTAACCATATTGTTGATTTAGCTGCTTTCCACCAATTGTTAATCAATAGATGGGATAGAAATAAAAACCCTTTATAGATATTATCTAAGTATGAAAATATTAGGACATATCCTAATGAATCTGTTCAGGATTACTGTACTAGGTTTAACAACATTTATAACGCAATTCCAGTGAATCTCAGACCTCCACCAAACTTGGCCCTAATCAAATTTCCAAAGGGTTTTGATGCTGACATGTCCTATTAGTTAAGAGAAAAAAAAAACCCTGCAACTTTAGAACAGATGCAGAATGATGTAGTTAGTGTAGAAGCTAACATACTAGATAAAATGATCATGGATTAGAGAACATGGATCTATAATTTAGAAAATTATCATTCAAAAGGACATGCTTTCAGATTAAATTTCAAATTCACTAATAACATGGCAGAATATGAAGCATTAGTGCTAGGCCTTCAAATCATACGAAAACTTGGAGCCAAAAGAGTATCCATCATGGGAGACTCATAACTCATCATAAAACAAATCAAGGGAGAGTATCTTGTTAATAGCCCTAAACTTAGCCAATATAGAGAAACCATCCTTGAAACTAACTTTATTGTTATTCCAAGAAATCAGAATATGCAAGCACATAGCTTGGCCAGTTTTGCCAGCACATGCAGGTTACCTTTTCAGCCAAATCATCAGTACATAGCTGAGGTAAGACATAGACCAATCATACCTAATAATTTGAAGTATTGGAAAACTTTTTCTCAAGACTCACAAATTTATAAATTCATGAATTCTGAGGGAGAATTTCAAAAATTTAATATAGACATAGACTGTACATTAGATTATACCATAAATAATGATTTAGATGTAAATGATCTAAATAAAATAGAACCAACTAAATTCACTAAAGTAGAAATAGAAAAATTAGAAATTGAGGAATTAATCAATGATGAATCAGAAGTTTTAAATCTCAAAGACAACATTTTGCCTAAGGGATTAGCCCCAGTAGAAGACATCTTTGACTCTAATAATGTAGCTATAAAACCTAAAATGGAGCCTCTAAGGTCAGATATAGAGGAATGTAACATAGGAACATAAGAAAATCCCAAGCTTATCAAGATATCTAAGGCATTACCTCTAGCTGAAAAGTTGAAGTACATTAGCTCATTCAAATAATTCCAATATTTCTTTGCCTGGAGTTATGAAGACCTCAAGTCTTATGATACCAACATTATCCAACATAAGATACCAATTAAAGAAAACCAGAAACCCTTTAAACAAAATCTTAGGAGAATTAACCTTGTTCTTATGCCATTAATAATAAAAGAAGTTAAAAGGATGTATGATGCCCAAATCATAGCACCCATTAGATATTCTGATTGGGTCTCTAATTTAGTCCCCACTAGAAAGAAAACAAGAGAAATCAGACTCTGTGTTGATTTCGGAAACTTAAACAAAGTATCATTGAAGGATAACTATCCCCTCCCTAAAATGGACCACATTCTACATAGGGTAGTAGGGTCATCCAGAATTTCATTACTTGATGGATTTTCTGGGTACAACCAAATCCTAGTTCAACCTGAAGATCAAGCTAAGACTGCATTTACCACCCCCTGGGGAACTTTCATGTACTTGAAAATGCCCTTTGGATTGATGAATGCTGGAGCAACATTCCAAAGAGCCATGGACATAGCCTTTGCAAAGGAAATCCATGACTTTTTAGTCATTTACCTAGATGATATCACAGTGTTTTCAAAATCAGATAATGAACATCTAGATCATTTGGGAAGAGTATTCATAAAATGCAGAAATTTTGGCATATCCTTAAATCGTAAAAAGTATCTTTTTGGATTAGAAGAAGGATAACCCTTGGGACACACCATTTTGAAAGAGGGCATTAGAATTGATCTAGCTAGAGTAGAAGCGATTCTAAATATCAGTCATCCTAGAAACATCATATAATTACAAGAATTTTTAGGCAAAATAAATTTTCTTATAAGACTCATCCCTAACTTAGCAGAACTAATTAGAAATTTAAATAACATGTTAAAAAAGGATTCAACACTTAAGTGAACAGTAGAGGATAAGTAGTCTTTTGAAGCAGTCAAAGAAGCACTTACTAAAACACTTGTCCTCATAAGTCCTAATTTTAGCAAGGATTTCATAATTTTTTCATTTGCTTCAGAACACACCATTGCAGCAGTCTTGTTGCAAAAGAATGATGAGGGTCTTGAACAACCCATTTCTTTCTTCAGTAAAACTTTGAGAGATGCAACACTAAAGTATGATATCATGGAAAAACAAGCTCTAGCTTTAGTGAAAGCCATAAAAGATTTCAAAGTATACATTCTATACTCTCACATAATAGCATATGCTCCAAACTCAGTTGTAAATTACAATTCTAACTCAGAATGGGACTGATGGAAAAAGAGGCAAATGGATTGCCACAATACTAGAATATGACATTGAAATCAAGCCTAAAAAATTAATCAAAGGCCAAAGTTTAGCCAAACTCATGGCTGAATTGAACTGTCGGGACTTAGACATAAATTTCATTGCTGCCCTAGATGATCAGGAAGAGATGGTGACTCCAAAAATCAGTGAAGCTTTCATAGATTCACCCTGGTATGCAGACCTTATATTTTTTTTACTCAACCTACAAGCTCCTCCTGGTATATCTAGAACCAAAAGTAGATTCTTGAAAATGAAAGCAATGAAATATTGTATCTTAGATAATGCTTTATTTTGGAAAGATCGTGGTGGCATCCTATTAAATTGTTTATTAAAAGATGAAGCTGACAAAGTCATGCAGGAATTTCATGCAGGAGATTGTGAAGGACACCTCTACTGTAAAACAACTGCTAACACAATTTTGAGGGCAGGTTTTTATTGGTCCACCCTTTTTGCAGATGTTTGAAAGTATGTGACCTCCTGTCACAAATTTCAAATATTTGAAGGGAAGAATAAACTCTTACCATTACCCCTCAAACCTATCTTAGTATAAATTCCATTTCAACAATGGGGTTTAGACTTCATTGGAGAAATTCACCCACCCTACTCTGCCCAACACAAATGGATTTTGACAGCCACTGATTACTTTACCAAGTGGATAGAAGCCATCCCTTCTAGACAAGCCACTGATTCTGTCATTATTTCATTTCTTAAGAACAACATCCTTTCTAGATTTGGATGCCTACAAAATCTCATTTCTGATAATGTTGTTGCCTTCAAATCCAAGAAAATGATTGTTTTTTGTAACATATACCATATCACCCTAGGCCATTCCACTGCCTATTACCCTCAAGGTAATGAACTAGAAGAATCTTCAAATGAAATCCTAGTCAACATCATCAAGAAGCTACTACAAGATAACAAGAAAACCTAGAATAAAAGGTTGGTCAATGCCCTATGTGCAGACAGACTAACTACTAAGAAATCTATTAGTACATCTCCCTATCATTTGGTATATGGGATGGATGTTGTTTTTCCATCTTCATTAGGAGTGCAAGTAATGAAAATGATTCAAGAGCTGCAAGTTGAACCAAATGACATCCAAATGAGGATAAATCAAACAATTCATTTGCATCAAACCAGGGAAGAAGTTTATATCAAATCCCAATTAATTCAAGACAAAATTCAAGAAGATTGTTGTTCCTTAAGAAACAATTCCTTGTTGTGTAAAGGAATCCGTGCTCAAGACATTAAAGATTATGTCACAAACAAGTGTATATCTGTCTCTGTTTATTAAACCTTCAAATATTAATAATATAATCTCCAAATATCAAACCCCTACAAGTTCTGCAATGCCATGTTCTCTTTATATTGAAGTGAATGAATGGAAGAAAAAGAAAGAAAAGGATTTCAATTTGATATGCTGCTTAAAATAGAATCTACCATTATAAAACCCTGAAGAAGTGAGCAACAATAAAGTTAAAATAGAGGAGCGCCCATTAAGGATGTTTAACTCTTAGATACACAGATATCAAGAGACCTGCAGCTCAAATCACTCTATTTTATTCATAGATATGGAAACGAAATGAAAACTGGGAAAACTATTCAACATAGATAGAATGATGGAAACATGCAAAACTTTTCATTGATTCAATATTTTTCAGTACAAAATTAGGCTTCAAGGTCCAAAACTCGGAACCTTCATCTTTCTTGAAATTGTCCTTTAATACAGTATCACAAGACAGTGTCCAGTAATGAAACTGATTCTAACTGCTCCAACTAATTCTAATTGTTTAAACCACTAACTGTTATGGAAGCACATGCTTCGGAAAGTCTAATTACAATTACATAGTTTTGAAAAATAAAATGAGAATTTTAAAACTCCTAATCTATGAGAACATCTGGTCCTGTGGGAAGAAGATAAACAAGACTATGATTGCTCAAGAGAATAATTCGAATGTTTGGAAATGTATAAAGAACATTTATATTTTCCAACTCATGGTCAAATCTTCCTCCAAGAGCTCCCACTATAAGAAGAACCAAATTAGACTTTTCCAAATATGGTGTGCAGTCTCGTATGAAAGCTATGCATTTGTGAATATCTGTTGTATCCTGATCATATGACTCATCCAAAATTCTTGAACCCAGATTATCGTAGAACTCTCTGACTTCTGGCCGGATGGAATCCAAGTCGCCTTTTATTACATCTGGTTTGTACCTTTGACGAACAAGAAAAAGATCTTCCTCGGGGAAGAAGCTCGGAATTACATCGTAGAGGCGATTGGCCCTTCCGTCAGCACACAACCGTAACTGCGCTCGACCCCAAAGAACTACAGTGAAGTGAGGGACATCGTAATTGAGGATAATCAGTGCATATGACCGTCCCCTATTACCGCCACTGGGCGTTGAGAGAAGGAAGTCGGCGCTGTTGTGCTCCATAACTTCCATTTTTTCTACTCCTCTCAGCAATCCCTGTAGATGTTCCACCTACACGCCTCTATGGTGAGAGAGACTCCACCATAACTGAATCCGCTGTATAGAAAATATAGTCAAGAGTCCCAAGAAAATCTCTGGTACAGTTGGTGAATAACGGTTCATTTTTTGCAGGATCCATTCTTCTTCGTTGATGATCTACACCTTGCGCTACTCCCACCATTCTTGCAAAGGAAGAATAAGCACTAACTAGAGGTAGCTGGTGACAAAGCTTGCAGGTCGTAATATACCAAGGGGATCTGTTGTTAAGTCCGGATGATCTAAACTTAATCCCTTACGTTTTGGAGTTCGCTTCGGAAGAGGATGACAGTTGTCTCCCGCTTTCCTGATGACGTCACTACGGGGGGTCTGGGAGTACGGTGGAAAACTTCGACCGATACCCCCCGTAATGAATCCAGGCCATTGATCACGGCTTCCCCTGAGATTTGACCAGTCAACTACGGGGGGTCCGGTTTAAATAATTACCGAGCTGCTTTCCGCCCCGTAATAACTAATCCGGAACCACTTATCCACGATCACCAACTCCGCTCAGGAAATTGTTCACAGTTTAAGCTTGAGAATATTCATATTACAATAATGCTTTATGACTGATTTTTATGTACATCATGCTTTTATAAAAACATTGCATTTGTTTTTTATGCTAAAGTATAAAAATTTCATACTATAGCATATTTTCCGAATTTCCAGATTTTTTGATTTTCGAAATAAAATATAAAAAGGATATGCAGATAATGATCCACAACATCTGGCTCCACCTGGGGATAGTGTTTTTACCACGAAACACTAAGAACCTGCAGATTAGTGCCTTCACCTCGGGCATGGAGTCACACATTGCTTGATGGAAATGTACAATGATCACACCGGATATATACAATGATGAACAAACAGCTGCTTAATGCCGAAAATAATGCTTGAGATATTGCCCATTCACAGGCATATCCAGCACTTCTCCTTCAAGATTTTCTAGCACGAAAGTATTATTTCCTCTGACTTCATTAATTTTGAATGGGCCATACCACAAGGGATCAAATTTGCCGTGTTTCCCTTTGTCTTCCCTTCGTGTATCCCATCTCAATACTAAGTCTCCCTTCTGAAACATGATTTCTTTTGCTTTCCTATCAAATATTGCCTTCATCTTCTGCTGATAAGTGAGCAAGTTGTCCCGAACTTGATTTCTGTTTTCACTTAGCTCCATCACATTGTTCATTCTTCTGATCGTGGCATTCGGTTCTGCTTGAGCATCTTGGAGGAAAGAAATCACAGGTTTTACCAATTGTGTGGGAAACAATGCTTGAGTGTCGTATACGAGCTCATAAGGAGACTTGCCAGTAGACCTCCTAGTGGTCATCCTTGTTTCCCATAGAGAAAAAACTAACTTTGTATCCCAATTCTTCTGATTTTCACTGATTGTCTTCTTCAAAAATTTTACCAATGTTTTGTTGGAAGATTCCGCCAATCCATTTCCCTGTGGATGATAAGCTGTAGAATGAGGCAATATCACACTATAAGTCTGACAAAAATTAATAAATCTGAGTGAGCTGAAAACTTGGGCATTATCTGTCACAATCTTCACTGGACATCCAAACCTGCTAAAGATATTCTCCTCTAGAAACTTCATAACAACCAAATCATTTGCCTTCCTGGTGGGGATTTCCTCCATCTACTTTGTAAAGTAGTCTGTAGCAGTAAGTATCCACTTAAATTTCCCACTGGATGGTGGATTAATTTCCCCAATGAAATCCAATTCCCATTGTCTAAAAGGTTCTTCAACAAAAACAGGGAGAAGAGGTAATGGAGCTAGCTTTTTCTTTTCTGCAAATAATTGGCATTTCTGACAACTTTTGACTATTTTATAAACATCAGCAAACACAGATGGCCAATAGAAACCTGATTTGAATATTTTATGAGCAGTTACCTTCCAGCTGTAATGACCTCCGCACAAGCATTCATGATATTCTTTGATCACTTATGAAATTTCTTCCTCTGTCAGACATAACAACAACACACCAGCAGGGTCCTTCCAATATAATTTTGCTTCAATTATGACATAAGGTTGAGCCTTAAGTTTTAAAGCTCTGTATTTAGCTCTATTTATCGAAGGGGGACAAGAAAGAAAGCATAAATAATGGACAATATCCTTATACCAATCTGAGCAGAGAAATTTATACTTAATTGTTGTCTTTGACTAATTATCACCTGTTTCTCCATCGACTTCCTCTACAGGGGCCAACAAATTGATTCCCAATGCTTGGAAATTGGACTCTGTCAATAATTTGGCCAATCCCAATCCTTTAACCAGTTTGGTTGGTTTTACATCCAAGTCATATTCTTGGATTTTAGCGATCCATTTTCCCCTTTTACCTTCCACATCGCTCTGTACTAGTACATCTTTTACAGCTGAATTGGGAACGTATGCTAAGATTTGAGAATCAAGGATATAAGTTCTGAAAGCTTTCAGTGCTTTCACCAAAGCGTATACTTGTTTCTCCAATATATTATATTTTAATTCTGCATCTCGGAGAACTTTACTAAAATATGCTACAGGCTATTCATGCTTTTCTTCATTTCTCTGTAATAACACAGCAGCAATTGTTGAAGGAGATGCAAACGAGAAAATTTGAAATGGCTTCAAATAATCTGGACTAATGAGAACAGGCGCTTCCTTTAAAGCTTCTTTAATCCTTTGGAAAGACTCTCTGGCTTCTTTATCCCACTTTACTTCGGCATCTTTTTTCAACATGTCCGTTATCTTCTTGACGATTTCTGCGTAATTAGGAACGAATCTTCTTAGAAAATTAATTTTTCCAAGAAATCTCTGAATATCTTTTTTTCTTCGGGGCAGTGGAATGGACTGTATTGCTTCAACCCTCGCTGGATCTATTTTCACACCTTGTTTTGAAACAATATGACCCAACAGTTTACCTTCTTCCAGGGCAAACAGAGATTTTTTAGGATTCAACGATAACCCATACTTTCTACACTTCAGGAAAGATTTCTGCAAATGCTGCAAGTGTTCTTCATTAGAATTGAAAAAATTGTGACATCATCCAAATAAATAACTACAAACTGATCTCCAACAAATGAAATATCTATCGCTCTTTGGAATGTAGCTCCTGCATTCATTAGTCCAAAAGGCATCCTAGCATACATGAATGTTCCCCATGGCGTAGTGAAAGCAATTTTCTTCTGATCTTCTTTCTCCACAGCCACCTGGTTATACCCTAAAAAGCCATCCACCATAGATAATCTATAAGCTCCAGTCACCTTCTGTAAAAAAAAATCCATCTTCGGCAAAGGGTAATTATCTTTCAATGAAGCCCTATTCAAATTTCTGAAATCTACACACAGCCTTATCTCTCCGTTTTTCTTTCGGACTGGTACAAGATTGGAAACCCAATCTGAATATCTAAGCGGAACAATTATTTTGGCCTGCAGCAATTTCTTTACCTCCTTTTCGATAGGAGCTAACAACAATGGATTGATTTGCCGGAGCTTCTGTTTATACGGCTTGACTCCATCCTTCAGTGGGATTTTATGCTGTATGATACTCTTATCATATGTCTTAAAATCATCATAAGACCAAGCAAATACATCTTGGAATTGTTTGAAAAAATCTACGTACCTTTCTTTGTAGTCCTTCGAGACCCCTTTGAACAATTTGATCATTTTAGGCTCCTCTTGAGTCCCTAAATTGCAATCTTCCACCTGCTCATCTTAGTTTGCTTTCTTCTGATTTACTGCAACGTTGTTTGCATCAAACAGTCTTTCAAGTGGCACTAAGCCTCTTGGAAAAGCATTGTCTTTCAACTGAATGATTTCCTGACCACCAATCTTCTTTTTAAGAATCTTACCAGCCAATTCATCTTCATCAGTTTCCAAATCAATCTGATGATCTTCAAAATCTTCAATCATCAACAGAAACTGCTTAATCTGTTCATCATCCTCAAAGACCTGCCAGTGTTTAATATTTTCAGGAATTGAAGGTCTATGTCTCATCTCAATTTCATACCTTAGTCTCGGACTGATCAGATTCTTGAATGTACTTACTGCAACCGCCAAAGAATCAGCCATTCTATTTTCTTCCCTTCGAACAAACTGTAAGTTGAAGGCTTCAAAGTAATTTTCGATCAGATCCCAGACCTCATTCCGATATGCTCTTAACCTGGGATGTTTAGTTTGACACAAATTTTTTATCTGTCTTATAATTAATTCTGAATCCCCAAACACAGTCATAGACTGAATTCCCATTTGCTTAGCTGTCTGCAAACTAATGATTAATGCTTCATATTCTGCAACATTATTAGTGGACTCAAACTCCAATTTGAAAGAAAAAGGCACAAGGTTGCCTTCAGGAGAAACAAAAATGAAACCAGCTCCAGTGCCTTCTTTGGAAAATGCACCATCAAAATAACACTTCCATAGCTTGTTCGAATGCAGCTCCTTATGTACAATTGCTGAAGGAAGCTGCCCTTGCGATTCTTCAGCAAATTCTGCATCTTCATGCAGCATGAAGCAAGAGAAGTCATCCTTCTCTTGGCCATAAATTGGTGAATTACCTGCATCTTTCTTAGTGGCAGTTTTTTGAAACCTAGTTTCTCTATACAACCTTCTTTCTTCCCCATTAAAAACAGGAATGATAGCATATGTGAAATCTAGCTTCAAAACTCCTCCTAGCTTTGCTCCCCACGATCTAGATAATAGCATACCAAATCTGGCTGGAATATCAGCCACTACCACATCCATCATAATGCTTTTGGCTAATATTTGAGCCAATGACACAACCATATCCTTAATAAGTCCCACACACTTCACTCTCTTTGAATCAAAAGAATAAAGATCTCGGTATGGCTTAGTGATTTGCAGATTCAATTCTTTCATCACACACAGTGGCATCAGATTGTGGGATGCGCCAGAATCTAGCATACAATTATGCAAAACAAAGTCATGTAATAGAAGTGAAATATAGAAAGGAGGGACAGATGAATCTACCTCTTCAACATGAGGCCCAAATGTAACCACTGGTTTTTCTTCTTGCAGATTAACTATATCACCCACTTCATCGGACTGAGATAAATTGATAAATTCAGCAATCTCCTTCTTTAACACCAGGTGTTTTCATTAATTCAAGAAGAGGAACTTGAATTTTCACTTTTTCCAATTCTTTTGCCAAACTGAAAGTTTGATTTGATTTTGTCAACTTTTCAGGCTCTTCTTGATCTTTCTTGGAACTTGGATTTTGATTAGAAACAGTGACCACTTTCTCCAAAACATTAGAATCTCTAATCTTCGTTTGAGAAGCATCGGCTTGCAGCTTTTCCTTCTCTTTTTATTCATTCATGGGATTTTTCCCCTTATCTATTTTCTGAGTCTGGTCTTTCTGTAATGGAGTCGCCACTGGAGCAGGCACTGATTCTGGCTCTTTTTCTTCATTCTCTTGAGTTCTTAGCCTCTTCTTTGACCTCAAATCATACTTTTTATGTAACTCGGATTGCATGAAGTCTGTAAACTGTCTGCAGTAATTATCCATCTCTTCTTGATCAAACGAAATATCACTTTCTTCCGCTCCTTCTTCCTCAACTTCTTCTTCTGTTTCATCATATTCCATGTACACAGCAGAAATTCGAGCATCATCCTCTCTTTCATCATCATCATCTACTGAACAGGATGGAGCCGCCTCTATATACAAAGGTGCTTGTACCTGATCTAGATCTTTCTTCTCTCTTTGTAGAATCTGCAGAGGCTGTTTTTTAAATTGGGGATTAAAAACCCCTCTATTCTGTCTTGCAGGCTTACTATCTATTTCCAATTTCACCAATTTATTAGACATATTTTTTATGACCTTATTCATATCATCATTTCTTTGTTCTTGAACTGAGGCTTCTTCTTTAGCCTTTCCTATATCTTGAACTTTACCAACAGCGGACATATTAGCCTCAATCTCCAGAGCATCAGTTTGAATCTGCTCCAACGTAGGGGACCTTTTTTCCCTCAATGTGAAACTGAACTCTGGTTCAAATGCACCAGCAAAAACGACCCTAGCTCCAATAGGAGGAGGCTTCATCTCTGCAGGCAAACTATTATACAATTTGTTGAATCTTTTCACAAATTCACTCATATTTTCATCATATTTCTTCTTTATTGCATTAAACTCTGTCAAAGAATAGCCATGGTCCCTCTTTTCGCCCCACCTTTCGATGAAACGTCTTTCCAGGGCATCCCAATCATTAATGGAACCATTAGGCAATCCTTTGAACCATTTCCTTGCCTCTCCATTTAGTGACTGAACAAAGAGTCTCATTACAACATCTAAATGTTCAACATTCAAATTCTCAGCAAATGTGCAAAACAGAGGCAAGTGCTGTTCTGCAGTTATCTCATCTTCACCAGTAAATCTAGGGAGTAACTTGAGATACTCCTGAGGCATATCATGCAATGGTTGGGCTAGATTTAATGGTGCATATCTATTCATCAAGAAAGCAGGGACTGCCATATTTACGCCCGGGTTAACTGCTCCTTGAGCGGGGGTAAAATGAATACCAGTTGTAGGTAGGGATGAATGAGGTGAAACAACTGATATAGGAGTTGGAGTATGAACGATTGCAGAAGAGCTGGAAACTATATGGGGCTGAGTTTCTATAAAAGGAAAAGACACAAACTCCAAAGATTGCTCTTCTAATGTGGGTTCTTGAAAACGAACGGGTGATGGTGATGATTCTTCTTCCGAGAAAATGAGTTTCTTGGAAGCTTTCTTGGATGGGAAAATGTGTGAACTGCTACCTGGTGCGAGCAGTGTAGTTTCAAGTGTATCTAATATTTTTGGTTTCTGGCCCTTCTTTGAAACAAGCTTCTCAGGATCAGACAAAACAGGAACTTTTTGCTGAGAGGTATCTGACCTCGTGTGAGGTTTCTTGGGAGCCAAAGCTATTTTCAAACAAACACAGCGTACTATTTCCTCCTCTCTGAACAACCAGAGGAAATGTCAAACAAAACCCAGGGAAAATGTTCGAATCTTCGGTCCCCGACAACGGCGCCAATTAATGTTGTTCCTTGAGAAACAATTCCTTACTGTGTAAAGGAATCCGTGCTCAAGACATTAAAGATTATGTCACAAACAAGTGTATATCTGTCTCTGTTTATTAAACCTTCAAATATTAATAATATAATCTCCAAATATCAAACCCCTACAAGTTCTGCAATGCCATGTTCTCTTTATGCTGAAGTAAATGAATGGAAGAGAAAGAAAGAAAAGGATTTCAATTGGATATGCTGCTTAAAACAGAATCTACCATTATAAAACCCTGAAGAAGTGAGCAACAATAAAGTTAAAATAGAGGAGCGCCCATTAAGGATGTTTAACTCTTAGATACACAGATATCAAGAGACCTGCGGCTCAAATCACTCTATTTTATTCATAGATATGGAAACAGAGGCAAAGCAGGAAAACTATTCCAACATAGATAGAATGATGGAAACACATAAACTTTCGTGATTCAATATTTTTTGATACAAAATTAGAGCTTCAAGGTCCAAAATCGGAACCTTCATCTTTCTTGAAATTGTCCTTTAATACGGTATCACAAGACGAGTTTCATTAATGAAAGCGATTCTATTTGCTCAACTAATTCTAATTGTTTAAACCACTAGCTGACCTTGGGCTTGCTTCTTCGGAAAGTACAGTACAATTACATAGTTTTGAAAAATAAAATGAGAATTTTACGACTCTAATCTGTGAACATCGGTCTGTGGGAAGAAGATAAACAAGACTATGATTGCTCGAGAGAACAATTCGAATGTTTGGAAATATATAAAGAAAATTTATATTTTCCAACTCATGGTCAAATCTTCCTCCAAGAGCTCCCACTATAAGAAGAACCAAATTATACTTCTCTAACTATGGTGTGCAGTCTCTTATGAACGCTATGAATTTGTGAATGTCTGTTGTATCTTGATCATATGACTCATCCAAAATTCTTGAACCCAGATTATCGTAGAACTCTCTGACTTCTGGCCGGATGGAATCCAAGTCGCCTTTGTAAAGTTTGTACCCTTTGATGAACAAGAAAAGGTCTTCCTGGAAGAAGCTCGGAAGTTACATCATAGGGCGGTGACGTATTCATTTTATTTGTGTTACGCTGTTGAAGTAACTACGGTGGAAGTGAGGGACATGCGTGTTGAGGATAATGGGTGCATGTTGACCGTCCCACACACTTTCCACTTGCTGGCGTTGAGAGAAGAATCCTTAATACCCTATGGGCCATCCTCACAGGGCTACTCCTCTCGACGATCTCGTAGATATTTCACCTACACGCCTCTGTAGCGAGAGAACTCTACTTAAGTGAATCCGGCACAACTTATAGAAAATATAGTCAAGAGTCCCAAGAAAATCTCTAGTACAGTTGGTGAATAACGGTTCATTTGTTTCAGGATCCATTCTTCTTCGTTGATGATCTACACCTTGCGCTACTCCCACCATTCTTGCAAAGGAAGAATAAGCACTAACTAGAGGTAGCTGGTGACAAAGCTTGCAGGTCGTAATATACCAAGGGGATCTGTTGTTAAGTCCAGATGATCTAAACTTAATCCCTTACGTTTTGGAGTTCGCTTCGGAAGAGGATGACAGCTGTCTCCCGCTTTCCTGATGACGTCACTACGGGGGGTCCGGGAGTACGGTGGAAAACTTCGACCGATACCCCCCGTAATGAATCCAAGTCGTTGATCACGGCTTCCATTAAGATTTGACCAGTCAACTACGAGGGGTCCGGTTTAAATAATTACCGAGCTGCTTTCCGCCCCGTAATAACTAATCCGGAACCACTTATCCGCGATCACCAACTCCGCTCGGGAAATTGCTCGCAGTTTAAGCTTGAGAATATTCATATTACAATAATGCTTTATGACTACTTTTTATGTACATCATGCTTTTATAAAAACATTGCATTTGTTTTTTATGCTAAAGTATAAAAATTTCATACTATAGCATATTTTCCGAATTTCCAGATTTTTTGATTTTCGAAATAAAATATAAAAAGGATATGCAGATAATGATCCACAACAAAGATCTTTGATAATAAAACTAAATCAGATGATTTGTTCGTAGGTGATCAAGTACTCAAATGGGATTCTAGAAGGGAAGACAAAATAAAACATGGGAAATTTGACTTTCTTTGGAAAGGTCCATACATTATTTATGGTTACAGAGGCAACAATGAAATTTTCTTGAAAAAAATAGACGGAATAGATCTACCAGGTGGACCAGTCAATGGTCGAATGTTGAAGCACTATTTTTCACCAAACTAACCAATAGTTCATTGGTTATATTTTACCCAATGTAAATACCATAGAAAAGTTTAGATTGGAGTGGATGATTATCTTGCAAAGTTGAAGCCTGAAAAGGAAATTTGAAGCTTTAAAAGATATAACATCATATGTTTGAATAAAGGAGATCAGAGAAATCAGTTCCAAGCAAAGAAAATTCAAATTTCCAAGGCCATTGATCAGAAATTTCTTGACATCTCACCAGGAGATGCCATCCCCAAGTGGAGCCACTGTTAGGGTCCTATAATAATAGGGATCATAATTTTGAATTGGCTATGCTTAGTCTTGTAATATTGTACATACCTTTTCTTTTTGCAAATGTTTTCCATATTAAAAAATGAAAAGAGGGTATGTCCTAAAAGAATAATAAAAGGACCAAAAGAAATAAAGATCAAAAAAGGATATAAAATATGAACCCCATAAAAAGAAACAAAAATAAATTTTGAAAGTGTTGCACATTCAAATGCCACTACACATAGTTTACTTTACTTTTGCAAAAAAAAAATTGCAGCTTGTCCAAAATGCCACAATTCATGATGATCATAAATTCTAATCTTGATTGAGTCATGTCTTTAAATTTCATGTCATGATAGTTAGTGAATAAAGATCTGACCAAACCATTTAATCTTGGTATATCAGTAATTAGGTAGAGAATAAAATGAGCTCATAAGTTTAATCTAAGCCATAGGAAGTTATAAGGTTAGAAATAAGTTAGTTTCCTTATCAAAAGAAAATAAAAGGGTCGGCAAGCTCAAATGCACCCAATAAAGGAAATAAAAATGTTAAGATAAATAAAGGATAGGTATGATACTTTCAAAAATTATGGAAAGCATCATTTGGTTTATCTCTTATCACTAATATCCTTTCTAACACCTTCCCCTCATCCTAATTCCTTTTTCCCCTTTGGAAACTATTTCCCCTTTCTAAATCCCTTTTTCCTCTCTTGGAAACTATTTCCCCTTATCCTAAAACCCTTTTTCCCCTTTAGAACCATAATTCCCTTGCTAAAACCCTTTTCCCCTCCTAAAAAACTATTTTCCCTTTGAAAAGCCACTCCCCCTTGATTAACTCTGCATTATTCAAATAAAACAACAAAACCCACTTTTTCATAGTTTAAAGCGCCAAATATTAAATCGGGCCCACTTTTCATTTAGCCCCCCCACTTAATATAACTCCTGATACACTATGATTTAACATCCCGCTTAATGTATTTCATAACCCCCCCCCCCATTATCATTTTAACCCTTTACATATATATTCCCCAACCCCATTTCACATTAACCCTCCGCCTATAAACTACCCGACCCTAACTCTTTGAAAACCAGCATACCCTCCACCCGTCCGATCACCGTAGATCATATCCAACGACTCTTGAACCCTTTCGCACTCCCCATTTTTCGAACTTTAAAACAGAGGAGGGGGTGTGAAATGAGTGGTTTCATTCCCCCGCTCCCTTGCCACGCGGCACCACCTCGTTTTATCGCACCCCCCAGTCCCAAACTGCCAAACCACCTTTTTGTGTGCAATAAACAACCTGTGTCGTGAAATAAACCATTTGAATTTCAAAAAAATAATAAACAAATAGAACCCCCGCTTCATGTGATAGACCACCGTCATTTGAAATATTATAACCCCTGCGCCATGCGATAAACACCAACGTTAAAAGATAATAAAACCTCACCCTAGCCATTATTTCATTATCTCATTTGAATTGCGAAAAGACTAAAAAGCCATTTACCAACCAAGATTGAACCCTGCTGCTACCTGGACCTTTCTACGACCAAATTCACTATATTCCAGGTAATTCTAAATACCGACACCATTAAACAAACTTATCAATTCAATAATTAAACGAATTAATGGCTTCCTAGAGTGTCTAGACTGTAAACCCTCTTCAACCATCCCTATTAGATGTCGACGACACCCCTTTGGCCGATAAAGACTTGAAAATTAATGACATTGTGACTGATAGAAACCTGTTGGAGCTCCATTGCTGGAGCCATGATAAATTTGTTGATCAGGTAGATGATATTCATCTGCGAGACTCTAACCTACCCAAATACATATTCCCACAAACCTATCAGCTCCCTGAACTCATCAAAATGTGCCAAATAAGTTATTTTCCAAATAAAAGAGCTATAGTTACTCCAAACTAAGAAATCCTATTTACCATCAATGCTCAATCCATTGATCAAATGTTGTAGATTCAACCACAACCTGATGGAGTGCCTTTCTCCATTAAAACCCTTACTGATCATTACTTAAAGCTGGACTTCCCAAAAAGGTTTCAAATCTTTCATACTTTCCTCCCTCCATTAGTAGAAACTCCTAAAAACAATCATCCATACTCAGCTACCATGTTTTTAGAAAGAACCAAACAAATTGTAACCATGTTGTCCTGTATTTTAGGATATTTCACTGATGAGCATGTAGATGCAGCCATCCTTGGTTTCCTCTCCATCTTTTGTCCCGGCCAGCCTCCATCTATAACTTTCAATTTCTCCTAATAACTAGCATATGCCATGCATGATCAACTGATCAAATTTCCAAAAGGAGTATTTAAATACTCCTCAGTATTGTTTCATTTGTTCCTATATTTTCAATCAGAAAGGTTTTCAGTTAACCTACAAAAACTGGACACGGAGGGTAATCCCCGGTCTGTTGTCTTTTGGACATCCTTGATCAAAAAGGATTCCACTGAATTCAGTTTCAAGGACTTTATTGATTATTTTGTATATCCAATAGCTAATATGCTTAGCAGTAGCACTCAACCAAGAATCAGTGAAGAAATCAAAAAGTTTTTACAATTGTCAGATCAGAGCAAAACAGGAGACTGGTATTTATACTAGAATCATACAGAAATCAGTGTGTATGGAAGCCAATTAGTTCCATACAAGATTCCCAAATACCTCCCAATGAGGATATTTTCTTTAGAATACATTAGACAGATTTTTAACTATGATGAGATCAATTTCCTTTCAGCCAAGAAGAATACCCAATTCAAGATTAAAAACCAACTAGGGCCTTTTATATGCAACATTAGGAATGCTGGACAGGAAGCAGACAGATGTTTATAAGATTTCAAGTTCAGCAGAAGTTTCAAATGGTCATATGACCCCTTGGGTATCATAAGAAAATTAAGAGTTAAGTTCAAATTAACCCCTTTCATTGATGAGTCTAAACCTGAAATTGAAAGATATTCCAACGAGTCAGAGTGGTTAGAAAACACTTTACAGGAGGTGGAGAAGCATCTTGATACTAGTTCCATCCTGCTTACTCCAGCCCCATAGGACATAAATTCAAAAAGGGCTAGAGAAGAAGGCTCTAATTCAGCAGAAAATACTTCTGATACAAAATTCAAGCTTATGTATAGAGATAAGACAAAGCTAAATCCAGTGATATAGAAAGAAGAGACAGTTGAAACCATTGAAACAGATATTGTTGTCAGAGATGATGCACCTCCAACACTTTTAGAAGAAACACATCTGCCATCAACTTCCAGTGCACGAATCATTTAGAAGCAGAATAGTGCAAAGGTTTCATCATCTAGCAAACTAGTGGAGAAAGAGAAAGATGTCATGGAGAAATACAAAGAGATTAAAATCAGAAATGAAGCATTGAAATCTGTAACATATGCATAGTACTGGAAGAAAACTCCCAGTGACCATAATAGATTTCTTCTATCTTTTGACTTCAAAACAAGGAAGATGCAAATGACATTTCTACACCCAAAAGTGCAGGCCCCAAAAACATCAGAAGATTATAAAAACATAGCCTTTGAATTTCTTGTCAAAGATGTGCATCCAATTGACCAGATTGAGTTTCACAAAAAAGCAAGAGAAATTATATATTCCACCATGACACACAAAGCTTTAAGTGTCCACAAGTTACAATATTCTCTAGAAAATATAAAGACATAGTTAAAGCTAGAGAAAGCTTCATCACAAGAAAAGCATAACAGGATAAAGTCACTTGAATATTTGGTAATGGAAGTTGGTTATAATCTAAAAGATATCAAAGCAGCAAAAGAACTAATAAAGAATAAGAATGCATACATAGCTGCACTGAAGAAATAGCTAAAGTTACCAACTACATAGCATCCAAAAACCAAAGAGGTTTTGGAAACTGATAATCAAAAGGATGAAATGATGAATCTCATCATTCAGTTGACATCTCAACTGAAAGAAATGGAAACAGAAATGGACAAACTTGTGCAAAGCAAGACATTATGGAAGCAGTTCCCATTACTGTTATTCCTATAGCATCTACATCAGTTTCAACAACTACATCAGCAATACTAACAGCCCATCCCACTGATGAGGCCAGAAAATTGATCAAAGAAATGGAAGATATGTCCATTCAAACTATTGAAATTAACAAGCTCAAAGAACAAGTGAAGAGTTTAGAATATGGCAAGAAATTGGCAGAAGTAATGCATCAGGCAGAAGTACAAAAATAAAGTAGATTGACTAAAAGAATCCACAAGCTCGAAAAGGAGTTATCACTGAAAGAACCTTTAGCCCAATCAAAACAGCAATTGTGGGCCAATATCATTAACTAAGATAATGATATTTGGCCTTCTATACAAATCATATTTGAATAGAATGACTTGGTAAAGGAAGCTGGTGAGGAAATTCAAAAGGTCAAAGTTGATCTTGGAAACAATCCAGAGGAAGCCTTTGAAATAATAAAATTCCTTAATTCCACAAACAAATATGAATTGGAAGAACTCGGGATAGCTGACAGAATAGAAACTATCTTAGAGGTGAATAAAGTGATTTCCAAGAGAAATATGATGATACAGCTTGAGGACAAATGTCAGACAATGGAACTTGCAGTGAATAGGTTTATGAACAAGTTTCATATATTAGGACGGAAGGGTCTGCCTAATCCTTTGGTAATCAATGATAAACGCATGAGACATGAGGACTATGACAAGAAGATGAGGTAAGTAGCCAAGGAAACTTCCAACAGTTCAGTAATGAAGGGCGTGCCCACAGGCAAAGTACTCCTTAAAACTTTAGAGAACTTATTTTACCTCCAGCATGAGGTAAATCACCTTTTATTGAATAAGCCAACATTTGCCAAATACATAGAGGCAGATGAGATTTACCACAGGATGATGAAGATCAAACTTCCAGATGAAGAAACTTGGGAAAAATGGTGTGATTTACTATGAAATATGAAAGAGCGTACAGGTGAAAGAACGCATAGATGAAAGAAGACAGATGAAAGAATAAAGAGACAACAGCAATCAAAGAAAACAGGGACAGATATCAGTCAGTTGAAAAGTGTCACTACCTTTTTGCATAAAGATATTTTATTTCCTTGAATAAATCCTAGTCAGTTGATAGGATATTTTTTGTAATAATTGGTATAAATACTTCATCATTTCAAAGTATTGAGTGTGGATTTCTAGATATTTCCATAGCTAACTGATCTATTACCTGAGGGTTATTGTACCTTTTTCCAGTTGACAGACAGGACAAGTTATAAATAAATTTCTTTACAGGATTCATGTGTTCAGCTATTTCAGTGAAGAATACATTTCAATTGTTCATGTTCTTTTCTTAAGTATTCCATAGACTTTAATGTGTTCTAAATTTGAATGTTATAACAGGAATTTTACTGCAGAATTTTTTTAATTACACTTTGCTTTGAACTATTATATATTTCTATGTTTTCTTCTGATATCCAGTTTAGAGAATTATTAATTGTCGTCTGATCCCATTTGACCTCCTTCACCTTCCTTCATTATCTGGTTTAAGGAATTCTTAATTGCTCCTTGATCCCGATTGAAAAATCACTTCACCATTCAGCCTTGAGATCTGATATTGCTCACCCATCCTTCCCTGTAACACTTTATTTATAAATTTATCTTGTTCTATTTACAAATTATATTGACTCCATATCCCAATGGAAAATTGAAAAGAACCTATCCATCTAAATCATTAATTCCACCAATCAAAAAATTAAAATCAATCCAAAACAAGCATACATAACTAGCCTAAAATCAATTAAACAAACAAAGTTAAATCATTAAGAGAGAGCCCTCTCTGAATTTAGGAAGGCTAGATCCTAAGTTCCAAAAGTGGATGATAGTTACCTCTGATATTTATTTTGAACGCATTGAACAACTCTTGGAAATTTCAGAGTGATAACATATTGGCATGATAACACCTATAAGATAGTTTTTTTTCTATCATCTATCCCAAGTTCTTCCAATTCATGTTTCTTTTGGGAATTAAGGAATTTGATTATTTCATAGGCTTCCTCTGGTTTCTTTCCAAGATCAACTTCGACCTTTTGAATTGCCTCACCAGCTTCCTTTACCAAGTCATTCTGTTCAAATATGATATGTATAGAAGGACAAATATCATTAACTGAGTTAATGATATTGGCCCACAATTTTTGTTTTGCTTGGGCTAAAGGTTCTTTTAGTGATAGCTCCTTTTCCAGCTTGTGGATTCTTTCAGTCAATCTACTTTCTTTTTTTACTTCTTCCAATTTCTTGCCATCTTCTAAACTCTTCACTTGTTCCTTGAGCTTGTTAATTTCAGTAGTTTGAATGGACATATCTTCCATTGATTTGATCAATTTGCTGACCTCATCAGTGGGATGTTGGTATTGTTGATGTTGTTGCTCATGTAGTTGTTGGAACTGCTGTAGATGCTATAGGAATAGCAGTAATGGGAACTGCTTCCATACTGGCTTGCTTTTCCTGCACAAGTTTGTCCATTTATGTTTCCATTTCTTTCAGTTGAGTTGTCAACTGATGATGAGATTCATCATTTCATCCTTTTGAATATCAATTTCCAAAACCTCTTTGGTTTTTGGATGCTCTGTAGTTGGTAACTTTAGTTGTTTCTTCAGTGCAGATATGTCTGCATTCTTATTCTTTATTAGTTCTTTTGCTACTTTGATATCCTTTGGATTATAACCAATTCCATTACCAAATCTTCAAGTGACTTTATCCTGTTATCCTTCGCTTGTGATGAAGCTTTCTCTAGATTTAACTGTGTCTTTATATTTTCTAGAGAATTTTGTAACTTCTGGACACTTAAATATTTGTGTGTCATGGAGGAATAGATCATTTCTCCTGCCTATTTGTGAAACTCAATCTGGTCAATTGGATGCACATCTTTAGCAAGAACTTCAAATTTTGTCTTTTTATAATCTTCTAATATTTTTGGGGCCTACACTTTTGGGTGTAGAAATGTCACTTTGCATCTTCCTTGTTTTGAAGTCAAAAACTGAAAGCAATCTATTCTTGTCACTAGGAGTTTGCTTCCAGTATTGTGCATATGTTACAACTTTCAATTCTTCATTTCTTATTTTAATCTCTTTGTATTTCTCCATGATATCTTTCTTTTTCTCCACTGATTTGCTAGATGATGAAACCTCTGCACTATTCTGCTTCTGAATGATTCGTGCACTGGAATTTGATGGCAGATGTGTTTCTTCTGAAAGTGTTGGAGGTGCATCATCTCTGACAACAATATTTGTTTCAATGGTTTCAATTGTCTCTTCTTGCTCTATCATTGGATTTAGCTTTGTCTTCTTTATATACATAAGCTTGAATTTAGTATCAGAAGTAGTTTTTGTTGAATAAGAGCCTTCTTCTCTAGCCCTTTTTGAATTTATGTCTTGTGGGGCTGGACTAAGCAGGATGGAACTAGTATCAAGCTGCTTCTCCACCTCCTATAAAGTGCTTTCTAAACACTCTGACTGATTGGAATATCTTTCAATTTCAGGCTTAGACTCATGAATGAAAGGGGTCAATTTGAACTTAACTCTTAATTTGCTTATGATACCCAAGGGGTCATATGACCATTTGAAACTGCTACTGAACTTGAAATCTTGTAAACGTCTGTCTTCTTTCTGTCCAGCATTCCTACTGTTGCATATAAAATGCCCTAGTTGGTTTTTAATCTTGAATTGGGTCTTCTTCTTGGCTGAAAGGAAATTGATCTCATCAGAGTTCATAATCTGTCTGATGTATTCTAAAGAAAATATCCTCATTGGGAGGTATTTTGGAAGCTTGTATGGAACTAATTGGCTTCCATACAATCCGATTTCTGTATGATTCTGGTATAAATACTAGTCTCCTGTTTTTCTCTCATCTGACAATTGTAAAACCTTTTTGATTTCTTCACTGATTCTTGGTTGAATGCTGCTGCTAAGCATATTAACTATTTGATATACAAAATAATCAATAAATTTCTTGAAACTGAATTCAGTGGAATCCTT
The DNA here is from genome assembly GCA_034641835.2 of Pinus albicaulis. Classification (NCBI taxonomy): domain Eukaryota; kingdom Viridiplantae; phylum Streptophyta; class Pinopsida; order Pinales; family Pinaceae; genus Pinus; species Pinus albicaulis. Next base: position 926,469,408 of record CM076573.1, read on the forward strand.
TCTGATCAAGGATGTCCAAAAGACAACAGCCTAGGGATTACCCTCTGTTTCCAGTTTTTGTAGGTTAACTGCAAACCTTTCTGATAAAAAATTATAGGAAAAAATGAAACAATACTGAGGAGAATTTAAATACTCCTTCTTCTGGCAGTTTGATCAGTTCATCATGCATGGAATCTACCAGTTATTGGGAAAAATTGAAAGTTATAGATGGAGGTTGGCCTGGAAAAAATATGGAGAGGAAACCAAGGATGGATGCATCTACATGCTCATTAGTGAAATATCCTAAAATACAGGACAACATGGTTACAATTTGTCTGGTTCTTTCTAAAAACATGGTATCTGAGTATGGAGGATTGTTTTTAGGAGTTTCTACTGATTGAGGGAGGAAAGTCTGAAAGATTTGAAACCTTTTAGGGAATTCCAGCTTTAAGTAAAGCTTAGTAAGGGTTTCAATGGAGAAAGGCACTCCATGAGGTTGTGGTTGAATCTGCAGCATTTGATCAATGGATTGAGCATTGATGGTAAATAGGATTTCTTGGTTTGGAGTAACTATAGCTCTTTCATTTGGAAAATAAATTATTTGGCACAGTCTGATGAGTTCAGGGAACCAATAGGTTTGTGGGAATATGTATTTGGGCAGGTTAGAGTCCCACAGATGAATATCATCTGCCTTATCAACAAATTTATCATGGCTCCAGCAATGGATCTCTAAAAGGTTGCTATCAGTCACAGTGTCATTAATTTTGAAGTCTTTATCAGCCAAAGGGGTGTGGTCGACATCTAACAGGGGTGGTTGAAGAGGGTTTACAATCTGGATGCTCTGGGAATCCATTAATCCATTTAATTATTGAATTAATAATTTTATTTAATGTCGTCGGGTATTCATAATTACCTGGAATATAGTGAATTTGGTTGTAGAAAGGTTCAAGCGGCAGCAGGGTTCAATCTTGGTCGGAAAATGGCTTTTTAGTCTTTTCACAATTCAAATAACGGTTATAATATTTCAAATAATGGTGGTTTATCACATGCCATGGGGGTTCTATTTGTTTATTATTTTTTTGAAATTCAAGTGGATTATTTCACAACGCAGGTGGTTTAGCGCGCGCAAAAAGGTGGATTGGCGGTTTGGGACTAGGGGGTGCGATAAAACAAGGTGATGTCGCGTGGCAAGGGAGCGGGGGAATGATACCACCCATTTTGCACCCCCCCCCCCCCCTCTATTTTAAAGTTCGAATAGCAGGGAGTGCGAAATCTTTCGAGAGTCATTGGATATGATATGCAGTGATCGGATGGGTGACGGGTATGTGGGTTTTCACAGAGGTGGGGTCGGGTAGTTGATAGGCAGAGAGTTCATTTGAAATGGGATTGGGGAATATATATGTAAAGGGTTAAAATGATAACGGGGGGGCTTATGAAATACATTAAGCGGGATGTTAAATCATAGTGTATCAGGAGTTATATTAAGTGGGGGGGCTAAATGAAAAGTGGGCCCGATTTAATATTGGCGCTTTAAACTATGAAAAAGTGGGTTTTGTTGTTTTATTTGAATAATGCGGATTTAATCAAGGGGAAGGGTCTTTTCAAAGGGAAAAGAGTTTTTTAGGAGGGGAAAAGTGTTTTAGCAAGGGAATTATGGTTTCCAATGGGGAAAAAGGGTTTTAGGATAAGGGGAAATAGTTTCCAAGAGAGGAAAAGGGGATTTAGCAAGGGGGAAAGGGAATTAGGATAAAGGGAAGGTGTTAGAAAGTATATTAGTGATAAGAGATCAACCAAATGATGCTTTCCATAATTTTTGAAAGTATCCTACCTACCCTTTATTTATCCTAACATTTTTATTTCTTTTGTTGGGTTCATTTGAGCTTGCTGGCCCTTTTATTTTATTTTGATAATAAAACTAACTTATTTCTAACCTTATAAAATCCTATGGCTCAGATTAAACTTATGAGCTTATTTTATTCTCTACCTAACTACTGATCTGCCAAGATTAAATTGTTTGGTCAGATCTTTATTCACTAACTATCATGACATGAAATTTAAAGACATGAATAAATCAAGATTAGATTGTATGATCATCATGAATTATGGAATTTTGGACAAGTTACCCACAATTTTATTTGCAAAAGTAAAGTAAACTATGAGTAGTGGCATTTGAATGTGCAACACTTTCAGAATTTATTTTTGTTTTTTCTTTTATGGGGTTCATATTTTATATCCTTTTTTTATCTTTCTTTATTTTGGTCATTTTATTATTCTTTTAGGACATACCCACTTTTCATTTTTAATATGGAAAACATTTGCAAAAAGCAAAGTTATGTACAATATTACAATACTAAACATAGCCAATTCAAAATTATGATCCCTATTATTATAGGACCCTAACACATGTAACTTGCAAGCATAAAAGAAGAGAAATTATATCTAATTTATTTCAAGGATCTATGGGAGATTTAACGAGTCCTTCATTAGCATGAAGAATATATCCAAGGAAATCACACATATTTGCTCTGAGTATCCACTAAGATTCATAAAAATGAATAGTAATCTGATTATCATGAGCCTCCTTATTCAACATAGATAAAAATTGGACATTTGTGAATCAAATTATGTCATGCTTTGAAACATGGTTCTAAATCTCGTCAAGGATTCTCTTTTCATTACCTTTATCATCAACTATTAGTTAATTCAGCTTAAAAATATTTCAAAGCATAGGAGGTTGTTCATAAGTCAAAAGAGTCCATGGACACTAACCAATAGACCCCCCTACACTCCAATGTTGTCTAAGAGAAGGTAAATGATCAACATGAGTTGAATTAGCTTTTATGTTTTTCCAAGTCATTGGAAATTTGGGTGTTTTTATTAAGTAATATATCTATGTAAAATGTTGTGATGTAATAATGAAAAATGTCTATAAATATCTCACTCAACTTGTGAGAGTTGCTTGTCTGCAACTCCATAACAACTATTTTTCTATGCTAGTTATTAGCTCTACTATTAATTTTAATATAATACTTTCTAATTCCAATTAAAAAAAAAATTAAGGCACGTAAAATAATGTAGTTGCTTACAAGTTGTTCAATTGACCCTTCATACTCCAATATATATTCACAACCCATATGTAATCTAGTGTCAATCAAATGTTTTAATGGCTCTTCTTTGTATGTGAGCACCTAGTAAAAGAATTCCACAAATTATTATAAAATATTTGATTATAAAATAATTATAATTTTAAAATTATAGTAGAATATTAAATGCAAAAAATAAAAATGAAAGTACTTAGTAGTTCACCCTTTTATGCCTTGTCTCACCTTATGTGTTGAATGAGTTTCAGTTTGTTTCAGTTTTTACAACAATAAAACAATTGAAAATTAATATTTCATACAATAATTTACTCTCTTATTACATATCAAAAGGAAAAAAATCAATAATTACTTACATTTGGTGCATGTTGTCATTGGGATAACTCCTCTTCTAATTATCAATTATTCTTATTTCTTTAACTCTCTTGTTGTACACTTTTTTGAACGTCTCTATTAACATGTTTTATATATCCTCTCCCATTTAGTGTCTTTATTATTCTTAAGCATTGTATAAATATAGTGATAGAATTGCAATTTCTCAAGAAGTTTAATATAAAATCAAGAGACACAATTCCACTCTACTAATTTGCAGAATTTAATTCACAATTTAGAACAACATTCGCAAACATGCAATAAGAAAAACCACACGTGCACAATATTTTCTAGGGGAACCCAACTATGAAAAAAACCCTCAATCCGCTTTGCATTAGATGAATAGAAAATGTATTATAATTGCTTGCCCGCTCTAAGAACAACTTGCAAGTGAATAACCTATCTCTCTACTCAATGAGAAGCTCTGACCCAGATTTAGTCATTTTTTTCCTATGCTTAAGCCCCTATTTCCTTGCATAAATACTGAGGAATTATCCCCTATTTTTTTAGGAATTTTCCTCCAATTTATTGTGCAATTCCTAAGGATTGATCATCTGACTGCATGCAACACATGTACGCTCAAACTAATTTACAACTGCTTGTTACATTGCCTTGGAATATCCACCATAGTTGAAGAACTTCAATTCCTTGCATGCACTAGATATTTTGAGTTGATTGATCAGTTAACTGGATGATCTCTAAGTTAGACTGTTGTCCCACTATACAACTCACCTTCCACTAGTTCATTAAATGTTAGAACTAGTTTAACTGAACACAACTAGAAATAACTTACCTGGATTACTAAAATTAAGCAATCACACATGCTTAACTAAACTACAATACCTCTAACTCGAATTTACTAAGTAAACTGAGTGACAAGAGCCATGTCAACCCAGTTAACTGCCTCCAACTTGTCTATTGATGTGGAAATTCGAATTTTCTCAATTTTACCAAGGCAAAGTCAAATTGAGATGTTATTGCTATTGTATGATCTGAAAGGACTGTATTAGTTTATTGTGCTAAGTGTCCTTTCAGTAATAAAAACATGTACAATTTGTCTCCATTTGTTTTCTTAAGGAATGAGTATTTTAACCATGAAACATAGATGGATTTTTGAGTATTAAACATGAAAATAAGCCTAAATAACACTGTACAACAATGTATAACAGAGAAATAACATCACACATAATTTTTACACAGCAAGCATAATGAAGCAATTCACCCCTCTAGGGCTACGTCTGCTGGTCCAGCTCCCAATGGCATGTCCCTCTTTTTCATTATGCTCAAAATTGAAAATAAATGTGTTTACAAGCCTCTAATGGTTGTTTTATTTGCACCATTGGCTCCAGAATGCTCAAATTAGTCTAGATAGACTCTTGTTTTTCCCAAATTGGTCAAAAAATGACCTCCCAAAGATTTTTTTCAATAACAGCTAGAAAATCTCCACTAAAAGTGGAGACTGCATTTATCCGCAGTCAAAAATAGAAAAAATTCTGCAATTTTAGCTCAGCGCTAAACTTCCGCGAGTACAAACCGTGACATTAAACGGTTGTGGTTAAAAGGGAGGGGGTGGCCACATGCCAACCCTCGCAATCCCCGCAGTTATGATAACCGTTGAGTGGAACTCCGCAGCAAACTGGAGTTTGCTCCTTTAACCTGGAGTTTAACTCGTTACAATGAACCACGTGGATAAATGCAATTTACATGTCATAAGGTTTTCATTAAAGGTTTTACCCGCCATGATTTTTGGTTACACAACCGTCGCCACATATGTCACGAACAGAACATATGTCAAGGCTTAAAGACCACAGAGTTACAGCTTTCTAGAACCGTCGGAACACTTTGATGTTGTGGTTTTTCATACGACATGTGACCACAACTGTTGGGGCCGCCAGCGGGTTGGGACCGCTAGTGGTCCCCCCCGCCCCCCCAAATTCAACCTTTGTAAAGTTGAAATATGTTCCGCACCCTATGGGGGTAAGAACTAATGCATAGCCCATGCATTGTGGCAAGTGGATGTTCCACGGGAGGTTGTGGGGTCGAGCCCAATGGCCTCCATAAAATTTTAATACATCGTCCAGGGGACATGTGGTAGCCTCCGAGCTAGCCACATGTCACCCATCCAATGGACCAAAAAAAAACCAACATACAACCACCTCAACGTTCCTAAATGTGCCACATGGCGAAACCTTACTGGTCTAGGAAAATGGAATATTCTGAGAATATGCCACCTTTATTGATTGTACATGCGTGCTGACTGGGCATCCCAGTCACTCCTATCAAGAAATTTTAGTTGTTTAGGAAAATGATCAGAACATGATATCTTCCTCATACGACATCGGTTTTTCGAACAGTTCATGGCGTTGGAATCGTAACGACAAGATCTACCCAGTCACTCAGGTTCGGTACAGTTTCAAGCACTTTCAATTTTGAGAAAAAATACATGATCTCCTGATCACACCTCCCCATTGGGAAGCTTTTGGACCCCAAAAGACTTTAATTACTTGTTCAGAAGATGAGGTTACAGCTCCCTCACATTTTCAGCTTCCATCCACCTTGCCTTGCTTGCTTTACTGCCCTTGAGCCCAACTCGAAGGTAATCGACACTTCCCCTCTTCGAAGTGTGTGTCCTCTTGTCAAGGATGGTATCCTCCTTGAGCTCATCCAACAATTCTGGTGAGAAATATTCTATAGATGGCAGCTGAACATCACTCCCTTGATCGTCAATCAAAGGAGGCTCATACAAACACAAATTTTCAACATTGACAACTGAATACATTTGCATATATGAAGGCAAGTCAAGTTCAAATGCATTATTAACAACTTGTTTGATGATCTTGAATGGACCATAGCGAATGGGCTTGAGTTTTTTACCTTCTCCTTGCATCCTTTCTTTGCTTATGTGAAACCATACTTCATCTCCTTCTTGAAACTTGTGATCAACTCTATGTTTGTCATGCCTCTCCTTGTATTTGCTTTGACTCTTCTCAAGTTGTTCTTGAACTTGTTAATGAATAATCTGAATTTTCTCAATGAACTTTTGAGCCTTGTCAATATCACTATGCCCATCAATTGCAACATCCTTCTCAAAGATGAAGTCTAATGGAGATTTCGGCAAATTCCCAAAGCAGGCTTCAAAAGGTGAAGTATTTGTAGAAGAGTGCTTTGCCCAGTTGTAAGTGTGTTGAATGTAATGCAGTTGTTCATCCCAAAACTTGGGATATTTGCTATAATATCCTCTCAATAGATGCACAATGGTTTTGTTCACCACCTCGGTTTGTCCATCAATTTGCGGATGAAAAGTAGTACTCTTTTTCAACTTTGTGTCCATCATCTTCCAAATATTGGACCAAAAATTCCCAACGAACCTGGAATCCCTGTCACTAACAATAGAAGTTGGCAATCCATAATGAACCCATACATGTTGAAAATAAAGTTCTACGGTTTGTTCAACAGTAATGGTTTTCTTACATGGCATAAGTATACACATTTTACTGAATCAATCCACAACTACATAAAGATAATCATGTTGTTTTTTTGACATAGGTAGACCTCCAACAAATTCCATGGAGACACTCTCCCATGGCCTTGATGGTACCGGTAGTGGCGTGTACAACCCAAGATTCCTATTGCTAGGCTTTCTTGTTGCACACATAGAACAACCTCTTATAAAATGTGACACACTATCTATCATGCGAGGCCAATAACAATACCTCTGTAGATGCGCCATTGTTTTTCTTACCCCAAAGTGTCCAAAAATAAGAGATGAATGAGCCTCTCTCATGACACTAAGTCTCTCTCCTTGTGGTATACATAGCTTGCCCAAATAAAATAGCAAATTGTTGTGCATGTGATAATCATTTTCCTCAACTTGATTCCCTTCACTCAAACTAGCATACACATCTTGAAAATCAGCATCATGTGTATATTGTTATATGTAACTCTCATGTACAATAGAATCATTTTTAAGTAAAGTAGAAGCACTTATAATTGGCCTTGAAAGCATATCAGCAACTTTATTGAAAATATCTTTCTTGTACCTTATAACCAAGTGAAACTGTTGAAGAAATCCCATCCACCTGAAATGTCGTGATTGCTGCAATTTTGTTTGCGACTGCAAGTACTGTAATGGTTGGTGATTGGTATGTATAATCGTTTCTTTACCCATCAAGTAGTGTTTCCACTTCTTGACGCTTTGTACCAACGCATACAGCTCTTTTCCATATGTAGCATAATTAGTTACAACACCATTGAATGTTTCATAATGAAAAGAGATAGGCTTACCATGCTGCAAAAGTACTATGCCCATGGCATAATCACTAGCATCTGTTTTTATCTCGAATGGCTATCTCAAATTCGGTAATGCAAGGACCGGAGCTAAAATGATATTGTATTCTAAATCTTTCAAAGCTTTTTGTTGTTTGCCTCACCATTGGAAGGCTTTCTTCACACTTGTCACTGCATGCATAGGAGCTGCTATGGCAGAAAAGTTAGCAATAAACTTTCTCCAATACTGAGTTGCGCCTAAGAAAATTCTTACCTCGGTTACTGTTTTGGGAGTGGTCCAATTCACAATGGCTTCCACTTTAGAAGGATCAATTCTCAACTCGCCTCCTCCTACAATGTGTCCCAAATAAACCAGAGAATTCTTTCTGAACTTACACTTTGAAATCTTAAGAAATAAGTTATCTTTCTTCAAAGCATCAAGCACCCTTTTCACATGCAAGACATGTTCTTCTCTTGTTTTTCTGAAAATGAGTATATCATATAAATACACAATCACAAAGTCATCAAGAAATGGACGCAAAACATTATCCATAACATGCATGAAAGTTGTCAGTGCATTACACAAACCAAACGGCATAACCAACCACTCAAAGAGTCCTTGTTTGGTTTTGAATGCAGTCTTCCATATATCACTTTCTACAATTCTTATTTGATGATATCCACTTCTTAAATCTAACTTAGTGAAAAACTTTTCTTATTTTAGCTGAAAAAGCAAATCATCTATCCTTGGGAGTGGGTATCGATTCTTTACCATAATCGTGTTCAAAGCTCTGAAGTCTACACACATGCGCCAAGTCCCATCTTTCTTCGGAATCAAGACTATGGGTGAACCGCATGGCGAAGTGCTTGGACTTATGAGCCCCTTGTCCAACAAGTCCTTGATTTGCCTCTTTATTTCAGCATTCTCCATTATCGACATGTGATACATGTCGATGTTTAAAAGAGGACAATCTTGTTGCAGCTGAATCTCATGTTGAATCTCCCTTTTTGGAGGCAATCTTGTTGGCTCCTGAAACATCTCATGATGTGCATCAACTACATCATATAAATCTGATTTCAACTTAGGATCACAATCCTCAAATGATTCATGATTAACATCAGCTTTAGGCTTAATCATTAGAAGAACAAAATTCTTACTTGAATTCACCGGCCTCTTTACCTATCTAGCATTTACCATTGCAATATTTGTCTTCTTGCGATGTGCTCTAACAATGTACTCCTTTCTATCTTTGAATAAATGGTATTTGTTCTCATGGCAATGGAAGATTCCTTTCATGTCATACAAGTAAGGAATGCCCAACACAATACATGTAATATCAAGCGGAACCACATCTAATTCAATTGTGTCAACAAAATGTGCAGTTATTGCAAAGCGCAATATGCACTTCTTTGAAACCTGTAAATTTGCATCTTTACAAATCCACCCAAGTGGATATGGTTTTGGGTGTGGAATGGTCTCAAGATTAAGTTTCTTTACCAAGTCTTCAGAGATTAAATTTTCTTGTGACCCACTGTCAAATAGTGTGTCAATCTTGGTATGTTTGGATATGACTGTCACATGAAACAATTCAATTCTCTCTTCTTCATTTGGAGCTTGTATGTGACAGTTTGATGTACTAGTATTGGGTTTTGTTTCAATTTCTTTCCCCTTCATGTTCTTCAATCCCATGGTTGTAATTTTAGATTCATCACCTGAATCCTCTCCTAAGTCATGTTGAGTTGTAGCTGCATTTTTCTGCTTCCCTTTGTTATTGTTATACGTGGGTCTCTTTTCAGGATCTAATTTCCAACAATTTTTCTCTTCATGGCCTTCTCTTGAAAAATGTTTACAAACCACTTTTTCTCCCTATTTCTTGACAGATGCATTCTTTTTTCCCTTACCTTTTGAGGTCTTCTCTTTGTTTTTCCCCTTAAAAGGTTTCTTCCTACCCTCATCAGTAATGTTTTTCCCTCTAACTTCTAGATGTGTGGCCTGAACACAAACTTCATCTAGACTTGTAGGGTTAAACATGAGCATAGTATGTCTTAGGTAGCTACATAAGCCTCCTATGTACTTGATAAAAGTATCTTGGCTCTGCAAATATACCCCTAATAAGAGAGCTCTTCTCCTAAATTCTTGGGTGTATTCTTGTACATTTTGTCCTTTCAATTGGCTAAAATTTTGCCAGATCATTATGGCTTTCTTCATATGAGCTAATGGATAAAATTGTTGTTTTATTGCAGTAATGAAATCAGTCCATGGTAGGATTTTCTTACCATGCTTCTTGATCTCCTCCTTTGTCTTGGCTTCCCACCAAACAAGTGTTGCACCTTCCATTCTCAATGAAGCTAGTTGGATTTTGGTATCATCATCATGAAGGTTCTAAATTCTCAAATAGACCTCCAGTTGCCTAATCCAATTATCAAGATTTTATGCATTGACTTCACCATTAAACATTGGAAATTCAAACTTGACATCAAGTTTTAGAAAAGGACTTTTACCAGTGTTCTTTGACTTGTGTGACTGATGTACTAAAGATGAAGTACATGATGATGATGATGTGTGTGAGGATGGTGACTTTCCACTGCCTCCATTTCCTCCATTACTTTGATTTATCTTCATCATTTTGACCTCATAATGATCCATGACCTTCCTTGTGAAGTTTGGATCCTTCTCCTTCTAGTCTCTCATTCCTTTCTTGATAAAGGACTCTTACCATTTCAGTCATGTCAAGGAATGCTTTCCTGAACACTCTTTCTTCTTCTTTGGGATCCACCTCTTCATGGATTTCTTCTTCCTCTAGAGGCATGCTTAATACTACTTCTGCTTCTTTTGGAGGTGAAATAGGTGGTGGAGAATGTGGCAATCTTGCCCTCCTTTTCTATGGCTCACTTTGAGAACCTCTTGCTTCCACCAATTTGCCTTCTCCTTTATTAAGCTTGAGCTTAGTAAGCATGTGAACACTTGAAAACAGTTAAACAAATATTTTCACACAAAAACACCAGAGATTAAACTCTATCTCCGATACCAACCTGATCTAAAAGGATTGTATTAGTTTGTTGTACTAAGTGTCCTTTCAGTAATAAAAACATGTACAATTTATCTCCATTTTTTTGCTTAAGGAATGAGTATTTTAACCATGAAACATAGATGAATTTTTGAGTTTTAAGCGTGAAAATAAGCCTAAATAACATTGTACAGCAGTGTATAACAGAGAAATAACATCACACATAAGTTTTACATAGCAGGCATGATGAAGCAGTTCACCCCTCCTGGGCTACATCTGCTGGTACAGCTCTCAATGGCATGTCCCTCTTTGTCATTATGCTCAAAATTACGAATACATGTGTTTACAAGCCTCTAATGGTTTTTTTCTCTGCACCAGTGGCTCCAAAATGCTCAAATTAGTCTAGATAGACTATTCTTTTTCCCAAATTGGTTGAAAAATGACCTCCCAAAGCTTTTTTCCAATAACAGCTAGAAAAAATCCACTAAAAGTGGAGACTGCACTTATCCACAGTCAAAAATAGAAAAATTCCACAATTTTAGGTCAGAGCTAAACTTTAACTAGTACAAATCGTGACATTAAATGCTTGTGGTTAAAGGGGAGGGGGTGGCCACATGCCAACCCTCGCAATCCCCGCGGTTATGCTAACCGCTGAGCAGAACTCCGCAGCAAACTGGAGTTCGCTACTTTAACCTGGAGTTTAACTCGTTACAATGAACCGCATGGATAAATTCAATTTACATGTGATAAGGTGTTCATTAAAGGTTTTACCCGCCGTGAGTTTTGGTTGCACAACTGTCGCAACATATGTCGCAAATAGAACATATGTCAAGGCTTAAAGACCGCGGAGTTATGGTTTTCTAGAACCGTCGAAACACTTTGATTTTGTGGTTTTTCATATGAAATGTGACCACAACTGTTGGGGCCGCCGACAGGTTGGGACCATTGGCAGTCCCCCCCCACCCCCAAATTCAACCTTTATAAAGTTTAAATATGTTTCGCGCCCTATGCGGGTAAGAACTAATGCATAGCCCATGCACTGTGGCGGGTGGCTGTTCCACGGGAGGTTGTGGGGTCAAGCCCGGTGGCCTCCATAAAATTTCAATACATCGTTCAGGGGACACGTGGCAGCCTATGGGCTAGCCACATGTCACCTATCCAACGGACCAAAAAAAAACCAATGTACGACCACCTCAACGATCTTGAATGCGCCACATGGAGAAACCTTACTGGTCTAAGAAAACAGAATATTCTGAGAATATGCCACCTTTTTTATTGTACCTCCGTGCTGACTGGGCATCCTAGTCACTCATGTCACAAAATTTTAGCTGTTTAGGAAAACGATCAGAACACGATATCTTCCTCATACGACATCAGTTTTTTGAACTATCCACGGTACCGGAATCGCAACGACAAGATCTATGCAGTTGCTCAGGTTCGGTACAGTTTCGAGAACTTTCAATCTTAAGAAAAATACATGATCTCCTAATCACTGTAACAGCCCTGGGGAAAATTCGATGTAATAAAAAATAAAAATAATAACCACGGTTGATTTGACACTTATTCCAAGTTAAATGTTGGGAAAAACATCCTAGGGGGTGTTCATTTCATTTATTATGGCTAAGGAAATTGGAAAAGGCTAAGGAAAAGGAATTTGGAGAGGCAAAGGTATTTTTGGCACATTTATTTATGAAAAATAATGGAAATTAGGAGAAAAGGGAGGTGAAAGGTCACATGTTTCATGTGAGGAGGAAATTGAAGAAAATAGAGGCCTCTTCTATAAAAAGGATTCTAGGGATCAGTTGATATCTTTTATCAGTTCATTTTTGGAGCTCTCTCATTATTATCTCTCTATCTCTCACTCTTGGATACTTAGAGTTTTCTTGGAGAACTTGGAAACTCGAACAAGAAATGGAAAAGAAAGCAAGGAAGAGCGGGATCAAGCAACTATAGCAAGATTCTTTGCAAGTATTGATTTGCATAGGTGATTTCCTTGCTAGATCTAGAATGCATGGTATTTCATGTGGTTCTTTCCTGTCCTTGCATGGGTTTTTCCAGGTGTCACAGTATGTCAGCCTAGCCTTTCCATTTTTGTATAGCTTTGATGAGATGGGTTTCTCATACTTTGGTTGAGCAGGATTTCCGAATGCATTTTATGTTGACTGGGGTGGATCTCTGAAATGAAAAACACATGGCTTAGTGGTCCTTGAAATACACTTTGGATCACAGTAAAGCCACTGGACTAGTAAATACTGCGGGTTGTGCTAAATCTAGATTGTGTGCCTCTATGGTCCTAAGAATCATTACCAGTGAATGGTGGGATATACGATAAAGGCAAGAGGTGTATTGCTCTCCGTTGGGACTAGTAGTCCCGAGATGGGATGTATGGTAAAGCCTGGAGAGTATTTCTCTATTTAGGGCCTTGTGATCCCTGATTCAGACTGTGGATTATGATAAATCCTGAGAGACTAGGAGGCATTCAAATTCCGCACAGTGTAGGCAGAGAATCCTGGTAGAATTCATGCTTTTTTGGTTTTTTTTGGTTGGTTATGAGTCCCACATTCATGCTTGGAATATGGAATGGGGGTGATTGGATGAAAAGAGATTTGGCTCATCCAATTTATGGTCAGGTGAAATGTAGTAGTCCCATCCCCGGTTGGTTTCTATATTCATTAATGAGAAATTCATTCGTTTGGTATTTGATATATAATTGTACTAGTTATTATTGGATTCTAGTGTTGTTATATCTATTTTATTTATGTTTTTATTATGTTGGTTATAAGCATGTAGTTTATCAATGATGATGTATGCCTATCTCAATGTTTTTGTGTGTAAATGAATGCACATTGTATCTATGGTCAAATAGATTGTATTGCAGCTAATGATTTAAGGGAGAAATTATTCTTAGCGATTCGCATATAAGTATGAAACCCCTACATTTAAATCTATTGTTTACACATGTAGATGAAATGTTTGTGACATGTTTGACGAAATTCCTGTCATGGCTAGGATGGGTCCAGATGAGTTCCTAATGATGTGATTTCTTTCGTACCTTTTTTTTTTAATTTATCTTTGTTTCATGAAGTTCTGGGTAGTGACTTGGGCTCTGGGCTCTGGGCTAAAAAGGCGACACAAATCCCGGAGTTGTAGGCACAAAACTGACCAATTGGGACCCTCGTCGCATGCTTTTTGTGTTGTGCCTGCGGCTATAGGCTCCTAGCCACTACCTTGTCTTGGAATTCCTGCGAATATGGTCCAAAAGTGTCAAAATTTCAGTCTCCCTTAGGGGTCTGGAAGGTTGGGGTACCTCTTGGGGATGTTTTTGATGTTGTGTAAGGTGTTTTTGTCTTGTTTCCATCAGTTCCACTTCATTAAGTTCATATAGGAGGTTGAATCTCAAGTTAATAGCCTCTCGTCACATGTTTACCCCAATTGGCCATTTACTTGGGTAGATGTCAGAAGGGGGTGATACAGCTACACTTCTCAACACTCCCTCTTAGCAAGAAAGGGATTATCAACCATCCCTCTCCTACACCTATGGAATTCGAACTTCCCTCTTGACACAACCTTTGTCAAGATGTAAACATATTGTTTTTTTTCAGAATGTATTGTAGCAACATTATCTGCCTTTGTACAGAGTCCTATAAATGATGATATCGAATATCTATATGCTTGGATTAATCGTGCAATACCAGATTCTCGGAGAGATTAATACAACTTTGATTATCACAATACATCACAGTTGGATCCATCATCTGACCAAACATCCCCATGAGTATCTTTCTCATCCATATCACCTCACATGTTGCTTCACTAGTAGGCATGTATTTAGCTTCTTCTAAGTTGAGTGCCACAGATCTCTACTTGTTGCACTAGGAAACCGATGCGGACCCAAGACTAAAAATTACACCTGATGTACTCTTTCATTCAGATGAACTTCCTACCCAATCTGCATCTATGAAGCCACACAGCTTCACTCCCTCTATCTGTATGTACCATAATCCATGTTGGATAGTGCCTCTGAGGTATCATAAAACATACTCAACTTCCTTCTATACAATTTGGTTGGCCTAACCATAGCTTGGCTTAGTTGTTTAACTGCATAGCAGATATCTGGCCGTGTGTTCATAAGGTACATGATTGAACCCACTAACTGTGGGTAAATTATAGCATCAACCTCCTCACCTAAAATGGAATCCTCCTTCCTCCAATTGGTCGCTAGAGGAATCTGCATGGGCTTATAACTCTCCATGTGAAATATCTGCAGTAACTCGGTGGCATACTTTCCTTGAGACACAAACAATTCCCCATTGCCTTGCCATACTTCCAACCCGAGGAATTAGTGCATGAGATTGATGTCCATCTAAAATTCCCTTGCAAGGTCCTCCTTGCAAGAGCTGATAAACTGCTCATCACCTGTTAATATTAAATAATCAACATATAAAAGAATGATAAGAAATTTACCTTCTACCAAAGTATGATAGAGGTTTTCATTTTATTCAATTTTGGTGAAGCCCAATCTAGTGGTATAACTATCAATCTGAGTGTACCAAGCTCGGGGTGCTTGTTTGAGACTGTACATTGCTACCCTGATTCTGCACACATGAGACTCCCGATCAAATGTCTCAAAACCTTCTAGTTTCTCTATGTAAACTTCCTTCTCAATAACACCAATGAGAAATGTTTTTTTCACATCGATTTGGGGGATCCCCCCCCCCATCTACGCAGCCAGTGCAAGAATTGATCTAATGGATGAATACCTTGATATGGGAGTAAAGGTTTCCTCAGAGTCAATTCCCTCAATTTGATAGAATCCTTTAGCCACAAATTTGGCCTTATATGTCTCTATGCTTTCGTCTATTGCATGCTTAACCTCGAAGATCCATCTCAAACTCAAAATTAATTTATCTATCGGTCTTAGGACCGTTTCCCAAACACCGTTCTTCATGATGGATTCGTATTCTTCCACCATTGCATCAACCCAACCCAAACTGGTTGCTCAACTTCTTCTTTGAAAGAGGATGGATTAGTATCCACAAGCTTAGTCATTAGAGCCATGTATCCAGTGCACCTCTCAGGTGACCTCCTTTTCCTGCGCAAATTTGAAGGAGCTCCCCCATTCTCCCTCGCATCCTGCACCAATATATCATTAAAATACCCTTAAAATGAAATATAAAAATTTTGAAATATGTTTTCAAACTAAGTAGATAATTTTAGCCTAAAATTGTTTTCAGGTTAAGCATTACACATTATATAGTATCATGCTCTAATGCATTTAATTATGTATGGAACACTACATAATCCAATACAAAAACTGTGTAAACTCTTGTGATTTTAGATATTTGTGTGTTTTTGTGCTTCAAAAATCACTCTATAATAATAAATGCACCATACCTATATACTGCACATGACACATTATGAAGATAAAATCATTTCCCTGGCCAAGCAATACACTTTATAGTAATTTAATGACATTTATGCATAATAATATACTAGAAAACCTAGAAACATTCATTTTTAAACTAATAAGGAAAAGCATTGCTCGATATTGTAATGTACACATGTGTTTACTATTTAGTGTGCATGACATGACCTAAAAACATTTTTTACAGCAAAACTGAAATGGACAAGTTTTGGAACCCAATCTAATGAGGAGCCCTAATCCATTACATTGTTTTTACATAAAACTAGCCACTGAGGCAAAGGATACCCAAAGCCCTAAAAAAATATCTAAATCCATGGAGCCAAAGTTTATAGCACTATAAAATAAAGAGGCAACAACAAATTTATAGTTTGGAACATTGGAGGTGAGCCTCAAACTCTTCTATTTTATTAGAATGAACTATAAATGTGAATAGGAATAAATAAAAAATTAATTGGAAGTTTTGAATCAATTAAGGGAAAATTCATTGAGATGAAAAGAATGAATTTACATATCTAAAATTTATTTTCTATGGCTTTTTATGTGTCACGGACACATGTTGTCGTCACCTTGAAGACCATTGTGGGCACTCACGCGGCACAGACAAGGTTCATCGCAGTGTAAAACAACTAACAATTACTACTTTCAGTTTACGCCTAACTTCAAACACTTATTATCTTTTATATTTAGCCAATTTCCCTATTCAAGTTCAATTTGTTCAATTATCTCTTACAACAATTATAACTATGCAATATCGTAAAACAACATAAGCAGTGGAAATAAATAGAAGTGTGATGTCGCAAATATAGTAATGAACAAGAGTATGCAATGGGAGGGGGCAACTCCCAAAACGCTTTTCCCCTTTGCTTGTTTTATTCACTTCAAATTATTTTACAACATAATTACAAAGGACCAACCACACCCAAAATCATGCACTTCCAAAGATTTAAAAAAGAGTGGAAGTCATTGGCCCAACCTAATGCAGTGGTTAAAAGTGTCAAGAACACAACTAGGGCATGCCCAACCTAAGGTTGGCACCTTTCCCAGCAGAAACCCCAAAATTGGCACCACAAAAAAACTCAAAAACCCAATTCTCTACCTCGGCCAAAAACAAGCTCGCTTGGGTGAGCCCCACCTCTTTCTGTGATATATCTCAGTTGGGATCCCTTTCTGCAATGTGTGCCCCTGCCTTCGATTTTGCAATATCGCACAAATTTACATTTCTATGATTTTTTCTGCGATCTTCATTCTCTTGTGTGAACTTGTTTGCTACCTCCTCCAAGTGTCGATCTCCTCTACTTATAATCGCTCTAGGCATTTGATTTAAGTGGGCCAATGCCCCTTCACATTTTAAGCCGACCTTACTCCTTGTACGGGAACCCCCTTGCCCGATGAGCGCGCCCCTCGGATGACCTAACACGGGTTGTGCAGACGCCCCTTCATGGGCGGACGGGCCCCTGGGTTTTCTTTCCATTAGGTCATGTGGGCACCAATTTTCCAACCTGTCGTGTGGGAGCCCCTTATCAGGCAAGCGCACCCCTGCTTGGCCACTCTACCACTGTGTGTTCCATGCTACATGTCTGTCGCACTTTCTTGTTGTCCACTCCACCATTTCATTATCATTTCATCACCCTCCACTTGCCAACTCTCACCTGCTCCACCTCCTTACTTGTCATGGATGCTAAGGTTTTTCCCGTTGCGGTGTTCGAGTGCCCCACCTTGGTGCAAGCGCACCCATGGGCATGGGCTTGCCAAGTCGATATGACCACTATGTTATCTGTGTGCACCCCTTATGCACACTCTATTATGTTTTGTTGTGTATGTGCCCCTTATGTGCCCTCTGTTATGTTATGTTGTGTGCATTCACCCTCCGACATGCACCCTCTGCCAAGTCTTCACCAAGTCATTCTTCGTCGTATTGGTGGGTATCTTGCCTTGTGTGGTCGTGCCTCATCGTGTGATATCCTCAACTCAGTTCCATATTGGTTTCCACTCCAATTGCTTATAGGTAGTCATGGATTCCCATTGGCCTTGGTGCCAACTCGAGGTCCTAACATCCTCCCCCAGTTTAAAAAAGTTGTCATCCTCCACAACAAATCCACTTAGAAAACTCCATCGCCAAGTTGAATTATCATAAAGTGCCACCAACTCCAACATCAATCGTCCCTACTACATGAACTCCTTGTCTTCTTCATAGGAACCTTCATCAAGGCTCATGACTCTATGTGGGTAAGACTCCTCAATCTCACAGTCATCAAACACAACTTGTCACAATCCTCCATATTGACCCAACTCGTGGAAGGTTGCTCCCTCTAACTCAGCTGCATGGTTTGGTCACAACTCATATCATGCCAACCCACTGCATATCGTCATCATGTGAATTTTTTTTTCCATACTCCAACAACTTGGCCCCAACATATCGCAACATTTTTCGTGACCCCATGACTCGAACTAGTTGGGTAGCTAATCCAACCATCACATCTAAGCCATGAGAATGCACCTCCTTATGCCTTTGTAGGTTGTTTTTTCAGCACTTTTTCACCTCTTCAACTTCGATCAAGAACCCTTCCCATATTCTTCTATTAATCCTTCAATAAACACTCAATCATTGTGCCATATCCAGGTCCAAAGAAAGCTCCATCTCTTCTGTGATATGCTGCTCATCAACATTGTCAAAGGGGAAAGTCTTCACTTACCTCATCTTCTCATCCATTTGTTTCCCTTTCTCATAGACCCGCATCCACCATGTCCAACAAAAATGGATAAGTCTCATCAAACTCAACCCATGCCTAAGTGCTCCCATCAAGGCATCTTCGTCACTGCAAAAACCATCCAACTCTAAGGTGTATTTCTCCTATCACATCCATAAAGTCACTCCTCACAAACACAACCCATATTATTTCCAAGGTATGCGTCCCATACCGTTTCAAAGTCAAGTCCATGTCTGACCTCAACTTCTCAATGAACTAGATACTCCAAGCCCACTGTCGCATGAATTCTCAATCAGTTGCAACTTCCTTCAAGTCGTCATAGGCTCCTTTGAACCATCTTCATCCAACACTTCAGGCAGGCACACTTGTCTTGGTTGCAAGTCCCATTGCAAGTTACCTCCACCTTCTTCGCCGCATGAATTCTTTCATAGGTCACCCATGTCTCTCTTCAAAATGACCATCATCTTGATGTTTTAATGCACCTTTCATTCCCATCGGTTCATCTACAAAATATCTTAATGCGGCATAGGAAAGCCCATCCTGTACAACATCCTCACTTGACATTTCTACTTGATCCCCATATGTGACATCCTTTATAGCTCCCTTGCTTGATTCCCATGGATGAAGTCTACCATGCCCTTCTCTTCTACTTGATCCACACAAATTTAGTTGTTCAAATCATCCACTTTAGTAGGACCATCGCAACTTCACCCATCGCATCCTTGACTTCACCCAGGTTAGCGCCCTCAATCACCCTATCCTCAAATTTCCATCGCAGGTCCCTTCCATCATCGCTGCCTCCCCCACTGAAGGTTCGCCAAAGATTTCTCCTTGGTCGAAATGAAGCTCCCATGATGAATTCCACCAAAATATGTGTTATTTCATCTTTCTCTACAGTGTGCCCTTCCTTCTTCTTTCCTTGAGTCATGTCAGGTACTTAGCCAAACCTCCATTCATTTAAGCATGGCTCACCCATCACATAAGTTCATCACCTTCCACCCTTGTCTTGGGAATTTTCACCTTCTACACTAAGGTTGAATATTGTAATGCCCTCTTCCCACATCCACCCAAGTAATTGGACAACTAGGGTAAACATGTGATGACTGTTGAAGTTTGTAACAAGAAACAGTGAAATTGGCATCCGAAAACAACATCCTTGATCCTAGTGAAAATTAAGCACCTACACTAGGTGGGGCCCACACAAGCTATTTTTAGGTGGGAGTCTATTTTTAGATGCATGAGAAAATTCTATTTATAGATGATGTCTATTTATAGAGATGAGAAAATTATATTTATAGATGATGTTCTATTTATAAATGTTTGTGTGAGTTCTATTTATAGATCACATGTCTATTTGTAGATGCATGTCAACTATTATTATCCCTTAATAATAGTTGGCTAATAAACAATAATATATTCTCAATGAGCACCTGGAAATAGTTAACTGAAGTGTAAAATCAATTAGCTATAGGAAATTAGATTTCAAAGGTTGGTTGGTGGGACATGCAAGTGGACTTAGTTGTAACTGAGTGATTCGAAGTTGTAACAGAGTTGGATGTGTAGTTATGTGAGTTGTAAAGTAGTTTAATTCAGTTAGGTGAGTTAAACTCGGTTGTGCTAGTTGTAGCTGAAGATACACTAGTGAGATATCAGTGAATTAATTATTAATTAATTCATAATCAGTGGTCTCACATGCAACTAAAGATTTACTACTGTTAACTACATGCATGTCAGATCCAGTGGAGACCCAGTTGAGATGTAGGTGAAAGGGACAGTTAATTGACTATCAGTTGTGACATTAGTGGGTGCACTCATGCAACCACACACACATTGGATGTGCCTATAAGTATTGCGTAGTCAAGGCAAGCAATATTCAATCATTCAGAGGTTCTTGACCATTAGGGATTGCACAGTGGAGGCAGGTTGTCTGGAGGCAGTAAATTGGCACATGAATTTGCCAATTTTTGTATGACAATGTGAGACGATTGTATATTGTACTGAGAACTCTTGGATTAGAGTTTTGTATGAGATTTTTTCATGATCCATGATATATACATAATATATGATAGTGGGGTTTTTAGATTTATGCTTTCCTGGTAAAAACATCTGTGTTATGTGTGATTGATCTTTCTTCTTGATATTGCAATTGGCGATCGTGTTTTAAATTCCGCAAAGATTTTTTAGAAGCAATTATGTATTTAACAGTGGCATATAATTGTTAGATCAGGAAAATCCAGGAAATACATGCATATTTTATAATTTCTACATGGTATCAGAGCACAGGAAATTGCAATTTTGAAGCAAGAGCTGAGTTTGTTGGTGGAAAGAATTCGAATTTGCAAAAAGGCTTTATTGGCGCTACAGTTGATTCAAGATAGAAATGGATTTCAATGGCTTGAGGTTAGAGTATGCACTCGAGAGAATCTTGAACTATATTTCTTGGAAGGACAGGATGGAGGCAGTACTCGAAGACAATGGCTTGAAGGAATTCACTGAAAAAGATGTTCCTAATCCAAATGCTGCAAATATTGATGCATGGTGAAAGAAAGTAGCAAGGGAGAGGAGGATTCCATTGGAAGGTGTATGACAGAAAATTGTCTCAAGCCTTCATGGGGAAGCCACACCATATGCTATGTGGAAGGCTTTGACGAATCTATTCCAAAGCAGTAGCGACCATACGAAATTGGCGCTGAAAGATAAACTCAGGAAGATCAAGATGGAAAAGAACGACACTATTCTGGTATACTTAACAAAGTTTTTCCAATGTAGGGATGAGCTTGGGAGTGTAGGAATAAGTGTTTCTAATGATGATTTTGTGAGTTTGTCTCTCTTGGGACTTCATAAGAGTTGGCACAGTTATAAAGACTCTGTCAACAGATGGGAAAAACTATCGTATTGGGAATGACTGTGGTCGGATCTAGTGCAGAAGGAGTTCAGGCAGAACACCAGAGATGGCTCTTCATCAAAGCATGATGATGAAGAGGATTTTTATTTGGCTGCCAAGGAAAATCAGGGGAAGGGGAATAAATTCCATTCTAAATCCAAGGCCGGTGAAGATGGAAAGGAGCACAACATGTCCAAAGTGAAGTGTTTTCACTGTCACGAGTATGGACATATTGCCACAACTTGTCCATAAAAGAAGAAGAACAATATAGTTGTTGGAGTTGCAGCTGGTGAGGCCCTTGCCTCACAATTTGAGCTTGACTTCTCATTAATCACATGCATGGTGTCAATTGCATTAGGATCGGGGTGGTACTTGGATAGTGGTGCTTCCTTTCACATGACGGGAGATAAGAAACTTTTCAATGATTGGAGGAGAAAGATCTCCAGATGCATATTGAGTTGGGTGACGATGGACAATACAGTGCGAATGGCATTGGTACCATTACCTTTCAGAGGGCGTTAGGTAAAATCTTTCATTTAAAAGATGTAATGCATATACCATGTTTGAAGAAAAATTTAGTCTCAGTCGAAATGTTAGAGGATAGAGGCTATGATGGTGTCTTTAGTGAAGGAAAATTTTTCCTGCGGCACAAAGCAACAGGGAGGGCTAAGAAGGTTGGGATTCAAGTTAAGAAACTCTATAGACTTGATGTAGATGGGATTTATACAGAGTTATTGTTTTGAAGTGTGAGAAAGTTATCCAAATGATCCTTGAGAGGGAGTTGGATTTGCATGCAGGTAAGAATGAACCTCAGGATGTGGAGTAGCCACAAGATGAGGATCATGGAGTGGGAGAAACCACTCATGCAGAGAAATTCCGAGCCAAATTGGTAGAGGGAGTGCATGCAGCTACCACCAGGTGAGAGGTGGGGTAACATTCATGGATAATCCCAAGAAGAAATTTTTGGGCAGGATTCATTGAGATGGTGTGGATCTCATGAATCGAAACTGGCTACGAGGAGCCCACATAGCAGCAGTATCAAGATCAGCTGGATTGATGTAGTCAGATGTCGTGAGGACATGAAATCAAAGTGACAGTGTCGAATACTGGAGCGCGGATCAAAGTTGACTACAAGTGCAGAGTGCATGGATGCAGAGGTCATCAGCGCAGTGGATCCAGAAGACATGTGCAGTTGGTACCAGCAAAAGTCAAAATATTTTGATGACAGATGCATTATACTGATTCAGTTGTTTGGAGGCTATTCCGTTTTGAAAGTGTTGCATGCAAGAGTTGCATGTGCGAGAAACACTAGAGAAGTGTTGCATACAAAGGTTGCAAGGCGCATGCATGGAGTTGCATGTCGCATGCAAAGACATTCCCATCTTGTTGAGAGGGAGTGTTGAAGTTTACAACAAGAAACAGTGAAATTGGCATCCGGAAACAACATCCTTGATCCTAGTGAAAATTAAGCACCTACACTAGGTGGGGCCCACACAGGCTATTTTTAGGTGGAAGTCTAATTTTAGATGCATGAGAAAATTTTATTTATAGATGATGAGAAAATTCTATTTATAGATGATGTTCTATTTATAGATGTATGTGTGAGTTCTATTTATAGATCGCATGTCTATTTATATATGCATGTCAACTATTATTATCCCTTAATAATAGTTGGACAATAAACAATAATATATTCTCAATGAGCACTTGGAAATAGTAAACCTATGTGGAAAATCAGTTAGCTATAGTAAATTTGAGTTCAAAGGTTGGTTGGTGGGACATGCAAGTGGACTTAGTGGTAACTGAGTGATTCGAAGTTGTAATAGAGTTGGATGTGTAGTTATGTGAGTTGTAAAGTAGTTTAACTCAGTTAAGTGAGTTAAACTCAGTTGTGCTAGTTGTAACTGAAGATACACTAGTGAGATATCAGTGAATTAATTATTAATTAATTCACAATTAATGGTCTCACATGAAACTGAATATTTACTATCGTTAACTACATGCATGTCAGATCCAGTGGAGACCTAGTTGAGATGTAGGTGAAAGGGATAGTTTGACTAACAGTTGTGACATTAGTGGGTGCACTCATGAAACCACACACACATTAGATTTGCCTATGAGTATTGCGTAGTCAAGGCAGGCAAGATTCATTCATTCAGAGGTTCTTAACCATCAAGGATTGCGCAGTGGAGGCAAGCTGTCTGGAGGCAGTAAATTGGCACATGAATTTGCCAATTTTTGTATGACAATGTGAGATGATTGTATATTGTACTGAGAGCTCTTGGATTAGAGTTTTGTATGATATTGTTTCATGATCCATGATATATACATAATATATGATAGTGGGGTTTTTAGATTTATGCTTTCCCGATAAAAACATATGTGTTATGTGTGATTGATCTTTCTTCTTGATATTGCAATTGGCGATCGTGTCTTAAATTCCGCAAAGATTTTGTAGAAGTGATTTTGTATTTAACAGTGGCATATAATTGTTATATCAGGAGAATCCAGTAAATACATGCATATTGTATCATTTCTACAATGATAAGCTACTATAATGAGATTCAACCTCCTAGGTGACCTTAAGGAAGTGGAACCGATGGAAACACAACATACAAACCTTGTACAACAACAACAACACCCCCAGAAGGTAACCCAACCATTCAGGCCTCTTACCCCTGGGTCACACTGCCTTTTTGACCTATTTGAGCCATAGACACAAGCATAGGATTGCAAGCCAGCGTCCGGGAGGATATATATGCATGCATAATACTACATGCCAACGTCCATGGACTCAATTCCTTAGTTCTGTGCCAATGTCCCTGGGATTTGAGCCACCTTTTCAGGCCTAGAACCTTGTGCTCTCCCCAGAACTTGATGAAAAAATCATATATGATAAATAACAACAGGACAATGATACAAAATTAATCACATCAATAAGAACTCATATGGACCCCTCCTAGCCATGATAGGCATTTTGTCAAACTTGTCACAAACATGAAAGCTACATGTATAAACAAAAAAACAGAGCAAAGGGGTCTCATACTTATCTGAGAATCGCTAAGAATTGTTGCTCCCTTACATCATTAACTGTAATACAATCTATTTGACCATAGATACATTGTGCATTCATTTACAAGTAAAAACATGGGGAGAGCCATACATCATCATTGTTAAAATACATGCTCATAACCAGCATAATAACATTAGAAATAACATGGATACAACAACAATAGAATCCACATATAAATCAATACATTTACATACCAAATACCAAGGAAATGAATTACTCATTAATGAATGTAGAAACCAATTGGAGATGGGACTACCACGTTCCACCCGACCATAGATTGGCTGAGCCAAATCTCTCTTCGACCAATCACCCTCGTGCCATATTCTGAGCATGAATGCGGGATCTCATCAAACACATCAATAAAAACCTCAACCCTCAACCAGTGATTCCACCTCGTCGGGCTCGAGATAATTTGTCCAACCAAGGATCTAGGAACTAATAACTCAACCCAACAGCTAAAGGAATCACGAGAACCAACCAGAAAACAATCAATGGAAATAAGCCCACAACAAAATGGTTATCCAGGAAATGGAAAGGCTAGGAAAATCCACTATCAATCAAGGCAATCCTCCATGCTAATGATAGATCGTGACCAAGAAACCTCATGCATACACCATGCATGCCAAAACTAGTGAGGAAAACATACATGAAACTCGATACCTACAATCAAATCTCATTGTATTTGTTGTTCCCGATGTCTACTTGCGCTTTCCTGCACTTCCTTTTCCTTATTGCTCCAAATCACCAAGTATCCACACTCTCCAAGAGTGCTCCAAGAAAACTCTAAGTATCCAAGAGTATGAGAGAGAGAGAGAGAATAATGAGAGAGCTCCAAAAATGCACTAACAAAAAGGTACCAACTCATCCTCAAAAGCCTTTTTATCAATGAGGCCTTTATTTTCTTCATTTTCCATTATTTTCCTTCATTTTCCTCCACACATGAAACTTGTGACCTTTTACCTCCCTTTTCTCCTAATTTCCATTATTTTCGTAAATAAATATGCCAAAAATACATTTTTCCTCTTTAATGCCTTAACCATTGCCTTTTCCAATTTGCATAGTCATAATAAACCATGTGAACACCCAAACTATAATGTTTTTCCCAACATTCAACTTGGAAAACGTGTCCCATCAACCGTGGTTATTATTTTAACTTTATTACATGGAATTTTCACCAGGGTTGTTACATATACCACCCAAACAAGCCCTGCAAAAGAAAAAATCCTTCATCGCACAACTAAATGCAAACATATCACAACCTTCCGAGTGAAATTCATCCATCGAACATTCATCTCAATCAAAATAAGGGGAGCCACCATATGACTTCCATCAACAACTTCATCTTTCTTCCATGGATGTGACATGCATGAATCTGGTCCAACTTTGGCAAGCTCCATCACACCAATTTCTTCTTGTTTCGTTGGCAATCTCGCAACACTTGTTTCTTCATGCTCGTCCCCATAGTAAAATTATTCCTTAAATGGTTGTGACATGCCCAAATTTAGTTAAACTATGGTAGGCATCATCCCACCAAAATCTTCCTCTTTTGGCTGCATGTTCACAACACTTTCATCGCACTTGACCATCAGACCATCTTCCTCTTCATATGTCGCAACTTCTTCTTCAACATCATGATTAATAGCTTCAACCTGCCCAACCGACCAACCAATTCTAATAAGTTACCTTCTAACCTTTTCCTCCAAAACTTCACGTTATTCTTACAATCGTGGCCTCTCTTCCTTCATGCGGCCCAACCTATCCATGAGCTACATAAGTATATCGGGACCCTCTTGCAAACATGCCATTGTCCTTCCCAACCTTCAACTTGTTCACAACCTTGATCACAGTTCTTCTTCTTCCAAACACCCACCTTCGCAAAGTAGGCTCTGATACCATATGTCACGGCCCCACATTGTGGTCTCCTTGAAGACCACCATGGGCGCTCATGCGACACCAACAAGGTTTGTCACAATGCAAAACAATTAATGATTACTACTTTCGGACTACACCTAATTTCAAACACTTTTTATCTTTTATACTTAGACACTTTCCCAATACAAGTTTAATTTGTTCAATTATCTCTTACAATAATTAAAACTCTGTGATATCGTAAAACAACATAAGCAGCGAAAATAAAGAAAAGTGTGATATCACAAATATAGCAATGAACAAGAGTATGCAATGGGAGGGGGAAACTCCCAGAGCAATTTTCCCCTTTGCTTCGTTTATTAACTTCAAAGTATTTTACAACATAATTATGAAGGACCAGCCATGCACTACCCAAGCTTTACAAAAGAGTGGCAGTCATTGGCCCAACCCAACGCACTACCCAAAAGTTTTAAGTTCACAACTATGGAGTGCCCAACTTAAGGTTAGCACCGTGCCCAGCAAAAACCCAAAACTTGGTGCCACAAACAACTCATAAACCCAACTCTCAACCTCTGTTAAAAATAGGCTCACTTGAGTGATCCCCACCTCTTTTTTCGATCTGTCACAGTTGTAATCCCTTTCTACAATGTGTGCCCCAACTTGTGGTTATGTGATATCGCACAAACTTACATTTCCAAGATATGTTCTACAATATTCATTCTCTTGTGTGAAATTTCTTGTTTCCTCCTCCAAGTGTCGATCATCTCTACTTATAGTCGCTCTAGGCATTTTATTTAAGTGGCTCGACGCCCCTTCAAATTTTGAGACGACCTTACTCCTCGTGCAGGTTCCCCCTTCTTGGGCAGGCACGCCCCTAGGTCGACCTAACTTGGGTCGTGCGAGTGCCCCTTCATGGGAGAGTGCACCCGTGGGGTGACCTATTGTCAAGTCGTGTGGGCACCCCTTGTCCGGTGGGCACACCCCTACCTGGGCTCTTTGCCGCCATGTGCTTCACACTACATGCCCGTCACACTTTCATGTTGTCCACTCTGTCGTTTTGTTGTCTTCGCATCGCCCTCCACTTGCCAATTCTCACCCATCACGCCTCCTTACTTGCGTGCATGCCAAGGTTCAACCCATCATGGTGATCGAGAGCCCCACCTTGGTGCGGGTGCACTTATGGGAACGAGCCTTCCAAGTCATATTGACTGTTATGTTATGTGTGTGTGCCCCTTGTGCACCCTTTGTTATGTTTTTTTGTGTCTACTCGCCCTCTGCCAAGTCTTCACCAAGTCATTCTTCGTCGTATGGGTGGGCACCCTACCTTCCATGGTCACGCCTCATCATGTGATCTCCACAACTCGGTTCCATCTCATTTTTTTACCACTCTAAGTGTTTGTGGGTCGTCATGGGCGTCTGTTGGCCTTGGTGCCAACTCGGGGTCTGAACAGTATGCAACCCATGGTGACTCCTTGCAAATTTGGCTCTTTAGAAATACATCCACTCCAATCTCTTGCTTGGTAAATATATTTTCCACAAGTATCCCATATAAATTTTGGTGCAACAATGAGTAATGGATTAGGATTTTGTTATAGTGTTTTGTTTAACTCACTTTTACAAAATGAAAATCTTACTCTATTTTTTGTTTTATTTTTTAGTGTATTGATGAAAAATGTGAGATCCATTTTCTTTAAATTTTTGTTGTAAGTGATGCACCTATAAGGTTTAGGTGCACCAATGTAATATATTAATTCAATTACACCATAGTAACAATTTTGAAAGAAAAAAAAGATGTGCAAACATTACTACGGTGTAAAGGTTTTACTATAATTTTTTTCAAATTGCATCAAATTCTCGTATATTAGTGTGACTAGTATAATAAAATGCATTAATGTGTCAATGTAAACTAGGCACACTATCTACTTAGAAATACATTCAAAAGTCTATTTGAAGTTAGAATGTTACATCCTTTCCAAAATTTATTTTTAAGAATGCAAACACATATGGATCATGGTCTTGGCTCAAATGTAGTTAATAAATGAATAAATAATGGTAATATCAAATGATTGATTCTTCATATTCCTCATTCATATCATTCCAAATTTTATAATGAAAGGGTAATTATTTTATTGCTCAATTCAACATTTGTTTTACAAAGTGGTTATTTGCATATGTATTGGAAAAAAAGTACATGCTTCTAATAAATGTTTGGTCTAATGTTGATATAGAGTAAATGCTTTATATTCATTAATATCATTAATTAAATGTTTAATACTTTTGCGATCATGATTTTTATGATGAGCAACATGTCTACCATATACCATGGCACCCCACTACTATGCTAACTCAAGAGAAGGTTACTAATTGAACATAACATGTAGAGGAAGCATATCAAACATGGTTGAATCGACCACATATTCAACTCCCACTATGTTTTGAGTCACAATAACACACCCAACACCCTATGCATCATTAACGAGGTGGCTAATCAAAAATTTTCCTTCTGCCATAGCTCTAAAGTGAATTTTGAGCTCATAATTATTTTTTTCTCATTGAGATTTTTCCAATGATTATAGCTTTGTCACAATATTGGTTATAGGCACAAAGTTATGGACCTTTGAATATTATTAAGTTTTAGTTACCTTTTCTTTACATCACATCAACATCCATACTTTAGACACATCAACATGGACTACATGGCATCTATGCCTTGCCACTTCATCTCTAGTATAGTTGCTTCTTATTCTCCATGCATAATAAGGTGTAATCCTTTTGTCTAGGCTTAGAGGATTACAATGTTTTTCTCGAGCCCCAGTAGGAAGAATAATTTTTGGACAACCATCGATAGGTAAAAAAAATTATGGGAATTTCAAAAGACATGTTTTTGAAAATCACCAATGAGTTTTAAAGTTTTTCCAAAAGGTGTGACAAGGTAAGTTCTCCTCCGAACCTTGATAGCTTTCATGGGTTTGTAAAAAAGTACCACTATCACATTTTCTCCCAAACGTCAATAGCTCAACATTTTCCAATTCATTTATGAACAATTTCCCAAAGTGCCATTGTATAATTTTACAAAGTGCCCATGGATGATTTTCTAAAGATTCAATGGACAAAATTTCCAAAGCACCAATGGGTAATTTTCCAAAGTGTAGATGGAAAATTTTTCCAAAGCATTGATGAACAATTTTCCAAAGAACTAATAAAGTCGTGGTTGTATATCTTGTGGAGGGGATTGAATCTGAACCACTAATCCCCCAACCATTTGCATGCCTTTTTTCCCTTGATAGTGTGAATTTTTCCACATGGACTCTATCCACATCATCATTTGTACAATCCAAGTCATCAACCATACTCTCCATGTCATAATTTGTATACATAATCTATTATCATGGACCTTGTCGATATCATCAAACCTACAATACAAACCATAATTTTTACAGTCATATTTTCATGCTTCCAAGGTTTTACTTTTTGGTGATCCATCATTCCATGTATATATCTTCGTCGTATTGATATAGTACTGTATAAAAACACTTCCTACACATCCATTTTTTCTCTCTATTGATACCCTTCTCTTTCGTACCAAAACTCTACTCTTTATCAACAAGATTTACTTTTCTTCACGCTTATACATAATATCTCTTTCACCAATAACCATTTTCTTTCTCAGTAACATACTAGTGTGATTTCCTTTCTTCCTACCAAAACTTTTTTTCTTTCTCATAAACACTGTTACCTTATTGGCGAGAACCATTTTTTCTTTTCCCAATGTTTCAGCCTTGAAAAAAATTCTTCATTGACTAAGTTTTTCTCCTTCTTCATCCGGCATGTCCCTAGTTTCCACCAATGTATCAATATAAAAAAACATTTGCTAGCAATATATCATCTCACCCATATTTCTCTCAATGATAAACTTTTTTTTGGGCATAAATGTTAGTTGAGAACATAATTCTTCAATGACATGAGAAACTACCTAAATATTCTAAGGCTTCAACACTTAGTCAAGTTACGCCTAGTTTCTCTTCTAGCCACTACCAACAAGGATCATTTTCTTTCTCACCGATATATCAACACATTTCCTTTAATTTCCACCAAAGTATCAGTGTACAAAAATATTTACCAACAACATATCGCCTCACCCATATTTCTTTCAACGGTAAACATTCCTTTGGGCATAACATGTAAGCTGAGAACATTTTTCTTCAATGGCATGTGAAACTGCCTAAGTATTCTAAGGCTTTAATGCTTAGTCAAATTATACTCAATTTCTCTTCTAAATGTTGCTAAGGGATAACTAAGGCCTAATAAATTTTTAGTGGTATTCTCATATTTTACCAATTCTAGATCAAAACTTTCACATGAATACTACAAGTGCAAGATCCTAGCAACAGACAATGAAACCTTCATGCCTTATAAAGAACGAGTGAGGGAATACTCACACTTGCCATAATATCAAGGCATATATATAAATGATCAATCATACAACCATGGATTTTAGCATCCAATTGTCCACAAATTCATATATATACATGCACACACATGTATATACATATGTGATCGACCAATAGGCTAGTAACCAACCTTCAAGTTGATCTTTAACTCCATCATGGAAATAGTCCCTCCAATGAATACATTTATAAAAATGCATGTCTGCATATCAACTAATGCATTGCTCAAGTCATCATTCACCCCACTTTCTTACACTAACTGCTCAATTGAAAAAACCTCTCACACAAGAACAACATAAAATTACAAAATAGAAGTTATTGGTGCAAGCAAACAACAAATGGAGGGAAAGCTTCATTATGTAAACATCAATATTGCATCAACATTCTGCTATGTTAGGATAACCCTCCTACCAATTTTTCCATGTAATTCTTACAATACATATCAACGTGAACATTTTATTTTACAACATACATCAATTCGTTAAACAAATCCTTAATATAAAATGAATGTAATGCTTTAGGGATGAAAACATTAGTCCTCATGATGTACTCTAATGCAAACAACCAAGGATAAGTGTTCCTCTAACCATACTATATAGATCCAAGATGTCCATCTACATAAATGGCTTCCATGCATAGAATAATAACACATCATCAATATCATACTTTCCTATCTGTAACCAAAGCAAGAGTAAACCATTATACTGGACAACTAATCAAGCTTTCAAATTCCTATCCCACAAAGGTATCCCATTTAAGAGGCAAAAAAATAGCATGCCAACACACATGCTTTAATGCTTAGTAAAATTATACTCAATTTATATTCTAACTATTTCTGAGGGATAACTAAGTCCTAATAACTTTTTAGTAGCATTCTCATATTATTACCAATTCTAGATCAAAACTTTCACATGAAGACTACAAGTGCAAGATCCTAGCAACATACAATGAAACATTCATGCCTTATAAGGAACAAGTGAGGGAATACTCAAACTTGCCATAATATCAAGGCATATATATAATGATCAATCATACAACCATGGCTTTTAGCATCCAATTGTCCACCAATTCATATACATACATGCACACACACGTATATACATATATGATCGACCAATAGGCTAGTAACCAACCTTCAAGTTGGTCTTGAAATCCATCCTAGAAATAGTCCCTCCAATGAATACATTTATAAAAATGCATGCTTTCACATCAACAAATGCATTTCTCATGTCATAATTCGCCCCACTTTCTTACACTAATAATTCACTTGACATAACCTCTCACACAAGAACAACATAAAATTACAAAATTTAAGTTCTCGGTGCAAGCAAACAACAAATAGAGGGAACGCTTCATTATGTTGACATCAATCTTGCAACATTTTTTCATGGTAGGAGAACCCCCCTACCAAGTTGTCCATATAATTCCTTCGATACTTATCAACTCAAACATTTTATTTTACAACATACATCAATTCTTTAAAACAATTGTAAGGCCAAGAGTAACTCCGAATGAAATTGTTGCTTTTGCATTAAGATAGAATATGACTATAGGCAAGGAGAGGGAGACAATTGGGTTTCATCTCCCATTGTCTCTTCGTCTTCTAACTTCTCTTATTTAGTTATTTACAATATTTACATAGGATTCCTAATCCCAAATATTAGCTGTTCAACACCCCCCCCCCCTTAATCTGAAGGGTTGTTGATGAGTCCAAGCATCATTTTGAATCTTTCGAAATTTTCCCTTCCAAGGGCTTTGGTGAAGATGTTTTCAATCTGCTCATTTGTGGAACAATCTCACAGGTGAAGTGTTTTGGCCTCAACATGATTTCAAATCACATGGTATTTTATATTTATATGCTTTGTTTGATCATGGAACTTTGGATTCTTGGCCAACTTTATTTCAGAAGTGTTGTCAGTCAAAAGAGGAGTTGAATGCACTTGTTTCTCCTACAAATATTCCATAATTTTCCTGAGCCAGACAATTTCCTTTATTGCTTTAGTTGCTGCCACATTTTCGGCCTCAGTTATGAAATATACTAGAATTGATTGTTTTCTTGACCTCAAGGAGACAACTCCTTATCCAAGACTCATAACATAACCTGAATTAGATACCCTGGTTTCTTTATCTCCATCGAAGTTTGAATCAGAGTATATAATAAAGCTGAAGTCACCCACCTGTGTATACTTGAGTCCAAAGCCTTGCGTTCCCTTCAAGTGCTTTAGAACTCTTTTTCAAGCAAACCAATGACCCCCACATGGCTTTTGCATAAACCAAAATAGGATTCCAACAACAAATGAAATGTCTGGTCTAGTAGTAGTCAGGTATTTGAGACTTCCTACGAGCTTTTTATACTTTGTTGCATCCTGAAATTATTTTCCTTCAATGGATGTGAGCTTTAAGTTATGTTCCATTGGAGTAGTCAAAGGATTGCACTCATCCATGCAAAACCTATTAAAAAGATCTCCAATGCACTTTTTCTGAGAGAGGAATATAAACTTCAGATGTTGAGTTACTTAAATACCAAGATAGTAGTGAATATAGCCCAAATCTATCATTTCAAAACCTTTCCTCGGTTCCTTTTTTATGGATGCAATGTAGCTTTCATTGTTCCCAGTCATCAGAAAATCATCTACATGCACCACAATATATGCAAATTTTTTGCCAACTTTCTTGACAAACAAAGTTGCATCATCAACATCATAATGTTTGAAGTTGTGTTTCAGAAGATGCTTAGTTAATTTCTTGTACCAGCCTCGTGGTGCTTGCTTGATGCCATAGAAGGATTTTACAAGCTTTCATACTTTGTGTTCTTGACCCTTCACAACAAATCCTTCTCGTTGGGACATAAAAACATTATCTTTCATATCTCCATTCAAGAAAGCAATTTTTACATCCATTTGATGGACTTTCCAACCATTATGAGTTGCCAAGGAAAATAGTGTCGAGATGGTAGCCCATTTTGTTGTGAGGGAACAAGTCTCATCATAATCGTCCCCTTCCTTCTGTGCAAAATATATTTCCACAAGCCTGTATTTGTGCTTGTCAAGTGAACCATCTACTTTATATGTGTTCTTGAAGACCCGCTTGCATCCTATTAGTTTGGTTCCTAATGGAGGATCAACCATCTTCCATGTGTCATTATTTATCAAAGCATCATATTGTTTCTGCATCATTTCTTTCCATTCATCATGAGAAAAAACTCCTTTGAAGGAAGTAGGTTTGAAATCTATAGACAAATTTAGTTCACAATCATAAGGAACATCCATATCAACAGGTGAATTAATGTAACACCCTCTTCCCACATCTACCCAAGTAACCGGCCAACCGGGGTAAACATGCGATGAGAGGATACTAATATGAGATTCAACCTCCTAGATGAACTTAAGTAAGTGTAACCGATGAAAACTTGACAAACATACATTACACAACATTAACAACACCTCCAGGAGGTAACCCAACCTCACAGACCCCTGAACCCTGAGGGGGAACTGATTTTTTACCCTTTTGAGCATTAGTCATGGGCATGTAAGGGAAAGGGAGTGGCTAGAATCCTATAACTGCAGGCATGCCAAGGCAAGGTCGCGGCCAAGGCCCCAAAAGCCAATTTTGTGCCTGTAACTCCGGGATTTGTGCCACATCTTCAGCCCCAGAGCCCAATTCACTGCCCAAAACTTCATGAAACTTTAGGAGATGATAAAAACCATTAAAAAAAAGGTATGGAAGCAATTACGTCATTAGGAACTCATCCGGACCCCCTTAGCCATGACAGGAATTTCTTCAAACATGTCACAAACATTGCATCTACAAGTACAAACATCAGATTTAAACGTGGGGGTCTCTTACTTATCTGAGAATAGCTAAGAAGAATTTATCCCCTACATCATAAGCTACAATACAATCTATTTGACCATAGATACATTGTCTATTAATTTACATGTAAAAACATGGATAGAGCCATACATCATCACTAATCGAATACATTCTTATAACCAGCTTAATAACTGATCAAAATTTGGATCAGGGCCTAAAATCAGCTAAAATTTTAAAGTGCTCAAAATTGCTTCAAACCTGAACAACCGGATAGAGTTCGTCGCCAGGATTCCGGTGCAACTCGTTTCATCAAAATCTGAGTTCGTATGACTGAGTTATCATCTACTGTTCGTTTTCCAAAACATGCAAAAATGGAGCAGAACAGGTACAGTGCTGATGTGGCAGGTACAGTCAGCATTGCAGGAAATATTATCCAGATTGCAGCCAGTTGAACTATGACAAATTTCGTCTTCATATTTTTCAAATGGGTTTGTGAAGAGAGAAATTTTCCAATGACCTCCAATATTCTTCCTAAGTTGGAATTCGAAATTTTTTTAAGGTTAGAGGACAACCCAACCAAAGGGCGCCACGTGTCCTCTCTAGTGGGCCATATCCTAACCTATGGGGTCGAATTATTTGTCACATTAAGGTTTTGACATTAGTATGGTGGAATTATATATATATATATATTTCAATATATATATTATAAAGTTTCAAACCCACCTTTCGACAAAGTTCAACTAAGTCTGTAGGATACACTAAACCAAAGATGGTGGAGGTTAAATTGGAGGACAGGTCTAAGAATGGCGGAGAATTTTTATTATAGAGCCGAGTAAAATTATTATGGCGAAGTGGGGGTTGAACCCATGACCTTCCGCTCGCCAACCAAACTCGTTACCATCTCTACTACACAGTGGATCTTACCCACTATGATCTCCGTGAAAATTTAATTTAACAAGGTCCAACAGTTGGGGCTTGGAGGGAGCTAGCCCTGCGGGGCAGCCCCCTCCCCATCTGGCCATAAGCGCAAAACCAGGTGCTAAGACAATGAACCGACGGGATTTTTTTTAAACATGTTTAATTAAACTTTAAACGTGTTTTTGTGACATTAAAACGAGATTTGCGCTAAATGTGCTTATCCTAATTAAGCCACACTTATTCGCTCGTAAGCATGTTTAACACTAATTAAACCCACAGTTTAATTTGGCATGATTTTCGAAGGGTGCGCCATTTTTGGCGGACTTCTAATTTTAGAATGTTAACTGGCAGTTCCTCCAGTTTTAGAGGAGAAATTGGGGTGAAGCAGTTTTGGTCATAAATCACTCAATTTTCGCCCAAACAGAGCTCAAAAAGAGTCATTCTAGACTAATTGGTATGCTCGAAACTCAATTAAGAAGGTTTCAGAGGCAGAAAATGTCATCTACAGGTGTTTTTGTAAATTTTAATCTTTTTGAAGGCAAGGGCCACCAGGTGTTGGGGTCATTGCCAGAGCATCCACAGTCCAAATTCAGCAAACAAATAGTCATTTTTGGGATATTATGATGTTTTAAACTCGTAGGAATAGGTTCCAAGAGGTTCTAAAGATTGTAACAACAATTTGAGCACTCTTGAAGCTAATACAAAGGCCCACACTATGAAGTTGGACCAAGGAGATGTAACCCAGGAGGGGTGAAATCCTTTATCAAAATTTTGTGTGTTAAGCTCTGTTATATGTGTTTTTCTATGTTTTATATTGCTTTTGTTCTGTCATTAAAAATTATGCTTTTTTAAGCTTATGACAAACTCATAATTTCACTAAGTACACTATTTGACAATCACATTCTCATAAACAAACCTATGAAGGATAATTAAAACAAAGCAAAGAAAAGTTTATATCTGAAATGAAACTAGCACGGAAATAACTAGCATTCATTTTCAGATCAAGTTGGTATCAGAGCACAAGGTTACTTTCTTGTTTTACTTGAAGGGTTTTAACAGTGCAAATTTACTAATGCTTACAAGATTGAGATTGCAGAGAGGAGAAGGGAATCTAGTGATAGCTAGTCCTAAAGTTAGGAAAAGAAAGGAGAAGGCTGAGAAGGCATCATCCTTACCCAAAGGACCTCTCAAGGCAACACTTGAAGCACCTCAAATTCCATCTCCAGCAGTTGATATAGAAGAGGAATTAATTGCATAAGAGGCTGAAGTGATTGAAGAGATACAAGCTGCAAAGATTGAGCTTGAATATACACCCAAAATGTCAGGCCATGAAGGAACTCGTGAACATTCTGAAGAAGAGGATTTCAAGAAGGAAATTGTAGAAATTATATAACATCTGCATTATATATCTAGATTCTCCTGATCTAAGAATATTTATCTTCTTGCTAAATACAGAATCCTTCCACTGTTAATCTTTTGCAGAAATTATAAACTCAATTACAAACACATGAAGCAATAAAAACAATCGCACATAACACAATTGTTTAACGGGAAAGCCTGAAGCTGAAAACCCCAACTATCATATATTATGTATCATGGAGATCATGTAACAATCTCATACAAAGCTTAGTACATCAAGCTCTCAGTATAATCAATCTCCACACACTAACAAGATGAAATCTGCAAATCCATGCACTGATTTCTGCCCTCCTGATAACCTGCCTCCACTACGCAATCCCTGCTGAAGAATATCTCTGAATTAATTCGAATTACCCTTGCCTTCACTGCGCAATCCTCATTGGAAACTCCAATGTGTGTGTGGTGCAATCAATGCATCACTATAGTCACAACGGATAGTCCATCTCACCCTTTCACCTACCTCTCCACTGGGCCTCCACTGAAACTGACATGCACTATAGTTAACTGTTATATTTGTTCAGTTGATTAATGAGTTATTATTTGTGAATTAATTAACTAATTAATTCACTCCACTCTCACTAGTGTATCATTTATTTAGACTAGATACAACTATCTCAACTGAGTTTAACTCACTTTAACTGAGTTAAACTAAATACAACTCCATGAACTACTCTTCCAACTCTGTCAAAACTTTGCCACTTCAGTTCTAATTGAGTCCTCCATGCATGAACCACCAATCAACCCTAGGAATTGTGTAATTCCTTCAGCCCACTGATTTGCCAAATCTGTTCACTGAAATAAAGTGCTCGAAGAGAATAAGTTGATGTTTATTGTCGGATTATTATTAAGAGCTAATAATAATCGACATGCATCTATTTTTAGATCGACGATCTATAAATAGACTTTGCCCAATATTCTAAAAATAGAATTTCATCTATTATTCCAACTTGACCAACCATCCACAAATAGCATCCTGCAACTTCTGAAATATGATCACCATGTCTAAAAATAGACTTGCACCTAAAAATAGCCTACGGGCCCACTTAGTGAAGGTGACTCATTTTCACTAAGCTCCATCATCTTTTTGAATCTAAACACTCCCTCTCAACAAGATAGGGATTATCCTTCACCCTGATCCTGCCTCTATGGTATTCGAATTTGCTCTTGGTGAGCGCCTTCGTCAGAATATCTGCATCCTGATCTTCCGTAGGAATGTACTGAAGCAACATGATCTTCCACTGTACACAATTTCTGATATGATGATACCGGATATCAACATTTTTAGATCTATCATGAAACACAGGATTAATCGAGAGTTTAGTGCAACTCTGATTATCACAATGTATCACTATAAGATCTAAATGTGAACTGAACAAACCAACTAGGATCTTCCTCATCCAGATAGCCTCACATGCAGCTTGACTTGCTACCATGTATTTTCCTTCCGCTGAACTGAGTGCCCCGGATCTTTGTTTCCTGTTGTACCAAGAAACTGTCGTAGATCCGATACTAAAAACCCCTCCTGATGTGCTCTTTCTGTTTTTTGGGCTGCCTGCCCAATCTACATCCGTGAAGCCATGCAAATTCACCTCATCCATTTGTCTGTACCATAAGCCATACTCAGATGTGCCCCTGAGATACCTCAGGACATGCTCTCTTGCCTTCCAAAAGAGCTTAGTAGGCTTAACCATCGCTTGTGAAATCTAGTTCACCACATAGCATATGTCTGGTCTTGTATTAACTAAATACATGAGCGAACCCACCAACTGTCGATAAACAGTGGCATCCACTACCTCTGCCAATGTATCATCCTCTTTCCTCCAATTTCTTGGAAGAGGAGTGTCGATAGGCTTGCAGCCTTGCATGTGAAACTTCTCCAGTATCTCCCGGGTGTACTTGCCTTGAGACACAAACAGTTCACCTTCCCGCTGCCATATTTCCAATCCAAGGAAATAATGAAGGAGGCCCAAATCCTTCATCTCGAACTCCTTTGCAAGATCTACCTTGCATGAGTGTATCAATTTCTCATCACCCGTTAGTATTAAGTCATCAACACAAAGAACAATGATTAAAAGCTTACCCTCCACCACAATTTGGTATAGGTTTTCATCTGCCTCACTCTTGGTGAAACCAAGTTCGGTGAAATAGCTGTCGATCCGTGTGTACCAAGCACGAGGTGCTTGTTTCAGCCCATACAACGCTCTTTTGAGTCTGTACACATGTGACTCGCTGCCGAAGATCTCAAATCCTTTAGGCTCCTTAATGTACACCTCTTCCTCAATGATCCCATTAAGGAACGTAGTCTTCACATCCATCTGATGAATGTGCCAACCCATCTGTGCTAAGAGAGAAAGGATGGTCCATATCGAATAATACCATGCGACAGGTGCAATTTTTTCTTCATAGTCAATCCCCTCAATCTGTGAGAAGCCCCGGGCAACAAATCTTGCCTTATAATTCTCGACGCTTCCATCAGCAGCTTGCTTTACCTTGTACATCCATCTTGATCCTACAACTGATTTACCCACTGGCCTTGAAACAATCTCCCAAGCACTGTTTCTGACAATGGAGTCATACTCCTCCACCATGGCATCTACCCATGTGGGCTCCTGCACTGCTTCTTCGAAAGAAAATGGCTTTGTCACGACACACTTGCTCATAAGAGCCATGTATCCAGTAAATTGTTCAGGTGACTGTCTCTTTCTGCGCTATGATGTAGGGACTCCTACATTTTGTGCTGCATCAAGCTTCAGTCTCTAAGCTTCTATGCTACGCCTTCTGCCTTGTCTAATGTTTGGTTCTGCATGAGTGGACTCCTCCACTCCATGAATCTCCTCCTATGGCTGATCCACATCTAGAGGCTCATCTTTGGGAACAAGAAGTTCCTCCTCTGCATGCAAGTGTAGCTCCCTCTCAAGCGACAACTTCATGGCTTTCACCTCATTGAATTTTATATCTCATCGCACCACAGTCATTCGACTGTTTGGAAAATACACACGATAATTATGGGGTGTTTCTGTGTACCCCACTAATATCCCAACTTCTGTAGTCGGCTCCAGCTTCTTCCTAGCGTCCTTTGTCGCATGAATGTAAACAAACGAGCCAAAAATATTCAAATGAGAAATATCAAGCTTCTTACCAGTAAAAGCTTCTTCAAGTGTACTCATGCCAAGTACTCTATGAGGACAATGGTTTTTCACATAAACCGTAGTGTTGCATGCTTCCACCCACAAGTGCATCGGTAGGCCCTGGTCATGAAGCATAGCTCGTGTAGCACCCACAATCATTCTATTATTCCTTTCTGTGACCCCATTCTGCTATGGGTTATTAGGTGCTATGAGTTCTCTTTG
Source organism: Pinus albicaulis (assembly GCA_034641835.2). Taxonomy (NCBI): domain Eukaryota; kingdom Viridiplantae; phylum Streptophyta; class Pinopsida; order Pinales; family Pinaceae; genus Pinus; species Pinus albicaulis. The sequence continues at coordinate 926,510,038 of CM076573.1, forward strand.
AATTCCTTCTTTTCTACAGAAGTCTTTGAATTCGCCTGAGATATATTCACCACCATTATCGCTCCGTAGAGCTTTCACTTACTTCCCCGAATCCTTCTCCACCAATGCTTTAAACTCACAGAACTTTGAGAATGTTTCACTCTTCTTCTACATGAAGAATATCTAGCATCTACGAGAATAGTCATCAACAAATATAACATAATACTTGTGTTTTGTTGTTGAAGCAACCGAGAAAGGTCCACACATATTTGTGTGAATTCTCTCCAGGATCACCGAAGCACGGTTCCCCTTCTCATGAAAGGTGGTCTTCATAAACTTACCCATAGTACATCCCTTGCACTGATCTAATTGCGCAAGAGTACCCTTGGGAAGTCCAATAGAAATCTGCTGCAAAATCTTCAAAGCGCCATGGTGAAGATGGCCCAATCTCCTGTGCCATAATTCGCCCTCATCCCGGCTCACCACTTCTTCTGCTTTGCCCATCATTGCAGTGCAACCATATACCTCTAGCTTGTAGAGATTCTTAACTAGAATCCTTATCTTCTTGGTTTGACCTATTATTTTATGTCGAAGGAAAACTTTTCCCTCACTAAAAACAACGTCATAACCTTTGTCTTCCAACATTGTGACTGAGACCAGGTTCTTCTTCAGACCTGGAACATGCATAACTTATTTCAACAAGAATGGATTACCTGACTCCCTCTCAAAGGTAATGGTCCCAATGTCGGTCGCACTACATCGACCATCGTTGCCCATCTCTATATGCATTTGGAAGTCCTTCTCCTCCAGATCACTAAACAACTCCTTGTCTCTCGTCATATGGAAAGACGCACCACTATCAAGATACCACACCAATTCCATTGTGCTTGAAACCAAGCATGTGATCAAAGGGAAATAAAGTTCAAATTGCGAGGCTTCTTGCCATCAAATTTATGAATGGAGTGTCCTTGCTAGCGGATGTGGACCAAATATAAGAAGTTTATCTTCAGCTCCGGGAGGTATAGAGTATCATGTAGAAGAAAGTCTGGAAGACCATGCAGTTTGAGCCTGATGGTGCCAAGCCCTGATGGCTTGAGTTTTTACTTGTATACAAATTATACTGCTCCATAAACATTATCAGTGAATTCTTCAAATAAATCACTTCTAAAATTCATTTGGAAAGTTTCTTCTTAATCAAGCGATGAAGCATCTTTCCATGAAGCAAGTGAAGCATTGAATAAGTATTCAGTTACTCTAATTTTTCAATGTGCCACAACATAATGAGTGAACTCAGGTGCTTTTCCTTTCCCTTTCTCAATTGCTTTACCTTTTCCTTCATTTCTTTCCTGCTCAATTATGTCCCAAGGCAATTTACATGTGGAAGCATCATACCCATCTCTATTGCATCGTATGCAATGAAGATCTTACCTTTCTCCTTGTAAATGCATGCCCCCCATGCCTCTAAAATTATTCCTTTCTCTTCCTCTTCAACCACCTCTTCCTCTAGAAGAATCTTGTATATGATTATTCTCTTTTTGTGCAAGGCACACAACTTCTTCAATAGACGGAGGAGTTGTCTCTTCCCAAAATCCTTCTTTCTCTCAACAAACTTCTTTTCAAGGGATTCAAAAGTAATCTCCTTAAGCTTGCCACTTGCTTGCAATGACTCAAGATAATGTGAATAAGTGGGATATAGTGCCTTGACATAAGCTATGAGAGGAATATATATTTAAATGCCAATGGATTTTATGTCATGCATAATTGATATTACTTTTGATTCTAAGGCAAGAGGGTCATCATTTTTCAACTCAATATTGAACAACTTAATCATCAATTGAACAACTTCAAGTTCAGAGTGTTAGTCATACAATTAATTCAACTTCTTTAAGGCTTCAAATGCATTTAAAAATGGAGAAATATAGTGACTCGCATCTTCATTTATTGGCACTACAATCAAGGAATAGGCCTTGTTGTTCTTGTTTTCCCAAATGACAAGCTCCTTATCTGAAGGGGGCTTTTCTAGTGCATTGTCTCCTTATCCTTCACAAAATCCTTTCTACAACTCATTGAACATGATGTTTACTTTATCTTCCTCAACCACTCATGATAGTTCTCTTTACGAGAGAGAACTACTCCCACAATGGAGATGAGTGAATGCATCATCAAAAAAGACTATGTGCTTTTTATTTTCAAAATAATGCAACCTTTATCTTCTTGGGTAAAATATTGATTTAATTATATAGATCGAAAAACTCCACTTTTCACTCTACAAAATCAATATTTTAATTTTTCATACATAATATATCACCACTCCTAACATAATATACCACTTGACTTATGAACTTTCCATAAATAAATATATGCACTTCATGCCATTCATAATGTATTATATAACATATGTGGCATTTAAAAAAACATTATTCAAACCATGCCATCGAATTGAGTGCCATACTACCACTCATGTATGCACTTTCCATATCATATATATGTCATGCGTAGCCTTTTAAAAAGAATACTATTCAAACCATATCATATATATGTCATACGTAGCCTTTTAAAAAGAATGCTATTCAAACCATATCATACCCTCCATGGAAACATATTTGATCCAACACAATGTTCAAAAGTCACATGGTAGCATAAGGGATATATGTATCCATAAAATATCATTTGCAAATGCAGGGAATGTACAACACCATGCATACATGGTTTCAAAGTATATTTTACACCATGAACTCCAAAAAATACATACCATTTTTAACGAACAACCGTCATGGTCATGGTTAGCACAGCTTTTAATGCCCAATTTAAACATTCAAATGCACAGACAACTTCCAAATGCATCATGGCATATAGAAGATCATCCATTACATCTCAGGAGAGTTTTGCTAAATGCACAAAGCCATCAAGCAACGATGCATAGACACACATCTTTCAAAAGCATATACGCACTCACAAAACATAGGAAAACAAACAGTCAAGGAGCCCACGGTTTTCACAGCACTAACCAAGGGACAAAACTTTTCATTAACGAATGGGTAGAGGATACAGAGAATATATATACCAGTGTTTTTCTACTTGAAAAAAAAAGAGGATACAGAGAATAAGACGGATAATTTGCAGGAGCAACGATGCATAAAACTAATTTAGGAGTTGGCTTTGATACCATGTCACGCCACGAGTTACTCTAAATGAAATTGTTGCTTTTGCATTAAGATAAAATATGACTATATACAAGGCGAGAGACTAGTGGATTTCATCTCCCAAAGTCTTTTTGTCTTCGAGATTATCTTATTTATCTATTTACAATATTTACATAGGATACCTAATCCCAAATATTAGGTGTTCAACACAAATTCTTAGTATACAATTAATGTAATCCTTTAGGGATGAAAACATTAGTCCTCATGATGTACTCTAATGCAAACAACCAAGGAGCTATAAGTGTTCCTCCAACCATACTCTATAGATCCAAGATGTCCATATACATAAGTGGCTTCTATGCATAGCATAATAACACATCATCAATATCATACTTTCCTATGTCTAACCAAAGCAAGAGTAACCATTCTACTAGACAACTAATCAAGCTTTCAAATTCTTATCCCACAAAGGCATCACATTTAAGAGGCAACAACTTAGCATGCAAACACACATGCTTCACAACCAGAAATCATTTTATCTTTTCTATTCAACTCGACATGCATTTACATGTAATTGCAATTTGAATTTACGCATCCAAAAGATTCATTACATCAAGAACATTTAATTCTCTTAAATACATGTTATAAGTTAAATTGAGTGCACACATTTAGTGGAGACAAAATAGACAATTATTTGAAATATAAGTTGCCAACTAACTAGGAATGAGCTCTTTTCCTCACAATTATAGGCTCAACTAGACATTTTTCTCTCTACGAATGACCACCCCCTATCCAAGTCATGATACTACAAGGGGAACTCCTCACCACTCATGACTTAGGATGGGTGAAGGAAACTCTTCCTCACAGGAATAAGATATCAACAAGGACTCCTCTCTCAACTGAATGTAGGGCCTATGTAGAAATTATACAAATAATATGTATAACAATGGATTCAATCTGATCATGCGATATGCTAAAGCAAGATAATGAATCCTTCTACAAATTAATTGCGGAAAACAAACATGATCGCCAATCACAACAAGTAAAGAAAGAAGAAAATCAAAACACAATACAGATATTTTCTCGGGGAAAGCTTGTTGCTCCAAACTCCTCTATCTTCTATTGTGTATTCACCAAGGAATCATGAAACAATGCAATCTTCTCACAAGAGTCCCATGCACTCTCACAACTATCTCACACTAATCCGAAAAAAATCGACCAACACTTAGCCAATTTTCAGCCTCTGCTCAGCCTTCCTGCCTTGCGGAATTCATGTGGAATGCAATCCCTATTCTTTAGGAAATTTAGCCTTCCAAAAATGCACAATACTCATGGGAAATTCTATGGTTGTTTTTCTGCATGCGGGCAGCCTAATAATAACACAACTGATATTTAACATCCCTTTATCTTTGTCTCAACTGGGTCTCCACTGGAACTGACATGCATGCAGCTATTAAAAGTAAATCATCAGTTGCATGACAGATCACTGCATGTGAATTAAATCTGATTTAATTCACTTGATCTCTCACCAGTGCAACAAACAGTTACAACTAGTTCAACTGATTTTAACTCAATTAATTGATTTAACTGATTTCTCATGCATTAAACTAATGCACTAACTACAACTCGAACTCTAAAACACATAGAATCACTCTGCATGCCTCACCAACCACCCTCAACTCGAAATTCATGAGTTAAGTGAGTTTATCACACTAATTTAACTATTACAAGTGATTATGAGATAAGATTACATTTTATTGTCCAATTTAATTAAGGGAAAATTAAATTACACACACATTTCTTGTTGACTTTTCAACACTCCCTCTCAACAAGAAAGGGATTATCAGCTACCCCGATCCTGCCTTTATGGTATTTGAATTTTCTCCTCGCGAGCGCCTTCGTCAGAATATCTACATCCTGATCTTCCATGGGAATGTACTAAAGTAACATAATTTTCCTCTAAACACAATCTCTGAGATGGTGATACCAGATATCTATATGCTTGGACCTATCATGGAATATTGGATTAACCGAGAGTTTAATGCAACTCTAGTTATCACAATGTATCACTGACGGATCCATCTGAGAATCAAACAAACCAACTAGAATCTTCCTCATCCAGATGGCCTCACATGTAGCCTGACTGGCTGCCATGTACTCTGCCTCCACTTAACTGAGTGCCACAAATCTCTGCTTCCTGCTGTACCAAGAAACTGTTGTAGATCCTATGCTGAAGATCCCTCCTGATGTGCTCTTTTTGTCTGATGGACTGCCTACCCAATCTGCATCGGTGAAGCCTTGAAGCTTCGCTCCCTCTGTCCATCTGTACCATAATCCATACTCTATAGTGCCCCTGAGATATCTCAAGAGATGCTTCCCCGCCTTCCAAAAGAGCTTGGTCAGGTTAACCATAGCTTGACTCAGCTGGTTAACTTCGTAGCAAATGTTTGGTCTGGTGTTCACGAAGTACATCAGTGAACCCACAAGCTCCCTGTAAACAGTGGCATCCGCTACCTCACTTGAAGTAGCATCCTCCTTCCTCCAGTTTCCTGGAAGAGGAGTCTCCATGGGTTTACAACTCTCCATGTTAAACTTACTCAGAATCTCTTTGGCATACTTTCCTTGAGAAACAAATATCTCACCATCCCACTGCCATATTTCCAAACCAAGGAAATAGTGAAGGAGTCCCATGTCCTTCATCTCAAAATCTCTTACAAGATCCTCCTTGCAAGAAATTATGAGATTCTCATCACCTGTCAAAATTAGATCATCAACATAAAGTATGATAATCAAGATCTTACCATCAACCACAATCTAGTACAGGTTTACATCCGCTTCACTTTTAGTGAAGCCCAACCTGGTGAAATAGTTGTCAATTCTAGTGTACCAAGCACGAGGTGTTTGCTTCAGCCCATACAACTCTCTCTTGAGTTTGCACACATGCGACTCACTGTCAAATATCTCAAAACCTTTTGGCTACTCTATGTACACCTTTTCCTCAATAAATCTATTGAGAAATACAGTCTTCACATCCATCTAATGTATCTTCCACCCCATATGCGTTGAGAGTGCAAGGATAGATCTAATCGATGAGTATCTCGCAACTGGTGCGAAAGTCTCCTCGTAGTCAATCCCCTCAACTTGTGAGAATCCCTGGGCTACAAATCTAGCCTTGTACTTCTCCATATTTCCATCTTCCGCCTGCTTCACCTTATAGATCCATCTAGATCCAACCACTAATTTTCCGACTGGTCTTGGGACAACTTCCCATGCATTGTTCTTGAAGATGGAGTCATACTCCTCAACCATGGCATCAACCCAAATTGGTTATTGCACTGCTTCCTCAAAAGAGGATGGTTCTATCACAATACACTTGCTCATAAGAGCCATGTATCCAGTAAAACTGTCTGGAGACTGTCTATGTCTGCATAGTGAAGTAGGTGCCCCTACATGTTCTGTCGCATCAAGTCTCAATCTATCAGCCTCCGTGGTGCACCTTCTACCATGTCTGGTGGATGGCTCTGCATGAGTGTTTTCTACCACTCCATGATCCTCTGCATGTGACTACTCCACATCTTGAGGTTCATCCTTTGGAACCAAGAGTTCCTCATCTGCATGAAAATCAAGTTCCCTCTCAAGGGACAATCGCATGGCTTTCTCCTCATCAAATTTTATATCTCGTCTCACAAAAATCATCCTGTTGTTTGGAAAATACACCTGATAGTTGTGGGGAGTATCAATGTACCCCACAAATATCCCAATCTTAGATGTTCTTTCGAGCTTCTTCCTATAATCTTTGGTCACACGACAATCGACGGATGACCCAAAAATTTTAAAATATTAAACATTAGGTTTCTTACCAGAAAAAGTCTCCTCTGGTGTACTCATGCCAAGTATCCGATGAGGACTGCGGTTTTTCACAAATACCGTTGTGTTGCATGCCTCGGCCCACAGATGCAACGGTAGGCCCTGATCATGCAACATCGCTCGTGCCGCACCCACAATTGTTCTATTCTTTCTTTCTGTGACTCCATTCTGTTGTGGGTTATGAGGCGCAATCAACTCTCTTTGAATTCCTTCTTTGCTATATAATTTATTGAATTAATTGGATATGTACTCACCACCATTGTTGCTCCTAAGAGCCTTCACATGCTTTCCCGTGTCTTTCTCAACCAGTGCTTTGAACTCACAAAATTTTGAGAACGTCTGATCTTTCTTCTACATGAAGTAGATCCAACACTTTCTAAAAAAATCATCAACAAAGATCACATAATAATTGTGCTTTATTGTCGAAGATGTAGAGAATGGTCCACACACATCTAAGTGAACTCTCTCAAGGATTTTCGCTGCTCAGTTCTCTTTCTCGTGAAAAGTGGCTTTTGCATACTTCCCCATGGTACATCCCTTGCCTGTGTCTATTTTCTCAAGAGTACCCTTTGGAAGCCCTGTAGAAATCTGTTGCGTGACCTTCAAGGCACCGTGGTGTAGATGGCCCAATCTCCTGTGCCATAACTCACCCTCATCCCGACTCACCACTTTGTCTGCCTTACCCATCAATGTTGCACAACCATCTACATCAAGTTTATAGAGATTTTTCAAACAAATCCCAATCTTCTTGGCTTTTCATGTGGCTTTATGTTGAAGGAAAGTTTCCCTTCACTGAAAACCACATCATAACCTCTATCCTCCAACATTGCAACTTAAACTAAATTCTTTTTCAAGCCTGGTAAATGCATTACATCTTTTAATAAGAAGGGTTTACCTTACTGTCTCTGGAAGGTAACTGTACCAATCTCGGTAGCGCTATACCTCTCGTCATCACCCATTTTGATATGCATCTGGAGGTCCTTCTCCTCCAAGTTACTGAAAAGTTCTTTGTCTCCTGTCATGTGGAAAGAAGCAACACTATCCAAGTACCACACTGATCCCTTCGCACTAGACACTATTCATGTGATGAGAGAGAATTCCAACTCAAATTGCGAGGCCAACGCCTCACCAGCTGAAGATCATGAAGCCTTCTTGTTCTTATTCTTTTGTGGAAAATTAGTGGCATAATGTCCATGCTTGTGACAGTGAAAACACTTCACTTTGGACATGTCGTGCTTCTTGCCTTCTTTACTGATCTCAGATTTGGAATAGGATTTCTTTTTTTTCCCCTTCTTTGCCTTACCATCCAAGGCGAAATTTTCCTCATCATCTGTCCTAGATGAGGATCCATCCCTGGTATTCTGCCTGAATTCTTCTTGCACCAAATCCGACCAAAGTCGCTCCCAATTTGGCAGCTTCTCCCTCCCATTGACAAAGTCCTGATAACTATGCCAACCCTTGGGAAGGCCTAGAAGAACTAGGCTCACCAAGTCATTATCTGCGATAGTAATTATGACACTCCCAAGCTCATCTCGACATTGGAAAAACTTGGTTAAATATTTCATAATAGTGTCGCCTTTCTCCAATTTGGTTTTCCTGAGCTTGTCCTTCGGTGCCAATTTTCTATGATCACTACTACTCTAAAACAGATTTTTCAAATCCTTCCACATTGCATATGGAGTTTCTTTGCAATGGATACTTGAGACAATGTGATCTCGTACTCCCTCCAACAAGATCCTCCTTGCCTTTACAACCTTCTTTTGCCATGGATCAAAAAGAGCGGCATCTGCTGCAACGGGTTTGGGAATGTCATTATCAATGAATTCTTTCAACCCATTGTCCTCCAAAACTGCCTACATCATGTCTTTCCATGCAATATAATTGGAACTTCCCTCAAGTACATACTCCAACCTCAAGCCATTGAAAGCCATCTTGATCTTGATCCGCCTGTTGCACCAAAGAATACTTTTGCAAATTCGAATGCTATTCAACACAAACTCAAATTATTCTCCAATATAGTGATTTCCTGTGCTCTGCTACCATGTATAAATTATACAAAAAATATGTATATCAATGGATTCAATCATGCGATATGCTAAAGTAAGATATTGAATGCTTCTACAAATTAATTGCGGAAAATAAACACGATCGCCAATCACAACAATTAAAGAAAGAAGCAAATCAAACCACAACACAGATACTTTCCGAGGGAAAGCTTGATGCTCAAAACCCCTCTATCTTATATTGTATATTCAGTAAAGAATCATGAAACAATTACAATGCACTCTTCTCACGAGAGTCTCCTGCACTCTCACAACTGTCTCACACTGATCCGGAAAAAATCGACCAACACTTAGCCAATTTTCAGCCTCTGCTCAGCCTACCTTGCTTGCGCAATTCATGTAGAATGCTATACCTATTCTTTAGGAAATTCAGCCTTCCAAAACTGCGCAATACTCATGGGCAATCCTATGGTTGTTTTACTACATGCAGGCAGACTGCTAATAATACAATTGATAGTTAACATGCCCTTAACCTTTGTCTCAACTGGGTCTCCACTGGAACTGGCATGCATACAACTATTAATATTAAATCATCAGTTGCATGACAGATCACTGCATGTGAATTAAATATGATTTAATTCACCTAATCTATCACTAGTGCAACAAACAGTTACAACTAGTTCAACTAATTTTAACTCAATTAATTGAGTTAACTGATTTCTCATGCATTAAACTAATGCACTAACTGCAACTCAAACTCTAAAACACACAAAATCACTCTGCATTCCTCACCGACCAACCTCAACTCGAAATTCATGAGCTAATTGAGTTTATCAGACTCAGTTAACTATTACAAGTGATTATGAAATAAGATTACATTTTATTGTCCAATTTAATTAAGGGAAAATTATATTAGACACACATTTCTTGTTGACTTTTCAACACTCCCTCTCAACAAGAAAGGGATTATCAACTACCCAGTTCCTGCCTCTATGGTATACGAATTTTCTCCTGGCGGGCACCTTCGTCAGAATATCTACATCTTGATCTTCCATGGGAATGTACTGAAGTAACATAATGCGCCTTGGAACACAATATTTGAGATGGTGATACCGGATGTCTATATGCTTGGACCTATCATGGAATATTGGATTAACCGAGAGTTTAATGCAACTTTGGTTATCACAATGTATCACCGTCTGATCCATCTGAGAACCAAACAAACCAACCATAATCTTCCTCATCCAAATGGCATCACATGCAGCCTGACTGGCTGCCATGTACTCTGCCTCGGCTGAACTGAGTGCCACAAGTCTCTACTTCCTACTGTACCAAGAAACTATCATCGATCCTATGCTGAATATCCCTCCTGATGTGCTCTTTCTGTTTAATGGACTACCTGCCTAATCTGCATCGATGAATCCTTGAAGCTTCACTCCCTCTTACCATATGTACCATAATCCATACTTTGTAGTGCCCCTGAGATATCTCAAGACATGCTTCCCCGCCTTCCAAAAGAGCTTGGTCAGCTTCACCATAGCTTGAATCAGTTGGTTAACTTCGTAGCAAATGTCTGGTCTAGTGTTCACCAAGTACATCAGTGAACCCACAAGCTGCCTGTAAACAATAGCGTCTACTACCTCACCTGAAGTAGCATCCTCCTTTCTCCAGTTTCCTGGAAGAGGAGTCTCCATGGGTTTACAGCTCTCCATGTGAAACTTACTCAGAATCTCTTTGGCATACTTCCTTGAGAAACAAATATCTCACCATCCCGCTACCGTGTTTCCAAACCAAGGAAATAGTGAAGGAGTCCCGTGTCCTTCATCTCAAACTCTCTTGCAAGATCCTCCTTGCAAGAAATTATGAGCTGCTCATCACCTTTCAAAATTAGATCATCAACATAAAGTACGATAATCAAGAGCTTACCATCAACCACAATCTGGTACAGGTTCACATCCACTTCACTTTTAGTGAAGCCCAACTTGGTGAAATAACTATCAATTCTAGTGTAACAAGCACGAGGTGCTTGCTTCATCCCATACAGTGCTCTCTTGAGTCTGCACACATGTGACTCACTGTCAAAGATCTCAAAACCTTATGTCTGGTCTATGTACACTTCTTCCTCAATAACTCCATTGAGAAACATAGTATTCACATCCATTTGATGTATCTGCCACCCCATCTATGATGAGAGTGCAAGAATAGATCTAATCGATGAGTATCTCGCAACTGGTTGGAAAGTCTCCTCATAGTCAATCCTCTCAACTTGTGAGAATCCCCAGGCTACAAATATAGCCTTGTACTTCTCCACACTCCCATATGTCGCCTGCTTCACCTTATAGATCCATCTAGATCCAACCACTGATTTTCCATCTGGTCTTGGGAAAACTTCCCATGCACTGTTCTTGACGATGGAGTCATACTCCTCAACCATGGCGTCAACCCAAATTGGTTGTTGCAATGCTTCCTCAAAAGAGGATGGTTCTGTCATAATACACATGCTCATAAGTGTCATGTATCTAGTAAATATGTCTGGAGACTGTCTCTATCTGCGCACTGAAGTAGGTACTCCTACATGTTCTGTCGCATCAAGTCTCAATCTATCAGCTTCTGTGGTGCGCCTTCTACCATGTCTAGTGGATGGCCTGCATGAGTGTTTTCTGCCACTCCATGATCCTCCGCATGTGGTTGCTCCACATCTTGAGGTTCATCCTTTCAAACCAAGAGTTCCTCATCTGCATGTAAATCAAGCTCCCTCTCAAGGGACAATCGCATGGCTTTCTCCTCATCAAATTTTATATCCCGTCTCACAAAATTCATCCTGTTGTTTGGAAAATACGCCCAATAGTTGTGGCGAGTATCATTGTACCCCAAAAATATCCATATCTCAGTTGTTCGTTGGAGCTTCTTCTTGGAATCTTTGGTCACATGGAAATAGACATATGAGCCAAAAAAAAATATATATGAAACATCAGGTTTCTTACCAGAAAAATCCTCCTCTGGTGCACTCGTGCCAATTATCCACTGAGGACTATGGTTCTGCACAAATACCGTTGTGTTGCATGCCTCCGCCCATAGATGCAACAGTAGGCCCTGATCATGCAATATCGTTCGTGCCGCACCCACAATTGTTTTATTATTTCTTTCTGTAACCCCATTCTGTTATGGGTTATGAGGTGCATTCAACTCTCTCTAAATTCCTTCTTTGCTATAGAATATATTGAATTCGTTGGAGATGTACTCACCACCATTGTCACTCCTAAGAGCCTTCACATGCTTCCCTGTGTCTTTCTCGACCAGTGCTTTGAACTCACAAAATTTTGAGAACGTCTTATCTTTCTTCTACATGAAGTAGATCCAACACTTTCTAGAAAAATCATCAACAAATATCACTAATACATGTGCTTTACTTTCGAAGCTGTAGAGAAAGGTCCACACACATCTGAGTGAACTCTCTCAAGGATTTCTGCTGCTCAGTTCTCCTTCTCATGAAAAGTGGCCTTTGCATACTTCCCCATGGTACATCCATTGCATGTGTCTATTTGCACAAGAGTACCCTTTGAAAGCCACGTATAAATTTGTTGCGTGACCTTCAAGGCACCGTGGTGTAGATGGCCCAATTTCTTGTGCCATAACTCACCCTCATCTCAGCTCACCACTTTTTCTGCCTTACCCATCAATGTTGCGCAGCCATCTACATCAAATTTATCGAGATTCTTCACATGAATCCCAATCTTCTTGGCTTTTCTTGTGGCTTTGTGTCAAAGGAAAGCTTTCCCTGCACTGAAAACCACATCATAACCTCTATCCTCCAACATTGCAACTGAAACTCATTGGAATAACGATTGTCATTAGACCAAAACCCACAGACATTAGTCTCCGCTACAATCGGCATAGTTAGGATCCATGAGAGGCAGTTAGTCCATGTAGTGAAACACACAGGGAGCGTTGAATCCAATGTCCAACAATCTCCCCCCCCCAACACGAGCCGGGTAAGTTTCAAACTCGAGACCTATCGCTTTGATACCAATTGTTGGAATCACAATTGTCGTTAGATTGAAACCCATAGGCATTAGTCTCCGCTACAATCGCTAAAGTTAGGATCCCTGAGAGGTGGTTAGTCCATGTCGCGAAACACACAGGGAGCATTGAACCCAATGTCCAACAAAACTAAATTCTTTTTCAAGCCTGGTACATGCATTACATCTTTTAATAAGAAGGGTTTACCTGTCTGTCTATGGAAGGTAAATGTACCAATCCCGGTAGCACTATACCTCCCATCATCACCCATTTCGATATGCATATGGAGGTCCTTCTCCTCCAAGCTACTAAAAAGTTCTTTGTATCCCTTCATATGGAAATATGCCCCACTATCCAAGTACCACATTGATCCCATCACACTATACACCATGCATGCGATGAGCAAGAAGTCCAACTCAAATTGCAAGGCCAAAACCTCACCAGTTGCATATCCTGAAGCTTTCTTGTTCTTCTTATTTTGTGGACAATTAGTGGCATAATTTCCATGCTCATGACAGTGAAAACACTTCACTCTGGACATGTCGCGCTTCTTGCCTTCTTTATCGGTCTCATATTTGGAATAGGATGTCTTTCCTTTCCCCTTCTTTGCCTTACCAGCCAAGGTGAAAATTTCCTCATCATCTGTCCTAGATGAGGATCCATCCCTGGTATTCCGCCTAAATTCTTCTTGCACCAAATCCGACCAAAGTCACTCCCAATCTGGCAACTTCTCCCTCCCATTAATAGAGTCCTTATAAATATGCCAACTCTTGGGAAGGCCTAGAAGAGCTAGGCTCATCAAGTCATCAAACGCTACAGTAATTCCGACACTCCCAAGCTCATCTCGACATTGGACAAACTTGGTTAAATATTTCGGAATAGTGTCGCCTTTCTCCAATTTGATTTTCCTGAGCTTGTCCTTCAGTGATAATTTTCTATGATCAATGCTACTCTGGAACAGATCTGTCAAAGCCTTCGACATTGCATATGGAGTCACTTTTCCATGGAGACTTGATACATTGTGGTCTCGTACTCCCTCCAATAAGATCCTCCTCACCTTTGCAACCTTCTTTTGCCAAGCATCAGGAAGAGCGACATCTGCTCCAGCGGGTTTGGGAATCTCATTATCAGTGAATTCTTTCAACCCGTTATCCTCCAGAACTGCCTCCATCCTATCTTTCCACGTAATATAATTGGAACTGCCCTTGAGTGCATACTCCAATCTCAAGCCATTGAAATCCATATTGATCTTGATCCGCCTGTCGCACCAAAGAATACTTTTGCAAATTCGAATGTTATTCAACACAAACTCAATTTATTTTCCACTATAGTGATTTTTTGTGCTATGATACCATGTAGAAATTATACAAACAATATGTATATCAATGGATTCAATCAGATCATGCGATATGCTAAAGAAAGATACTGAATCCTTCTACAAATTAATTGTGGAAAATACACACGATCGCCAATCACAACAAGTAAAGAAAGAAGAAAATCAAATAACAACACAAATATTTTCCCAGGGAAAGCTTGCTGCTCAAAATCCCTCTATCTTCTATTGTATATTCACCAAGGAATCATGAAACAATTACAATGCACTCTTCTCACAAGAGTCTCATGCACTCTCACAACTGTCTCACACTGATCTGGACAAAATCAACCAACACTTAGCCAATTTTCAGCCTCTGCTTAGCCTGGCTTGATTGCGCAATTCATGTGGAATTCAATCCCTATTCTTTAGGAAATTCAGCCTTCCAAAACTGCGCAATACTCATGGGCAGTCTTATGGTTTTTTTATTGCATGCGGGCAACCTACTAATAATACAACTGATAGTTAACATCCCTTTAACCTTTGTCTCAACGATGTCTCCACTAGAACTTACATGCATGCAACTATTAATAGTAAATCATCAGTTAGATGACAGATCAATGCATGTGAATTAAATCCAATTTAATTCACTTGATCTCTCGCTAGTGCAACAAACAGTCACAACTAGTTCAACTGATTTTAACTCAATTAATTGAGTTAATTGATTTCTCATCCATCAAATTAATGCACTAACTGGAACTCGAACTCTAAAACACATAGAATCACTCTACATGCCTCACCAACCACCCTCCACTCAAAATTCACGAGCTAACTGAGTTTATCACACTCAGTTAACTATTACAAGTGATTATGAGATAAGATTACATTTTATTGTCCAATTTAATTAAGAGAAAATTAAATTAGACACACATTTCTTGTTGACTTTTCAATATCCTACACAATTCTCGATGCTCCTTTGTGGGCTTGTACAACACCAAATGGAATCCCTCCCTTCTCCACATCCTCTCAATGATTCCTTTCACTCATGCTACCCATACACACCCATCTATGCACTAATCATGACCCTTTTACATTCAATAATAGTTATGAGATTCCCTACTCAAGTCAAGGAAATAAACTAGAGTTTTACCTATTTGAATTTACCCTAAGAATAACCAACTCGAGATGGATTTATTTGCATGCAAATTTTTTTCTTTCTTTCACTCATGCGCCTCTACTACTAGACTCATGACATACCCATTTGGGTGCTTCTCTCTACACACTCCCATAGGTGGCTTCTTTTCATTCTTTAATAAATGACTCTTTCCATCCATGTGCATGCCCTTCAATTTCATGGGAACACTTTCCCAAGCATGTTCCCCAAGTCAAGGGTGAACTTTATAGAGATGATGGGACACAGGGCATTCTTCTAATAATTGTAGAAGGTGGTCCTTCCACTAACCTCATTCAATTGTTGGCTTGTAAATTCAATGACGGGAGTTGGGAGGATATTTCTCAAAAATTAAATTGGACATTCTAAGATAGTCTAAAAAATGTTGCCAGGGTACTTAGACGCATTTGGACTCCCTTATTAGCCCCCTCGCTTGTCCCCACTCATGGTATTATAGTTTGTATTAATGTTCATATTCTGAGTCAATTGTTCAACATTTTTCATTAATTATAGTTTGTATTAATGTTCATATTTTGAGTCAGTTGTTCAACATTTTTCATTAATGATGACATGTAAATTCCTATACAAGCAATGTCATCATAATTAGTTACAATATAAAGTAGGGATAAAAATGGAGGTGTTACAATCCCCTCCTTGGTGTCCTCTTCATTGTAGCAATACACCATCTCAGGTGTTCTCTTTTACTGCAATGCCATTCACAATGTGTCTTTAGTTGTGCTAACATAATTGTTTTCTTCAGTTATTCCTTTAATTATCATTCATCTTCACTCTTTATCCACCTCCATACTTACAGTATTCCAAGATATCCATACAACATTTATCAAACAATCATGCATATTAAAAAAATTATATTCACAAGTATTCTATTGATGTTCACAACTCAAGATAGAGTAAACAAAAAAATATAATACTATATGTATAATCATGGATTCATGCCCATATGGAAGCCATGAATAAAAATCAATTAATTTTTTCTAAGACATACCCAAGGTGCTCATGATCCTAGCTAACATGTATTTACTCAAACCCTTTCTTCCGTGCAGTCACTCACCCTCTAAGCTCATGCATCCCCTTCTTTGTTACATAGTCCCTTGGTTAATACATCATTTTCCAAGGATTCCTCACAATATAATACTATTGAGACTCATGAAGTCCTATAACCAAGGCATCCCCTAGCTTCCTCCATCACAACAGAGCTCACCACAATGGTGATCATGGCATACCGCGTGGTTTTCATGTTCTGAGAGTAGCCTCTTTTCCGTTCTTTTTAGCTTAGCATCCTTTTTTTGTACTCAGCAAACAAATTATTCATCTAGACCTATATCATGCACATATAATTTCCATGAGATATCATCATAACATTGTTATTAGAATCCTCTTCAATATGCATCACACATATATGGAGCTTCATTAATTACTTTAAATCTACTCCATAAAGGAATCGGATTTCATAAACACAAAACTCATCTTCATAGCATTTGACTTTGAATGTAGTGGTTTTTTATCTTCCTTATCAACTTATATTCTTTTGCACATTCAACAGCAATTCACTTACTATACAATGTGACTTTTCAATCAAACAAACAATGTGACTATTCTCTCTCTCTCTCTCTCACGCGCATATTTATATATTTATTAAATTTTACTATAGCGTAGTTACCAACTTACATATAACCTCAAAATTTCCACATAACAACAATTCCATTGTCAATCACATTAGCACTATAGTCTATATAAAATGCTTGAACCCAACAACCATCAAAGTCATTAGCAGTATAATTAATCAATTTTGACTAAGCTTGAGGGGCTTTGTTGGTAGGGGTCAAGGGCGGGTCTATTTTTTCCATAAACAAAGAAATTCAAATATTGTAATCCAAAATTTGACATCCAAAGAAAGTGTTGGGTAGGTTAGATGGTTAGGCATAGTGCATGGCACTTAATCATCTTATCAGCATCCATATAAAGACACACTTATTTATGTCAAATATGTTAAATTTTACATATCCTTGTTTAAGGTTTAGGGTTGAAGAATGAATTAATTTTGTGACATATGCAACTACTTATTAACATGGAGTCGTGCTCAAGGAGGATTTAACACTATATTTGAAAGCATAAAGGTTTAGCTCACATAGGGAAACATAGTTCAATTCCTTGTTTGATTTCAAAAAATCCTTAAACATAATTAGAGAAGAATATAAAACTCTGATTTCTGAATAAAAATTCCAATATAATGTCATTCATTTCAAATTTAGAAAATTCTTTGATCACGATGAAATGTTACATGATGTGGTTTATAAGATTTCCATACCTCTTCTACTTAGGTTTTATTAACAGTTTCTAAAAGTATGTGATCGGAAAAGCATATAAGTGATGATAGATTTTCATCAGAGAAAAAATGTGGAAATAGATTAATTACTTGAAGTTCTTCCATCAAGTTATTGACAAGAGGTTGCTTAAAGAGATGGGAGAAATGTGTGGTCGCGACATGCTTTAAACCATCTATATCAGAAATAATCAAACCATTAGGCACCTCCAACTCCCAAATAAAATTGGTTACTTTCCTATATGAAGCATATTTGTGAAACAACTTGTAGTTACCATCACCTTTAGATATCTAGTTACCCCTGATTTTGATTCTCCAGGCTTCTTAATTTAGCTTTAAAATGTGCAAATTTCTCGATTGCAGATTGCACATATGTTCTTTGATTTTTGAAGGGAATATTTCCTTGAAAAAATAGCAGTTGTAGAAATCTATTTTCAGTCGAACCAAATTCAACATTTAACTCTCTCTTCTTATCCTTCTCCCATCTGACAACCAATTTTTTCAACAAGTTTAACTTATAAGAGAAAGCATCCATGTTTGAATCGAGAAAAGGCGTCTCCAAAGAAGGCCAGGAATTCCTTACAAATTTATTAAAGGATTGATTTTCAAGCCAAACTTGATTATACTTGAATGGAAAGGGCATGAAGGATTTCTGAACCTCAATATCCATGGTCTATATTTACTAAATATTGAAATGCGACTTTATGCCAATAGAAAATGATCTAGTATTTTCGTTATCCCATCATTGATCACTCTGTCATTTTTTGAAGTAGGATCCATTACAGTCGGACATACATCAAGAAGCCCCACATTATGGAACAAATAATTAAAATAAATAACAAGAGGATATTTCCTCGCTTTAATGCCTAATATTTTATTGGCAAAAAGAGTTAAATTAAGATCACCAACAAGAATCAACTTGTCATTACCCAGGAGCTTATTATTCTGAAAAAACATCCCAAAAATCCTTCTTCTCATTATAAGGCCCATAACACTTTACAACAATCATCGGCCTAGGAAAACCCCTAAATTTTCCTTCAAGAATTAATCCCACTTTAGATTGGAATGCACAATAGGAGGGCATAGAAGGGTCCTAAACAACAACTAGGCCACCAGACTGACCATCTGCATCTGACGTGTAGACACACTAACTTGGACAAAAGGCCCTGGAATCATAGTTTCCTAAAATAACATAACATAAGGACAATGAGAATCTATCATCCTCCTAAGGGAGAGGAATTTGAAGTTTCCAAGGGCTCGAGAGGAAAGGACACTAGAGGTGCCATGAGAGGGGCAATCCCTAGCTATAGTTTTTTTGTTTTATTTTTTCTTTTTCCATACCGTGATGAATGCATCTGAGAGAGAAATAAACTCCAACAAAGGTGGAGGGGAAGAGGAGGAATTGAGGATCCGAAGGGGCATAAAGTTTAAAATATCATGGGAGGATGGGAATGAAGGATAAGGGAAATTTTAAGGGGGGACAAAAGCAAGGGAGGAGGGAATTGGTGATAAGGGGATAAAATCATAAGAGAGGGGTGTTAATGACAAGGGAACCAGAGGGGGGAAAGAACACAAATCGAGGGTGCCCGAGGGATTGGGATGACCGTAGGAAGTAGGGTTACAAATGGCATTTTAGGAAAAAGAAGAAGAGGACATTGGAAGAAGGGAACTAGAAGGGGGCCTGTCAATATACAAAGGTCACGAAGAAGCGGGGAGGCTTGGAAGCGGCAGAGGACCCGAGAATTTTGTAGAAAGGTCGAATGCATTAATAGGCGATTTTCTAGATACAAGACTGAGGCAAAGAACAACTATAGAATTGTTTAGAAAATTAACCTTTGAGGGAGGATTGGAACTATTATAAGCAAAGTTTTGATTAAAATCATCTAACATAACTAGATCTTCAAGAGAAACGATTGAAATTAAAGATTATTGCATGGGAGCTATCGAGGCAGAGAAAGCATATGGAGACAAATATTACTGCAGTAGATAACTTGAGGTGGTGTTCACATCCAACAATAGCTCCGTAGAGTTAGAAAGGAGAGAGGAAGACTTTGTTTGGCCTGAATTGAGTCCCTGCGACTTGGAAATGCTCGAGGTATTATGTGTCGAATTAATATATTTCGAAGACCTAAGAGGGACCTCCATATTCCTTGGTGAATCCAAAAGCCTGAATCGAGCAGGTATAAACTCTGCCATATCTTAGAAATACCTAAGTTGTTGACCTGAAACCCTCCCACGATGAGGTCAACTACAACCCTTGCGCAGATGACCGATTTGGTGAAAACCAAGGCACCTGAAAGGAGTTTTCCAGTAGCCCAATGGTTTAACATATGTTATGTTGCCACATGAAACAATAAATTCCTCATGAATATTATCCTCTGAATCTATTTCCGCTAAAACCCAAGAAATTTGTTGTCAAACTCTACTAAATATTTATTGTCGAAGTAAATGAACTTCCCCAACACATTGGCTACACAGATAATAATATTCATCGTTTATAGCTCAAGAGGAAAACCAGGTAATTTGATTCATAAATACTTAAGGCGAGGTTTCTCATTCACAGGATTAAAGCTTACATGCCACCTTTGAGTCCATAAGGAACCCTTAACTAAAACCTAGGTTTTGGATGAGATTTTCATTAGGTCTTCCTCACAAAAAAAAAAGGAAGGCAACCCAATCATTAGCCAAAAGGCTAATACTAGGGGAATACCCAAGAAGGGGCTTCCAAGTTGACTATACCCATGATTGAATTATTTCCCGAGAGAAGGAGATGTAAAACATTTTTCCAACCAACATCCTTTGCATTAAACTTAAAACCCTATTTAAAGTAACATGTACACCCAGAGTCTGCGGGTGGGAACACAATTGGAAAAAATCACAACCCTTGTGTATCCAAGTGATCATAAGTTCAATCCCCAGGACATGTTTCACCAGCTAAACCTGGAAATAAATAAATAATTCTACACCTAGAGCTAAAGAGTGCTTTGTCTCATCAACTTTAAAAAATTTCTAACGTCGATGGTCTTTAACCGCTTTGTCACACAAACTTGAATGAATAGAATTATGCACTAAACATTAATGATCTCCTTAACAAGGAGAAGAAACCACTTGCATAAACTCCAATATTGAAGCCTCAAGGGAAGCTCCCACATGAGTATCCTACACCCCAGGGACACCAAAAGAGTTTTTTCGCTCCCTCAAGAGCCGATACCCTGGAAAATGCCCCCTTACCTCATAAGAATGTCTCTGAACACCACTAGAAAAATGAATGTTGATTTTGCTGACCACAATCCCTGCATAGGCATTGGTTTTCAAGATTTCATTGCCCAGAGGTCCGAGATGATGAAGAGGGGAACAAGACGGCCCAGGAGGAAAGGGTAATAAAGAGGTCAGAGAAGAGTCCTCAGTCGATAAATTATATATATTAGAGTGAAATTAGAAGGATCTATGGAAGATAGGAGACGTGTCGTCGGGCTCCCCCAAAACTTCGAAATCGAGGGCATCTGGGGTACCTCACATCATTGCCAAACCGAAAAGCTCGCAAGTCTCGAGCAACCACTAGGAATATTCAGAGACTCTGGGAAGACCAGACCAGAACAGGGACCACCGACACACCAACATCCATTGTAGAATGTAATAAAGTATAAAAACCTTCTGACAAAGATACAGAAGGGACCCCTCCAGCAAAACAAAGGCCCACCCAACCGACAGCTACCTCAAGAATCGGGAAAAACCATAAATCAATGACATGAGAAATCATGGGCCTACCTACACAGAGAAACCATCAATGCTAAATAGATATTTCCAAGAGACCACTATAGTAGAGAGAGTGAACTTCCATTATAGTAAGATAATATTTTCCAGAGGATCACTATTGCTAGGGTTTTAGTTGCCATGGCCAAGGTTTCCTCCCAAAACTGCCATTTCAAGTTTTTTCTTTAGATATATGTGTGTGTGTGTATTAGATTTTCATATGAATTAAATATTTACTGATAAAATCATTACTAAGTTTAATGAAGCCTTTTTTACTTTGTAAAATCAAGGTGTTGATATTGCTTCCATTAGAGTTAAAGTCTCCCCCACAATGTATTTTTCCATTATGGCTAGCTTATGCTTGTGATTTTGATTATGGTTTGGCTTAGGTGCAAGTCATGGTTGAATTTTTCAAGATAGATTCCCTTACCATGATGACTTAGCTAAAACAACTTAAGTAGTTGAATGTTTTAAGTCAACTTGACTTCACTGAATATATTGTAACATTGAGAATGTGCATGCGAGTTGCATTGAGATATAAGAAGCACATAAAATATTTAATAGGGCAAGGGGATCACCACCACCTCATGGTCAATAGAAAAAAAATTTAGGGAACTTTAAGATAGTTGTCACACTCCAAACTTTCAACGACAATGTTACCATGAATTATTGGAGTTAAAGATAGATACAATTAGTCATCTTTGATCCTTAGTTAAAGCCATAAACAACTCTAAAAAATCCTATGGTAGTTGGACATGGGCTCAGTAGAATCCAACCTCAAATGCATGAGCCTTGAACTCCAATACAAACTCTATTTCTTTTTAACAACTTTGATCATTGATAATTTAAGAGACACTTTACCCAATTTGAGAACTTAATTATTATTCAAAGCCTTATAACTTGCAAAAATTATAGCCCCAAGGGATAACTCAGTTGGTCAAGTTCCTGTTGCTAAGTACCATGCCAATTGCGAGGTCACAAGGTCAAATATACTCAATTCCCTTGGGGTTAAGCCCGACCAGATAAGCTGGCGGGTAGATCTCTTTGGGTGGACCTGTGTTAATTTGAGTTAACATGTTCTTTGCTTAAGACAGTTACTTCATTTTCCCATATTTCATTTCATTAATAACATTCACCATTAAGATATGACAGTAACTGATGAAAGAATATTAATTCTAAATGCAGAAGATAAGCCAAGAACACAACGATATGGCACAAGCCAGGGAAAAACCCCATGATGGGGAAAACCCTTGAACAATTCTTCTTATTATCCTAATCAAATGTTCAGCAGAGAGAGAGAGAGAGTACAATGAAGAGTCTAGATTGCTTTCCAATACCAATGATCAAATACAGAGAAGATAGCTCAGTCAATTTTGCACTTCAGACGTTGGCTCCAATCATAGGTCAAAGCATACTTCTTCTGCTTTTCTTGGTCTCGGTCTTGAGCAGACTTCTGAATTATCTATCCCTTTTGATTAGGGCTTCTGGCACCCATGATTGTCCTCAATCAATGCCTTAGCACCTCTTTAACTTATGCACTAATCCTCCTTTGCTAGGCCTTAAATACAACGTTGATATGTAAGGGTCTAGATCCCAATCTATATTTGTGCTCCAGCACATCCCTGGATCAAAAATATAGTGGCTTCTATCACAGAGAATAATCCCACGGATAAATGCTTCTAGGTGGTCTCAAAATCAGCCTATGAGTGTGAGAAACACGAGCTAAACAAGTCTACTTGTCACCTTCGTTAGGCCTCTCAAGGGTGTGACTAGATCTCCGAGATCTTATGTCATAGTTTCTTCGATCATAGGATAGATACTAACCCAGAAATCATAGCAAAAACATTACCCAGAATTTCCTTCGGCACTACGACAGCCTGACTGCTTCTAATTCGGACTGGTGGGAGACCAACGTGCCAAAGACTAGACCCAAACAATTACGACTTCCTTGCTTTTCTAAGCTGCAGTTACCCAAGAGATGAATGCACTCCTTTTTATGGATATTCTTAAGGATGGGGGATGCCAATATATATAGTAATTTGATCTTGACAATTGGAGGCAAAATTTCCATTTCAAATTTTCAACTTTTCTCGCCTAAATAAAATCACGACCTATAGAACTTCCTTTTGAATAAGAAAATATTTCCTTGTCCAAATTTAACGATATTTAGATTGATTTTGGTCGTCTCGACGAGAGGAATTCAATGCTACAATTATCTTCCTCATAGGATTTGATCGAAGTGGAATTTGACCCTAGTTGCCAATTTAACAACTTGCCCAAGTTATTACCAGTGGATGTAGTGGCCACCTACACTTAGTGACCGTGAACCACAGTTTAAAAATAAAAATAAAATAAAAATAAATAAATAAATTATAATTTATTTCACTTTATTTGTCCACTAACTCTTATGGATATTATGGTGTGATAAGTAACATCATCTGTTTTTTATCGTTCACCTACTTATAGCCATGTCAACCCTAAATTTATCATTCACTTACTTATAACCATTTCAACCCTAAATTTATCATGTGACAAAATAAACTAAATCCATTATGGTACAAACCCTTGTATTAATTATTGCTCTTGAACTAATGGACTTCTTACACATGTGCCAAATAATTCAACAAATCAATTGTCCTTTTTGCTATTTTAAGAGCTTGTTCAAAACCACATTTTGTTCCATAAAAAATTGAAGATAATGGTGTATTACATAGATTATGTGAATGTTTTTTATGATGACTAAGATTGTAAGGTTTGGGGTTTTTATTAATTGATTTTTTTTTTGTTGCATGGTAAAAGCCATCATATTGAATTGCCAATCGATGGAGAGGATAATCATCATTAGTTGTTATCCATGAATGTGGTTGATTCATCATTATTATTTAGGGAAAAAAATGCCACTTGAAATTATTTGCTCATGGTTGCAAGGGGGAAAATTTTTACTCTTGCTAGATGCCTCTGAGTCTTGGACCATTAACCTATTTCTTTATATCCGAGGTAGACGAAATCTTAGCTAATCATAAGCAATTTTAGATCTCAATCTAAGATCAAAATGTGAGTTTCAACCTACATAATATCCACAAGAAAGCCGATATCCCTAGTGGTTATAGTGGAAGCTATATTTAATAGAATAATATACTTTATAGTGGAAGCTATATTTAATAGAATAATATACTTTTAATAACATTTAACAATAATATTTACGCTGAAAGGCGTTTTCTTTGCTGGCTTGGAGTGAGAAAACACTGTTCACCCTAGCCAATAGGAAAGCTTCAATTTTTCCCTTCTAACCAATAACATTTTTCCATATATTTAACCCTTTAACTAATAGAATTTTTCCATTTGTCCAAAATTGTTTAAGGCCCACGGTACTGTCAGTTTGTGAAACTCTCTATTGACACAACATCCTCCATCCTCGGCCATGCCTATGCTTTTATTTTTCACGTCGTCCTCTCTGGAGCGTGTACCTTTCTCCCATACCTCCATTCGCTATACCTGTCGCATGGCAAGATCCTTCACTAACCTCCTTTGCATAGTTCCTTCTTTGTTTCCCTCCGGATCGAGTCTTGAACAAATCAGAGGGAGACCCCTGCATGTGGTGGGAATTGGGGCTAAGGCTTGGTGAGCTTATTCACGGCGATGCTTTGGGAAGCCTACGGTGACGTGGGAGATGATAAGGTGCAGTTCAAGATGTGGAGAAGGGTTGGGAAGGTAGTGGACAGAGCCTTTGCTCACTGTCTCTTCAATGTCATAAACTTCAGGGAAGACTTGCTCAGGAGGTAGATGGGTTATGTGTCAATATGCTTGAGACAACCTTTTGACCTATCAAGGTGGTCAGCAACTTGCAGGAAGCCGTTGTGGATGCTGACATTATTCTCAATGGATTTCCCTCCACCGACACAAGGCAAGTTTTTGAAGAGATTGGGAGGTATTGGGGAAATTTCCTGTTGTTATTTCTCATAAATGGAGGCAGTGCTGAAGCCTGTTCCACATATTGTTACACCCACCCAAATGATTCATGAATCCAATTATGATTCTTTTCCCATGCACCCATGTTCTTAAATTTATCTCATGCCATGATTTTCATTGTGTTTTTCCCTCTAAGCAATAGACAATTTTCAGTGTGTTTTTCCCTTTTAAGAATGAGAGATGGGGTTTGGGTTTCAGTTACAGTGGTATATTGTCAGGTTTTTGAAGGCAACATGGGGCTACTACATGCCTCCCCTGGACGATGATTTTGAGTGCAAGAATATATAACTGTAGCGCAAAAATAATGGATTAGATTGGCGAGGAAGTCCAGGTGATATCCAAGTTTTCCAATATGCATCAGACTCTCATTATGTTGTGAAGGAGAAAAAGCTTGACAAATTTTGATAGCGATCGATAGATGATTGGGGAATTATTTTTGGTTTTCCTCTGTTGTGATGTTTAAGTATTGAAATTGAAATTGAAAGGATACCCAAATCCTCAAAAATCGCACAGGCCATATTCAAGCGATGTGGAAGGCCTAAATTTCTAAAAATGGTGAAAACCCATATTTATATGGATGTGGAAATTGAAAGCAAAACGAAATTTCTCAAAATGGTGAAAACCCATCTTCATATGGATCTGAAAATTGAAAGCAGAATGATTTTTTTTCAAAATGGTGAATACCCATTTCATATGGATGTGGAAATTGAAAGCAGGCCAAAATTTCTCAGCTATCGTGAAAAGAAGGACCATGGAAACATGTCAAAATCAAATTGTGATGATAAGGGCCATTGAAATTTGTTAAAATCAAATCGGGAACAAGCGAGGCATAGAAATATGTCAAAATCGTGAAGAGGCAAGGCATGTTCATATGTCAAAATTGCGAAGAGGCTAAGCATGTTCATGTGGATTTGCAAGAAACGGGAAAAAGGAAATTTTACACTTGATCTGTGAAAAGGGCGAATTCATAAACCATTTAAAAAATAAGAACTGGAATGGGGAAATAAAGAAATCTCGTCTTTCTTGTTCTGAGACAATTAAATCTCAAATCCTGCCCACCAGTCCTCGAAATTCAAAGGATTTTGATATGGGTGGAGAAGAGACGAAGGGAAGGGCATACAACAGAAGGCCAGTACATGGGCACTCAAGAAAATGCCTTGGAAAAATGCGGTAGACACCATTGATATTCTCGTAGCATTTCTTGCAGTGAAAATGATGCATGACCACACCAACAAACTCGAAATAAATTAAGAAATTGACCCTCTTTATGTTTCACTTGTAGAAGAATTTTTATTATTGTGATGGGATCAACACACTGTTTTTTTATTTGATGGGCTCGAGTTCGAGTCTTTTGAAGTTAATGCGGAGGAAATATCAAGTAAGGATTGAATAATTGCGAAATAACAGGAAGAAGAAAGAAGTTTTTATTTTTCTAACAGTAGGTGAAGAAAACCAGATGCGAATGGGGTGTGTGGTAGGAAAGTTGTAAAAGAATAAATTAAGGAAGAAACATCGTCAGTGAAGCATTTCTGTTTTTGCCTCTGCTTCTAATCATATGGTAGATTTTAGTTACAAAACCTATGGCATTCAGAGAGTGGAATCCTCTCCTCGAGTAGAGGCCAAATGTAAAGCTAGAGCAGAAAATCAAAATCAGGACGATGGGAATGAAAGTACGAGTCAGACAAAGAGTTCCGACTCTGAGCCCCTGAAGGGGTTCGATGGTAATAAATGGGTGGAGAAAAAAGTTATAGAGGAAGAAAATGTAGTGGTTAGCAATACAAAGGACCAACCAGTTACTACCATTAATGCTTGGGAGCTCATGGCTAGGCTCGAAGATTCTCCTGCAAAAAATGTTTGGAGAAACAGGGGAGCCTTTACCATATTGTTGAAGAAATTTATTCTCGGGTTTCAGGTAAGGTGAGTGAAAAGAAGTGTTTTGGGAAAGATAATGCAAGGCATAAACAAATTTCAACACCTAGTAAGGTCAAAAGTGGATTGGGTCTCGCCAGTCCTCTGGGAGAAATCGATTTCAATAAATGTAATAGTCCCGAGAATGTGGGTTTTCATGTTGGTTTTGTGTGTGCGAAACAGAGAAAGAGGAGACCTAGTTCTCATGGTTCCATGACATAGTTGAAAGTTGCAGCAAGCAAGAGACTGGATTCAAGCCTTAGGATTTCTCTTGACCTTATTAAGGAACCCAACAAAACGTTGTTTGATCCTAACTTGTTGGATTTGTTTGAGAGGGCGCTGGAGAATTTGTCTGAGGATGAATGGAATGCCATTATAAATGCAGAGGGGCAACATCGCAGGAAGAGCCCAAAAGAGGGTGTTTTAACTTGGGCCCTTGAATCTGATAAAAACAAGGACAACCCACTATGGAACTTTGAGGGAAAATGCCCTACTGGGGGGGCTAATGATGTGGTTCTCTATACCACTACATTGAGGGGTATCAGGAAAACAATTGAGGACTGCAACAATGTGAGAGATGCACTTGAGAGTTATGAGATTTTCATCAGTGAAATGGACGTGTATATGCATTTGGAGTTCATAAATGAGCTCAGAAATTGATGGGTGGAAAGCTTGTAATAGTGCCCAAAGTGTTCTTCAAGGATAGATATATTGGTGGTGTTGATGAGGTTCTCACAATCCATGAAGGTGGTAAAGTGGTGGAGCTGCTTGCAGGGATTCCAACTGCTATAACTGGCAGGGTCTGTGATGGGTGTGGATGGGTCAGGTTTGTTCCTTGCATGGAGTGCAGTGGAAGCTGCAAGCTTGTAAATAATGATAACATGGTTGTGAGGTGCCTTGAATGCAATAAGAATGGCTTGATTCAGTGGCCCATTTGCTACTAATATCATTTGCATTCAATGCTCAAGTTCCAGGGGATCCCATTCCCTAGTACATTTACATTTATTTCTGCACCTTCTTTAAAGTTGTTAGTAAATTTCTTGCCTTCAATTGATTCTACAGCAGCTTTGAACCTTATACCTTATAGGGCTACAAACCAGTAATGCAAAATGTTAGTTGATATGTCTTGATATTTCTCCATTTCTCCATTCTTTTCCAAGATGGTATGTTGTATAGCTCTTTTTAATTTATCTATGAGAGTGGTATTACGTTTTTTCTTTTTATGAAAAAAAAAAGTCATTACCGTCCTCATTCACTTTTAAAATTGTATCAAATTTGAGTGCAATGGATGAGCGAGGTAGAACATTGTTAGTTGGAAATTTACCTAAATATACTGAGAAATGATAACACTCGACTACCCATGCACTCAGAAATATTAAGAGTTATTGTCATTATTGTAATAATAACTACTGCACCTAGAAATATTAAGAGTTATTGTCATTATTGTAATAATAGCTACTACACCTTATTAAGACACCAACACAACCCTCTGTTGGTTCACAAGGGAAACTGATGATCAGATCTAAACAATATTGCTTCACTCTTGAAGTATAGATTTCATAATTGTGTGAGAACAAATCAATCCTTTGAAATAATTAAAAAATAATAATAATTAGTGATATTCTAAAATGCACATCATAGCATTCCAATAAGTGATCAAAGTCCTTACCTACTCTACTTCCCTAATTATATAATTTCATTTGACATTAGCACAAACCTATTGGAAATTGCCACTACAACATCCATGCCTTTGTATCTCCTTGTCAACCAAACATCTTCAAAATAGACTATCTGGGTTCTAGATCTCGACCTAGTGAATTATCAAAATTGTGTTTGGGTTCTTGGGATTCAACGTGCATTAAGAGACACCGCAGAAAACCCTAACAAAATAATAATCCATAAATTGATAAATCCTAAAATCAATGTATCAGAAGAAATTTGTATATTGGAAAATCCATGTTGGCAACTTCAAAGTTCAAACCCTTTTACTTTCCACTCGGAAAGGACGATTTTGAAATTTCGACCAAAAATGAAGTAAATATTTGTCTAGCTAAAATTTAAGCAATTGAAGGCAACTGCATTTACTCTGATAGCTCTTACAACTTTCCCTATCCTAAAAACAATAAACATCATCACATATGTTTTTTAATGCCAAACCCTTCAGGCACGCCAACACCTTTATAACTTTGATAACCTCCTCCCAAACAATAGACGTGGAGAAATACAGACAAAAATAATTTCTGTCAAATGATAATAATAATAATAATAATCCAATTTTAAGGTCACGTCCAAGCTAGACAACAAATTTGTGTATGAGACCCCCTTGTTTGTGGGACAAGGGACCCACCTCCGCGCAATGATTTGACTGCTAAGTCTATGAAGGCATACATTGTTAGGTCCCTAGATTACTAGTGAAATCCCTTATTGTTATTAGTGTAACCCCCTTATTGTTATTGTCGTACCCCTGTAACCCCCATATTGTTATTATTGTGCCCTTACATTATTATTGTTAGGTCGGCTAGGATTATATTGTGACCCCATGGACTCCTATATATAGAAGGAGGTTTTGTCATTTGTATCATCCAAGAATTGTTCATTTATGTAATGTAAAGGAGTTTTCCCCCTCGAAGTGGCTTATTTCTAAGGCGTTGATCTCTCTTTCCTTCTATTTTTGGAGCTAGTTTCATAACATTTGGTATCAGAGCTTTGGATTCTAGGGTTTCGCTGCTCCAAACAGGTCATCATGGAATTTTCGCTATAATTTTTTTTCTACAAAGGTTAAAAAGTTGAAATTTGTATCACACGAAGCTGAAATCCTGAGGAACATCGTGTTTAAATTTTAGATCTTGGTTCGTAATATTTTCGGAGATATGATTTTTGAAAGTTAGGGTTTTTGCAGGCTCTCGAATTTCATCTAAAAGAGGTGACTTTGGGAAAATTGTCATAACTCTCTCTCTGAGCATCGGATTGGAATTCTAAAAAAAAAAAAAAAAAAAGGTGTCCGAAATCACACGGACTATAGTTTTCTGTGTATCAATATCAGAGCCACAGGAGGAAACAATGACACGTGACACTCCGTACAAGTGCGCTCTACTGAACCAGTCCATAATTAGGTCATTGTGGGAGATTGGGCACAACTTTGTCTAGAAGCATCCAAATCAGGTCAGACTTGTGGCATTTCAAAGAAGATTCAAAGGGCTACTACAACACTTAATTTTAGCTATTGAAGATCCGAAATAACAGATATAATTCAGTTTCAATATTGATCTTCTCAAAAGCAAGAAAAATGTGTGTATTGTTTTTTTTCAAATTGCATAAGTCTTGTTTGAAAAATCAGTTTGAAGTGATTCCAAGGGCATATTGAAGCATAGATATCAATATTGGCTTCTAAAATTCCCACTAAAAATAATTCAACATCCATCAAGCTCCTAGAATACTCTACTACGACTCATGAATATGAAGAAGTGCAACATGATATATCAAAATTACAAGAGCAAGTGCACCAAATTTCGCTCTCGCAAAGAGCAACAAAAAATGAAATGGAAGTTTTGAGCAAAGGCGTGGAAGCTAAGATGGATGGTTTGAAGAAAGGTGTGGAAGCTAAGATGGATGGTATGGAAGAAAAAATGGAAGGTTTAAAGGAAGACATGGAAGGTTTGACAAAGTTGATACAAGAAATGATTCCTAATGGAAAAAAGATAGTATAGGAAACTCATGATGAGAGAAAAATAAATGTTAATCGTGATTTCATAAACTCTAATGTTGGATGGAAGACCCACCATATTCCAAAGATCGATATGAGGAAGTTTGATGGAAAGAATCTCGTAACATCGATACTACATATGAAGCAATATTTTGATCTCAATAATGTGCAAAACACACAAAAGGTACGCATTGCAACTTTATATTTAGAACAAAATACATTTGTATGGTATCGATGGCTTTGCTCGCATAAAAAAAAAATTGTCACTTGGTAAATTTTTATGGAGGAAATTATAGCACATTATGAGGATACAAAGAGCAACACCATTTTTTGCCAATTTATAAATCTCAAACAAAAGGGTTCAGTGGTGGAGCACATTGAGGACTTCCAAATACTGAATATAAGGGTAACTGATATTCCAGAGGAACACATGATTGATGTCTTCATAGGCACTTTAAAGGATAACATCCAACATGAGGTTTGCGTTTAGGATCCTGATTCATTGGAGCAGGCATTTGGGTTGGCAAGAAAAATTGGATGTAAAATTAGGGCGACAAGGGAGCCTACCACTCACATCTATAAAGATGGAAGTGTTGCTACTCCTAGGCTTCCAAAAGCTAAAAGGTTGACACCACAAAAATTGGAAGAAAAAAAGAGAAAAAGGGCTTTGCTACAGTTGTGATAGAAAATACACTAAAGGTCATAAGTGTGCTGAGAAGAAATTATTTTACATAGATTGTGAAGAGGAGGAAGAAGATGAACAAGAAACTTCAAAAGAAGAGGATATACACTAGGAACCAACCCTGGAGAAAGAAGAAATGAGTCCTACCATATTGTGTAATGCATTGGCAAGTATTACCACTCCTCAAACTCTCAAGATGGAAGGACATATCAAGAAGAAAAAGGTAATAGTGTTGATTGATTCAGGTAGTACCCATAATTTTATTCATTGTAAGGTAGCCAAGGAATTGAATTGCTTCTTATACCCAGCACTAGAATGTCAAGTGATGGTTGCAAATGGAGGAACTATAAATTGCTCTAGAAAATGCCATAATATCAAGCTAACTATGGGAAAATATGTATTGAATAGTCCAATGCCTTCCGTTCCAATAGGAGGTGTTGATGTTGTACTAAGAGTACAGTGGTTACAATCTTTGGGGATGGTAGCTTTTAATTTTTTTTTTTTTTTTTTTTTTTTTTTTTTTTTGCGGAAGGAAAGGAAGTCAAATTACGGGGTATCGCAAGGAAGCCAAGATAGATAATAAGCTCTAATGTCATGACAAAGCTCTTGAAGATAGAACAACAAGGCGTAATTGCACAATTATGCTCACTAGAAGTTCCAACATCTAAATCATCTATTTCTCCAGATCTCCAAAAAGTCTCGGACAATCATTCTAAGGTGTTTGAAACTCCCAAAGGACACCCACCTATTCGTGATCATAATCATGTTATTCATTTGATTCCAGGAAGTGTTCCTCCAAACATCAAGCCTTACATATATCCTTATGTCCAAAAGAGTGAAATTGAACGTATGATTGTAGAAATGTTAGAGGCAGGTATAATTCAACCTAGTCAAAGTTCTTTCTCTGCTCCAGTAGTATTGGTGCACAAGAAGGATGGATCATGGCACATATGTCTGGATTATAGAGAGCTCAATAAGCTCACTATTAAAGATAAATTTCCCATTCCTTTGATTGATGAATTATTGGATGAATTACATGGAGAAATTTATTTTACCAAGTTGGATCTTCGTTCAGGATATCATCAAATTAGAATGAAGACTGAAGATATTCTGAACAACAACATTTCGAACTCATGAGGGTCATTATGAATTTTTGGTAATGCATTTTGGCCTTACCAATGCACCTTCTACATTTCAAGGGTTGATGAATTCCAAAAACCAAAACTAAATCTATTTCTGCATGATCTAGATTATTCTCACATCCTCCCTTAATGGAGAAATGGATTTTCTACAATACCTAATTGACTTCTAAAAACTTCAAATTTGATTTTACCAAGAGGCTTAGTAAATATATCAGCCATATTATCCTTGGTATTACAAAATATTAATTCAATTTCATTTGACTCAATTTTCTCACGTACAAAGTGGTATTGCAACTCAACGTGTTTTGTTCTGGCATGGTATATTGGATTATGTGCTAATTTGATAGCACTTTGATTATCACAATTGATGCATGTTGAACCACTTTGCGCCTCTTCAAGATCTGCAAGAATTCTCCGCAACCAAATAGCTTCACAGGTGGCATTGGTCAAAGATTTGTACTCTGATTCTGTTGATGATAAAGAAACAGTTGGCTGTTTCTTACTACTCCAAGATACGACCCCTGATCCAATATGAAATGCATAGCCAGAGGTAGATCGTCTGTCATCTGGATTTCCTGCCCAATCTGAATCAGAAAAACCTGTCAGTGCAACATTAGATTCATCAGTATACATAATACCTAAATTCACTATTCCCTTTAAGTATCGGAGAACTTTCTTTGCAGCATTCCAGTGATTTCCTGAAGGCTTAGCCATGAATTGACTAAGGATACTGACTGAGTATGCAATGTCTGGTCTGGTAGTGGTGAGATAGTTCAAACTTCCCACCAACTGACGATATAATGTTCCATCTGCCTCTTTAGTTCCATCTTCTTTGTACAACTTTGCATTCTGTTCTAAGGGAGTTGACATAGCTTTGCAATCACTCATATTGAACATTTTAAGAATTTCCTTTGTATATTTGCTTTGAGTGATCAATGTTTTACCAGGCTCTCTCCATACCTCAATTCCTAAACAGTAATGCAATTCACCCAAATCTTTCATTTCAAATTCCTGTGACAAATGAACTTTAATTTCTTCAATTAACTTGTGAGCACTGCCTGTGATAATGAGATCATCCACATACAAAGATATTAAAGCAACATTTCCTTTTTCATCTTTCTTAACATACAAGTTAGGATCATTTTTGCTTTTCACAAATCCATTCTGAAGAAAGAAGGTATCAATCTTTACATACCATGATCTCGGCGCCTGTTTCAAACCATATAATGCTTTTCTTAACCTGCAGACTAGATGCTCCTGTCCCTGTTTGAAAAACCCTTCAGGTTGAACCAAATAAACTTCTTCCTTTAAATCACCATTTAGAAAAGCAGATTTGACATCCAATTGATGTATATTCCAATTATGTTTTGTGGCTAAGGCAATCAGTAATCTAATTGTATTCAATTTAGCTACTGGTGCAAAAGTATCTTCATAATCAATTACCTCCTGTTGAGCATATCCTTTTGCAACTAATCTTGCCTTAAATTTATCAATGCTACCATCTGCTTTAAATTTCGATTTGTACAACCATTTGCTTCCAATTGGAACTTTATTTTCAGGAAGTTCCACTAATTCCCATGTTTGATTTTTCATAAGAGAAGCATATTCATCATTCATAGCATTTCTCCATTGTTCATGTTGTTTAGCTTGTTCATAATCAACTGGTTCTACAACATTCATGATATTAGACATTAAGGCACAATCTCTATACCTTGCAGGAAGCTGGGTTTGTCGGGTTGACCTTCTTGGTGCCACAATACCTGTTGGAGTTCCATCCATGATTCTTCGGCTTTGAGGCGAATCTCCCTCTCGTGATGACTCACTGCTGCTGGATGTGCTCATACTGCTCTCATCCTGATCTTGAACCTTACCTGTACCTGTTCCTGTTCCTGTTTAATCAAAGTATCAAGTTTGACATGAGCATCATTAGATATATGCCATGCATCATTCTTTGTATCACTTTTATCAGCCTGCTCATGAAAAGCACATCTCGACTTGCAAATAGTTTATGGGAACTTGGATCAAACAATTTATAGGCTTTCTGATCCGCACAATATCCAATAAAAACACACTTGATTGACTTGGCATCAAGCTTTCTTCTGTTAGCCTTAGGAATATGTGCAAAGGCAGTACATCCAAAGACTCTTAAATTAACATGCAACTAATCTTGCCTTAAATTTATCAATGCTACCATCTACTTTAAATTTCGATTTGTACAACCATTTGCTTCCAATTGGAACTTTATTTTCAGGAAGTTCCACTAATTCCTACATACTACGAAGCAGATTCCACCAAGGTTCTATTCCATCGCTCAGCAACACCATTTTGTTGAGGGGTATGTGGTACTGTGAACTGTTGTTGAATCCCATTAGATTTACAATAGCTGTTAAATGCATTTGACTTATATTCACCCCCTTGATCAGATCTGAGTATTTTAATGTACTTACTTGTTTGTTTTTCAACCATAGTTCGAAACTCTTTAAAATACTCAAATATATCACTCTTCCTTCGAATGAAATAGACCCAGGTATACCTAGATCTATCATCAATAAAAATAACAAAGTATGAAGCACCACCAAGAGACCTAGTTTGCATAGGTCCACATACATCAGTGTGAATTAATTCAAGTATATCATATTGTCGTTTCTCGGTATGAACTGGAAACTCTTCTCTATGTTGCTTACCAAGTGCACAAGCTTCACATGGTAAATGTTCACACTTCATAACAGGAAGACCTTCAACCATTGATTTCCTTTGCAACAACGATAAATCATTGTAATTTAGGTGCCCATACCTGTGATGCCATAATTCTGCTGTCGATGTCTCTTTGGATGTCAATGCAACATGACGTTTCACTGTCACATCCAATCTATATAATCCTCCAACCCTGGTACTTGTAGAAACAACCCTGTAGTGGTCCTGAACATCTTTCACAATACACCCCAATTTACCAAATTCCACTTTTAAATGATTATCAGTGATAGTGGAAACATATATCAAATTATTTTTGAGAGCAGGTACATACATCACATTATGAATCTGTTGCATTTGTCCATTAGGTAAGTACACATTTATTATGCCATAGCCCTGAACTTTAAGTGACCTGTGATCTCCTAGGTAAATGTGTGTGCCATCAGATTTCTCATAATATTTATCATACCATTCTTTATTACAAGTCATATGTGCTGATGCACCAGAATCTATGAACCAAGCATTCTCATCATCAGTTTTAGCAGACAATGCAGCATCAGAAAGAAACAACTTAAGATTTTTAAATCCATCAGTAACTGAGGTGTCTCTGTTTATGAAATTTCCATTATGCCTTCTATGTCTTTGATTTGATTCATTATTCTTTCTTCTATAGCAATCTTTAGCCAGATGTCCAGGTTTTCCACAATAATCACATTCAATGTTCCTCTTAACATAAGAATCAGGAGGTGACATACCTTTCTGCTTTGCTTGAAAACGGCCTCTGTTCCTTTCCCATGGTCTCCCTCGGAATGATATTTTACCTCTTGCAGTCAAAGCCAAATCAGAACCATTTGACTCTAGTTCAAAATTTTTCATCCGCTCTTCTTCTTGAAGAAGAATTCCAGCCAATTCTTCAAATGTAGGAGGTGTTGGTCTAGCTGAGAGTGCTGAAATAAAGACTTTATAGTGTTGGATAGATAGCAGCTTTGTTTTTAAAAATAAAATACGGTTTGCATTAGTAGTTTCATACAAACCTTTGAGAGTGTCCCATGTCGCCTTGGAAGTTTCACAGTCCCGAATGTGAGGAATAATATTGTCCTTCACTGACATGTGTAGCAGCACCTTTGCTTTCATTTCACGCTTATCCCAATCTTGAGTGGCAACAGGAGGTGTAGGCTTGGGCTCGTCACCTTTAACAATTGTCCAGAGATTGTACGCCTCCAGAACTGTGATCAGCTTAAATTTCCAATTTACATAATTTTCACCATCAAGTTTTGTAGATTCATTTAAATAGGAGTCAGCAAGTGGATTAGCCATTTCAACGATAATGACGAGCTTCTAAAGCCCAATGAATTTTATGCACACCCTGGTCCTAAAGCCCACTAGGACAAATCAATTTGCAAATAGAGTACCAATGAAGCTTCAAATAATAAAGTCCATAAAAAAAATATCCTTTAAAAAGGTTTTTTTTTTTTTTTAAAACTAAACTTTAGCGTTCACCTATGCATGAAAAAAATGATCACCTCCTTTGTATCACTTGGGGCACCTAACAAATATGGGATGGTTGAAATAGTAATAAAAAAAACTGACTTATAACCTTGCTGGACAGGCGTAGACAGCGCTGTTTTAAAATGACATGAAGCACCAAATTAAAACAAATTACTGAACCAGCTGCACGTCATCTAAGTTTACGCCGTTTGCTCACGTGACTTCACGCGCTGGCTTGAATAGCCACTCAAGCAGCAACCCACGCGCTGGCAGATGAATATATGCAGCCTTCAACCTTTACGCTGACTGTAGAGCGAATGAGCGATTGTGGGCCTTCGTTCTTTCCGGCGTATGCACCAACGCTGAAAGCCGCTCAACTCAACAACAAAATCCACGCTCGTTCTATCCGGCGTATGCAGCAACGAACTGCTGTCTTCGATGTGAGGCTGAATTCACGAATTGCACAAATGTGTAAGCGCAACAATGGAATTTACAGAGTGGCACTGGTATGCTGTATGCGGATGGCACACACTCTACGCGCAGCAACTGAGCAGATCAATTACGCAAACAGGCTCTCGGTCCGGTCGATGTTCCAATACTGGGTTTCGAAAGCGGAGCTCTCACTCCAATACCCAACAGATCGGCAGAAGAAACCTCTGATACCAACTTAAAATAAACAAACACAACAGAGAATCGTGAGACAAAGCTCACTGACATCATTGAATTCAATTGCACGATTACATCACACTTATATAGCAAATTGCACTCACCTAATCTTCCTGAAGAAGAGGAAACAAACCTAAATAGATGGAACCAATTTCTAAATACACACTCTCGTCCAACAAACCAAAACTAAATCTATTTCTGCATGATCTAGATTATTCTCACAAACACTTCTTTACATTAAATATGGAGACATGCTCAATCGACCAAGCGAATTTGTAAAGACAGGGACAAGAGGATAGAAATGCAATGGTGGGTGTGATAGTCACGTATATCCCACACCTGCCAGGGGCACCTCCATGTTGTGTGATGTCAAGATGCAAAAAAGTTGATTCTAAGGGCCATGTTGTCACGGTTGGTGCCCAACTTTTCTAGTGAACAATTTATCTGTACTGGTCGATGCTGCTATCTCCTGATTTTTTTGTTAGCCCAATCGAAAATGTAGTAATGGGTTCAAGTGATATACCCTCTTTTAGTTGATATAATAGCTCTTTTTTCATGGGATGGGGCCATTTTTCTTAGCAAAATGTTTCCCTGCAATAGTTGTTGAATTTGTAATGTTTTCATCATTTATGATTAATCAAGATGAATGAAAAAAAGGGTATAAAATAATTGTGTTGATATTTAGTCAAGAGATGCGTAATTTCATATGGAGTACTCTGTATTGGAGCATTTCATATCTGATATGTGGTTGAAGTAATAGTGTGAGTCCTGAACAAATCAGAGGCAGACCCCCTGTATGTGGTGGGAATTTGGGTTGGCCCTTAGGGGAGCTTATTCATGGCGATGCTTCGAGAAGCCTACGGTGACGTGGGAGATGATAAGGTGCAATTCAGGATGTGGAGAATGGTTGGGAAGATAGTAGACAAAGCCTTTGCTCACTGTCTCTTCGATGTCATAAACTCCACGGAGGACTTGCTCAGGAGGCTTATCTGTAATTGTGCTTATCTCAAATATGCGGAGGCCAGGTTGGGGAATCGAGTCCCGTAGGCTGACGAGATTCTGCGGGATGGGTTTTGTGTCAATATTCTTGAGACATCCCTTTGTCCTGTCAAGGTGGTCACCAACTTGCAGGAGGTCGTTTTAGATGCCGACATTGTTGTCAATGGATTTTCCTCCACCAAGACGAGGTCGATTTTTGAAGAGACTGGGAGGTACTTGGGGGAAATTGTATGGCGTTCTCTTGCCAAGGGAATGGAGGCGGTGTTGCAGCCTGTTTCACATAGTGTTACGCCCACCCAAATGATCCATGAAGCCTACGAGATGGGTTCTTTGTCAATATGCTTGTGACACTCCTTTGTCTTGTCAAGGTGGTCACCAACTTGTAGGAGGTCGTTTTGGATGCTAACAATGTTCTCAATGGATTTCCCACCATCGAGATGAGGCCGGTTTTTGAAGAGATTGGGAGGTATTTGGGGGAAATTTCATGTCATTATTTCTTTAGCCAAGGGAGTTGAGGTGGCATTGGAGCTTGTTCCAAATATTGTTACGCCCACCCAAATGATCCATGAATCCAGTTAGGATTCTTTTCCCCTACACCCATGTTCTTAAATTTAGCTCATGCCATGATTTTTTCATTGTCCAGCATGCTTGAATGTATTGGGATGAGGCTTGGATTGAATTGAATGTAATTTTTTTGTAGAATCATTTTTACTTGAGCTGTAAAAGGAGTTCTCAACCTTAGATTGGGAAACCCATATCTAATTGTATATAGGTTTTATGTTATTTAAACACTCCATAGATCATCACCTTCTCCGTATTTTCCAAAAGGATTCAACAAAATCCTTAGACTAAATAATGAAAATCCATTATTGTATGATACCTTGTCCCAAGTCCATTAGTTTAGAATATAATGTCCAAAGTAGTGGACAAGTAGAGAAGGATCTCAAGGTAGAATCAAACTTTGGACATAGAAAATGGTGTTGAATTCAACACAGTCATTTAGGTGAAAAGGTGATAGCCTATTAGTCTATAACATCATGCCTAAGTAGTGGAAAAGTGGAAAAGGATCTCAAGGTTGAACCTCTGATCAATGTCTCTTCGATGTCATAAACTCCACGGAGGACATGCTCATGCGTCTTATCTGTAACTATGCTTATCTCAAATATGTGGATGCCAGTTTTGGGGGATTAAATCCTGTATGCTGACGTGATTCTGCGAGATGGATCTTTTGTCAATATGGTTGATACACCCCTTTGTCCTGTCAAGGTGGCCATGTCGTTTTGGATGCTGACATTGTTCTCAATGGATTTCCCTCCATTGAGACGAGGCTGATTTTTGAAGAGCTTGGGAGGTACTGGGGGGAAAGGATTGCATTGCTTGTCGTTATTTCTTTGGCCAAGGGAGTGGAGGCGTGATCCGGATTTATGTAGGAACGCAACATAATAAACACATAACCATAAATACAAAGATGCAGTGGAAATAACACTTCATTTCATTAATATCAAAGAACTGAAATTTGCTTACAAACATAATAGAAATAAACTAGCTAGGGCGCTGGTAGCTATCTCTGAGAAGAGATGTGGCAGCTACAGGCCTCTGAACTGAGTTACAATGAGGCTCGAAGGCCTATTTATTATTTAGAAACAATGGGAAATCCTAAACAGCCAAACCCCTAACCCTAGGAGATGAAGCGCCAAAACTATGGGCCCCGTTTGGGTAAATTGGTGTTTCAACTTCCCAGGGGCGTAACTTTGGCATACGATCTCCGTTTGACGCGTACCATACCTCGTTAGAAAGATCTATCCGAGGACTACAAATTTGGAATGAGCAACATTGGTCCATGGACCCATGTTGCTCTCCGTTTTCCCAAAAAACGTCGTTTAGGGCCTCAAAACGGCTCCGGAAGTTTAGGACCCGAAAAACTGCTAAAAATAGTAAACTGTGCCGAAACTGAAAAACTGAAATGGACAATGGTGGAGCCCCAAGTGGAATAGGCAGGTGACCACCAATATCCACCTGGATCATTCCTCCCCCTTAGGAAGCAATGGTCCCCATTGCGTTAAGTTCCTCCATGAGATGAGGAAATTTCTGCTGAACTTGGTCCCTGGTGAACCACTTTCCTTGGTGCGGGAGTTGGCCAGCTTTGACAACCCGATATAGTTGGATCTTCTGTTGGTGAGTGTTATTGATTTGCATGTCCATGATACAATCTGTGGTGGCCTGTTCCATGCAGTCTGGGTTTAACTCTGTTGGTGTGAGTTGTTCTGCAATGTCAGAGGTGTCCAGTAGAGGTGGGAAGTAAGGACGAAGGCGGTCCACATTGAATACTGGGTGCAGACCAAGGAATGGTGGAATACTGAGCTCGAAGGCATTGTTCCCTACAGCCTTGGTGATGGTGTACGGCCCGTATCGGAGCGGGCGAAGCTTGCGGTGGGGTCGAGTGAGGCGCTCCTTCTGCAAATGTAGCCATACTTTGTCACCCACCTGGAAGTTGTGTGGCACCCGGTGTTGATCATGGCGTTGCTTGTACTTGGCATTGGCTCTGTCCAATATATCATGAACTTGTTGGCGGATGTGTTGAATGCGCTCGATGAAGCTACTTGCTTTGTCAACTTCAGACTGGACATGAGCTGAATCGGCCTGAGCAGCTGCAAACGGCATGGCTATGTCAATGGGACATAGTGGCTGGAATCCCAAGCCCACCTGAAAGGGGCTATGGCCAATTGAACTGTGGAGAGCTCGGTTATAACTATGTTGTACATAGGGGAGGTTCTCGTCCCATGTGCGTGGATGCTTTGAATTGTACATGCGCAGAATGTGTACAATCATTTTGTTGACGACCTCTGTCTGGCCATCTGTTTGGGGATGGAAAGCTGTGGACTTGGTGAGCTTGGTATCCAACATTGACCAGAGGTTGGACCAAAATGTGCTGAGCAACCTGCTATTCTGATCTGATATGATAGACTGTGGGATCCCAAAGTGCACCCACACTCGTTCAAAGAAGAGTTTAGCAGTGGCTTCTGCTGTGATATTCTTCTTGCAGGCCGCCATAATGGCCATCTTCGAGAATCTGTCGACGACCACGAAAACACAGTCATTTCCCTGCTTAGTAGAAGGCAGGCCCGACATGTAATCCATGGAGATGGATTCCCAAGGTAAACTAGGGGTAGGTAGAGGAGTATATAGGCCTTGCTTCTTGATGGTCGGTTTGGAAATGGCACAAGCAGTGCAGGATCTGATGTGCTTCTCGACATCCTTTCGAAGGTTCGACCAATAGAAATACTTCTGCAGGATTGCTACTGTTTTCTCGACCCCGAAATGCCCAGCGACTCGACTGTAGTGTGCTTCCCATATCATCTTGGCACGCTCGCTTGAAGGAACACAAAGGTGTCCCATGTGACATAAAAGTGCATCGTGGAGGTGAAAATTTGGAACTTGCGTACCCCCCAAGAGTGCCTTGTAAGTTTGGCCGAATTCTGGGTCACTCTCATAGAGAAGCGACCAATCAGAAGTCTCGTGCCCACAAGAGTTGAGCACAGTGGTGAGCGCCACGATCGGTGGTCGACTGAGGCAGTCTGCAACATGATTGGTGCTACCCTTCTTGTACTTGATGTTCAAATGAAACTGTTGCAGATATGTGGACCACTTCTGATGGCGATCATTTTGCAACTTCCCTTGTGTCTGTATGAACTGCAGGGGCCGGTGGTCTGTGTGGATGATTGTTTCCTTCCCCAAAATGTAATGCTTCCATTGTCGACAGACTTGCACAATGGAATACATTTCTTTGTCATAGGTGGGATACTTGCGAACTGTCTTAGACAATGTCTCACTGTGATATGCCACTGGATGTCCCTGTTGAGTAAGAACTGCCCCAATAGCATAGTCAGAGGCATCTGTCTCGATCTCAAATGGCTGTTGCAAGTCTGGTAAAGTGAGCACTGGGGCAGAACAAAGGCGATTTTTCAATTCTGTGAACGCCTTCTGTTGAGGTTCCGACCAAAAGAATTTTTCTCTCGCTCCTCCCTTGGTGACTTGACTCAAGGGCCAAGTGATATGAGAGAATCCCAACATGAACCTACGGTAGAAATTAGCAAGACCCAGAAAGCTGCGAAGCTCTGTTATAGTGGTTGGGGCTGGCCAATCCCGAATGACTTGGATCTTGGCTGGATCCACATGCAGCCCCCTTTCATCAATAATGTATCCCAGATATTGAACCTGGGTCATGCCAAAAGTGCACTTCTCCAAATTGGCACACAACTTGTGTTGCCGCAGTGTTTAGAGGACTTGTCGGATGTGGTGAAGGTGCTCTTCCCAAGTCTGGCTGAAGATCAGAATATCATCCAAGTACACCACTACAAATGAGTTGGTGAATGGCCGCAAGATGTCATCCATCATCCTCATGAAGGTGGCGGGAGCATTCGTCAACCCGAAAGGCATGACCGGCCATTCGAAAAGGCCTTCCTTGGCTTTGAAGGCAGTCTTCCACACATCGGAGGGTTCAATTGGTACCTGGTGATACCCAGACTTCAGGTCGATCTTGCTGAAATATTTTGCACCTTTGAGTTGG
Source organism: Pinus albicaulis (assembly GCA_034641835.2). NCBI lineage: Eukaryota > Viridiplantae > Streptophyta > Pinopsida > Pinales > Pinaceae > Pinus > Pinus albicaulis. Next base: position 926,553,445 of record CM076573.1, read on the forward strand.
TCGAGAAGGTCATCAATCCGTGGGATTGGGTACCTATTCCGGACAGTGATCTTGTTCAGCGCCCGATAGTCAATACAGAGTCTCCACGTCCCATCCTTCTTCTGTACCAACATGATCGGGCTCCCACGGGGCGATGAACTTGGTCTGATGTGACCTTTCTGCAACAGCTCCTGAATCTGCCTCTTGATTTCATCATTCTCCAGAACAGAGCGCCGATAGATCGGTCCATTAGGTAGCGGCGCACCGGGGGTCAGATCAATTGGGTGCTTGACCTAACAGTGCAGAGGAACCCCTGTGGGTGAGGTGAATATGTCCCCGTACTCCTCCACAACCTTATCCATTTGTTGTTGTTGTGCAGAGGAGCCCTGTCTGGAGGTCGTGGCCACAGTCTTCTTCTTGCCCTGGGGGCGGATCATCAGGAAAACGAATTTCCTGGTTTGGGAAATGAGCTTGCTGCATTGTTTTGCAGTAACCAAAGAGATAGCGGCAGGAGGTGGTACCTCTGGTATCCTGTACAACTTATTTCCCAAAGTAACAATAACAACGCGAGGCCGAGACTCATACACAGCATGACGCTTCCACAAGTATGGTTGTCCTAATAATACATCAGAAACATCAATAGGAGCAACGTCACATAATACCTCATCCGTGAAGGGCTTGATGCTATAGGGAAGGTGGCACTGCTGGCTGACGCGGAGATCTCGTCCTTGGTGAAGCCACCCGATGGTGTATAGATGTGGGTGAGCTGTGGTCGGCAAGCCCAACCGCTTCACGGCGTCTGCTGAAATGAGGTTCTTTTGGCTCCCATTGTCGACAATGAACTGTACAGGGGAGCCCTTTACCCACATATGGGAGTGGAAGAGACGTTCCTCCTCCTCTGGATCTTCTGGTTCCTCCTTCTGGACCTTTGTAGTGGCAACAGTGGCATTGGGCTCCGCATCAATAATCTGTTTCCCTTTTTCATTCCCCTTTTCAGGTTCTGATTCGGAGTCGGAGCATGCATCTGACTCAGCAACCCTCATCTCGGCCACTAGCGACTGCTTGGCCCGACACTCACTTGTGTTGTGAGTGGAGCTCTTATGGAACTCACACCACTTTCCGTGTCCTTCTTTGGCTTTACGGTGTTGTTCTTTTCTTGTGGCTTTGACGGGTTGTCTTTAGCCGCCATGCCTTGGCTCTGTCCTTTGTTCTGCGGTTTGGAAGCACCTTTTCCTTGCTTTTGATTCGCAAATCCAAAGTCTCGCTTCTTCTGTTTGAATTTCTGCTCAATCTTGGCAGCATACCGGTATGCCGTACCAAGCGAGGAGATGTCGAGGAACTCCATTTCCTCCTGAATGTATCTGTGCAGACAACTGCGATACTTTAGCACCAAATGTTTCTCTGAATCTTTGATACCCAACTTTGTGCGCGGGGTATGGAACAGATTCGTCAGCTCGTGCACATCTTGATCCCTTTGTTGTCGCAGCGTGGTCCATTGTATGTACTTGTCCTCATAGCTCCCCACGGGATAGTACTGTTCCTTGACGGCATCTCGGAAAGAATTCCAAGTTGGTACGGCCGAGAATAGAGAGGGTTTTGTCTGGTCCTTGTTCTCACAGTAGGTTTCCCACCAGTCCTTAACATGGGGGGTAGCTTTGAGGAGTGCAAAAATAATCTTCTCCCGGTCTGAAAAGTCATGAACAGAGAAATATCCTTCTAATAGATTCAACCATCTATCTACGACATCTGCATCTATTTGACCCTCGAATATGGGAATGTCAAAATTTACTTGTACCTTAAAGGGAGTCGCAACTCCAGAGTGGCTACTGGATGCAGATGCGCCGCCGGTGGGCAGCCGTTGAAGGATCTGAGCAAAACTATCCATCATTGCGTTCCTTTGTTTTTCGAGGGCCTCCTCGAGCAATATTTTGATAGGATCTCCTGCTCCCTCATCTTTCTTTTCGTCCCCCATGGGCGTCCGTCGAGGTTTGCGAGGCTGATCTTGCAAAGGCTCCACCAGATCGAGCCCTAGCTCCTTATACCCCGACCTCGTTGGGGACATGCAAAGAAGGATCGAGAAAAAGCAGACCGCTCTGATACCACTGATCCGGATTTATGCAGGAACGCAACAGAATAAACACATAACCATAAATACAAAGATGCAGCGGAAATAACACTTCATTTCATTAATATCAAAGAACTGAAATTTGCTTACAGACAGAATGGAAATAAAACTAGCTAGGGCGCTGGTAGCTATCTCTGAGAAGAGATGTGGCGGCTACAGGCCTCTGAACTGTGTTACAATGAGGCTCGAGGGCCTATTTATCATTTAGAAACAATGGGAAATCCTAAACGGCCAAAACCCTAACCCTAGGAGATGAAGCGCCAAAACTATGGGCCCCGTTTGGGTAAATTGGTGTTTCAACTTCCCAGGGGCGTAACTTTGGCATACGATCTCCGTTTGACGCGTACCATACCTCGTTAGAAATATCTATCCGAGGACTACAAATTTTGAGTGAGAAACATCAATCATGCTCACATCGGTCCATGGACCCATGTTGCTCCCCGTTTTCCCAAAAAACGTCGTTTAGGGACTCAAAACGGCTCCGGAAGTTCAGGACCCGAAAAACTGCTAAAAATAGTAAGTTGTGTCGAAACTGAAAAACTGAAAGAGACAATGGTGGGGCCCCAAGTGGAATAGGTGGGTGACCACCAATATCCACCTGGATCAAGGCAGTGCTGAAGCCTGTTCCACATATTTTAACGCTCACCCACATGATCCATGAAGCTAGTTAGGATTATTTTCCCTTGCACCCATGTTCTTAACTTTAGCTCATTGAATTGAATGGAATACTTTTGTACAATCATTTTGACTTGAGATGGAGAAGGAGTTCTCAACCTTAGATTGGGAGACCCATATCTAATTGGATATAAGTTTTATGTTATTTAAATATTCCACATATCATCACCTTATGCATCTATCCCAAAAGGATTCAACAAAATCCTTATACTAAACAGTGAAAATCCACTACTATATGATATCTTGTCTCGAGTCCGTTATTTTAGAATATCATGTCCAGAGTAGTGGACAAGTAGAGAAGGATCCCAAGGTAGAATGAAACTTTGGACATGAAAAATGATGTTGAATTCAACCAAGTCTTTCAAGTGAAAAGTGATGGAATATTAGTCTATAACATTATGTCTAAGTAGTCGAAAAGTAGAAAAGGATCTCAAGGTAAAATTAAACTTAGTACCTGAAATTTCAATAAAAATGATGTTGAGTTCAACAAATTCCCTCGAGTGAAAAATAAAACCATTTAGTTTATACTAGCACGATGAGCCAACACCTCTCTGTTTGCAGTTGAATGGGATCGAGCCTCTGAATTTGAACAATTGGTTGCTTGTTGCTTGCTTTGGATGGTACTTACACAATCTCGATTTCAAAATGACCATTCACAAAGACTTGAAGCTTTCAAATCTTCTCAATCATAGGATTCCAAGAAAAGTCTCTGATTTTGGTCTTGAAAAGCTTGCTCCTAAGGATAAAACATCCATGGAAACAAGATTGACCAACACATTTGGTTATTTTTCTCGAGGTTATGTAGGAAATTTTTGATTGTATTACCTTTGGCTATCTATTTTTTTGGCAAACTATGGTTGTTTTTTTACCCTGTTTTATTTATTCCAACTAGCGGATGTGTAACTACAAAATCAAATGTTTACAGTTTTGCATTGTGGTCTGGAACTAAACTGATAATAGACCAAATTGTAGTTCTGGAGTTGATAACAGGGCAGGAGACCTTGGATGCGAAGCGATATGAAGATAAGGAACTTTCGCTTATGGAGCTCAGCTGATAACATGCGAGAATGTAGTTTGGGAGTTGTGCTTATGGAGTTGATAACGATTTCTTATGGAGCTGAGTTGATAGCATGTCAAAATTCAGTTTTTGAGTTGTGCTTATGGAGTTGATCACATGCCACAAAGCCTATGTTGTTGTGGCAGAACAATGAGGCTTTATTATATGATCAGGTTTTCCTAAAACCATATGTTACATTTTCAGTTGAGGCTACATTCTCTCCAATCGTTGCAGAAAGTGGTCTATCCATAATTGGAAAGGATAACAATGTAGAGAGTTGTTGTATTATTGCTAGTTTTCCTGTCATTATTTGTGGGAGCTGCAACTTTGGCAGGTTGCTTTGTTTCTATTTTAGGGCAATATGATCAAGAAATTTTCATTTCCCTTCAATAAATTTGCAAAGTTTGGTGCCATATAAGCAATAGGTGTTGTGTGTTGTGCACTGAATGTTCTCATTTTGGACAATATTTCTCTTTTGACCGACGCAACGCTCGGGCACCTTGCAAATGGATGCAGATCACTACGAACCCTATCGTTAAAAATGTATTCATTCAATGATGAAGTTATTTCCGCATTCATTGGTGCTTCAGGGAATTATCTATTTGATCTTTCCGTCAACAATGTAAAAGAGGTTGCAAATCATATTGTCTTAACCCTTGCGCACAATACCCATGACACTTTTTCAATGTTGGATGTATCTTGGTGTCGCACCTTGAAAGATGAGGGTATAGGGCTGCTGGTAGATGCTTGTTCTCTTCTACGAGAGCTTATATTATTTGGTTGCATCCAAGTTACAAAAAAATTCCTTAAACGTCATTCAAATACTCTTTTTAAAGTTACTGGAGTGAAGGAACAACCCCATTACTGAGAGGTACATTCATTATCGTGTATTAAAAGTGAGGGAAGACTACCTTATGCACAATGTGTGCCACAAAGGGTGGGATGATCCTGTTATCGCACAATATTTCAATTTGCAGTTCCACACTTGTAAGGTTGTTTTTTGTGATCCTAAAGAATGGAGGATGATTGTGATCTACTCAGATGTTTTGCAATTTTTTTAAGTCATGCATGGTTGATTTCCACAATGTTATGAAACCAGCTCACAAAATAGAGGAAAAGATAGATCACGACTTAGAAATTAGCCTCTTCGAGGGGGCAACCTCCTTTACATTACATAAATAAACAATTCTTGGACCATACAAATGATAAAACCTACCTTGTATATATAGGAGTCTAATGGGTCACAATATAACAATATGGGGACCACATGTCACAACAATAACAATAATGGGGCTACACCTATGGGGCATACTAATAACAATATGGGGACTACATGGGCACAAAAATAACAATAATGGGGCTACATTAACAATAATAAGGGGGTACACTAGTATTATGGGGTGACATTGATGATGTACCCTGACATGTAGCACAAGGAGATAGTTTCCTTCCACATTCTCGACTCCTTTCAGCGTTCCTTTGCACCTCTTGGTGCAATTGCTAGTTTATATGAAACCAAATATCACCCCAATTAAAAATTTAAACTTTAGCTCAAAAAAATATTCATTGAATTTATACACCATTTTTTTTCAAGTGAAGTGGAGGTGAATTGATAACTTGAAGGATCGTTTTCAGCAAGACCTAGGATTGAATCACTTGAATTATTGTCCAAATTTAATTACTTATTGATATATTTTAAAAGTCTTTGTCTAATTATATATATTTTTAGTCAAAATCCAATAATATAATTGTGCATAAAATTGTGATATTAGATTGTTTAAAATGTATTTTTGATTACATAAATAGATTTAACATTGAGAAACCTCTCAACCCTCACACAATTCAAATTTATATATTTTTTTCAGACAAAATTGACCACTATAAAAAAAAACTCTAAATAAAAAAAATTAAACTAGAAAGATTTTAAATACATATTATAACACCTTCCCATCAATCAAATATTTATCCACATTACATCGTTTTTCCATAACTCAAGGTTACCCACATTACACCATCTTCTCCGCCACTAAGTGTTAAATTTGATAGGTATTTACATGCATTTTCTTTATTTAACTGTTAAACATTGACCATTTTAAAATTTACACCTCATTGAGGACAATTGCCTAATTTTTCAAATCATCATTTTGAAGAATTACTTAAAAAATTACACATATATATAAGAAATTTCAAATAAAATTACTGAAAAATAAAAAAGTTAGTGATTATGTTGGTTGAGACTCCAAGATAAGTATGACATTATGCAACACCCACAATACTAAGACTTTAAGATGAGACTCCCACATAAACATTGACTCATCCATAGTGGATCTTTGGACTTATGAGGGAATTGTCACACCATGTGATCCTACATTGTAGGCATTTAAGCATAAATAATGAACACTGAAACATGAAGGTTACATGTTGAGATTCACAGGGCATGTCAACACACATGGGCGATCAATATTCTATATAAAACACTATTTGAATTTTCTTGTTTATGTGGTTGAAATAGTTATTTTTCTTTTAATTTTGAGAGTTTTATGTAGTTTCTTTATTGTTGGTACATTGGTGATAGATTCTAGTTTTGATAAAATGAGTCTTTTATCAGTTTGATTAAAAAACAAATATATTTTGTGGTTGGATATAGAAATCTCAAATGTGTGGTTACCATGGCTATGATGCTTTCTATATATTTGCACTTGAATCTAAACACAACTAGGTTTAGTGTTAACTTGTTTATTGGAAAGCTTTATTCTTGTAAGATTAGGAATTGGTTCTAAATTCATGCTTGTATATTATTATTGCTTGAAATGTTAGAATCCTCCCAAATTCTTATTTAAAATCGACTTCAAATATGTATTATTATTTATAAGGTCTTCCTTAAGTCTAACTCATCAAATTGAAAGTTAAAATTGATTGTTCCTTTTCAAAATCCATTATAGTTAATGGTTTAGCCAGGCTACCTCAAAAATTTTCAAGAATGGTTTAACATAATTTGTAAAACTTTTGAAATTACATAAATAATAACCATACACAATGACACTAAATCATGAGGTAATTTGGCATTAAAAAAGAACATGGTTAAATTTGATTTATTTATTTATTTTTATTATTATTATTATTATTTTTTTTTATAAATATATACATTTATAATATTATTTTGTTGAAACTTATTTTATGATTAAATTAGAATTAAAGAATTTATTAACACAAAACTTATGTTTAATATATATATATATATATTAAACAAAAACACATAAGAGATAACATTTAAGTAAAAATCAAAATCAATTGTTATAACAAAAGATAATTTAAAAAAAAAAATCCCTGTCATTAAAAAATTACTTAACCAGTAAGAGTGATTATCAAAAGGACTTGGAGTATGCCCTAAAATTATTTTTGCTTGGCTAAGAGCTCATCTTACTAGGGCTTAAGGAAACAGGTTAACGGTCCAAGACCTAGAGGCATCTTCGAGTAGTGAAAGCTTGCCCCCCTTATGGACCACCAATGGGTTAATCCAGGTAAAGTGGTTTTCAATTTGGGGATAACAACCAAATATGATTGTTCTCATTACTAATTAAATTATAATAAATTTTCCCGCCATATAAAAAATGTGATAACATACCAAATTTATAAACATACCAATCTCACAAAATAATAATCAGCAATTATCCGCATTACATGATGGGTAAAGTTACAACATTACACCATCTTTCCCACAACCCATACAACACTCGTAAAAAATGGTTATCAACACTACACTATTCTCCACTCGTAAAAAATGGTTATCAACACTACACTATTTTCTCATTCGGAACAGGGTAATAATATTTCCGGGCAAAAAGTTAATAACAAATGAAATATCGTATTTTGATAAAAATTTCACATTATTCGCTTTATTTGCCTTCTTTTTTATTTGTAGGTTTTGGAAGTTTCTGTATTTTTTTTTAAAAGCAAAGATATAATTCCCACTCCCTTCAACTATATATTGTTATGATAAAACGGGATATATGAGGGAGCGGACATTGTGTGGCCAAGATCAGTCCGGTCCGCAGCAGAGAAATCCAAAATCCAGAAAACAAACAGGGACTACGAGTCGTAGAGATTCGAAGGAATTGAACCCCCTTCAACATTTGCATTTGGATTTGAGACCCCATTTTCTCACAAGAGGAGGACTTTCGAAAGGTGCCACACGGCTCTCCTCTTCGACGACGGGCGGCCATGTGTGCCATTCAAGCATTCTTATTTCACAGGGGCGGATTCCAGAATTCTCCTCAGAGCCTTCTATTGCCGCCACTGCCTCGCGGGATAACTGGCACAACAACATCTCTGGTATCTTTAAGGTTCCAATCCTCAGCACCTGATAAAAGGCTGAGCCATTCCACTTCTTTTTTGAAATTGAAACGCCTCTCATCAAAACCAGTTGTTGCAAGGGCTTCGGTAGAGAACCCCAACTCGAGTGAGGGAGAAGTAACTGGCGGTTTCGCGGCACGAAATGAGGTCGATAGCAGTAAAGGAGTCGTGGAGCAAGCGCAGCCGGGGTTATCTACGAACGGTGTTATTGAAGAAAATCAAACACAGCTGCTTATTGACGGACATGGTGCAGAAAATACCACTAGTGAAGTTAGGGTAGAAGATCGTACTCATAAACTGAAATCCGGCAATGATGGACTGAGACAAACTGTTGAGGAAAAGAAATTAGTTTCAGAGCAGGAAAGTAGTGGAGACAGAGTGGAGAAGACGGGAGATGGTGAGAAATTGAGTCTGCCGTTGTATTTGGCTAGATTTCTGGCACTGGCTTGGAAGAAGATGACTGCTTTCTCCTTTTCTGATTGGCTCAGCTGGTGGCCGCTGTGGCAGCGGGAGAAGAGGTTAGAGCAACTCCTTGTGCAGGCAAACGCCAATCCGAGAGATGCTTCCAAGCAGAGCGCTCTTCTGGCAGAACTCAATAAGCACAGGTTAGTCTATAATGCCAGACCGCTTTCTCCAAGTGAACATTTATCTAGGCACCAGTAGGTGCGATTGTAACAATATCCAGTAGACTAGTAGGTGCTGTTACAACATTACAATAGTAGTTGCTATTACAACACTATTCAGTAGGCACCACCAGCAGGTGCAATTACAACATAATTCGATAGCTAATAAATGAGTAGGCACATTAATACGACAGTATCTTAACCTAGATAATTATTACCACCCCGGTTCCAAATGAACATTTGTTCCCTTCATTCTATCATTAGCAGCAATATGACAACCACGTTGGTGAAAGCGGGGTAGTAATGTTATAGTTTCCATTGATCCACCTTGGATCGAGCCTGGAACGATGCCCCAGAGGTTGATGCAGCTAAAAAGAAAAGAAAAGGCATAATTTGTCCACTCTCAACAAGAAATGTACCACAAAATGCAAAAGCGGGGTAGTAATGTTATAGTTTCCATTGATCCACACCTTGGATCGAGCTTGGAACGATGCCCCAGAGGTTGATGCAGCTAAAAAGAAAAGAAAAGGCATAATTTGTCCACTCTCAACAAGAAATGTACTACAAAATGCAAAAGATGGTTGGGACATACAAATTTAGCACATGGGAAAAAGCCTAACATGAGCTCTACCCCTTACCCATGGTTATCACCCTGGTTCCTATGGGCCTTAAATGAGCCCCCTCTATCATTAAAGAACACATGATTGTCCCAACCCTTGGTGGGCAATGAACCACCCCCACCTTAAGGAGGTATCTACTACTACATATTACACATCATGCTCTTATTCCTTGGAGCCCCAAGCAGAGATGAAGAAAAATCAATAGAAGGCAAAATGCATATGAAGAAGGGTGGAAAAACAAAGACCGAGGTAACTCATGTACCACGATTTGCTCCCTCTTACACTCTTATACCCAGGTATGGGCTTCCCTTCTTACAACTACTCTTGCACCTTGACATGTGGTCTGGATGTTTCCCCTGACCTCCACTCCATTCCATTATTATATCATTTGCCACCTACCATTTGAGAGATGTACCGCAGACATGTCACCCCATCTAGAGGTTGAAACCGCCTAATAGGGTCCTTGGCTAACCCCTTATTGAGCTTGGAGACACTTGTGCATACCAAAGTCCATTATGAAGGGCATGCTGCCATGAAGTGCCCCGTTGATTCCATGGCTTGTAAGCTCTTTTATTGGATTATTCAAATGAGTTGTTGTATTGGAGGGCAAGGGGGCGCATTGGATCTTATGCAGCATTGCAAGTGGATTCCCATTTGGGGCTTGGTTTCCCTAGATGGGGTCCTAGCCCTTCAAAGGGCCACATTGGCACTTGTAGGGTGAGTGTTGAGAGCCATGGGCCTCCACCATAGCCGAGATCACTTCAGGGATCCCCAACAACGTTCGTTGGTTGCTCATATTCGACCTTTGGGATGAGGGTGATGCACTTGGCTCACCATTCCCAATTGGTTCCACAAATACACCATACACTTGGAAGATGTTCCAGGATCTAGAGGATTGTTCCCCGCTGCAAAGGTAGGGTGTATGTCATCATTCCAACCCTTACAGATGGTCTACAAGCACATCCGATCCATTTGGAGACCTATGAGGATGACCTTGTGCCCCCACACCCACTTGGGAGCACCACAGGTTCTTGCTTGGAGAACAAGGGGCCAACCCCTTGTCCACTATGATGGGAGTCCATTTCTACATCATGGCACCATTTGGACTTCATTAGGCCTCCTCAAAGGCCCAATGACTCACTTTGTTGATCATTTGACCCACTTGAGAGGCTTATTCATGTATTATTGAGCTATTTGGTGGGCTTGTCTAGGGGCTAAATTAGGCCAAAATTAACTAAATCAAATTCATTAGACATTGTACAAATAAATGATGAGCTAAGTCACCTGATACGGGGATACGGGGATTCGAGAATCAGATTTGGGATACGGTGACCCTCGGAACATGACACTTCCGGGATACGATACGTTATATATTATTTTATTGAAAAATATATGTATATTTAAAAATATATATATATATATATATATATATATATATATATATATATATATATATATATATATATATATATATATATATATTAAAAATTAGATATCTTTTACACAAATTCATACAAATTCATTGATTCAAACATAGATTTAAGATTTTAGATACTCATACATGATACATTGAAATTTGATACATTGATACATCATACAATTGTCAAATTCACTCAGAAAGACAAGATAGTAAGATATTGTAGTTTTCTCATTAAGTCATCAGAATCAAAATGTGTTACATAAGTACACTGCCAATGGAAAATAGAAATAGAAAATACAAAAAAACTACAGTCTACAAGACTACAAGCCTGAAGCCTCAATGAGTCAGAGTCAATGAGTCATCAATCCTCATCATCATAATCAACATCACTGTCCTCATCCCGATCATCATGCTCACCACTGCTCTCCTCTGGCTCTGATGCATCCTCCTCCTCTGTCATCTCTGCATCTGCTGGTGTGGAGGATGACGCCTCTACTCTATCATCAAATGTGACAGGCTCTAGCACTGGCGCATTGAGATCCAAGTTGGCCAATGCCAACTCAACACTGTTGTCCAGACCCATATCATCAGGAAAGACATCCCACATCTTTGTCTTTCCCTTCAACCAATCCTCCCTCTGCGTATGGTTGAGATGAAGGTTGGTGTGCACATACACCATTGTCTCTGCCCTGGACTGCTCAAGCCTGCTCCTCTTCACACTATACAAATTCCCATATGTGCTTCAATTCCTCTCACAACAAGAGGATGAAGTCACCTGAGAGAGGAGCCTCATGGCTAACTGCTGTAGAGGAGGGCTTGTTGCCCCATGAGTTGCCCACCAAGAATAGGGCTTTTTAGCCCCCCTGTCTCGAATCACATCATAGCCTGCAAATTGCCCAGTGCCAATGGAAAACTCTGGAAAGGCATCCTCCACCCTCATCAAGGGATGCCCTCTCCTGAAAAATCCTCCTCAATGCATCTTTCCTCCCTTGTGAGATTTCACCATCCATGTGAGGAGGGAATCTGCGGGAAGGTCCACCATTCTGCCACTCATGGCTGTAGTATTTTGGGTTCAAGGAGTGAGCCAAATAATGTAAAGGTGTGCAATTCTTGTCCCATTTGCTGACAAGAATATCCTGTATGCCAGTGAAGAAGGCCTCTAGTGATGTCTCATACTCTGGGCACCGACTTTGTAAAACAATGGTCCTCACAGACTCAATCATGGAATCCCATCCCTCATGAACCTCTCCTAGGATGGGTTGGTATGTATCTGCAAATTGGAGCAAGGAAATGATAGGCTCCATGATCTGAATAACTAGATCTACCTTCTCCCACCATAGATCATCCAACACTTTGTCCTTCACTTTCTTTGAGGTTGCTTGATCCGTCTTTCTCCAAAAAGACCAAAACTCTGAAATAACCATGGCCCCAAGAGCGGTCTTGACCTCTCTCAACTTCTTCAACATGATGAATGAAGAGGCAAACCATGTATCCGCAATCTTCAACAATGATAGATTGCTGTACTCCTTGTAGATAGTGAGGGCATTTGTATGGTTTTGTACAAAGTTGCGGATATGCCGTGCATCCTCAATAATGGCTCTAATCCAAAGCACATCAGAAGCAATAGATTTCAGTGCCAAGTTCACTGAATGGACAATGCAAGGTGTCCAAATATTTGTGGATATTTTGCTTCCACAATCATGCTAGTAGCCTTGCAAACAGGTCCATTATCTGTAATAATTTGCACACAAGAATCAACACCTACATCTTCAATAATTTTAATAAATAACTCACCCATATATTGTGCATCCTTGTATTGTCCAAGTGCATCCACTGATTTCAAGAAAACTGGACCATTCAAGGATGACACCATGAAGTTGATGAGTGGGTGGCGTGCTGGATCTGTCCATCCATCAGAAACAACGCTAACCCAAGATGTTGGCCATGCTGATTTAATAGGCTCAAGCATTTTGTCCACCTCTTTCTTTGCCTTCGTCAACAATGTGGTTCTGAGCTTCTCTGACCTAGGAGGCACATACCCTGATGGAGCCCCATGACTAAGAGCTCGACACATCTCAATAAATAGAGGTGATCGTGCAACATTAAAGGATATGAAGTTTTGATAGAAAAAAATGCAATGGTGAGATCAAGCTCTTCCCTCTTCTCTTTTTGAAAAATCTTGTCCATTGGACCAACTACAGTGGCCTTTCTCTTTGCTGATTGTCCCCTACCAAAAGTCTCAAAAGGGAACTTGTTGCTGCTTTTCCTTAAGAATGGAAGGGGGTCATCATTCTTGTTTTTTTTTGATTTTGATGCCACATTTGCCTCACCAACAAATTGCTCTTTCTCCATTTCTTTCCTCTGTGCCAATTCAATTGTTGTACAACATTTAATGCCACAACCTGGAATACCCAACAAATGAGCTTTCACACGGAAATATGTGGAAGTGAAAAGGCCATCGCATATATTGCATTTCCATGAATAATTTCCTCCTCCCTTTCCCTTTTTTCCTGCCCCTCCCTCTCTTGTCACATATTTCCACAATGGGTATTTGGGGTCACAAAGCAAAGACGAAGTATAGAAAAGGGGAAATCAAAGCAAAGATGATTATCCGGGATTCTATTCATAAGCACTTGGTTGCTTACATTTTTGCGCTGAGCACATCTAAAGAGATGCATGATAGATTGGTTAGTATGTTCAGGGCTAACAATGCTAATCAAGTTCTTTTCTTCAAAAATCAATTGAAGAATATCAAGAAGAGCAAGGATGAATCCATTCAATCCTATTTTATGAGGTTCACTGAAATCAGGAACAATCTTCTGGCTATTGGAGAAGAAATAACTGATCGAGAGATGGTTCTCATTGCGCTTGGAGGTCTCCTCCGTGATTGGTATGTATTCAATACCACAATTCTTAATAATAATGTGATTCCTGATTTTGATGAAATATTGACGAGATGCACTCAAGAGGAGACAAGAATGATGGAAAGAGATCATCCCTCTAATGGAAATGGAGGTGACCCTACTGCCTTCATCGCTCATGCAAAGAAGAGGAACAATGGTGGTCCGAGAAATCAAAACCATGGAAGAGCGGGGCCCAAAGGAAGGAAGGGAAGATGTTACACTTGTAACAAGTTTGGTCACTATGCAAGAGAGTGCCCTAATAGAAGGGACTCTCCCAGGGATGATGACAACAACAACTCCAGGGGGAATGGCAATCAAAGGAACAATAGGTTCAAAGGAAAAAGGAAGGCTCCCTCTGATTGTAGTGGAAATGGGCAACCTTTCAAGAGGCGAAGAAATTCCAGGTATTATGAGTCTAATGTTGTTGATAATTAAGAGAAATGAATTTATTCTTTTATTTGCCCTCTTTGTTGCATCTCCTCCCGATACCTTGGATGTCTAGTTGATTGATAGTGGTGCTTCAAGGCACCTCACTGGTTATAAAAAGCCCTCTCTGATTTGATTGAGAAGGATACTAATATAGAAATTATCCTTGGAGATAATGCCACCTATCCCATGAAAGGGACATGGACTGCGAGCCTTCATCTATCTCAAGGTCAAGTCCTCCGTTTACAAGATGTGTTGTACGTACCTGATTTGAAGAAGAACCTTGTATCTATTTCGACAATGGAAGACAAAGGGTTCAAGGTGGCATTCGTTGATGGAAGGATACGTATCTGGAAGAAGAACTTCAATGAAGCTCTTACTATTGGTTTTAGAGTTGATACACTCTACCAGGTTGGAGGAAGTCCATTGGGGACTATGTCATGTGATACAACTCTTCAAACAGAGTTATGGCACCGGAGGTTTGCACACCTTCATTACAAAGCCCTTCCCGAAGCAAGGAAGGTGGTGACAGGGGTGCCCGAATTTAAAGATGATCATGAAGGTATATGTCAGGGTTGTGCCGAAGGGAATCATACAAGGGGACCATTCCCCTCAAGTGTCACAAAGACAACTGATATCTTGTAGTTGATACATTATGATTTATCTGGTATGCTGCCTGTGACATCCTTGGGAGGATGTTCCTATTACATGACTTTTACAAATGACTTCTTATGCAAGACCTGGATATATTTCTTGAAGAAGAAGGACAAAGCATTCAAATGATTTCGTACCTTCAAGGCCTTGGTGAAAAATCAAACCGAGAAGAGAATCAAAGTTTTGAGGACCGATAGTGGGGCCGAATATGAGTGCCGAATATGAGTCAAATGAGTTCAATGATTTTTGTAGAGAAGTTGGCATTAAGAGGGAGACCACAACTGCGTATACTCCTGAGCAAAATGGTGTTGCTGAAAGAAAGAATAGGACCATTGTGGAAGCTGCTCGCACCATGCTATGTGACCAAGGTCTTCCAAAGTTTCTATGGGGAGAAGCTGCCAACACTGTTGTGTACGTTCAAAATAGATGCCCACATTCTGCTCTGGACTCCAAAACTCCCGAAGAAGTCTTCTCTGGTAAGAAACTTGATGTTTCTCATTTTAGAGTTTTTGGTTGTCCTGTTTACTTTCATGTGTGGCTGGAAGAAAAGAGAAGCAAGCTGGATGCTTCTGGAAAGAAGGGAATGTTTGTGGGCTACAGTGAAACTTCGAAGGCATATAGAATCTACGTGCCTGGTCAAAGAGAAGTGAAGATATGCCACGATGTCACCTTCGATGAAGATGCTGCCCTCAATAAAGTGAGAAATCTTCCTAGCACCAAGGAAGACAAAGAAGATGAAGAAGCAGGGAAGCAAGAAGAGTCGAAGGATGAACCGATGCGTGATGTTGAAGGACTTATGGATCCTATTGATCCACCTCCTTCAAATAAGAGAAGACTCTCATGGCTCAGGGATACTCTCGTAGATGCCGAGAGACATATTGCCCCAAGGGGGACATTCCGTGAAAGTAAGAAGCTGAATAGGTACCAAGTGTACCTAGTAGCCATGAGTACAATTGTACAATCTGAGCCTGGATCATTTGAAGAAACCATAAAGCATCAAGTTTGGAAGAATGCTATGCACGAAGAATATGAGTCCACTATGAAAAATGATGTCTGGGAAGTGGTCCCGGGACCGGAGGACAAATTTGTTGTCACCTCGAAATGGCTCTATAAGATCAAGTGTGGATCTGATGGTTGTGCTGAAAAGTACAAGGTAAGATTTGTTGCTCGAGGCTTCTCTCAAAAGGAAGGCATAGATTATGATGATATATTTGCACCTGTGGGCCGCTATACCACCATCCAATCTATCATTGCCCTTGCTGCAATGCAAGGATGGAGTCTCCATCTGTGGATGTGAAGATCGCTTTTCTGCATGGTTCTATAAAGGAAGAGGTGTATGTGGAGCAACCTTTGGGGTTCGAAGTCCGAGATAGAGACACCTATGTATGCAGGTTAAAGAAAGCCCTCTATGGGTTGAAGCAAGCCCCCAGGGCTTGGTATGAGAGGATAGATAGCTACTTGATGAAGCTGGGCTTCACTCGAAGTAATGCTGATCCAAACCTTTATTTTAAGGTTGATAGAGAAAGGCCTCTCATTTTAGTTTTCTATGTGGACGATCTCTTCCTGACAAGTGCTGACCCTCTCATTCATTAGTGTAAGAGGGAGCTAGCTTCCGAGTTTGAGATGAAAGACCTAGGACTGATGCATTACTTCCTAGGCTTGGAGGTCTTGCAGAGGCCAGACGAGGTTTTCCTTTCTCAAGGAAAATATGTCGTGAAGTTGTTGGAGAGATTTGGTATGGTGGACTGTAAGTCTGTGTCGACACCGATGGAACTCAACTTTAAGAAGTTGTGTGGAAACACTATTGGGCCCGTGTTGGGAAATCCCACCGAGTATCGACAACTCGTAGGGGCCTTGATGTTCCTAGTGAACTCCCGTCCAAACATATATTTTGTTGTGAACACTTTGAGTCAACATATGGTTGATCCTCATCACATTCACTGGATTGGTGCCAAGAATCTATTGAGATATCTTTTGGGCACAATCAACCATGGGCTGAGATACATTGCCGGGAGTTTGAGACTCCATGGATAATCTGAAGCTAATTGGGCTGGCAGTGTGGTGGATCACAAGAGCACATCTGGATGTTGCTTCACCTTGGGTTCTGCTTCGATATCTTGGATGAGCAAGAAGCGAAAGTCGATGGCTTTGAGCACTGCTGAGGCCGAATACATTGCAGCGAGTATGGCTTGTTGTGAAGCTGTTTGGTTGAGAATGCTCTTCAGTGAGCTGTCTGGGCATGTGCTAGATACCACCATTATCCTTTGTGATAACCAGAGTGGGATTCGTCTTTCTGAGAATCCCGTGTTCCATGATCGATCCAAGCATATTGATATCAAGTACCACTTTATTCGGGATATGGTACAGCGAGGCACTGTATGGCTCGATCATATAGGAACTGATGAGCAGGTTGCGAATATTCTCACGAAGCCCCTGGGGAAGGTCAAGTTCCTAACGTTCCGTGAGAAGCTTGGAATCGTGGAAAGACCCTATTGTGAGGGTCCTGCTTGAGTTGGACTATAAGCTTTGGGAGCTCTAGGGGGCTTGGGGATAACTTCTTGGAGCTATAAGCACACACGGGGCTAGGCTTGCCAAACCTTGTTGTGCTTCTGCCCCACTGTTACGATATTGAGTTGGTTCACCTCTCTTTGATCTATGTCCCGCATGCATCCTACCCATGGAGTTTCAGACTCATGGGAAGTACCTCTCATTTGGCCAATGACGTGGGAAATGTGGATATAGACTAATAGCAAGACTGATGGACGCATCGAAGATTGTCGTACTCTCTATGTCTAGGATGGCACGTGTCCAACACCTTGATCTGGGATCAAGTATGATGAGTTTCTTACCTCTAAACTGACTTCGGGTCAGTGAACTAACTTCGGGTTGGTATGAGACTCTTTTCGAGTCCAAGAGAGGTTTTAACCTCTAAGCTGATTTCGGGTCAGCTGTGCGTGATGTCTTTGTGACTCACCTTTTGTTCTATTTGCGAAGAAGAGCCAACAAAGCAAGTTACTGATCTCTAGATGGCACACAGGGACAGATGGAGTTCTCCCTAGTTGAGAGGGAGTGTTAATTTTGGGCAACTAGGTCCAAACTCCATGTTGCACTGCTCATATGATGATGATTATATTTTTGTTGGATTCATCTTTTGGAGAGGTGCAAGATTGATCTAAAGATCATCTTGTTTGGATGAGCAGAACATATATTTTGATTTTATTTTCCACACATGTGCAAGGTTGGCCAGATTTGTAATGTAGGCTCACAAGCCTAATAGATGTGTCACACACCCTCACTGAAGGATATAAATTGGAGAGTCTTGGAGGTCATTTGCTCATCAACTTATCACACATTCTCTTATTGTGATCTGATTGGTTCGATAGCCTTTGGAGGCCTCTTTTCTTCACATGTGTGGAGCTGAAGCTGAGGAAATCTGCGGATCTGTTTTAGGGCTGTTTGCTGTGCGTTGACCAGCGTTGACTGTGGTCAAACCTTGACCGTTTGACCTCCAAACTTTTCTGGAAATCCGATTTTTGTAGGCCGTACAGCTGGGCACAAAAATTGAGGAAAAAAGGAGCAGGTTGATCGAAGCCCTAAATCTGCAGTGTTGACTTTCTGCATTGACTTTTCTGCGTTGACTTTGGTTGACCAGATTTGACTTTTGATGAGCTGTCTTTGAGGGCTGTGTGTGTGACACTTGGAGGGTTGGCTGATCTAAGAAAAACTTTGCTGGCTGGTGCATCCTATTGACTGCCGTAATGCACACTATCCTATATCTTTGCTGGACAAGAAGAATTGTAAAATCTGATCTATATTATTGGCTTGTCTTGTGTTGATCTATTATTGTGTTCTATCAACATTTTACTTTCATGTTTATGTGATTGCTAAATTGAATTGGGCCTAAGAAAGATTGAAGTAAATTTTTCTTTAAGCATAGAACACACCATGGTTATTAACAGATTGATAGATTGATTCACATTATTGATAGTGTACAATCCAATGATGGCATCGTACATTGCTTTAGCAGTCTTGTGTTCAGCAATATAGGGAATCAAATGATCCCTAACAGAATCTAATAGTACGCTTCCTGTCAAAATATCGTCTTCATGATACTTTTCCTTTCCTGCTTGATCAGATGGTTCAGTGACTTTACCTGTGACAATTCCAAAAACTTTGTTCCTTTCAAGAATGATCTCAACTCTTGCCTTCCATGCCCTGTAGTTAGTGGCTCCTTCAAGTTTGCTCTCGGTTTTCATGAATGAAGAATTCACGATGAAGATGTAGGACAGAACCAAGAAACTTTTCAAATGCTCTTCAAGATGATCTCTCTGCTCTTTTCTTTCACCAAAGCTCTGATACCATGTTGAAATTCTAGTGATGCAGAGACTAGAATAATTGTTTTCACAATTTGATAACAACTTCTGTTGATGTAAATTGTTTCTTCTTTATATTTTACTCAACAAGCAGCTATACATGAAAAAATTCAACCAATAATTCTACAACAAGAGAGCTGTAAATAGAGATCATAGTAGAGAGTGAACAATAGACAATAAGCAAGAGACAGGAGACACCAAGATTAGGCTCACAGCCAGGGAAAAACTCCACACGGGGAAAACCCAAAAATTCTTTCCTTATGAGAGATAGATTCTGTCCATCATTAGTACATCAAAATTGTTCCAATAATAAAGTACCTATCCAAGTCTGCTACTGTACACTTCTGTCCAACAAGAAAGGTCTGAATAAGAAGGTCGAATTGTAGTTCTGAAGCTACTGTCAAGAAAGGCTGAAGTCACCACTGTAATACCAACGAACTGCCCAGAACATATTCTCAAATAGCCCTCGATCAGCTTCAGAAGTGGTCACAAAGGGAGAGCGAGGCTCTCTGCAATTTTTGGCCACAAGAGTATCAACAAAAACAGAGATATAAATGATCCAAGGCCTTGTATCAACGAACCATAGAAGGAGGTCAAACTGCAGTCAAAAGATCCCTTCAAAATCTTCTTTGCATGTGTGAATAAGCCTGAAATAGAAGACCGGATTCTCTTGTAATTGCAGACCAAATGGTTGAGCTTGATGGTAGACGACATGCCAACGATCTCTTATTAATAGATGTCATGAGAGTGCTAATTATCCCTAGTAGGGTCGACATGATGTCCTTCCAAGGGGCTGACTCGTAAAGTGTGTTTGAGAGGACTTGAGGTGACCAATAATTAAATTCTTCTTCACAATTTGATGAAAAATGCCGACCATTACTACCTTATATTTCAACATCAACCTCAAACATGCCTTAAAGGATGTGGGCATCCTGCAAGCATGTGAAAGAAAAAGGTGATAAATATGAGGATGCTAGAATTATTCTCCTTAAATCCACATCTCCCCAGTATCATGCTGCTGAAAGGTATGTTTCAAAATGCACCTGCATTTTGGATGGTAAGAGGTTCTAAGGTTCAAACATTTTGCCAAAACAAAGCTATGCTCTTGTTGCTTATTTCCTGGAGGGCATGGTCTTTGATGTTCATGCTGTCCTTGGAAATGATAGTCCAAATTATCACCCCTTTCAGAAAGTCTAGATTCTGATCAAGTCATTCCTTTCCTGCCAATAGTGTATTTACCTTTGTAAATTCTTGCCCACATGCATTTAATTCTCTGCACCATCTCCAAAAACGTTTCCCATTGAGGGCCACATTAATATCTTTTGTTTGCCTTATTCTCATTCATCCTGCTGCCTTTGGGGTACATATTTGTTTGCAAACTACTTACTGCATTTTTCTTTTTCTTTCTGTGGACCACACCATAAGAAAGTCCTTAGATTTCCTGATAATATTGAATAAAGCTGTGAAAACTGAGATGAAATAGACAGAAATGGCTTCTGAAATTGTTTTCATTACCAATCCAATAATCGAATTACATTAATATGGAAATAATTTATTTCCAACTTTACTTGGCAAGAGTGATTGTGCACTAAAGACACACCAAGGTACTTAGTGGGGAGGGAAGCATTTCCAAAACTGAGAAGTTTAGCAACATTCCTCTAAATTCTGCAATGTGTATTAAAGAAGATAATGTTTGGTTTAGAATGATTTATCTGTTTCCCTAAGGCCTTGAGAATTAGATGTTTATGAAATGTTTTACAGCTTTGGCATCTTTAATTTTGAAATCTCTGAGGAATAGCCTGCCATCAATAAATTGAAGATTGGAAAACCTTTATTCTTCCTTTGAAATCTCTATGCCCTTGAATTGAGCTGAGGCTTTAGTAGCATTGAAGAGTCTTTCTAGCATTCATTTTTGTGTTTTTTCTCCTCTTGTTGTTATTTATTTATGATATTTTTTGTGTTTATGTTTGTTCATAACATACTCTATATTCTACAATTTTTTGCTATAATCATGACATCTTTTGGTACCTTTTATGCTTTTCCCTTCTACGATATGTTTGTTCAATGTGCATTGATTCAACTGCGAGGTCACTATCATAAATCACCACTATATTGGCTTAGAAATTTGACTTATAGAGAATATACTTCAAACCAACAATTTAAAACCCGAGGAGAACATTAAGCTACCTCTGAGATATTAGAATGGAACACCTCCTAGATATTAGAATGGAAGTATAAACTTCATTTTTGCTTGTTCAACTTCATCAACATTCCTTCTTCTCGATGTTACAAATAAGAAATGGTTGATCTTCTCAAACTTCCCGCAGCTTCCATCCTGTCCACTTTTGCTTGCAAGAAATCTTCTCTCTTGGTGCAGCTGTTCATGAGAAAAATTTAGGGTTGCATGTGGTGTTCCCTATTTTTGAGAAACAACTAAAACTAGTATCATGACATATTCTCAGTTCTTAGTTAATTATTTCACATGGCAGGTTATGGTTACCTTTTGGGGTTTTCATTTGGGTCAACCAAAGTGGTTTTAGTTCATTGAACATTGTGCTTCACATTTTTCATCTTTATATTATTGAAATTCACAGTGATTATTGTGAAGATCCACAGGTTATTGCCTGTTTAACTTTATTTTTCCTGCATATAACATTGAGTCGTTTCATTCTAAATAGAAGTTTATTTGGGCTTAGAAAGTTTAGAGAGATTGTTTACATTTTCCTTTGAACCCTAACAGTCCTGAAGCTGTTATTAAGCGTTTTGAGCAAAGAGATCATGCCACAGATAGTTGGGCCGTTGCAGAATATCTTCGAGCACTCGTTGTTACAAATGAAATATCAGGGTATCTACCAGATGAACGTTCAGGCAAACCTTCTGGCCTTCCTGCACTGGTAATATTTTGTTTTCATTCCCTTGCATTGGTGAATTTTATATGCTAACTTATAATGTTGTTTGTAGGCTTATTCTAGATATATGTCCATAGCATGGAGTTGTAAGGAAAGGCTTTCCTCATCAGTACATGATTATTATAAACAAAATATTACTGTTACACATATTTGTTATTTTAAAATTGATCACTATTAGTTTAATATCTAGGAAAAGGTATAATAGATCAAACTTCGTTTTTGCTAATAATTATTATTAGAAGATAATGTTGACGCAGCAACACAAAATACATGATCATAAAGAGAACCAAAATATATGCCAAATACAACAATATCTATATTAATTTTGCATATGGAATGCACACCAAATGCCCATATTTATAGATGGGCAGGTTGTCTAAAGCATCGAAAGTAAACTGCTAAATAAAACTATGCACTGAAACAAATTGACTACAAATAAAAAAATACAATCAGCATTAAATTCAATTGTCCATTACTCCCCATGATGTTAGTTATATATTTTTTAACTCCAAGTAGGTTTCTCTCAACTATATGTTGGTTTTTGAAGTTTTGGAACTTTTCTTTCAACAAATCTTTGGTGAAGATATTAGCTATTTGTTCACTTGTGCTGTTGTAGACCAGTTGTATGGGATCTGTTTTAATCCTTTCCTTACTGAAATGGTGATGGATCTCAATATGTTTTGTCCTTGCATTGAGTAATGGTTTTTTGGTGAGTGCTATTATACTTTGCTTGTCACAATACATTGTAGTCGCATGTTCATGTTTAATGTGCAGTTCTTCTAGGATGTCCTTAACCGAATTCTCTTGCATGCAACATCGGAACCTGATTTATACTTAGCTTCTGAGGATGAAAATGCTAGGGTTTACAGTTTTTTGCTCATCAAAGATATGGCTGCTGGTCTGGTGTGAAGGGAATAACCTGAGGTATCCTTCTTTTCATCCGAACATCCTATCCAATCAGCATTACAATAAGCTGTCAAACTTTAAATGTCAATCCCATGTAAAAGGATTAGCCTGAGGTAGACCTCCTTTTATATGATCATCCTATTTGGTCAACATCAGAATAACCTGCCGACCTGAAAGTTTCATTGATCTCATATTTGAGCCCATAATCTGTTGTATATTGTACATAAGATCATTTTAGCTGCTTTTCAATAGGCAGCTTTTGGATTGGCTATAAACTTGGATACAATTCCTTTAGTTATGGTTAGATAATCAAAATTTCAACTGGCTGCATGCACAGTCTTCGATCAGTGGACTTAGATTCTTCATGTATTGATAATTTTACACATTTCTACAGGAGTAGACATTTGTTTACAGTCATCCATTTTGACTTTCTTTAGGATCTCCGTATCATACTTAGGTTGTGACAAAAGATGTAATTTTTCCAAGGCAGGAGTTTAAAAGCCCTAAGTT
Organism: Pinus albicaulis; assembly: GCA_034641835.2. NCBI lineage: Eukaryota > Viridiplantae > Streptophyta > Pinopsida > Pinales > Pinaceae > Pinus > Pinus albicaulis. The sequence goes on from CM076573.1 coordinate 926,576,978, forward strand.
TGTCATCTCAAAGGTGCCGTGAGAGTCTTCCTACGGGGCTCCTATGATTTGCTCCTATGATTTGTTCATTAATGCTTGCAATGATTAAATCATCAATGTGGAAACTATTACAATGCCTTTTCCAATTGTTTGCATATGCAAGTTGGTATTAGGATTCCTTATGAAATTTTAGCTTGCAGAAGTGGTCATATATTTGGACATATCATGCTCTAATTGCTTGTTTTAAGCGATACAAAGCTCAATTCAACCTGCAATGCAAGCGTTCCTCACCTTTAACCACAAAACAAGGAGGTTCATTGCATATACATCTCCTCCTCTGAAAAGGCTCTACTATTAAGAATATTTCTGAAAACACAACTCTGGGTTCCAGATCTGGAAAACCCTACAGAGAAAACTCTAGATCTATAGCTTCTGGTTGATCTAAGACCACAAACATTGACTGATCCACACCCTCAAATGAGATTTACAGAACTCAGCCAGATCTAGGCCTAGAAACCCCAGCATACATTAAAATAATTAATTAATTTAATATCTCCTAAACCAGATGAAATTTCCCAAATCCATTTCTGGGTCTTGTAGATCAGGTGAACTCTAGTCCTTCCTCAGAATTTGGGACCTAGAGCACAACTGATGCTACCCCAAATACACAAAATCTCAACACTCCCTCTTAGCATCAAGGGTGTGCTCTAGCAATACATCACACTTATGCATTACATGATTTTGGGAACTGGTTCTGTGCTGCTGAAGCTTGGCCTCCTGCCACTTAACTCTGCACTACTGCTGCCATTCTATACTGCTGCCCATGACTCTGCCATTGCCACTGCAACCACTGTACTGCAGCTCCCTCTCAATACGCTGCATCTGTGCTGCTCATAGCATTGCCATTGCTCATTTGCTGCACTGCAACTTCATTTGTTGAGAGAAACAACTGAATCTTCTGCCCAATCTTTGACAAACAAGTCAAATGGGCTGCATCCTCATCACTGAAGCTCCATAGGCTACAGATCTGTGCTGGCATCTAAAGAACGATGCACAGCTACAACTCTGCTAGTGTAATCAGACTCTTTCTGCACTACTGAAGTCACATAAGCTCCTTGTGCTGAAATCTATCATGCTGCTGCTGCATTGCGCTATCCCTCTGAAGCTCTCTGCGCTGCTGCAGCTCTGCACTGCGTAAGCAATACTGCACTGCGCTACTGAAGTCACATCAGCCTCTGCGTTGCTACTGCTGCTATGCTCTGTGTTGCTCCTCCTAGCCTACAGATCTGCCTCTGCCTCTGCTTCATCTGTGATCTATGCACCCAATGCTCCACTTGTCTCGCTACTGTCTTAAGGCTGCCGTAGCTCGCTTGTTGATCCAAGAGATGAGCTGCTCAAGGATCCCGCCTTATATTCTGTAGATCCTCTACAGATCCATGTCACCCCACTTTCGTGGTTCGTGAGCGCTCATGGCTACATCATCTCTGGACCCATCATCTGCCACCGCTGCTTTGGAAGAAGATGCTTCCTTGTCCTTCTTCTTTTTTGGACAATGGCTGGCAAAATGTCCCATTTCGCCACACTGGAAGCACTTGATCTTAGAAAGATCCTTCTTCTTCTTTGGCTGCTTCTTCGATGCTAAGGCTGCATCTTCCTCCTCTTCATCTTCCTCCTCTTCCTTCTTAACCTTGCTCAACGCAGGGTTGTGCTACTTCTTGGTGAACCTTCGTAGTTCTTCTTGCCGCAGGATCGACCACAGGCTGTCCCAATTTGGGAGGTCCGCTCTGCCCAAGATACTTTGGACAAAGGTTTCCCACTCATCCGTGATTGCATTGAGGGCATTCCTGACTATCACTGCATCATCTACGGTTGCACCCGTTGCAGTCAGCTGATCCCTGATTGACTGCAATCTGAAGAGGAAATGCTCGATGTCTTCTCCCTTGGTCATCATGAATGACCTCATTTGGGCCTCCAACAACATCTTCCTTTGGACAAACTTTCCCTCATATAGGGAAGTCAAGGCCTTCCACATCTCATTAGCTGTCTTCTTCTCAGCTATGTGTGGTACAATATGGTCCTTGATACTGTCCATTATCAGTCGCTTGGCATGCCCAACAGCTTCTCTATGCTTCCGTAGGAGATCCGCATCTGTCGGTGTGGCTAGGGTCTGCTCTGCATGGTCTCTTAGATCGTATGCCTCAAGGACAATCAGGATCCTTGCTTTCCACACCGAAAAGTTCGAGAGGCCCTCTAGCCTATCCTGATCACGCAGTCCATGAGGAGCCATTTGCTCAGAATGTGTCGAAGCTCCTCTTCTCTATGCTAGAGATCTTGGATCTAGGGTCCTTTACGAACTGGGCACCCTCTGCTCCCTCCGACACTTGATTTCCCTCCTTGGAAATCTACCAAATCAACTATGATTCAACTTCTTCTTTGATCCTCTGATCAAACTGCAAGTTTCCTTTTGGCAAGAAACTCTCTGAGAAGCTAATCTCTTCCCAACCTTTGTCACTTGTGCTAAGGCTAAAAATCTGAAAGCTTCAGAAATTTAACCCCACCAGCTCTTCTGAATTTTCTACAACTTTTCTGGATCTGATAGATTCAGATCTGAATCACACTGGTCGGCCTCAGACCCAACCAGCGCTGTTTCTAAGCTGCCTCTGCGCAGTAATTGCGTGGGCTTGCTAGGACACAGCGATGGACAACGTCACCCTTTCCTCTATGTGAATCTGCTCTTGAAAACTGCGTTATCCCTTCAGATCTTCTTTTCTGCTGCCTTTCCAGCTGCTTTTTGCAGCTAGATCTTTCAAATTCTTCAGCTGGTGACCCTTCTAGATCTGCAATTGCTCTGATACCATGTAGAAATTTTTGAATCTTAATTTTTATGCAGAAATTATTACTGTTAATCCAGTTAAGCTTCTCCTACTTATACAAGTTATCAACTGAATAAATTCAAGTTAACATCAAAGCAAAACACATAATAGATCTCTACCAATTCAGATCTAGAATAAGCACATGCACACATTGACAAAGTGATATAGATATTTTTGGACAAACTGTCCCCGGAAAAACCCAAGGTGGGAAAACCAGTCTCTGGCTGCTGGAGGGCTCTATTATTAAGAATATTTTTGAATACACAACTCTGAGTTCTAGATCTGAAAAACCCTACAGAGAAAACTCTAGATTTACAGCTTCTGGCTGATCTAAGACCACAAACACTGACTGATCCACACCCTCAAATGGGATTTACAAAACTCAGCGAGATCTAGGCCTAGAAACCCTAGCGCTGCCCCTGAAAGACACTGCTGCTGTTGACGTCTGTTGCTGCTGTTGTTGCCATCTGCAGCTGCCGCTGTTGCCTTTCTCTGCGCTTTCCTTGCTGATCTCTTCTTTGCTTCTTGTGTATTCTAGACCCCGGGATCAGATCATCCCCTTGGTCTAAATTCCCCTCTCTACAACTGAAACACTTCTGAGAATTCTTAGCAACCCCGCCCTAGAATCTCAGCTTAGCTTCAGTGCTCTGCCTTTGTGTGTTTTACAAATGACCCCGAGCCTTTCCTTTATACTTTTCTCGTTGACAAATCAACGGCCAAGATTAAATCTTTAATCAATGGCTAAGATTAAAAGAAAGCTTGATCCGTGTGACTTAAGACATTTTCATCACATGTTTAATTAAATTCACTTTAATTATTTTATTTTCGAAAGTTTTAACTTAGGAAATACATTAAAATAATTAATTAATTTAATATCTCCTAAACCAGATGAAATTTCCCAAATCCATTTCTGGGTCTTGTAGATTAGGTGAACTCTAGCCCTTCCTCAAAATTTGGGACATAGAGCACAACTGATGCTACCCCAAATACACAAAATCTCAACAAGACCTTGGATGTCTGGTTGATTGATAGTGGTGCTTCAAGGCATCTCACTGGGTTGAAAGAAGCGCTTTCGGATTTGGTTGAGAAGGATACTAATCTGAAAATTATCCTTGGAGATAATGCCACCTATCCCGTGAAAGGGACAGGGACTGTGACCCTCAATTTATCTCAAGGTCAAGTCCTCTGTTTGCAAGATGTAATATATGTACCTGATTTGAAGAAGAACCTTGTGTCTATTTCGGCCATGGAAGACAAAGGTTTCAAGGTGGCATTCCTCGATGGAAAGGTACGCATCTAGAAGAAGAGTTTCAAGGAAGCTCTCACTATTGGTTTTAGAGTTGATACACTCTACTAGGTTGGAGGAAGTCCACTAGGGGCTATGACATGTGATACTATTCGTCAAACTGAACTATGGCACCGAAGGTTTGGACACCTTCATTACAAAGCCCTTCTCGAAGCAAGGAAGGTGGTGACAGGGATGCCCAAATTAAAAATGATCATGAAGGTGTATGTCAGGTTTGTGCTGAAGGAAAGCACACAAGGGGACCTTTCCCCTCAAGTGTCACAAAAACATTTGATGTCTTGCAATTGATACATTCTGATCTATCTGGTATGCTGCCCGTGACATCTTTGGGAGGATGTTCTTATTACATGACGTTCATAGATGACTTCTCTCGCAAGACCTGGATATATTTCTTGAAGAAGAAAGACGAAGCATTCATGTGGTTTCGTACCTTCAAAGCTTTGGTGGAAAATAAAATAGGGAAGAAGATCAAGATTTTGAGGACCGAGAATGGCACTGAATATGAGACGAATGAGTTCAATAACTTTTGCAAAGAAGCTGGCATTAAGAGGGAGACCACAACCGTATATACTCTTGAGAAAAATGGCATTGCTGAAAGAAAGAACAAGACCATTGTGGAAGCTGCCCATGCCATGCTATGTGACCAAGGTCTTCCGAAGTTTCTATGGGGAGAAGCTACAAACACTGTTGTGTACATTCAAAATCGATGCCCACATTCTGCTGTGGAATCCAAAACTCCCGAAGAGGTTTTCTCTGGTAAGAAACCTGATGTTTCTCATTTTATAGTTTTTGGTTGTCCCGTTTATTTTCATGTTCCGAAAGAGAAGAGAAGCAAGCTGGATGCTTCTGGGAGGAAGGGAATGTTTGTGGGCTACAGTGAAACTTCGAAGGCTTATAGAGTCTATGTGCCTGGTCAAAGAGAAGTGGAGATTTGCCACGATTTTACCTTTGGTGAAGATGCTTCCCTCAGGAAAGTGATAAATCTTGCGAGCTCTGAGGAAGATCATGATGTAAGATCTAGGAATCTAGAAGAACCAAAGGATGAGATGATGCTTGCTGTTGAAGGATCGATGGACCCCATTGATCCACCTCCTTCAATGAAGAGAAGGCCCGCATGGCTCAAGGATACTCTCGAAGATGCCGAGAGACATATGGCCTCAAGGGGGACATTCCGTGAAAGCAAGAAGCCGAATAGATACCAAGGGTATCTAGCAGCCATGAGTACAATTGTACAATCTGAGCCTGGATCATTTGAAGAAGCCGAAAAGTACCAAGTCTAGAAGGATGCTATGCACGAAGAGTACGAGTCCATTATGAAGAATGATGTCTAGGATGTGGTTCCGAGACCGCAGGACAAAGCTGTTGTCACCTTGAAATGGGTCTATAAGATCAAGCATGGATCTGATGGTAGTGCTGAAAATTTCAAGGCAAGATTCGTTACCCGAGGCTTCTCTCAAAAGGAAGGCGTAGACTATGATGATATATTTGCACCTATGGTCCGATATACCATCGTCCGATCTGTTATTGCCCTTGTTGCTACGCAATGATGGAGTCTACATTAGATGGATGTAAAGACTGCTTTTCTGCATGGATTGATAAAGGAAGAGGTGTATGTGGAGCAACCTCTGGGGTTCGAAGTCCAGGATAGAGACTCTCATGAATGCAAGTTGAAGAAATCCCTCTATGGGATGAAGCAAGCCACCAGGGCTTGGTACGAGAGGATAGATAGCTACTTGATGAAGCTGGGCTTCACTCGAAGTAATGCTGATCCGAACTTTTACTTCAAGGTTGACAGAGAAAAGTCTCTCATTTTGGTTCTCTACATGGATGATCTCTTCCTGATAGGTGTTGACCCTCTCATTCATCAGTGTAAGAGGGAGCTCGCTTCTGAGTTCGAAATGAAGGACCTAGGACTGATGCATTACTTCCTAGGCTTGGAGGTCTGGCAGAGACCTGGCGAGATTTTCCTCTCTCAAGGAAAATACATTGTGAAGCTGCTGGAAAGACTTGGAATGGTGGACTGTAAGTCTGTGTCGACATTCATGGAGCTCAAATTTAAGAAGTTGAGTGGAAACGCTGCTCGGCCCATGCTAGCAAATTCTATCGAGTATTGTCAACTCATAGGGGCCTTGATGTTCTTAGTGAACACCTGTCCGGACGTATGTTTTGCAGTGAACACTTTGAGTCAACACATGGTTGATCTTCATCACATTCATTGGGTTGGTGCCAAGAATCTGTTGAGATATCTTCGGGGCACGATAAACCATGGGCTGAGATACAGTGCCGGGAGTTTGAGACTCCATGGATATACTGATGCCGATTGGGCTAGCAGTGTGGTGGATCGCAATAGCACATCTGGATTTTGCTTCACACTTGGGTCTGCTTCGATATCTTGGAGTAGGAGGAAGCAGAATTCGGTGTCTTTGAGCACCGCTGAGGCGGAATACATTGCAGCGAGTATGGCCTGTTGTGAAGCTGTTTGGTTGCGAAAGCTCTTCAATGAGCTGTTCGGGCATGTGCTAGGTACCACTGTTATCCTTTGTGACAACCAGAGTGGGATTCGTTTGTCAGATAATCCCGTGTTCCACGATCGATCCAAGCATATTGATATAAGGTACCACTTTATCCGAGATATGGTACAGCGAGGCGCCGTAAGGCTCGATCATATAGGAACTGATGAGCAGGTCGCGGATATTCTCACAAAGCCCTTGGGGAAGGTCAAGTTCCTAACCTTCCGTGATAATCTTGGAATCATGGAACGACCCTATTTTAAGGGTCCTGTTGGACAATGAGCTCTGGGAGCTCCAGGGGGCTTTGAGGATAGCTTCTTGGAGCTATAAGCAACCACAGGGCTAGGCTTATCGAACCTTGTTGGTGCGCTCCTTCCCCATCGTTATGATATTGAGTTGGTTCACCTCTCTTTGATCTATGCCCCGTATGCATCTTACCCATGGAGTCCCAGATTCATGGGAAGTACCTCTCATCTTGGACAATGAGGTGGGAAAAGCTAGAGACCAGTAGCAAGACCGATGGACGCATCAGAGATTGCCGTATTCTCTATGTCTAGGATGGCAATGTCCAACCACTTGATTTTGGGAAGTCTAGTGAGGTTTCAAACTTCCAACTGACTTCGGGTCAGTTAAACCAACTTCGGGTTGGTATGAGACTCCTTTGAGTTCTATAGAGGTTTCGGACCTCTGAGCTGATTTTGTCAGCCGGTAGTGATGTCTTTGTGACTCACCTTTTGTTCTGAAATAAAAAAGGCAGCAAAGCAATTTACGACGGGATGACGCACGATGTTTGGATGGCACAGGTGGATGGAGTTCTCCCTAGTTGAGAGGGAGTGTTAATTTTCGGCAACTAGGTCCAAACTCCATGTTGTGATGCTCAGATGACGATGCTAATATTTTTATTGGATTCCTTTTTCAGAGAGGTGCAAAATCGATCTAAAGATCAATCTTGATCCGATGAGCAGAACATTTATTTTGAATTAATTCGACTTATGTGCAAGGTCGGCCACAATTGTAATGTAGGCTTGAAGCCCCAACAGTTGTGTCACACACCCTCTCAGATGGATATATATTGGTCAACGTTGGAGTTCATTTTCATCATCTCTCATCACATACTTCTCTCTTGTATCTGATTGGTTCGATCACACATTTGGAGGCTTCTCTTCACTCACACGTGGGAAAACAACAGCTAGGGTTTCGGATTTGTTCTAGGGTTTTCAGTGGAGCTTTGACCAAAGTTGAATTTGGTCAATGCTTGGTCAACTTGACCTGAAACTCACCCAAAACTGCGATTTCTGTAGTCTGCATTTTTCGGCACAAAAATTGAGACGGGACGTTGACCTTTGACTTGGATGTGTTGAATTTTTGTTGCTGTTGTTTTGCATTGACTGTTGATTGGATAATGTTGACTTTTGTTGACTTTGGGTTGACTGTTGTAGAGCTGTCTACAGACCACTTTTTTACATCTTTACGTCAAATGTTACGTAAGAATCCTGTTTAGAGGGGGGATTTTGACAATTAAAAATTGACCTCTAGACGCAACCAAATTCTGCTAAACTTTAGACATGATCTAGTATGATGATTTACATCGACTCTTTACACTAGGACTCACCTAAGACTTTACCATCAAGCCTCACTATAGCTTTGGGGATGTGTGGGAGAAAAACTTAACCAATTATTTAGTGTTTGAGAAACACAAATAATTAGCTAAGGAAAAAAAACTCCCAAGAGTGAAAACTCTCTAGCATATATCTTAGGCTACCTAGATGTGTTACATGGATTTATAAACATATTGGAATCATTTTTACATAATGGCACACAGGGCTGCAGAATTTGGATTACAATTGAAGACCAGAAGTTGCATGATGATGTTGAAGTCTGAATTTTTTTTTACTGCTCTAAAATGTACTCTGCTCATGGGATAGTTGACACTTGAGTGGTAAACAGGCTGCAAACAAGCTTGCCTTCTGATGGCTCTCCCCAGATATCCTCTAGCTGACCCATCGACATTCTTTCATAAGGTTAATAACAGATTTGTCAGAGTTATAATTGATTTTCTTTAAGAATCTAACCTCGAAAACACTATTTTTTTATAACTGTTCCTGAGGTTGAATATGTCTGATACCAGTTAATTACAAAATCTTTTAGATTAATTGAAGCATGATCGATAATTTGATAGATCAATGTGATTGAATTACCATACAATGTTGCTTGAAATACTTCTACATTTGTTTAATCTATTCCCATGATGATATTTATCCCATATGTTTCAAGACTTTTCATCTCACTTTTGAAGAAAGCAGTGAGCATATATCTTTTTTTTTTCTCTGAAAAAAGGTGTAATCTTATATTTCATAGGTTGAAAAACAATTACGTTCATAATGATCCTTATAGCTCACCGATCACCAAGGGCTCAAGTGGAAGTAGTGGGCATATAGCTTTTATATTGATAAGAGATGACTATAGTTCTTAATTTAGCATTTCGTCTTCCTTGACTAGTTGTTAGAGTTAAAGCAGCGGGCATCTGGAAGTATGGATGAGCCATTTTCAAACCCTGGCATGTCAGAGAAACATCCTCTTCATGTAGTCATGGTAAGTATCCACCCTCTAACCCATTTCTGTCACAAGCTATTTTTCCTATAATTTTTCCCCTGTCAGTTTACTCTGCTTCTTTTTAAATTTTCATTGAATTAATTCAAGGTACCTATATTTGTATTTACAACAGGTGGATCCTAAAGAAGCAAATAAATCAATGCGTTTTGCTCAGGAGCTTATTTCGACCATCCTATTTATGATTGTTTTTAGTTTGATGTGGTATGTATCCATTTGCCTGTAAGAAAGTGCTGAGAAACTAATGTGCAACATGATCAAACAAAAAATAGTACTGTTCGCCTATAATTTTGCTTTGAAACCCCCAAGTTTCTTTTAGATTTTTTAGACGTCATTACAATTTAATGTATTCTAGTGATGATGCTTTTGCAAGGAATGCATAGTTATGCTTACAGAGTTGAAGAGTGGCACCTTAACATGATGTACTGTTATACTAATTTTAATCTCATAAAATTTTGGTGATAATGAAGTGATTTCATTGAATGGGTTATACGTTACAAGAAAATGAATGACATAATGAACAGTATTCCCACGCTCAGTTATTTATTCCAGCCTGACAGTTCATAGCTTCATATACACATCCTTTTGGAAGTCCATTAATGGTTGTGACTGGGTTTGTCGTTTTTGCAAAAGTGTTTACCCTCTGCCTTATTCGTTTTCTAACCCAATTGTTTACAACCCACACCTTTAGCCCACGAGGGGCAGGTAGGACATTGGTGAACTTGCTGATTAGCTAGAGTTCTGCTGGGGTCAAGATTTTTCTCTTTCAATTGTTTGGACCAGTGTTGCACGATCCTCCCCCCCCCCAAAGGATCCAAGGTCGGAACCATGTCCTGTATCGATCCTTGGGCAATCCTCCGACGGAACCGTGGATCCGAAAATCAGATCCGTGGTTCCGCTGTTTTGAGGCGATTCCTGGAAATCTGGAACCACACAAGGCAGATCTGCAGTTCCGGATTCCCGATCCGCGAATCTAGAAAATGATCCATTGGGGATCCATGGAGGTTTGGGCACAGATCCACGCGGATCGCCAATGGATCTAGAGGGAGATGGGCGGTTCCGTGGGGTTCGAAATTTTTTTTTTTTTTTTTTTTGACTTAAGTAAAAGAGACATTCTCCTTTATCTTTCATTTTCATCCTTTTACTTCAATTTTTAACATTAATATGAAATCACTCAGAATTTTTGAGAGTGGTTCCAGCCCCATCGGGCTTCATATGGAGAAAATAGAATTTCATATCCTATTCAAAATTCAACAGACTTAACAGTTTTAAGGAATTCAGGATTAATGAGATTGTGGCTTTTCATTAGATTATATCATGTATGAGGGTATGTGATTGGCATTTAATCAAGAGCACCAAGCCCTCTATGTGCTCATGTACCCTAGTGTTGGTGCCAGGTGGTGTTAATTGTTGAACTCCTTTGTCATGGCCTTAGCAAAAAATTACCTTTCAATCAAGTCAAAATCATTGATCAAGCATGTTAAGCTTTTTCCACCATATTTTAAGGCTTGGATTAGGTTGTTTGATTAAAATTGGGAAATGTTGACTAATATCCCTAGACAATCGAGGTAGAGGCAAAGGCCAGACAAGAGGAGAAGAATCTAGATTCTAGATGCTCGAATAATTAACCATTGATGTACAATGGATGCCATATCTATCTTGATTTGTATACAAAATTCAAATATGCATGTTTTCATATCTTCTACAACTAGTTTGGTATTTTGGATGTTTTTTTTAATATAAATGCAAAAAAATATAAATATATATATATAGTAGACGGTTCCGAGACGCTTCGCTTCTTAGATTTTTGAGAAATGACGCTTCCGCGTATCCGCTTCCAAAAAACGTCCCCGCTTCGTGCAACATTGGTTTGGACTGATGTTCAAGCTGGTAACTGTTTTCAACTTCTCTTGGTAGCCTCCACAGAAGCATCTAACCCCTCATGCAATAAATGCCTAAGCAATTGAAATCTGTCCTCTTCAACCCTTGTAGAGAGATAATTAAGGAAGGGCCATGAAAGGGTATCTGAGAAGTCTTATTGAATGATATAGTGTAGTAGCAAAACTAGTAGTTTTAGTGCTTCAGTAAGGAGTCCCATCCTTACATTACTTTGATCCTAGTCTATTTCTTCAAACTAAGAAACTTCCATTATATCAGTTATAATGGAAAAAAACCTTTATTACATTAGGTATTCTAGGTACAACAAGAGACTGTTGGACTTTAAATTCTATAAACTTGGTCTGTAACCTAAATTAGACAGAGGCCTTAAAGTTGACTACCTGTGTCTTTTTGATTCACTTGAAATCTCTTAGTTTGAGATGAAAGTTTGTACCTAATTCGACCAGCTTCTGCCCAAGAGTCTGCAGGGCTTCATTTTTTTAATTTTCATCCAATTCAATCCTGTCACTGCACTGTTTGGAGTTGGTTTTCCTGCTAGTCCGAATGGTTCAAGAACTGGAAACTCTTCTTTGCTTCTAGATTCCTCCTCTTGCTGTTTCTTTGATCCATTGTCTCTGGACTTTTAGCAAGCTTCCCTCTTTCTACCACCAGTTTCCTGTCGTGTTGGTTGATTAATGTTTTCTTAGGCTTTCCCTTCCAATACAAACACAATATTTACTGACAGGTAGGTTCTTCATTGAGAGTGTGCCTACTAGTAAATCTGGAGAACATGTCTTTGCCCGGAGATATTTCTGCGCCTTACCTCAACAGGTTCTTGCTGGTTCTCTGATTCTGGGTGAGCTTGGTCACCTGATTTTCCTTCCTCCATCTGAGCTTCTTCTTTGCCTTTGTTTACTTCCATTTTGAATTCCCTGCTTCCACTCATGCTTTTTGGTTTCTTTGCCTTTTCTGCCATCTTTTTTTTCTCCTCTTTTCCCCACAGATTTCTTTTTTTTTGCAAAGAAAAAATTCTTATATTTGATTATTTCCAAGAAAGAAATCAACATATACATTGGTCTGTCAAAAAAGGTCTCAGAAGCTTTCCCCAGAGATTTATATCGTCATTTGATGTTCTTTTTTGTTGTAGCTATGTGTAGGATCTTGTGATATTATCAATGTTCCACCAAGTACCCTAGAGGTGGGGGTGAGGGAGCGGGGAAATGCGGGAGCGGCCTATGTAAAAGCTCTCTACCAATTTTCAGGAAACATGGGGGGACGTTGGGGTCATAAAAATTATAAAATATAAAAATATATGATATATCATTGAAAAGTTAATATTTATAATGTAACTGTCTTTATCTTTATCATTATATAACACTTACATCATGAAGGATAAATGATAAAATGATAAATCGATGAATCATATAACTGAAACAAATTTAAAAGTTAAAACATACATCATACAGTCATACATGTAAGTTTGTAACTTTGTAACTGTATAATGTAACTACTAACAATGTACAATCATCAATGAAAATAAAGTTTAAGATATCATATTATATCAAGATTCAAAATTAAGTTTAAACTGAAGTGTACAACTCAAGTCTGAAACATAAAACTTAAAAACAAATAAGTTAATAACATAACATATGAATATCAAATGATATCATCATAAATGAGCATAATTGCTCAAGGTAATGCCCCACTAGTCTCTGCATCCAATTGCTGTAGGAATATATCAGGTTCAACCATTTCACCATTTCAATCAGAATCACTTGGATTCTCAAACATGCTAAGTGGCACATCAACCAACTCCATCTGTGTCTCATCAAGTCTCTCCTCCATATCTACCTGTGCATCATCTTCTAGATCAACATCCCATCGTGTTGCTGGTCCCTTCAAATACTCTGGTGTCTTCCTATGCTCAAGACGTAGGGCACTGTGCACAACAATTAACTTTTAGCTCTTTTAGAGGTAAGCCTGTTCTTCTTGATAGTGTGGATGAAGCTATATGTGGACCAATTCCTCTCTGTTGCAAAGGAACTAGCAATCTGAGACAACAAACGCATAGCTAGTTGTTTGAGCTCTGGAGCACCATCCCCATTCCTCCTCCACCAACCAACCGGGTCATCTTGCGCTAGATTTATGCGATCTGCCCGAGCACCATGTGTGTTGAAGGGGCCACTAAGAGATGCAAACTGAACAAACTGTCTTCGCAACTTTTCCCCTCCTCCTCGCTGTACATCTTTGCAATTGCAGCTAGGAAGTCATTATTTACCTCTGGATCATCAATAGGAGGCACTCTCCCAGGCCTTTCAAGATACCATTTGGGTTTAATGCATATGCTGCCATGTGCAAAGGTGCGTTCATGCGATCCCAACGACGCTGAATGGTGGGTCGAATTTGGGATGTATAGAACTCTAATGTGGGCTTTGAATGCCTGCCTTCTTTCGACCCAACATGCTATCAAAGGTCTCATAGATTTCTCCAAGACTAGGAGAATCCGAATCAATGTAACGAATGACCTCCACAATAGGGCCCAATAATGACACCAAATAAGCACAATCCACCCACCAATCATTGTCCAACACCTAAAGCCTGACCTTCTTCCCGGAGTCTGTCTTTGATTCTGACCACCTTCCCCACTCTGGACTCACAACCAAGGATTGTAGTGGTGCTTGTACCTTTAACATCCTCTCCAATAAGAGAAAATAGGTAGCATATCTAGTATCGGTGGGCTTGAGGAATTCCTTCCTCGTGTGAGCCCTGTACATGACCAAGGAGGTGTGGTGGTTGCAGATAAACATCTGCACATCTCTAGCAACTGTCACCAAATTTGATATCCACTAAATTTTGCCAATGTCCTTCAGTGCATTATTGAGTGCATGCACACAACAAGGAGTCCAAAAAATATGTTGATACTTGCTTCGAATCAATAACCCAGTTGATCTACAAACTACTGCTGCATCTATCACAACCTGCACCACACTATCAACACCAACATCCTCTATAGCTTCTCGAAGAAGCTCAAATTGGAAAGATGCATCCTTGCGCTTTCCAGAATAGTCAACAACTTTAAGAAAGAATGGACTTTCTACATATGTCACTATGATGTTGATTAGTGGGCGTTTTCAGTTATCAGTCCATCCATCCATAACAATAGAGCAACCAAACCTCAACAATGTTTGTCTCATTCTCTCTTTTTGCACATTAATTTTAGACACTTGTCTATCTAAAATTGTTGTTCTTAGCTTATGTTCTCCAGGTGGTACATATGAAGACCCTATTTTTGCAATTGCTTGGACCATTTCCTTGTAAAAAGGTGAACGAACAACATGGAAGGGAATTCCATTGGCAAAAAGAAATTTGCCAATTGCATCATCTGTGTCATCACGATCTAGAACATTGTACATCCCAAACACTATAGCACCCATTCTATAAGAATGAGATGCACCTATAGAACCCTTTGTCTTTTTTGATGACGCACTGGATGGATCAACATTTCTGCTAGAAAACAATCCTTTTGAAGTGGTTGCCCTTTCTAGCCTCCAAAGTTGCTCTCTTAGAGCTGGAGTCACGTGCTTTGAGAGACACATATTGACTCCTTTACTTGTGATTGCTAAAATATGTTGCTTCACCCTGGTATTGATGCCAACAAAGTGATGCCCACAAATATTGCAGACCTAATCACGTGAGCCACAACCAACTTTTGGATTTTTTTTAGGAAGCTTGGTTGCATAGATTAGAAGTGGTTTTAGAGGATTAAATGTCCCCTTCGCAAATTTTTCCAGATCTCTTAGTGGGCCTTCATAATTGATAGGCCTATTTCCTGCCCTCTTTTGACTGCTTTGAATTTATTCTTGTGCATCTTCAGACTCATTAGCTGTAAATTTTTGAAGATGTTCTATGCTTGATGCAACTTTACTTTTCACTACAGCAATCACATAAACAGTCAAGTAAAATGCTGATAGAACATACCAGTGGATCTACAGAAGACAAACCAGAAACAGAAAAATGTGGTGGTGCGTTACGGCGGTCAACAGGATGCTTCAACCAGCAAAGTCTCCTTGGTCATCCAACCCAGCATGTGTCACAATAGCCCTCAAAACAGCCACACGGTCAACTCAAAGTCAACCCTAGAAAAGTCAACGCTGTCCAAAAAGTCAATGCAGGACAACAACAAGAAAGTCAACGCAGCTCGATCTTTGGTCAACCTTTTGACCTTGGTTCTTGTGCCAATATGTACGGCCTTCCAAAATCGAAGTCTCCACCAATTTTCAACCTCTTTGGAACATGCGTTGACCAAAGTCAATGCTGGTCAAACTTGCGTGGAAACCCTAGCTGCAGTGAATTCGCCCAAACCCTAGCTGCAGTAAATTCATCCTTCTTTCCCACGTGTGAACCAAAACTGCTTCCAAGGAGTTCGCACTAAGTCAGAAGAGGAGATGATGTGTGAGATTGAGATGAGTAAAAAAGTCCTCCAACGTTGACTCTATTTATATCAATCACTGAGGTGTGTGACACATCTACTGGGGGAGTAAAACCTTAAGGCCGACTTGCACATATTTGAAATTATTAAAAATAAATTAAAAATAAATGTTCTGCTCATCAGATTAAGATCAATTTTAGATCGATCTTACACCTCTCTGAAAGAGGAACCCAATAAGAATATTGGTATCTTCATCTGAGCATCAGAACCTGGAGTTTGGACCTAGTTGTCCAATTTTAACACTCCCTCTCAACTAGGGAGAACTCCATCCACCTGTGCAATCAAACATCGTGTGTCATCCCGCCATAACTTGCTTTGCTGGTCTCTTTATTTCAGAACAGAAGTGGGTCAGTCACAAAGACATCATTCCCTGGCTAACAGATTCAGCCCAGAGGTCCGAAACCTCTATCGGACTCACAAAGAGTCTCATACCAACCTGAAGTCAGTTGGAGGTTCGAAATCTCACTATACTTGATCCCAGATCAAGTGGTTGGACCGTGCCATCCTAGATAGAGAGTACGAAAATCTTTGATGCGTCCATCAGTCTTTGCTACTAGTCTCTAACTTTTCCCACCTCATTCGCCAAATGAGAGGTACTTCCCATGAGCCCTGAACTCAATGGGTAGGATGCATACGAGGCACAGATAATGAGAGGTGATCCAATTCAATAATCACAACGGTGGGGCCCAAGCACACCAACAAGGTTCGGCAAGCCTAGCCCTGTGGTTACTTATAGCTTCGAGAAGCTATCCCTAAAGCCCCCCATAGCTCCCAGAGCTCATCGTCCAACAGGACCCTCAGAATAGGGTCGTTCCACGATACCAAGATTCTCACGGAAGGTTAGGAACATGACCTTCCCCAAGGGCATTGTGAGAATATCGGTGACCTGCTCATCAATTCCTATATGATCGAGCCTTATGGCGCCTTGTTGTACCATATCCTAGATAAAGTGGTACCAGCCATCAACATGCTTGGATCGTTCGTGGAACACGGGATTCTATGGCAAACGAATCCCCCCCTAGTTATCACAAAGGATAACAGTGGCATCTAGCACATGCTCGAACAACTCACTGAAGAGCTTTCGCAATCAAGTGACTTCACAACAGGCCATATATGTTACAATGTATTCGGCCTCAGCGGTGCTCAAGGCTACCGACTTCAGTTTCCTGCCCAAAGCAGATCTACGTGTGAAGTAGCATCCATATGTGCTCTTGCGATCCACCACACTGCCAGCCTAATCGACATCAGTATATCCATGGAGTGTCATACTCCCGACAGTGTATCTCAGTCCATGGTCTATCGTGCCTCAGAGATATTTCAAGAGTTTCTTGGCACCAACCCAGTGAATGTTATGATCAACCATGTGTTGACTCAAAGTGTTCACTGCACAACATACGTCTGGATGGGTGTTCACTAAGAACATCAGGGCCCCTACGAGTTGAAGATACTCAGTAGGATTTGCTAGCACGGGCCCAACAGTGCTGCCTCTCAACTTCTTAAAGTTGAGCTCCATTGGTGTCGACATGGACTTACAGTCCATCATACTAAATCTTTCCAGAAGCTTCACAATGTATTTTCCTTGAGAAAGGAAAATCTCGCCAGGTCTCTGCCAAACCTCCAGGCCTAGGAAATAGTGCATCAGTCCTAGGTCCTTCATCTTGAACTCAGCAGCGAGCTCCCTCTTGCACTGATGAATGAGAGGGTCAACACCTGTCAGGAAGAGGTCATCCACATACAGCGCCAGAATGAGAGGCTTCCCTTTGACAACCTTGAAGTAAAGGTTTGGATCAACATTACTTCGAGTGAAGCCCAACTTCATCAAGTAGCTATCTATCCTCTTGTACCAAGCTTTGGGTGCTTGCTTCAGCCCATAGAGGGCTTTCTTCAACCTGCAAACATGGGTGTCCCGATCCTGGACTTCGAACCCCAGAGGTTGCTCCACATACACCTCTTCCTTTATCACACCATGCAGAAATGCGGTCTTCACATCCATCTGATGAAGACTCCATCCTTGTGTAGCAGCAAGGGCTATAATAGATCGAATGGTGGTATATCGGGCCACAGGTGCAAATATGTCATCATAATCTATGCCTTCCTTTTGAGAGAAGCCGCGGGCAACGAATCTTGCCTTGAACTTTTCAGCACTTCCATCAGATCCATGCTTGATCTTGTAGAGCCATTTTGAGGTGACAATTGCTTTGTCCTTCGGTCTTGGAACCACATCCCAAACATCATTCTTCATTATGGACTCATACTCTTCGTGCATAGCATCCTTCCAGACTTGATGCTTTACGGCTTCCTCAAAAGTTCCAGGCTCGGATTGTACAATAGTACTCATGGTTGCTAGATACCCTTGGTATCTACTCTGCTTCTTGCTTTCACAGAATGTCCCCCTTGGGGCTGCATGTCCCTCAGCATCCTCGAGAGTGTCCCTGAGCCATGATGGTCTCTTTCCCAGTGAAGGAGGTGGATCAATTGGGTCCATCGGTCCTTCAACATCAGGCATCGTTTCATCCTTCGGTTCCTCTTGATTTCCAGGCCTTGCTTCATGATCTTCCTCAGATCTCGGAAGATTGACTACTTTCCTCAGGGAAGTATCTTCGTCAAAGGTGACATCGTGGCATATCTCCACTTCCCTTTGACCAGGCACATAGACTCTATAAGCCTTCGAAGTTTCGCTGTAGCCCACAGACATTGTGGTCTCCCTCTTGATGCTAGCTCCTCTGCAAAAGTTCTTGAACTCGTTCGTCTCATATAATAAGAACATCCTCCCAAGGATGTCACGGGCAGCATACCAGGCAGATCAGAATGTACTAATTGCAAGATATCAGATGTCTTTGTGACACTTGAGGGGAAAGGTCCCCTTGTATGCTTTTCTTCGGCACAACCCTGACATACACCTTCATGATTATTTGAGAACTCAGGCATCCTCGTCACCACCTTCCTTGCTTCGGGAAGGGCCTTGTAGTGAAGTTGTTCAAACCTCCGGTGCCATAGTTCAGTTTGTTGGATAGTATCACATGTCATCGCTCCCAGAGGACTTCCTCCAAGCTGGTAGAGTGTACCAACTCTAAACCCAATCGTGATAGGTTCCTTGAAACTCTTCTTCCACATGCACACCTTCTATCAATGAATGCCACATTGAAACCTTTGTCTTCCATGGCCGAAATAGACACAAGGTTCTTCAAATTAGCTACATATAGTACATCTTGCAGGCGGAGGACTTGACCTTGAGACAAGTGGAGGGTCACAGTCCCTGCCCCTTTCGCGGGATATGTGGCATTATCTTCAAGGATAATTTGTAGATTAGTATCCTCCTCAACCATATCAGTAAGTGCTTCCTTGAACCCAATGATGTGCCTTGAGGCACCACTATCTATCAACTAGACATCCATAGTGTCGGGTGGAGATTGAGCAGAGAGGGCAGATACAAGAATGAATTCATTTCTTTTATCATCAAAAACATTCGATTCCTCATACTTGGAATTTCTTGACCTTTTGAAAGGTTGCCCATTTCCGCCGGAGGGAGCCTTCCTTTTCTTGACCTTCTTGAAAAGGGCATTCTCTAGCATAGTGACCTAGCTCAGAGATGTAGGCAACCAGAATCTTATGAATTGAGTCCCTGATCATCAACTTTGCTTTGATTTCCCCCTTCTTGTACTTTGATTTGGCAGCAACAGTTGCAGTGGATGGAGGCTCTTGGATTTTACCCTGTACATAGTCCATGACATCTTGGTCTTCCAAATTAAGATCCAATGTCATCTTCCAAGCATGGAAGTCATCCTTCCCAGTTAATTTTTCATCAGCCTTAAAGCCATTGTAGTTTGAGGAACCCATCCTCTTCTTCGGTGATTGCTACAAACTAGGGCTTTGTCTTCACCTCAGCTCTGATCCCATGTAAATTTTTGAAGATGTTCTATGCTTGATGCAACTTTACTTTTCACTACAACAATCACATAAACAATCAAGTAAAATGCTGATAGAACATACCAGTGGATCTACAGAAGACAAACCGAAACAGAGAAGTGTGGTGGTGCGTTACGGCGGTCAACAGGATGCTTCAACCAGCAAAGTCTCCTTGGTCAGCCAACCCAACATGTGTCACAATAGCCCTCAAAACAGCCACACGGTCAACTCAAAGTCAACCCTAGAAAAGTCAATGATGTTCAGAAAAGTCAACACAGGACAACAGCAAGAAAGTCAACACATCTCGATCTTTGGTCAACTTTTTGACCTCGGCTCTTGTGCCAATATGTACAGCCTTCCAAAATCGAAGTCTCCACCAATTTTCAGCGTCTTTGGACCATGCATTGACCAAAGTCAACGCTGGTCAAACTTGCGTGGAAACCCTAGCTGCAAGGAATTCGCCCAAACCCTAGCTGCAATAAATTCATCCTTCTTTCCCACGTGTGAACCGAAATTGCTTCCAAGGAGCTCGTACTAAATCAGAAGAGGAGATGATGTGTGAGATTGAGATGAGTAAAAAAGTCCTCCAACGTTGACTCTATTTATATCAATCACTGAGGTGTGTGACACATCTGCTGGGGGTGTAAAACCTTAAGGCCGACCTGCACATATTTGAAATTATTAAAAATAAATTCAAAATAAATGTTCTGCTCGTCAGATTAAGATCAATTTTAGATCGATCTCACACCTCTCCGAAAGAGGAACCCAATAAGAATATTGGTATCTTCATCTGAGCATCAAAACCTGGAGTTTGGACCTAGTTGTCCAATTTTAACATTAGCACTATAGGTGTTGTCACTGTTACCACTGTTATTGGAATGACTTTGGCTCATAGTTCCGGTTCGGAATAAATATTAACTTGTAACTTCAAACTTGTAGGCTGCAATTGCAAATAAATTAAATTTTCAATTTCGAAATAAAAAAAATAAATTAATTGTTGAATTGATTTAGAAATTTTTAATTTTAAAACAGTATGATTCTATGAATAAATTAAAAAAAATAAAAACTAAATAAAAGTTAAAACTTCTAGACTTAAAAAAATAATTACAGGCACAACAAAGACTAGTCACAAACTTACAACTTAATGTTAGTAGTTATTGTGTTACAAACGCTACAATCTTTTTTTTGTAGCGTTTGTAACACAGTAACTATGTTCACCGTTATGCTTGCCATTTTGATTTTTTAAACTAAAAAAAAACAAAATTTAAACTTAAAAAAAATACTGCACAATATTGCAAACAAAAAAAATTAAAATTTAAAATAAAAAAAAAAAATTAAAAAATTATAGTGTGAGTGGCAACGCACTTATCGTGGTTCGGGAGCCTTGAGTAGGAATGGAGCTGGAGGCAGCAACAACAACAACGTGGGAGGGTAGCGATAGCGGAGGGAGGTAGCAACGAGTAGGAGCAATGAGCAGGAGGGAGCCTGAGGCAACAACGAGTAGGAGCAATGCGACGGGAGGCAGCAGGAGCAGTGCGATGGGAGGCAACAATTGGGAGTAGGAGCACTGTGACGACAAAGGTGCGAGCAACAATTGGGAGTGCGACGACGGAGGCAGCTCGGACGATAGAGTAAAACAAAAAAACAAAAAAGCTAAAGAAACCTAATTAAAATTATATTTGCGATTATTTTTTGTCATGAAAAAAAATTCATTTTTTTGGGCCCCACACGACCCCATACGACCCCGTATGCCCCTCACGACGCCTTGTTAAATTTAGATAACCATGGTGTTCTATGCTTGATGCACTTTTACTTCAATCTTTTTTAGGCCCAATACAAAATAGCAGTCACATAAACTTGAAAGTAAAACGCTGATAGAACACAATAATAGATCAATAGAAGTGAAGCCAAATATAGATCAGATTTACAATTCCTTTTGTCCAACAAAGATATGAAATATTGTGGTGTTATGACGGTCAGCTTGATGCTTCAACCAACAAAGTCTTTCTCGGTCAGCCAACACTTTCATGTGTCACACCCACAGCGCTCAAAGACAACTCATCACAAGTCAATGCAAGTCAAACCAGGGACAGTGCAGAAAAGTCAACGCATACATCTTCAGAAAAGTCAACGCAACAAACTAGGGCTTCGGTCAAACAACCCGAAATTCCTCGATTTTAGTGCCCAGCTGTACGCCCTCCTAAAATCGGAATTTCTGCAGAAGATTGAGATCAAACGACCAAGGGTTGACCATGGTCAACGCTGCAGCAGAAAAGTCCTAAACAGATCAGCATAGAAAATAGAAAGCCCTAAACAGATCAGCGCAGAAAATAATAGCTTCACTCCACATGTGTGTGGGGAAAAAGGCCTCTAAAGGCTATCGAACCAACCAGATCACAATGAGAGAATTTGTGATGAGATGATGAGAAAATGACCTCCAAGTCTCTCCAATTTATATTCATCAATGAGGGTGTGTGACACATCTCTTAGGCATGTGGGATAAATCTGGCCGACGTTGCATATGTGGAAAATAAATTCAAAATCAATGTTCTGCTCATCCGATCAAGATGATGTTTAGATCAATCTTGCACCTCTTCGTAAGAGGAATCCAACAAAAATATGACCATCGTCATATGAGTAGTGCAACATGGAGTTTCGATATAGTTGCCCAAAATTAACACACCTCGACCCCAAATTTCGAGGAAACGTCCCCCTGAAGTTTCCTGTTTTTTGGGAGCGTGGGGAAACGCCCCCAAGACGTCCCCAAGACCCCAGAGCGCGAAGGGGCGAGGAAACTCGACTCCTAGGTGGGGGGACGTGACCCCGTGTTACATTGGATATTATTCAACAGTAGATTTGATATTCCATTACATCTTTTACAATCATCTCATACGATTTAAGCGATAACCATAGGATTTACGACGAGCCAAAAATAGGATTTACAAGGAGCCAATGTGAATTAAGGTGACATGGGAAAGTGAGGAAGGGGTGAAGATGAGAAGCATGCCATAAATAACATTTCTTTTGAAATGCTGCCTATAGTAACTTACAACGGTCCTACAGCCAAGCTTCAACGTTATGAAGTGATCTGGATTGGATCATTATATGGTTTGTCATCCATCTTGGTGTTTTCAGAGTGGTAAAAGTGGAGGAATGAACTCACAAGACCATTTTTACCGATGGGACCTAGTTTGGAAAATTGGGGTCTGAAACCTTTTGGGAGCATTACATGGCATGAAATGAAGTTTTTTGTGGGTAAAACTTTGCTGCTTTAGTGCTGCACTTTTATTTCATTTTCTGCACACAGAGACCTTTCCAATGGCACAAGAATCGTGTCAATGGGAGTTTGTATGCAAAAGTTATGACACTCAGAAATTGACCTTCCTGTTTTCACCACCATAATTCAAGAGGAAGCCATATCCAACCCTATTATTCATGGAAAAGGGGCTAGCCATGTGATTATGATTAAGAAGACTCTAGAATAGTCCATGTTCTAACTTTGGTTAAGAGTTGAGGTAATGAAACCTAACCACTAGTAGGCTATCGAGCTGTGTTATAATTGGGCCATTGGGAAGAAAATGGGTTCTATTCTTTTGAGTGTAGTTGTTCCATAGGTGAGCAAAAATAGCTGAGAGGGATAGGAGATAAAAGACACATAGAGGATTTGTGCATTGTAGTAGTCCATGGGTCACAAACCATACTTCTTTGCACTCGCAACCATTTTCCTTTTAAAGAAAGAGAGCAAAGCGACCTCACCTTCCAACTGGGTTTTCTCTTGAAAGGGTTTCTTAGGTAATATTTTTGGTCAAATTGTGGTTTGTGAGTTTTTATTTCATTGTTCTATATTTTTTGCATAATTTTAATTTGCTTGCATACACAATTAACAATAATCTACACATCCAAAAATCTAAAGAGAAATAAAACCCTAATAGTGTAGATTTTAGATTTTTTAAATATAGTTTTACCAGATCTATTGTGATGAACTGTCCAATAGAATATCCACGTTAGTTTATGGATCATATTAGTATAAGAGCAAGGATTCTTTGGGTATACTATGGAGATATGTAGGGGATCTAGATCGGCTAGGCCAAAAGTTGCGAAACCCTAATCATAGTTGATGAATCTGTGAATGACCCTCGTGATCTTGCAAAGAAGAGGTTTTCACGGCTAGAAGCACAAGTTGCAGATATAAGCCATAATATAAATCTCCTCATGTCGTCCCTGAGCAATAAGCTTGGGATATTTGGAGAAGATTGGAGTTCTAATGCAGAGGACAAATCAGAGGGGAGATTAGGCTTTTGGGAAGAAACAAAGAACCAATTGAAGAAAAGATCCAAAAAGGATCAACCCAGTTCAAGTGTTGTGAATCATTCACAGTGCCTGTTCAAAATGGAAGCGAAGGTCGATATCAAGCCCTACCAAAGTGAGATCAACTCTCTAAAGCTAAATCACTGGTTGCAACAATTATAAGTTTATTTCAGTGTCCATCATGTTGAGCAAGAACAAAATATTTCATTTGCATGACTTAAATTAGAGGGCCATGCCTTCACTTGGTGGGAAAGCCACATGGAGACCCTAAGGTTAAAGGGAGTACCTCTAGTGACTAAGTGGGAGGACTTCAAAACTCTCATAAAGTCATAGTTTTACCCTATTGGGTATGTAGAGGACCAGTGGATCTGGTGGCACTATTTCAGGCAAAAGCCGGGGCAAAGTGTACAAGAGTACACCACAAAGTTTAGAAAGATGGCCATAATGTTGTGTATCTCCCCAAAGAACCCAAATGTACTCCTCAAGTATTTGGGGGGCCTACACAAATATTTGTGGAAGCAAGTGATGATATTCAAGCCCAGATCGATAGACAAGGCTTGCGCTCAGGCACAATACGTGGAGGACATAGGCCTTAAGAAAGGGCAGTCAAGTGGATCGAAGCAGAAGGAGTAGTAGAGCACTTCTAAGGAGGGGAAGGAGAAGTGGAAAGGGGGAAAGATAAAAAGACGACAACCACAACACACCAGTTCAAAGCTCCCAACAACCACTTCAACATTGACCACCATACATAAGAGAAGTGTTGAATGTTGCATCCAAAGCTTAACTCGAAGAACAAAAGGAAAGACAATAAGAAGAATAATCTTGTGGCCACCGATTCAAGCTGTTGGAGAATGTAGTATGGCAAATTTTAATTCAATTTCTCCTTAACCTTAATAATTGCATGTGAACTTTATTTATTTTCTTGTGTTTCCTTATTAGATATTTTCATCAAACAATTATCAAGAGCAAAAACAATAAAGACAATGGACACAAAATATAGGCTCCAAGCCATGGCAAAACTCCTCCAAGGGGAAAACCTAGAAAATCTCTTCTCTTCTTATAGAATCTTCTTTAAATGAGAACCAAGACCCAAAACCATAGATCAAGTCCTCCTCCAAGCACCAAGTCAACCCTCCATAAAGACCCTTCCAAGTAGTCAAAATTCTATTTAAGTCAGCAAAAGTCAACCTTCCTCAAGTCTGCTTCAATTTCAGATTTCAACTTGCAACTTCAAGATTGTGGGCTTGCAATAGCTTCAGAATTTCGGCCTGCAACTTTCGATCTCTTGCAACAGATCTGAAACCCTAATCCTTTCGCACGTGTGACCAAAAAATACCAAAATTT
The DNA here is from genome assembly GCA_034641835.2 of Pinus albicaulis. Classification (NCBI taxonomy): domain Eukaryota; kingdom Viridiplantae; phylum Streptophyta; class Pinopsida; order Pinales; family Pinaceae; genus Pinus; species Pinus albicaulis. Next base: position 926,602,181 of record CM076573.1, read on the forward strand.
CGTCTTTTCTCCTTCGCTAAGGTTTTTCTCCTTGACTCTTGTCCTTTGATCTCTTTTTCTTCTTGTTTTTATTACAGATCGAACTTGTTGATTGGTGTATCAAACGAGGTAGAGCTCCTCTTATTTATAGCCTTCTCATGAGGTCGAATACCCCTCTTTAGGCTGACTTGTCTCTGTTAGGGCCGACTTGTACTAGGGGGCTTGAAGGACTTTCTAGACTCATAATTAATGTCATTTACATGTTACAACTTGTCATTTACATGTTACAACTTGCCTAGTAGGGTCTTTATACCATAGTTATTAAAAACGGAACCAGTGATCGGAATTGTGGACCTAATGAATCGGGTTTCAAACCGAAACCAGTCTAACCGTTAGCGATCAGATCTCAATGAACCGGTATTTAAAAAAAATACATTAAATAATTACTTAAAAAAAAAAAAAAACTATTTTGAAGATTTGCAATCATGATTCCAAGCCAATAGAGACAAAATATGCAAAGTTTGCTCATTTATATACCATGCAAAGGTGAATATATCAAAATGTAGTTGTCATGCTATTACAACCCAGTATCAAGCATAAGAAGAGAGAAATAATAGATGCATCGGAATCCAATTTGGTGTTTAAATTAAATAGGGTCTAGCTATGAGAGAAAAGGCACATCAGTGTAAGGAGGAAGCTTCTCAAGTGGAAAGCGATCCACTTGGGTATGAGATGCAGGCCCTGCAAAGGAAAAAGCACACCACATTATCAAAAATTACCCAAATCGAGGCACATGCAACTTGGGTAAGATACCACCCCTGGGAGTACCTTAAATTTTCCAACTAATGACTGAGTTTTAATGAAGTCTTCAGTGAGAGTTTCTGGCATACAGTTTGTTAGCACACTGCTGTAGGTGTAATTTTCTTCTATTTGTTTCGAATATAAACATATAGAGACAGGAATATGTAAGCATATTTCAATCCAACAACTCTTATACAGTATTTACTCAAAAATTAGCATAAACCATGAATATACATTGCATTAACAACATGCTGGAAAATACAGTCATATTATCATTTAATGGCATAGGCTAAAGATCTGAGAAAATAGGGGAACCTGACTTCCAAGGCAATGAATAGACTTCAATATGTTGCTTTACTTCTTGTACAATATCCCCGTATGATTTGCAGGAGTAGGCCCTTCAAATCTCTGCCTCGAACCTTTTGCTACATCCACATAACTCGTCACAAGGGAACCTCTGCCTTGGCCGGTTAGGTGGCCGGTTTATGTCCGGTTAGGTTTGGTTAACCGCCCGAAATTGGTGAAGCCCTCCTCTAAACCCGGTTGCATGGCCGGTTCTGACCAGAGGAGGAGCTGACTGGCCGGTTTGACCGGTTACCGGTTCAAACTGATCGGTTTTAATAACTATGCTTTATACAAATACCGAGGACTCGCTTGTCTCAGGAAAATATTCTTTTGACATGACAAACGCTAGAGGCGTGAAGAACATGCTTTGACCTAGATGACCATAATAATGGAGCATGAAACCCATGCTCAAAATAATATATATATATATATATATATATTTTTTTTTTTTTTTTTTTTTTTTCTTTTTTTTCTTTTTTTTCTTCTTGTAACATAAAATATACATAATGACATGAGTACAATGACACTTATGAGACTGAAACTAGTTGCATTGTCCAGCACAAGAAACCAAGTTGAAAGTAGCTCGGATGTGGATGAGAAGATTGTCTGTACGTCAGTGCAGAAGGAGGTGAATTTGAGTAGCCTTTAAGAACAAGAAGAGAAAGAAATGACCAAACTCTTCCACATAAAGATACAGTTCAAGAAGACAAAGATTGATGCTCTGTTTGGCACAAGATAGTAGGCGAATCTCATTGCAGCAAAGCTAGTCAACAAATTGGGATTGGAAGTTCGTGATCATCTCAACTCATATCCATTAGGATGGGTAAATAAGGATGTAGAGTTAAAGTTAACAAAACAACACAAAATTAGATTTTCTATTAGTGCTGATTTTATTGATGAAGTAGAACTAGATGTGGTTCCCCTTGATGTATGCGAAGTGGTGTTTGGAAGTCCCTACATGTACATGCGAGTTGCACTATTCATGCAGAGGGCCAACCAGTACTCGCTCGTCAAGGATGGGAAATTGTTTACCATCAACACGCATAAAGGCAAGTCAAAATTTTCACTAGTAAGTGCCAGCCAAGCCAAACAATTGATCAGTTCTAGCAAGAAGTATGTTTTATTGTTTTTAAGAGAAAATCAGTGTGTAGAAGAGTCTGTAAGAGGCAAGGCACGTTTGGAAGGGTGTACTAAGAAGAGTTGCTATAGGCGTATAGGGATGTGTTCCTACTACTTAGAGCCTAAAGGGTTACCACCGAAGAGGGAGGTGGAGCACGAGATCCAACTATTGCCAGACTCCCCATTGCCAAATATTGCTCTGTAGAGGCTGTTTGTTATAGAAGCAAGCGAAGTGAAGAAATAGTTGCAACAATGACTAGAACAGGGTGTCATTCGACCGAGTACATCACCATGTGGGTAACCCATCGTCATTGTGCCAAAGAAGGATGGGACTTGACAGATATGTATTGATTACAAGTCATTGAACAAAATTGCGCTCAAGAACAGATACTCCCTGCCTAGGATAGATGATCTGCTGGATTAGTTGCAAAAGGCGAAGTACTTCACCAAGTTGGACTTAAAGTTTCGATATCACTAGGTTCGATTGAAAGAAGAAGATACCTGAAAAACTGGCTTCAAAACAAGGCATGGTTTGTATGAGTGGTTAGTCATGCCATTCGACCTATGCAAGGCACCAACTACATTAACGAGGTTAATGAATGATATACTGCGCCCTTGTATAGATTCATTTGTTATTGTTTATTTGGTTGATATATTGGTATACGGTGTTACCTGGGAGGAGCACATCTCACATTTGACGCAGGTGTTGGAGACATTAAAGAAGCACCAACTACAAGCAAAAATCAAGAAATGTGAGTTTGCACAACAATTTTTGGTGTATCTGGGGTATGTGATAGGTGGAGGAGAGCTGAAGATAGATCTTGCCAAGATGAAGGCCATCATGAAATGGTTGGAGCGTACTAAAGTTTCTGAGGTTAGGAGTTTTGTTGGGGCAACAAAATACTTGAAGAAGCTCATAGCCTCGTTTTTAGTGGTAGTAACGCCACTCCATGCCATAACATGTGGCAAGAGTTTCCAACGGTGAAAGGGTCAACAAAGGGCCCTGAAGAGATAAAGAAGAAGACTAGTTAAACACTAGTTTTGACATTACCAAATTCACGATAACCCTTCGAAGTGGAGACAGGTGCAAGTGGGTATGCTATGGGAGCAATATTGATGCAGGGAGCAAGGCCTGTATGCTACTATTCTGAAGTATTTCATGGGGCAGTTCTTAACTACCCTACCTATGACAAGGAGCTCTATGCCCTGGTGCAAGCTGTGAACAAGTGGAAGCATTATCTAATGGGAAAGGAAACAATAATCCACACAGATCAACAACCACTCTAGTACTTGCAAGCCCAAAGTAAGCTACACTAGACTAAACATTACAAGTGGATGGGGTTTCTACAACAGTTTCATTTAGTGATCAAGTATAAGAAGGGCAACACAAACAAGTTAGCTGATCTGTTTTCAAGGCCATCCACATCAAAGATCACAACTTTGGGAACTCTAATGCACATGGAGCCATTCACCAATGATGCATGTTGACCATGTACATGTCAACAATTCCGAGAAGCAGAGTACAAAAGTGTGGATTAAAATTTTTTAGTCATTATCATCATTGTAATTCCAAATTCTGCTTTGTATTGTAAAAATGATTCTAGTATGACTATTAAGCCATGTAACAACACCTAGGTAAGCCTATGATTCTTCTCAAAGGGTTTCATTGTTGGGAGTTTTTTAACCTCACCAAATTACCTGTGTTTGTAAACACGGATAATTGGTAGAGTTTTCTCCCAGATATACCACAAAGTTAGGGTGGAACTCATTGATGAGTTCTTAGGTGAGTCCTAGTGTTATCGAGTTGATGTATTTTTATCATACTAGATCATGCGTCTTGAGGTGCAAAGTTTGGTTGAGTTTTAAGGGGTTTGTGTCTATTGTAAAGTTCCCCTTCTAAAGGTTGAATTATTGTAATAACTTTGATGTAAAAGTGTCTTTAGAAATATTTTTGGTGAATGGTTCCTCATAATTAGAACACCATTACCAAAATATGTTTTAGACACAATTAGAGGGTGGAAAATGTGTAATTCCCCTCTAGAGTCTTTTAATTAATTTTGCTTGCAAAAATGAAAGAAGGTAATAAGCCAAAAAAATAATTAAATTGTGTCAAAAATTTATTTGAGAGAAATTAAATTCTCTCCAAGTGGAAAATTATCAAAAGGCCCTCAAAAATTTGTGGGTTTAGAAGAAATTAGTTTTATGAGGTCCTCCATCAAAGGAGAAGTCAAATTTTCAAGAAAAATTAAACCTTTGGACCATGTTGGTTGAGTTAAGGATAAATTTTCATGGAAAAAGGGTTGGAAAATATTTTTTGGACTGAGATCAAGGTTTTCATCAGCAAATTCGAATTTTTTCCAGATCAAGGGACAAGATTTAATTTTGGCGTGGATTAAGCAGCGACGAGGTGTTATTTTCCACTTTGAGGGTTTTGATCCTATCATTATCTATATAAGGAAGCTATTGAGCTCCTCATTGTATCATATTTTCCTCAAAAAATCATTCGATGTATTGAGCTAAGCTCTGCTGGAATATTTTTAATAAAAAGTCTTTGGGGTTTCAATTCAAGGTGTCTCTCGCTTGATGATTCATGGTATATGCTGAATGGGTTCATTGCTCTAATTTTATGCTTTAACTGAAGATTATTGTTTCATAGCCAGTGGTTGGACTATCTATTAGCAAAAGTTTCTTGCTTTAGGTTTTGGGTTAGAGTAAACACATTGAAGTTGGTAGATCTAACAGGTATCTCTAGATCTCTAGTCTATATCTGTGAATTGAATCCCTATGAAGCTAATGATCTATCGTTCGAGTGTGTAGATATTTTCAGGTGATTCAACCCTTGGGGAAAACCCAAGATCATGGACTTTGAGGTGACCACACCTTGTGTAGACTTTGAAGTTATCTAATGATTTGCTGTGTAGAGTTTGGATTGGTATATCAAAATACAAATTATTTTTCACACTTATTTCCAAAATTTACTTGGGCTATAACGTTTTATTTTCTAACTAGAGCTTGATTTCAATTTTTTTTTTAACTGGAACGGGTATGTTTTATTCATGATTTGGTTGGGTCAGAGCCTAATCAACCCTTGTTACACAGTATTGCCTTTCATCTTAATACATCTTGATGTACTCTGTATCTCGAGTTAAGGAACACTTGAATGGATAATGCTATTGTCATTGATGTTAAGTTCGCCCGATGCAAGAAGGTAGCCTTTGTTTGCCATTATATTCGCTTCACTATTCAAGCTTCTGAGGATGTGGAAAATTTGGAAGGATTCAAAGTCCTGCAGAATGATCTTTAACCTTTTCAGAGACTTGTTGAGTGTGGCATTGTTGAACTGGTCCTGCAGATTGATCTTCTTGATGAGGATTTCTGAGTCTCCAAATGCTTGACAATCTTTGATGCCTCTATCTCGGACAAGTTGGCAGGCTTTTGTGAGACCAAGAAGTTCTGCCTGGTTATTTGTATGGTGACCAAGCCCCCAGCTGAAGCAGTCTTTTCTAGAGCTGTCCGGGGAGTAGATGACTCCACCAGCGCCCGCTGCCCCGGGATTTCCCTTGGAGGCACCGTCGAAGAAAATTGTAGTTTTGAATTGATTCCTCCACCAAAGATGGAAATTGGCTTCTGGTTCTCTTAATCTCCAGTGTGGGTTGGGAAGGGGGAGGGTCAGAGATTTGCCTTTGGGGAGAGGGCTAAGATGATTCAACCAACTCTTTTCAGAAGGGAGGAGTGAAGAATCTGATTTTTGCGACTGCTGAAGGACAGATTCTAGAAGTAGAGATTTTGCTTTAGCAGTGATTTTTGCAGGGAAGCAAGGAGTATTATTGAATGTCAAGTCGTTCCGGGCGAGCCAGATTTCCCAACACACGAATTTAGGGATAGAGAGCCAGATGTGATACCAAAGAGAGTTGCTGGGGATGGAATTAGGATAGGTTTGAAACCATGAGGAGTAAAGATCAGCCACAGTACATTGCTGGGGAGAATTAACTTGCAGTTCGAGGAGTGTTATTTTTCAAACTTCTTTGGCAAAAACGCAGTCTATGAAAAGATGAGAGGCTGTCTCTCCAACATTTCTGCACATCACGCATCTATGAGGTCCAACAATGTTTCTTTTTAACAAGTTGTCCCCTGTCAACAATTTGTTATGCATGAGGATCCAGAAAAAGAAATTGACTTTCGGGAGCCCTGAAGAATTCCAAACCTGTTTCCACATACTGGGAGAATGAATTCTGTCTTTTTTTGGCTGCAGAGCGTTGTATCCTGATGTAGAGGTATAAGTGCCGGTGTCTCCCCAGCCCCAGCTATTTGAACTGTCACGATGGATGGGCGCAACATTAGAGAGGAGCGATTTTAGCATTGCCAGCTATGGGAGAAGATGCTCCGGAAGAATTGGGAAGCCCTAGTCCTGCCAATTCCCTTTGCTATCCCACTCTGCTATGTCAATTAGCTTACGATACCCTGCAACAAGAAGCCAGCATCGGAGGTCACGAATTTCATCATGGGAATTAAGAGGAGCGAAATTCATTATGCGGTCTTCCCACAAGTAAATTTTTTTTCCATTGCCTGGAATACGGTAGAGGTGAATCTTGAAGCGACTGATATTGTTTCTGCAAAGGTTCCAGGTTAACGTGCCAGGGGAGGTGTTGTCAACTGATAATTGCTTGAGAGAGACCCCCTGCGCATATTTTTTCCTGAGCGTATCGCTGACTGGATGTGTAGGGTCGGAATAGATTTTCCAGAGAAGCTTGCAGCCGAGTGCGAGATTGGAGAGAGCAGGATCTCTTATTTGGAGTCCTCCATCCGCTGTTGGGCGTTTTACTAGATCCCAGTTTGCCAAGTTCAGTTTTCTTTGATTGCCTTTGCCCCCTTGCGAGAGAAAGTCTCGCAGAAGGCAAGAAATTTGCTCCATGATGTATTTCGGAGCAAGGAGGAAAGAGGCTTGGTAGATAGGAAGGGCGGATAACACATATTTTATTAAGATTGTTTTTCCTCCCTTTTTGAGCCAGTACCCTCCCCAGGAGGCGATCTTGGATTTGATCTTGCTGATGATACCTTGCCACAGGATTTGATCTTGCTGATGATACCTTGCCACAGTGTTCTGTTGTTAACTTCGGAAGTGAGAGGTAGGCGAAGATATTTGATGCTGTCCCAATCGGCATAGCCCTCGAAGCCTAGGATCTGGGCTATACTGTTCAGATTGCCTTGATCCACATTCCATCCGTAGATCGAGCTCTTTCTATCATTTATCAGTGCTCCTGAGGCTCTGCAGTAGCTTTTTAGGACAGAGTCAAAGGATTTAGCTATTCTCGTAGAGGCACCGCCAAGAAGGAGGGAGTCATCTACAAAGAGAGCATGGTTTATAGGCTTTTGGGCATTAGAAGTACGAATTCCGGGGAGACCACCAGAATTCATTTCTGCAGAAAGCTCTCTGCTGAGGGAATCCGCCATTAGTATATACAAGAAAGGAGATAACGGGCAACCTTGCCTCAAGCCACGCTGAGCTTGGAAGAAGGATGCTGGCTGGCCATTAACTAGAGGAGCAATCCAAGGATTTTCAATACAGGCTTTGATTAGATTGATGAACTGAACAGGGAAGCCGAAGGATCGGAGGACTTGGAAGAGGAAGGAGTGATTGACCCTGTCGAAGGCATTGGCCATGTCGACCTTGATCAAAATCCCCTTCTCTTTCCTCAATTTACTGGAGTGGATAGCTTCCTGGACTTGAATGCCATTATCCAAGATATGTCTGCCTTTGACAAACCGCCCTTGAGGGTTGGAGATTAATTTTTCAAGCAGGGGTTTGACTCTGTTTGCAAGGATTTTGGCCAAGATCTTGTAGGAAGCGTTACAAAGAGAAATGGCCCTGAATCTGCTAAAAGTTTCTAGATTGACCTCTTTTGGAATTAAGGCTTGGAAGGTTGAATTGATGCCTCCCCCAACCTTGGCTTTACTGAAGAAACCTTGTATCATTTTCAACAAATCTGTTTTGATGATGTTCCAACAGACTTTGTAAAAATGTATAGAGAAACCATCTGGCCCAGGGGCCTTATCTGATTCCATTGCCCATATTACTTTGATAATTTCTTCTTCAGATAGAGGTTTCAGGAGAGCTTGATTGTCCTCATGATTAATGAGATGAGGGATATTAGAAAGAAGGTCTTCAGTGTCCTCTATGTTGCCTTCATTCCCATGCCCATAGAGGTTTTTGAAATGATTTTCAACTGCTGATTTAATTTGGTCAAACTTTTTGCAGATATGACCTTCTTCATTTTTGATCTCAGTAATATGGTTGCGAGATAGTTGGGCTTTGTACTGTCGATGGAAGAACGAAGTGTTTCGGTCTGCTGCCTTGAGCCATAGACTACGAGATTTGAGCCTCCAATACTCTTCTTCCCGTCTGAAAGAGCGATGGGTGTTGCTTTGGAGTGCAGCGTCTTTATTTAGAATTTCCGGAGTAATATGTAGGTATTCTATTCCCATTTGCAGAGTTTCCAACGAGTGAACAGCTTCATTTCTCTGTTGAGTAGGGTTTTTAGATGGATTCCTTAGCCACTCTTTTAAAGCTTTTTTTGTATCTTTTAATTTTTGTTCCCACACATAACTGGGGGATCCATTGATGGGATTGTCCCAGGCTGATTGAACAATGTCAAGAAAACCTTCTTTTTCAATCCAGAGAGGGCTGAATTTAAAGGGGATTGGGCCCAGGTCTTCCTCAGGAACCATAAGAAGTTGAATTGGCTTATGGTCTGAGGTGAGTTTGGGGAGGATTTTTGTGGAGATAAGTAGATTTTCCAATAGCAAGGAGCTTTGAATCAGGAATCTGTCCAACCGTGCAGAAATGTGGTCAGTCCCAGTTCGATTATTGGTCCAAGTGTATGTGCCTCTTACAGGTGCGAAATCAAGAAGGTCCCTCTGCTGCATTAGTTCTTCAACCAAAGGCAGCAGTTGGTCTCTGGTGCTGTTTCCCCCCCTTTTTTCTTTTGGCTTCATGACAATATTGAGATCTCCGGCCAGAATGATGTTGTTGTGGGAGTGAAGGTCTAAAAAGTTGGAGAGAGAGTTCCAACATTCTCTTTTTTCAGCATAAAAGACAGGAACATAGAGATTGAATAAGGCTATAGTTAACTTACTTTTAAGGTGCTTGAGCTCAGTGTAGATCCAGTGCTGGGTCTCATGTGAGTTAAGCAGATGGGAGTGATCGTCAGTCCAGAGTGTTGCAACTCCTCCTGAGGATCCTCTCGAGCTGATTGCTTTGCCTGCATTCTTTTTCCATTTTGACTTGCTGATTTCCATGAGGGCTTGCCCTTCTATTTTAGTCTCTTGGAGCAAGAGGATATCTGTGGGTTCTATTTTCGTTAGATCTTTGACGACTTCGATTTTTGGTTGGGTCTCCAGACCTCTGCAGTTCCAAGAGACTATACGCATTATTTACCTGGTGAGGGGTTTGGGAGGCCTCCCTTAGAAGGTCTTGCTCTTGTATTTCTCCCGATAGACATTTCTATTGTGGATTGGCTGCCTTGCATTTTTAGATGTTCTGCTTCTTCTTCCCTTACTACTTTGTGAGGCTTCCTGCCTGCCCTCTTCGAGGGTCTCTCATAGATCTCATCCTTTGAGGAGTCGGAGGGTTCTGCCGCTTTTTTCTTTGTTATATCTGCATACGAAGGGATGGAGGGGCTACCCTGAGAGACACCAGGTGAGGCAGCTCCGCCTCCTTCTTTGTTTGGTTGAGGGATGTCATTCTGTGCCGGGGTAATTAGATCTGCTTCTGGAGGATCTGGAGGGGAGCTTCCATTGGGGTTTGGATTCTCATCCAGGGCATGGGGGATCCTCTTTTCATTTCTTTGATCTTCAGTATTGTTCCAGTTTGTAGGCCCTTTCCCTTGTGCTTTTGCATGGCCAGCTTTTTGGATTGTGGTCCACTGCTCTCCCTTCGACTTGTCACTCTGATCTTCGGCTTTTTTCTTGCAATATCTCGCAAAATGCCCATAGCCATGGCAATGTCTACATTTGAAGGGTAGTTGCTCATAATCCAGTTCTTGGATATGAGACCATCCACCAACTGTGAGTTTTATTGCTTCTGGTAGTCCTTCTTCAAGATCTACTTCCACGCATATTCGAGCACAGGTATACTGATCTTTCCTCGCAGCCTGGTCGATATATTTTCCAAGGGAGTTGCCAATGATTTGGAGCGATTTTTGGTTCCAACAGTGCTGGGGTAGATGGGGAAGTCGCACCCATACTGGGACAGCAGTGGGCACATCTTGTGTCGGATCGAAATCCGGCGACCATTTGTTTAGATATAAACCTTGTGGCCCCATGAAATAAGGCCCATTCCTGAAGATGAGACTTTGGTCCTCAGCAGATTCAAACATGAACACGAAGAAGCCTTTGCCTACAAAGTAAGATTTGATGCCTTGATCAATGGGGACCAGTTTCTCTTAATCCAGTCTTCAACCGATTTGGGCGAGGGCCAGAGGCCTGTGAACTGTCCTATGAGTCCTTTGTCCACTAGGTTCAGAGTAGATCGGCAAGTTTCTTCCTCAGGGAGGGCCACCGAGGTTCTACTGTCCTTTTTTTTTACGAATTTCTGTTGCTATGCCGTTGGGGGCCGTTTGCAGCACGCAACCACCATTTTATGGAATTCACGGACTTCTGGAGGAAGGGGGAGGGGCTCTGAGCCCCCCTCATAGGCCATGGTAGTATGGAGGGCCGTAAGAGTGCAGCTGTGGACATGCGCAGCGCAAGAGCTCAGGAGAGCTAGGTCACGCGGCTAGAGCCTCGAATCACTTTGTAGCTTGATTTCAATTTTAAATAGTGTAGATAATTTGGAAATTATTTCGCAAATGATTTCTAACCCTTGTATATTATTTATTGTATTTTGTATATAACATTGTAGGGTTTTGGGGTTTTATTTCCATTTTTTTTTCTAGAATGGGATTGGCTCTATTTATTTAGCTTGCAAGTGTGAAGGCTCAAGGACTCCAAGGATAAATTTGATTGTGAAGAGCCTTAGTCCTTTCCTAGCATAGGCGGTTAGGGTTTTAGGGCATAGAGGCCTAAGGAGGAGCAGTCCAAGGAAAAGATCGAGGTCGTTCAGGGTTTCAGGCTTGATCTAGGGCCTAGAGGCCTAGATCTAGCATACCCACCTCTCCAAGCTTCAAAGCCTAGCCTAGAAGAGGAGGCTGCTACCCCTTGGAGGGATTTTTCTCTGAAAATTTATGGTTTTTGTGTCATTTGCTAACATCAAAAACTTATTGTAGGTGTATCTTGTGGGTTTCCATTATTGATTTGGGCTTTAAAGATCATTTTTGTGCTTATTTGAGGCAACCACATGGTTTAGAGGGCTAATCTGCCCTAGCCACAGGGATTTATAGCCCTTGAGGGCTTGGCCACAAACCTAATCAACGAAGAAACCCTAGCCGCAAGCCTAACTAACCCTTGTATATTATTTATTGTATTTTGTATATAACATTGTAGGGTTTTGGGGTTTTATTTCCATTTTTTTTTCTAGAATGGGATTGGCTCTATTTATTTAGCTTGCAAGTGTGAAGGCTCAAGGACTCCAAGGATAAATTTGATTGTGAAGAGCCTTAGTCCTTTCCTAGCATAGGCGGTTAGGGTTTTAGGGCATAGAGGCCTAAGGAGGAGCAGTCCAAGGAAAAGATCGAGGTCGTTCAGGGTTTCAGGCTTGATCTAGGGCCTAGAGGCCTAGATCTAGCATACCCACCTCTCCAAGCTTCAAAGCCTAGCCTAGAAGAGGAGGCTGCTACCCCTTGGAGGGATTTTTCTCTGAAAATTTATGGTTTTTGTGTCATTTGCTAACATCAAAAACTTATTGTAGGTGTATCTTGTGGGTTTCCATTATTGATTTGGGCTTTAAAGATCATTTTTGTGCTTATTTGAGGCAACCACATGGTTTAGAGGGCTAATCTGCCCTAGCCACATGGATTTATAGCCCTTGAGGGCTTGGCCACAAACCTAATCAACGAAGAAACCCTAGCCGCAAGCCTAACTAAGCCTTGGAGACTAGGCCGCAAGGGTTTTTAGGGTGTTGCACTTGCTCAATTTTTTTCCCTAATCTTTCTTTTGTTGCAGACCTAAAGGCATTGATCTCAAGTTTTTTCAAGTGATTTTCATTGTTAATTTGCCTTTGGGAATTTTCTGAGTCATTAGGGCTTGAACTGAATTTATTTTTTGGTTAAATTGTGTTTGCAGGCCCTAATTCGCTTGGAAGAAGGGTTAGAGGGATGATGTCATCATATCTTAACCATCTAAGGCTATCCAACCCTAGCCATTTAGGCCTCTTGCTCACTAGACCGCAAGCCTCATTGGGCTTCCTAGCCCTCACTGGAGCCCATTGATGGTTAGATCCATCGCACAAATTTGTTTTAAGGCTGATCCATTATTTGCGTATGTGTTTGGGTTAACAATTTGTGGTTGCAGTGGCCCAAAATGTTTGCTGCTTGTGTTTCAACCTAACCCTTTGTAAGTGCAAGCATTGGAGGAGTGACTTCTCTCTTGGGTATCCCCAAACTTGGCATAGGCCACTAGGCCTAAGGTTTTGCATCTCTTATCCCCGTCCCTCTCTTTTCACTGTTAGAATTTGCATCAGATCTGAAGTATTAACAACAGTGGCATAACTGACATAAGTGGTGGCACAAAATCATTTAGAAAAGGGTCCTAAATTTAATCTAAACAACCTGAAGGTCCTAAAAGTTATTCCATAATTGTTTAAAGTTTTGCCATTGGAATAGTGACTGTATTCAGGTGGATTTTGGGACTGATACTGTGCAATTTGTGGGCTGATCTTTAACAGTGATATAGTGCAGAAGGAACTCTTGGATATCCTAAGTTACATTGGTGTCTTAACAAGAGCCTTCCTTTGCTTTTCTTACATTTCTTTTTGCATCATCACAAAACATTGCATTGGCATTAGAGTATCTATCTCATTGCAATTTGTTAAAGTGCTGGTTGCATTTTGCATATTGCATTTCTGCATTATTATTGCACTTTGCATAGCATATCTTAGGTATTCCCTTTGGCATACCAACCCTTGCATTGTCAATGTATCTCTTTGCATTCTTGGCATCTCATTTTTTGTAATTGGATTAGTTTTTATTAAAGATGACTGTTAACAATATCATATTTCCTTTTGCTCAAGAAAAAAATGCATCTCTCTCTTGTATCTAATTGGTTCATAACATAGGTAATGAAAAGATATGGTCTCTAATTGCTAAGTAAGATATGGTCTCATTATTGTGCTCCGAGTTTATCTTACAACAAAAATCTAATAAGCATCTTGGGTAATTGGAATTGCTATTATGGTTTCATTGAGTTAAATTGTTTTCTAAAGTGCTCTATTAATTGCTTTTGTCATCTTGTGTTAAATATCGTTGTGAGCATCTTAATTTCAAGCAATTTGATCTTGATTGGAGCATTTAATATATCTATAATTTCATTGAAGCAATCTCTCATATGTTCCACTTTCATTCTAGGACTAGAAGTGCATTTCTAAAATTTACCTCCAAGCATAGGCTTGGTTGAAAGAAAGATAGGACCACCTTCTTCACACAATTTGAGGAGTCTAGACCCTCATTCGTAGTTAACATAGGTGACCTTGCAGTTCTCTCGTGGGCAATCCCTTGTAGGAATGAAGGCAACTAGGTGGTGAGAACCTCACCAGAGGTATCATTAATGAGGTCTTAGTCTCCTTCCTTTGGGCTTCTCTCAACAACTTGTGTTCGAGACTAGTTTCAATTGAGTTGAGAGGAAGGATTCATGTAGACTAGGCATCTAATTAAATTTAACCAAGATCCTACATCACACATTAGATCTAGGTCTTGCACTTCATTTAGGATAGAATTTGCATCTCGCAACAACTGTTCATCCGATGACTTGGAATATTAATCTATATTGATAAAGTAATTAACTTAAAGGAACTGGTCTCTAATTCTAATATTGAAGAATCTAATCAAATCGTGCTTAATAATCTCACTTGCCATTTAATTTTAACTGAAGTCGCTAGGCCGTTTAGTTGTGTTTCCTTGACTTGTTGGTTCCCAACAAGTTGTTCATCATCTCATCCATAGGGACTACTTCCTTTAGCCTGCATTTAGGAGACAACTTAAATGTGTTAAAATTTCACTACTGAAATTCTATTGCAACATCTGGAATCAATTCTTCTAGCTATAAATTAATTTAGCAGTTTATTGCTACGACAACAATGAATTAATCACACCACAATATTCACAAAAAAAATACCGCGGAAGATAAACTGGAAACTGAGAAAATACTGACACTCACACAAAAATGTGGCACTGCTATTTTTGGACAAAAATCCTGAAAAACCAAACTTGGGAAAACTGGTGCAGTAGCTGAGGGTTTTTATTATTAAGAAATAGGGAGAAATTCCTTATCGCCAAACTTGCGAATATATCCAATCGAAATACTCGCAAAATTTCTCTGAGGGAAATTAACCTCTCCGAGCAAATCCTGTCTCTTGAGTGCCTCAGAAAAGCTAGCTGTCCAATCAGCTTTGTGTAGGCCCTGTGTTGCCGTAGTGCAGTGGTTAAAATTGGCAACTAGGACCAAACTCCACCTTGGACAACTCATATGATGGAGATTATATTTTTATTGGATTCCTTTTTTCAAGAGGTGCAAGATTGATCTAAATATCATCTTGTTCGGACAAGCAAAAGTGTGTTTTTGAATTTATTATTCACTCATGTGCAAATTGTCAAGGTCGGCCTCAGTCAAATGTAGGCTCATAAAACCCAACAAATGTGTCTCCACACCCTCAATGAATTGTATAAATAAGAGTGACCCTCTCCTCATTTTGGACATCAACCCACATCACATCAATCATCTCTCTCCTCTCCTTATTGGTTCGTACAACCTGAAACGACTCTCTCTATACCTTGTACGTGTGAAACAAGAGGTCGAATTACAGTACGAACTACAAGTCGAATAACAGAGAAACAGGTCGGTGTTGACCAGTGTTGACCAAGGGTCAAATCACCTCCTTTGACTGTGATTTGAAGGCAGAAATTTCGATTTTAGGAGGCCACATTTATTGGCATAAGTTTTGAAGCAGTTTGATTAGTTTGACTTCAACGTTGACTTCAGGGTTTGACCGCATAATTACAACAACATTTGATTAGGTTTGACTGGACTGTTTTGGGTTTACTTTCTCTCTCTTGGAAGGTCGAATTTGTCTGTAGTTGACTGAGCTTCTTGGAGGAGTCACTTTGACCAACATTGACTTTTTGGTTAGGGCTACAGTTGACTACTGATTTTGACAACACTGTTTTGGGCAAGTTATTTTGATATATGTACTCTCTTTCTCTTTGCTGAACTATTGAAGAATAATAAGAAGAATTGATCAAAGGGTTTTCCCCACGTTGGGGTTTTTCCCTGGCATCCGCCAAATATTGTGTCCTCTTGTCTTGGCTTGTCTTCTGCATTTTGTTTATGTTCTATCTGCATTTACTATAAATGTGATTAAGTTAAAGTGTTTGCTAAATTGATATTGGGCTAATAAGGAATATTGAAGTAAATTGTGCTTAAGCATAGAACATACCATTGTTATCTAAAATTAACATGGTATCAAAGCCCAGGTGAAGACAAAGCCCAATCAAGAGTGAGAAAAGCAATCACCAAGATCTGTTGGACAAGGATAAAGACTCAATGGCTTCCTCATCTTACTTCAAATTTGAGGACAAGTTCAATGATAAATCTGATTATCATGCATGGAAAATGTCTCTAGACTTGACTTTGGAAGAGAATGATGACATGGACTGTGCATGGAAAAATTGTGGAGCCACCTTCAAATGCACCGGCTGCCACAAAGTCAAAGTACAAGAAAGGTGAGTTTAAAGCTAAGAATAACATCAAGGATTCCATTCAAAAACATTTGGTTGCTTACATTTTTGAGTTTGACACATCTAAGGAGATGTATGACAAGTTGGTGAGTATGTTCAAAGCTAGCAATGCAAATCAAATCCTCTTTCTTAAGGACAAGCTGAAGGATATAAAGATGGATAGAGGGGAATCCATCCAATCCTAATTCATGAGGATTACCGAAATAAAAAATGATCTTCTATCTATTGGAGAAGTTGTTGCTGACCGCGAGCTCACTCTTTTTTTCCTTGGAGGTCTTCCTCGAGCATGGGATGTATTCAATACGACTATCCTCAACAATGACAAGATTCCAGGTGTTGATGAACTATTGACTAGATGCTCTCAAGAAGAAACAAGGATGTTGGAGAGAGACAAGCCCTCAAATGGAAATGATCCCACTGCATTCTCAACTCATGCGAAAAGGAAGAACAATGCTGGTCCAAAGAAACAAGGTCAAGGAAGGCATGGATTCAAAGAAGGAAGAAAGGAAGATGCTTCAATTGTAGCAGGGTTGGCCACTATGCTAGAGAGTGTCCTAATAAAAGGGATACACCACAGGATGATGATAACAACAACAACCACAACAATTTCAAGGGCAACAACAATCAAAGGAATAACGGGTTCAACAACAAAGGAAAGAGAAATGCTCTCGCTGCACATGGAAATGGTCGACCTCCCAAGAGATTGAGAAACTCCAGGTATGAGGAAAGTTAACTAATGTTGTAGATAAGCAAAGAGAATTTTATCTTATTTCTGCCCTCACTACTGCCTCTCCTCTGGACACATTGGATAATTGGTTGATTGATAATGGTGCCTCAAGGCACTTCACTGGGTATAAAGAGGCCCTCTCAAATTTGATTGAAAAGGAGACTAACTTGGAGATCATACTTGGAGACAATGCCACCGACCCCGTGAAAGGGATAGGGAGTGTTACTCTTCATTTGGATAAGGATCAATTCCTTCATATACAAGATGTATTATATGTACTTGACTTGAAAAAGAACTTTGTATCTATTTCTGCGATGGAAGACAAAGGTTTCAAGCTAGCATTCATTGATGGAAAGGTACGCATTTGGCAAAGAAACTTCAAAGATGCTTTTACACTTGGATTTAGTGTTGAAGGTCCTTATCAGGTTGGAGGAAGTCCCTTGTGAGCTATGACTTGCGACACTTCTCTTCAATTCGAATTATGGCACCAGAGGTTTGCTCTCCTTCATTTTAAAGCTCTACCTGATGCAAGAAAGATGGTCACAGGTATGCCCAAATTCAAAGTAGATCATGAAGGTTTTTTTCAGGGTTGTGCCGAAGGGAAACATACAAAGGGACCATTCCCCTCAAGTGATAGCAAGACTATCGAAATTCTTCAATTGATTCATTATGATTTATCTGGTATGTTACCTTTAACATCTTTGGGGGGATATTTGTACTATGCTATTTTTGTGGAAGACTTCTCTCGCAAAACTTGGATCTATTTCTTGAAAAAGAAGGACAAAGTGTTCAATTGGTTTCGCTCTTTCAAAGCCTTGGTTGAAAATGAAACAGGGAAGAAGATCAAAATATTGAGGACTGATAATGGAACCGAATATGAGTCAATTGAGTTCAATGACTATTGTAGAGAAGCTGACATTAAGAGGGAGACCACTACTGCTTATACTCCTGAACAAAATGGAGTTCTTGAAAGGAAGAATCAAACCATCATAGAAGCCACTTGTGCCATTCTTCATGACCAAGGCCTATCGAAGTTTTTATGGGGAAAAGCTTCCAACACTGCCGTGTATGTTCAAAGTAGATGCCCACATCAAGCACAAGACTTCAAGACTTCGGAAGAAGTTTTCCCTGGTTAGAAACCTGATGTTTCTCACTAAAGAATTTTTGGTTGTCCTATATATTTTCATTTGCTGAAAGAGAAGAGAAGCAAGCTGGATGCATATGGGAAGAAAGGAACATTTGTGGGTTACATTGAAACCTCAAATGCTTATAGAATCTATATGCCTGGTAAAAGGGAAGTGGAAATAAGTCATGATGTCACCTTCGATGAAGATGTTGCCCTTGGTAGGGTATAGACCTTCGTACTCTAAGGAAAGACGATAATGAAGATGTAGGAAAGCCGGAAGAACTGACAGATGAACCGATGCCTGATGTTGAAGGTCCAATGGATCCCATTGATCCACCTCCTAGTGAGCCCTCTTCCTCAAAAAGGAGACCCTCATGACTCAAAGACACTCTCGAAGATGCTGAGAGACACATTGCACCGAGGGGGACATTTCATGAAAGTAAGTAGCCGAACAGGTACCAAGGGTACTTAGCTGCCATGAGCACCATTGTTCAATCTGAGCCTTGCACGTTCGAAGAAGACGTGAAGCACCAAGTTTGGAAGCATGCGATGAACGAAGAGTATGAGTCGATCATGAAGAATGATGTTTGGGATGTGGTTCCTAGACCTAAGGACCAGTCTGTACTAGGCTGGGATGGCGAAGAAGTGTACATACTTCGTCAGTCGGTCCACCGCCACGTAAATACAGTGCTTGCCCTGTATAGTGGGAAACTCGGTAATGAAATCCATGGATATACTCTCCCACTTCCCCTTCAGAATAGGAAGAAGCCGGAATAAACCTGCTGGTTGTGACAACTCACCCTTGTTCCGCTGGCATGTCTCACACTCCCTGATATGTCGCAAAACAATATCCTTGAGGCCCTTCCATGCAAACCTCTCTCGGATGGCCCTGTAAGTGTTGGTGTACCCCTGATGTCCGACCAACGGTGAATCATGGACAACTTGTAGTATCTTCTCCCTCAACTTGGAGTTGGCCACCAAGTAGATCTGGTCCCTATAATATATCACCTCGTTCATCACCCGATACTTGTTGTCAGTCACCACCCCCTCAAGGACCTCACATGCAAACCGGTCCTTGGAATACTCCATTAACGACTAAGCTCTCTAGTCTGGAGCAATGCTCATCAATGAAAGGGTAGCTGGTCTCCTAGACAATGCATCCACCACTACGTTGTGCTTCCCTTTGACATACTCTATGTCAAAATCATATGCCTCGAGCTTGCTCACCCATTTCTGCTACCTCTCTTGTAGCTGCTTCTGCTCCAAAAAGAATTTGAGGCTGTTGTGATTAGTCCTCACTCGAAACCTGTTCCCCACCAAGTACTGTTGGAACTTAGCTAACGCATGCATAATGGCCATCATCTCCTTGTCGTAGATGGGGTACAATCTCTCATCAGGCAGTAGCTTCCGACTCTCGAAAGCTACGAGGTGCCCTCCCTGCATCAACACGACCCCCACTCCTTCTAAGTTCTGATGCATCACACTCGAAGATGAATGACTATGCAAAATTAAGAAGTGCTAGCACTCGACAACTTCTCATCACCCTTTTGAGGCGATCAAAAGCCTCCTGCGCTGTGGTGGTCCATGCAAATGCCCCTTTCTTGGTCAGATTAGTAAGGGGCACTGCCAACTGTGAGAAGCCCTTCACAAACTTCCGGTAATATGTGCAAATCCCCATGAACCCTCTCAGCTCTATCACATTCCTGGGCTCTGGCCAATCCCGAATTGCCTTGATCTTCTCCTCATGCACACGCACTCCATCAACCCCGATGCTGTGCCCCAGATAAATCATCTTGGTCAGCCCAAACTCACACTTCGACAACTTGGCATAGAACTGCTGCTCCTCTAGGATACGCAACACTGCCTCCACATGCTCTAGGTGTTCCTCCCAGGTCCGACTGTAAATCAGTATGTCGTCAAAGAACACCAATAGAAACTTCCTCAGCTGGCCACATAATATGTGGTTCATACAAGACTGGAAAGTGGTCGGAGCATTGGTTAGCCCAAAGGGCATCACCAAGAACTCAAAGTGCCCATAGTGGCACCTGAAAGCTGTCTTAGGGACATCCTTGCCCCTCACCCGAATCTGATGGTACCCTGATTGTAGATCAATCTTTGAGAAGAACTTGGCTCCCCTCAGCTCATCCACCAACTCATCTATGCATGGGATGGGGTAGCTGTTCTTCAAGGTCTTCTTGTTAAGGGCCCTGTAATCAATGCACATCTGTAGGGTCCCGTCCTTCTTCTTCACCAGAACAACTGATGAAGCAAAAGGGTTAGAGCTAGGCCTGATGTGTCCCAATGCCAAGAGCTCATGGATTACTCTCTCTATCTCATCCTGGTAGGCTATAGGATGCCTATAGGGATTAGTGATCACTGCCTGTACTCCAGGCTCCAACTTAATGGTGTGCTCTAATCCTCGGTCAGGTGGCTGGTCGGGTGGTATATCTCCAAATACTATGGGGTATCGGTCAAGGATGGCCTGAATCTCCAGATGCGGTGGCTTGGTCACACCCTCAACCTCAGAGATCCTCAACTCCACAACCCACTCAATATCTACATGCCTCAAGTCAACCTCCATCCTGTGAGCTGAGACTATCTGTGGTGGGTAGGAGCATATACCCCTCAACAACACTGGTTTACCATCACGATCCAAGAACTCCATCTCCAACTTCCTCCAATCAGTGGTGACTCTGCCAAGTGTGTAGAGCCACTGGACTCCCAACACTACGTTGGTGTCTGGAATGTCAACCACAAAGAAGTGGTCTGTCATGGAGTAGTTCCCCATGGTCACGGTCAGAGACGGGACATAGCGAGTGCATTGCCCCTCAAAAATTCGTGTGTCCAAAAGAAATTAGTTTTATGAGGTTCTCAATCAAAGGAAAAGTTAAATTTTCAAGAAAAATTAAACCTTTGGACCATGGTGGCTGAGTCAAGGATCATTTTTCAAAGAAAAAAATTTAGAAAAATTATTTTTTGGACCAAGATCAAGATCGTAATCAACAAATTCGAATTTTTTCCAGATCAAGGGACAAGATTTAATTTTGGCATGGATCAAGCAACAATTAGCCGTTATTTTCCACTTGGAGGGGTTTGATCCTCTGATTATCTATATAAGGAGCTATTAAGTTCGTCATTGTATCATGTACTCATCAGAAAATCATTTGATGTACTAAGCTAAGCTCTACTGGAATATTTTTAATAAAAAGTCTTTGTGGTTTCAATTCAAGGTGTCTCTCGCTTGACGATTGCACCAAATGAAACCTTTTCTCATTGTTTTTCCCTCTTGCCATAAGAATTTTCAGATAAGGGCACGTATTTGGTTTACCACACATTTAAGGTTAGAATGCTAGAACGCTGATATATTGGAAGTGATGATAACTAATTTTATCATTATTGTTCGTCCTGCAGAATTGAGCCACTGTGCCCCCCATGCCCTCATTTTATTTTTGATCTTCTGAAGGACCTTGCTCTAATCCTTTGAGCTCGACGCTCCCAATGATGTGGGAATTCCTAGATATTTGAAGTGTCTCCGCCCAATTCTTGCTTGGAATTTGAGGTAGAGCAGTTCCGACCAAATAATTGGCTTTTCTTTTTTATTCACTAACCCCCCCTGATAGATCCAGGTAGGAGTCTGTCACTCTTTTGACACAAGCTGCAATTATTTTTGATGCCCCCACCAAGAAGGGTATCATCTGCAAACTGGGAATGATTAACCTCTTTAATGTTTCTAGCAATGTTGAGGCCCATCAATCGACCTTCCCTTCATGCCAATTACAAATTCCTGCTCAAGCTCTCAATGACCAGAATATGTAACAATGGGGAGAGAGGGCACCCCTACTTGAGACCCTTGGAGGCAGTGAAAAAACTGGAGGGTTTACCATTGATGAGGGGAGCGATCCAAGGGGAAGCTATGCATGCCTTTATACATCTAATAAATTCTTTACTAAAACCAAGCTTTTCCATGACTGAAAAAAGGAAAAGGTGTCTTACCCGATCAAATGCATTGGTCGTATCCAACTTGATGGAAATGCCTGGCTTGCCTCTCTCCTTGCTTGAGTGCATGGCCTCTTGCGCTAATATGACGTTGTCCAGTATTTGCCGATGCTGCATGAATCTCCCTTCATTTTCTGCTTTTATTGTAGGTAGTATCTTCCTTAATTTGTTTTCCATGACCTTTGTGAGGATTTTCTACGTCATGTTACATAATGAGATTGGCCTAAAATGAGAGGAATTGGTGGGCTTGGATTCATTGGGAATCAAGGTGAGGAAGGAGGAGTTTGTATTTCCACCCAATGTGTCTTTTCCCCCGGACAAGTTAATTATTTGCATAAGTTCCTTTTCGATTAGCGACGAGAAGGATAATTAGGAACTTATTGTAAAGCTATCCGAACAGGGGGCTTTGTCCGGATCTAATGACTAGACTGCCTCAACTACTTCTTCCTCATCTACCTGCTTAGTGAGTTTCTGATTTTCCAAATTCGAGACTATAGTTGGAATACAAGAAAGAACGTCCCATACTTTTGCCTGTTCGACCTCTTTGCCTTTAGTATATAATGCTTGAAAGTGTAAAACAACTTCTTGATTTAACTCAACAAAAGGGGTTATTTTAGATCTTCCTTCAGGGACTATTTCTTTGACTTGGTTGCGAATTTCCCTCCTTATCCTTAAGGGACGAGGAAAAGAGGTGAAGGGAGAAATGGTTTTTCAAGTTAAAGGTGATCACCAAGGATTTAAGACCAACACCTATCAATTGGGAGAATTGGAGTCAAATATGATCTTAATATGGCAACTCGCTCTTCAAGGAGACCTAGAAGCAACTTCACTACCTTTAATGAAGTAGCTTCACAACACTTCTAGATATTTATACATCAATGACAATTGTTAATGGAATTTCAAGGATACATGTGCAACGAATCCCCTAGGAACATTCGTTCATTCATTATCTATGATTAACACATGTAAAATTTCCTAATAGTTTCAATGTTTAGACAATATTTCATCAATTAGGGCACATTAATAGCCATAAAACAATATTCCATGGATTAGACATTAATTAGAATCATAAATATAGCATTAAATAACACTTACAAGACAATGAAGAACATAACCATCCTTCACAAATTCCAAAAAGAAGCTCCAATAGAGATAGTGAAATTATCCGAACATAAAAATTCATCCAAATCATCCAAATTCGTCCTCAAATTGTAGGTTCGAAATTCTCTAAGAGAGATATCGAAAATCCAAAGTGTGATGGGTATAATGAGACTAGGCCTCATCTATTTATACATGAGTTATGAGTTCAAAAATTAAAAGATGAAGCCCCTCCAATGCCTAAAATGTCAAGTAACCCACCCATGGTTACAAGCCAACCATGATAGCTCAATAAATCAAATCGAATTGCCCTCTTAAGCCCATGCAAAGCTAACGTCATCAATGCCTGGAGGCCTTGAGGGTAAACGTTGAGGCCTCATGTGCTAAGAATGAGAGAGAGTTCCTATAAAATGATGATGAAGAGGTGGAGGCCCTCTATATGCTGCAAAACATCTCCAAACCCCTATTTGGGCTATGTGGGCTCTAAATGGGTCTCATGTGTCTCCAATTGGCTCAAGATCAAGTCGAGGCTCCATCAATGACGACTAGAAGATGACACATGTCCTCCCATGTCTCCCTAGGAAAGACATAATTCTCCTTTGGGCCCTAGAATAACTTCCAAGTGTCGGGTGTAATGTGTAGCCGACTGGGTGATGTGGTCCAAGTGTATTATCATCTCTGAATAACTGGGGCACGAGCAAGCAAATGGTGGTGCTGAAGAAGCCCATGGTGTGGCAATCAATGCTCTGCATGGATGGACGCCCAAGGCTCTCAATGCTCACCCTACAAATGCCATTGTGATCCTCTGAAGGGCTTGGATCCCGTATAGGGAGGCCAAGTCCAAGATGAAAACCCACTTGAAATATTGTATAAGATCCAATGCGTCTCCTCACCCTCCAATATAATGATTCATTAGTGCAATTGAGTAAATAAACTTGCTAATCAAGGGAAGAAATTGACACTTCATATTGGGTTTCCCTTCCAAATTCGGGGCTTTGAACATGTCCTAATGTTACCTTTCCGGGTAGGAGAGGTTAATGAAGGACCCTATTTGGTGGTTTCAACCTCTAAGGGAGTGACAGGGCCAAGGTACACCCTTCAAATGGCAGGTGTCATGTGAAATTATGATGGAACATAGTGGGGACAAAGGGAAGGCTCCAAGCCGCATGCCATGGTACAAGGGTAGCTATGATGAGGAAATCCCACACCTTAGGTGTATGAATGTAGGAGGGAGCAATCATGGTACATGAGTTACCTTGGCCTTTGTTTTTCCACTCTTCTTCATTTGCCTTTTGCTTTTTATTGATTTTACTGCTCGAAGCTCAAGGGGATGAGAGCATGATGTGTAAGATATAGCAATGATTAACCCCTTAAAGTGGGGTAGTTTATCTCCCACCAATGGTAGAGACATTCATGGGTTCCTTAATGATGTAAGGGGCACTCATAGGGGCCCTAGGAACCAGGGTGATGCCCATAATGATAGGGGTAGAGCTCATGGTTGGCTTTTGCCCACATGCTAAATTTTATTGTCCGGGCCATCTTTTGCATTTTGTGGTACATTTTGTGTTGTATGTGGCCATATTATGTTTTTATCTTTTTTTTTCGCTGCATCAACCTCCGGGGCATCGTTCTAGGCCTGACCCAAGGTGTGGACAAGGGGAAGGGGACGCTAACATCTTGTGGACCGAATGAAAAAATGTGGACTCAGATAGGGAGAATGTGAAAAAGTGCTCGTAATTGAGCGGAGGGGAGTGAAATATATGGTGTTGGGAAGCGGGACCATGCAACCAAAATGAGGGTTTCCCATGTAGTGCCATTCCTAAAGCTAATAGCCAATAACGAAGATCCCACAGGACTAGGATTCATGATTAGCTCCTAGTTAAGGTAATTGAACAAGAGTACAATCAAACCCCTTCTTTCATCCAAGTAGCCCAATAATCCGTGCCCAAGTGTGCCCAAGAAAAACAAGCATACACCTAATTACATAATGAAAATTCATACATTTGGGGTTGGATGGCCCATCTTCAAACATACGATCATGGCAAATGAGCAAGGGTGCACGATGGCTGGCTCAGATGGCGGAGAAAAGTAGCACATCAAAGCTTTCAGCTGGCTGCAAGGGGCTGGTGGCCGTCGGCTGAAGACAAATCTAGGAGAAAATTTCTCCTATGGGGTCAGCCACTGGTGGTGGGTAACTGGCCTTATTTTCAGCAGGTGAAACAGAATGGTTGATCACTTTGGTTGTGATTAGTTAATCCTTGTAGCAATCATTTGTACCTTGACAAAAGTTGGAGGGGCCTGCTCCCACATTTGTTTCATAATTGCAGGATGAAATGTTGGCCCTAAATGAATCACCTTGATTTTTGAGGTATACCAACGCTTGAGTGTAACAATACATGGTATATACGAAATTGAGCTACTATGTCAAGTTGTTTGCTCAAGTGATCACAGCTGTGTTACTGCAGATTGGTCAATGTTAGTGTTACCCTGTGATGGAGTATTGTCATGGTGAAATGCTGAAATAATAAAATATTGTCCAATTTTTCTGAAAGAAATTTAGAGAGTTGTGAATACCTGAATGCTGAATGCTGAATGCAATACTGGCAATAAAACAGTTTCCCAATGTATTTTTTCTGTCTCTGATAACGAGCGGTATTGTCAAATTGATCAATCAAGAAGATATTGTGTAATGGAAAATGTTGAGAAATAAGAGTGATAGGTGTCTCGTTGCAAACTAAAGGCAAATGAAATTGATAAAGCAAAGGCTCTCAGTAGAATGAGAATGCAGAAGAACAACACTCATCATTCTTCAATTAATTGCAGAAGAACAACACTCATCATTCTTCAATGGACATGCAATTAAGATGCCTAATATTCCTTATTTTCAAAGTGTTTATGCCAACAAAATGTAAAAAAGGGGTTAATGGTGCATTACCTTCATCCAATTATTTCGTACCAACAATTTGAGGCTGTAAACTTGAATGTTTGATTTTCCATAAATTTTCTTATTGAATAATATATATACGCAGAATAATGATGTTACAGTGAGTTTTGCTGCTTGTTCTCTACAAATACTGATCATTCCTCTATTTGTGACCATGATCATATTATTTTGGAAAGGTAGTTCTATTGGAAAGCCTTGAAGCTATTAGAGAATGAAGAATAATTTTAGGAAGAGCAAGGTCTTTCGGTCATTGCACCTCAATAGGAAGTTCTCATTCTTATACTTGCTCAATGATATTGAAGGCATAAATTCCAACAGAATGCATTGTAGGGTTTTGGGTTAATCATTTTTCTTGGTACACATACATGAGAATCAATTGACCAAAATGAAAATTCTGGGAAAACTATTGATAAAATTCGTTGTTGCTCTTGAATGGACAATTCTCAACTGTAAAACAGTGAAGGCACCTATTTAAGTACACAGGTGCCACTTTAAGACAGTTAGGTTAGGACATATCAAGGAGAATGACATAGTAGCAGAGAACTTAAAGGTCAGGCATGGGCTTAGCAAAGGAAAACATGACAATGTAACAGCAGTGGACATGAAGGGAGGAGAGACACTTGCTAAAGCATGGGGAAGGTGAATGAGAGGATTCTATGGCGATAGATTCTCCGAGTGGCGTAGGTGTAGCTTCACAGCAAGCGTTGAAAACCTTCAACCCTAATTTTTCAGTTTACTGATATACAATGAAATTTCTATATGAGTATTAGACTAGTAGTAACCCTAGATAAGTTACTTTGTTGCTGATGTATCTGCTGATTCTGATCAGCTAGGTGTTTATGATTTAGTTTTTGTGTCTTCTTAAGAACGTTCATTTCAGGCAGCATATAGCACCCCTTTTCTTTTTCTGACTTTAGTTATTCTGTCTTTTATCAAGAGTCCTAAATTTTTTTACTTTATATGTTTTGTGACTTGCCAATTGGCTGTAATAGAAATATTTTGTGCATGACTTTAAATTTGGTTCCTTGAAGGGTCATGGGTGCAGCTGCACTCCGTAAGTATGTTAGCAGCTTAGGAGGAATTGGTTCATCTCCTGGTATAAGCACAGGTGCTTCATATGCTCCCAAGGAGTACAATAAAGAAGTTCTGCCAGAGAAGGTGAGAGCCCTGAACTTTCTTTTTGTCAATGAAAGTGAAAGCTTATATGAACTCTTATATAGTGAGTTTCTTGAGCCATAATTACTTGAAGAAATAATACTTTTAGTAGCTATGTTTGTCTTAGTCCAAGATTATGCACTTTTGGAGTTTTACAATTTAGCCTTCCTAACATAATGAAAGCATAAGTTTTCCTGGAATAAATTTGGAACACCTACACGTTATATCACTCTTTGTAATTGCAATTCTTGTGTGCTATTTATCCTGTCTACAAATTTCTGATGTGCCTTCTGTCACTTGTCTGTTTTTTCTGCTTTTACCCACTTTTTTGCCCTGTCTTTTTTTCCCTTGACTGTAAATTTCAAAGTTCTGAAATATATTACAATATATTATATCATCAGTGTATACAAATTGTAATAGAGATCAAAGTGTTCGATCCTCAGCTTGATAATGTGCTTATTAGTTGCAAGCTCTTTCTGCATCATTGTTTTCAACCTATGTTATTTTAGATTCTGAAGAATCTGAACCCAGTAACCTGGCTTACTTATTTTCTAACAGATTATCTCAGATCTACTGAATAAGAGCATGACTGGGATCTTAACATAAACAAAAATATTTAGCAGAAGCAAATAACACAACCAATCTCAATCACATAAGAACACAATATTCTTCCCAATCAACAGTTGTTCATTAAAAATAACTTCAGAGCCTACTTGGGCTCCCTTACTAGGAAAATGGCCCTATGAGGAAATTACATACAACAATAATCCTGGATCTGATCTAGCTGATCAAGCCCTAGATCTGTCCTGGATCTCCCTTGCTGCTCTTTGCATCTTTCTCGAACCCATCACACTTGAATGGAAGTACTTCTCCACCACTGATATATCCCTCTCACTGTGTTGTTCTCAAGATGTCTTGTGTGTCTTCTCCCTTGGCCTAGTCTTTCGTTTATAAACTTGAGTTATGACTGAATCCACAACCCTAATCTCCAAAATGATTTACGGTTGAGATTAGATCTTACCTTGAGATTGACAATTGAGATTCATCTAATTTACTAATGCAAAAACCTTTGCATTTCATTAGACAACTCACTTTATTTTATAAATTGAAGTTACTTTAATCACTAAAGTAATTGCTAAGGTTAAGGGTGTATTAGGCGACCTCTGCCCGCCTAGACACTTAAGCCTGTGTAGAAGTACCCTCCTGAGCTACAAACGTCAACATGGTATGCCATCCTTTGGCAGACCTACAAAGCCCCTTCTCACCTTTGTAGTAGGATCCTGCACATGAAACTCATGTGCATCTTCTGCTTCTACATCCTAGAGTTGTGTCTACCATGTATATAGTTGAAAGTCTCTACGCATATATACTTCATCTTATCTACTCTTTTAGTGGTAGGTCTGCTAAATTTTATGGAGTGGATGAAGCTATAAAAAAACCAATGATTTCCAATACCTGTGAGGGCAACATATGGCACTAGGAAATCAGACAAATTGATACATGGGATATGCTATGCCTGCATGCTGAACAAGCGTCCAGACACATGACACATGACGGCTTGTGTCCAACCAGTGAGCATTTTCTGTCCCAACATGTTGGGAATGAAAAGTGAGTCCATGGGAGAGAAAATCTCTTTAGAAAATGGATATCTCCCTCCTTTATTCTTTCACACCTTCAGGAATTGCTCAAATATTCTGCAAGTAGAGAGTGAAATTTGAAAAGATTGCAGGAGATTGGTGCATTTAATCTGTGCCACTTTCTCCCTGAGTTTGTAATTTCCCCTGTACCAACAATGTGTGCCTACAACATTGTTCATTTTCATTCATACAGCTAAATTCATGGCTCAATTATAAGAAGGGCTGTTGCTAGAGGTCAGAGGAAAGGGAAAAGTATTGGCATTGGTGCTACCCCTTCTCCTGCAAGTCCATCCATTGACGTCACTGCTCCATCTATTGGAAATGGAGCTCCCTTTTCTGCAAATAACCCTACTTACAATGAGAAAGCAAAATCAAGAAAGAAAATATTCATTGTGGAAATATGTTAACAAGAAAGCAAGGGCATGAGAGAAAGCTTGTTGACGAAGGAGCTTTTGTTTGGACATGTAATTTCTACAATGTCGAATTCAAGAGTACCTACTTCTAAGTTAAGGGCCAATTGTTGGTTCTCAATGATAGAGGAAGTGGTGGATGTCCAAGCGTGTCTTTCAGCCAATGGAAAGGCATGGCATGTAGGATTCTGTTGATTTTTAATGTACCTTGGACAAGTGGTTTCCCATGGGTTAGTATATACCGAGGGAAAAGTGTCCAAAATAATTCTTTTCCTAAGTGTGACTTTATAAAGTGAAAGTGACTTTATAAATGGTAAACTCAATATTAAATTATAAAGTGAAAGTGACTTTATAAGTGGTAAAGTCAATGTTAAATTATAAAGTTAAAAGTGACTTTAGACATAAAGTACAAGGTGGGTACTTTATTTAATGGGTGAGTTAAAAAATAGAAAGTGAGAATTAAATGCACATTTATTCTCATCCCTTGATCTAAATGAATCTGAGCCATTAGATCTTAGGGTTGCCCAAAAGTCATTTAGGGAAACAAAAGGGGGAAAAGAAAAGAGAAACTACATTCATTCATTCTTCATGAGCAGATTGGAGAAAGAAGGCTGAGAGCTGGAGAAAAGTTTTGAAAGAGAAATTTGTTGCAACAAGTTGAAGGAGTGATTTCTAGGCAAAGCTGGGCATGGAAATCAAGGCATAGAAGACAACATAAGGTACAATACGAATATCATTTAATGCTGTGAGCTGCACGTAGTTCGAGAGCAATTTTTGAGCAATTTTTTTTTTTTAAAATCCGTATAGTCTATACGGAATCCGTACAATACAGTATGCGTCAGTACAATATTTTTTCAGCTTCAAGTGTGCACGAAAATTGAGGCAAAGTGGGCACAATTTTTAAGGAGTTTTGGGCTGAAGAGATAAGTTGTATTTTGCTGTTTTTGTTTTGTCTGCAAATGTATTTTCCTGAACTTGAAAGATAAATAAATTTGAAGAGCTCTCTAACAGGTTTCCTCGGAGAAGATTGAAGGGGTTTTGCTTGGGTCTAAGTTGACGAAAAATTTGTGTGTATTTTTTTATGTGTTGCTGGTCTGTTTATGTCCATATTTATTTTCAGCATGTGTTGACAGTCCTATGTGTTCTAATCTGAAATTTTCATTTCCATAATTCTATATGTTGAATGTAAGTTTATGGGAAAGAGCATTTAACTGAATGGGAGTGAAAAGGTGAAATTAAAACTGAGTTGGGATTGCAGGAAAATTTTTAGTCATCAAATTTCAACATGGTATCAAAGCTACAGGTTGAAAATTGCAGTTTGAACAACATACATTAGTTTGGGACAACAAACAGTGGTTTGGACCAGTGTTTTAAAACTTGGACTCGGACTCTGACTTGATATCGACTCAGCCTGTTCGGTTTCAATGACTTAGTCTTTTTAAAAAATACATTAAATATTATTTTTTTTTTATAAAAAAACATAATTTTAAAGATTTTCATTCATGTTTCCAAACACAAAGCATTACAATATAGACAAACGACAACATATGATCAAATTAGGCTCATGAATATATCTATTATATCAAAATTGCACCCAGTGCACTGTCCAATATATGATGATGATATAGAGATTAGAACAAAAAACATAACCAAGGAGGCTCTAAATGGCCTCTACAACAAAACATGAATAGTCACTATTGCTAGACATCTGACGAGGCAATATCCTCTGCCTCAAACTCTGAAGCAGAGGGGGAAACCGCTCGCTCATCCTTCTCTGAATCAACATCCTCAACTAGAACTGTAGCACGTTGAGCCTGAGGTAAATGAGTTATGCGCTTCCGTCGTGGCTAACTAGAGGAAGTGCCTACGGCTGCAACTAGAGGACTTGGGACTGAGCCTACTACTAGTGGATCTGCATTGAGCATAGCCTCTACCTGTGTATCGAAGTCTATCCCCACACCAATATCCTCATCAGAGTCAAACTCTGGTGGACAAGTCACCACTACCCAATCTGATGTTGGATCAATATCCTCCAACACAATGGGATCTGAATCAGGTCTTTTGTTCAATAATTGGTTGTGTCTTAGTTGGAGGTTGTACTGGACATACACTAGATCATTTAACTGTTTTTGCTCCAAATAGTTTCTCTTCTTTGTGTGAATCCTCTCAAAGACAGACCAATTGCACTCACACCCAGAAGCACTGCAAGTTTGACTCAAAATGCGGATTGCAAACCTCTGCAATTTAGGACGATGGCTACCAAATGCCTCCCACCATTATGCTGCAAAAAACATAGTTGTGTAATGAGTTTCAGTTATCTCAACAAATTATATCCAACTTTGAAATTATAAACAATTATACAAAATAATAAAATATGAATTTGAAAATTGAAATTCTTTGTTTACTTGGCTCATCTGATTCCCTTGCAATCCTTGCAAGGTTCTTGCTAAAGGTACCTGTGGCTTGGATGAACACAGTGATCTGATTGTGTATCAACAATTGGCCACTCTCTGTGGGGATCATGTGATCAATGCAGTCAATCAATCCATATCTAACCTCCCCAGTCAAAGCTCTTCCTTCCTGAGCTTTATAATGATACCTTGGGTTCAGAAAATACCCAACTGCATATATAGGGGATGGAGTTGATTGTTCCATCTTTGATCAATGATTGCCCAAATGGGCCCATACTTATCCACTCTGTCCTTGTATGCTGCCCTTATTTGCTCCTTTGCTTGATCCATAGCTTCATAAATGAAGCCCATAGCCAATCTTTCCCCATCCACCAACCACAACACCTTAACCAGTGGCTCAACAAGTTTCACAACCTATGCTGCCTTTTTCCAAAATATTTCTTCATGAACTTTCTTTTTCACATCTTTGCCATTCTCTTTGCGAGCCCACTGACATTCATTCCATTCATCACTGGAAAACAACTTTTGCAAGTTTCTATGTTGGGAAAGCATAGATTGCAATGTCAAAAAATGTGTTGCAAATCTAGTAATAGTAGGTCTAATAATTTCCTTTCCCTCTGTGTGTTTCCTCATCAGGTTCAGAATCCATGAGTGATTGTAAATATATTTTGTGATGCTGTTGGCATGCTCTATAGTGTTCTTGATCCAATCTATTTTACCAATATCCTCAAGCATGAGGTCTATGCAATGTGCAACACATGGGGTCCAAAAGATGGTTGGGTGTTTTTCCTCTAATAATTTACAAACAAGAACATAGTTAGAGGCATTGTCTGTGATGATTTGAACAACATTTGCCACCCCCACCTCTTGAACAACCTCCTCCAAAAGCTGAAACAACAAGTGTCCATCTTTCACCCTATCATATGAATCAACCGATCTTAGAAACATGGTTCCCCGTGGGCAAAAGACAAGAAAGTTTATGATGGTACGGTTCCTCTGATCAGTTCATCCATCTGACATATTGGTACATCCTGTATGTGCCCATGAGTTTTTGAATTCTTTCTAATATTCATCAATGGACACAATCTCTTTTTGCAAAAGAGATCCTCTTAACTCATTCATAGTAGGGCCTTTGAAGCCCTTTCTAGCAGCATATATGGCATCAAACATAGGTTCATAATGTGGTGAATGAGAAGCATTGAAGGGAATATCAACATCATACCACCATCTAGCAAAATGTAATCACAAGCAGTTTCTCTTAATTCTTTTTTCCAATGCTGATCTAAAATGGGTTGCACTTGACCTCTACTTGTAGGACTAGGACCATGTGCACTATCAGAGGGAGAAGAGGGTGTGAAAAAACTTTTGAAAGTACCCTTATTTCTCATAGCGCCCTTACCCTTATTTTGAATAGACTCCATAGAGGGAGGAACATAGTGCAAGGGATAGATGAAGAACCCTCATAATCAAAGGTTGGGTTGGAAGCCATCATGTGTTGTATATTTCTCGTCCTCCCAATTTCAGCTTCTTTTTTTTTACCTAGCTTTGTCTTCCTCAAACTTTTGAAATTGATCTCTCAACTCCTTCCTAATTTCCCCAATTTCTTCTATTGGTGCTTCACATGGAGTAATTTGGCCTCTAAGACCAGCCAAGTGTAGTTTCAGTCTATGAATGCCCCTTCCACTCCCCTTAATTTTTGTCTTACAAAATTTGCAATGCATTTGATCATCAACCATTTCAGCATATGCCCAAGCAACGTCTTTCATTCTAGGGGCCATTTTGGACTGAGTTTTTGACTTGGAAAGGAAAGGTTGAAATTTGAAAATGAAAAAAAAAAAAAAAAACTATTCATTCTATGTTCATTTATTTCACAAAAAAATATGTTTTCCATTTTCAGATTTGCAAAAAAAAATAAAACAAGCAAAGGCATATTTTAGAAGGGAAAAAAAATACATCTAGGCTGTAGCTTCCTCAATGCAGCTCCAACAAACCAACTTCTCAATGCTGCTCCAAAGCTTGCCCAATAAGCTCCTCACTACTGCTCTAAAGCTTGCCCAAAAGACTCCTCAAGGCTACTCCAAAAACCAACTCCACAACTCTTAACAAATTCCTCACAAATGCTCACTCAAATGCAATGAGATAGATGTGAGGAAATGAGACGGGTTAGGTAGCTTTAATAGGATAGGGTTAGAATGTTCCCTAAAACCCTAACAATAAAGAAAAATCGATTTTGAAGTCCGATTTGGAGGCAAGAAGGGGTCTGCGGCCGGCTTGGATTGGCTCAGTCGGTTTAGCTCGGGCTCGACCGAGTTGGCCGGTTTGTGACCGAACCAGCCGAGACGGTGACCGACTCAGCCTGTTCGGTCACAAACCAGCCTCCAGACCAGTTTTTCTACCGAGTTGGTCCGACCGGGGGTTTGGCTTGGTTGCCTCGGCCGATTCAGAGCCGGTTCGATCGATTTTTAAAACTATGGTTTGGACAACAAACTAAAGTTTTGGACAATAAACTCAAGTTGGACAACAAACTGATATTTTGGGATAACAAGGTGAAATTTCACACAGACTGAACTTTTGGGACAACAAGGTGTGTTGGAAAGTTCATTTCTCCATTTTCTTGGTTTTGTAAATTTTGGACAACAGTCATGACCACGTTATTAAGAATAAAGTACAGACTGGATGGGATATCCAACTATGCCGTTTGGAAAGACAAAATTCAGACAGTGTTTGAGGAGCTAGTAGTTTGGGACATAGTGCGACAAGAGGTTGTACCTCCTACTGTTGCAGATGAACTCGCTGAATTCATGCAAAGGCAAAAAGGATTTTGATGGACAGTCTGAAGGATCATGTGGTTCCTTAGGTGAGAGGAAACACATATCCATATCAGATGTGGACAACTCTAACCACTCTCTATCAGAGTACCAATGAGAGCAGGAAGATGGTACTCAAAGAACAATTGAAGAACATCATGATGACAAAGGCTGAAAGTGTAGTTGGTAGGGTCAAACAGGTACGTGATGATTTGACTGCTATTGGTGAGGTAGTTTCACCCATAGAGTTTGTTAGGATGGCCGTAGCGGGACTTCCTAAGTCTTGGGAGGTCTTTGGAGATACTGTTACCTATAGGGAGAATCTTCTCAATTGGGACAAATTCTGGGATGATTGTGTGCAGCATGAGATACATAAGACTGGCAGTGGTGGGGTGAAGATAGCAAATGAGGAGGATGTAGCCTTGATAGCCAGGGGGAAGAACAAAGGGAAGACCAAGAAAGGGGCCTCATTAGATGGGGCTAAGGGAAAGGAGAAGAAGAAGAATAAAGATACGGATATGTCTAAAGTCAAATGTCGGGCATGTCAGAAGATGGGACACTATGCTACTGCGTGTTTTGAGAGGAAAAACAAGGGGAAGAAGGGTACTGTAGCTTCAGCAGAGGCGGAGCAGTTTGCTTCACAGTTTGACAGGGACTTTGCATTTATTACTTCTACATCTAGTAGGAGTACATCATCCGATGTGTGGTACATAGACAGCGGGGCATCCCTCCATATGACAGGTGCACTGGAATTCTTTTCAGAGCTTGCAGAGAGGGCACTTGATATTGAGATTGTACTAGTTGATGATTGCACTATGAGAGCTGTTGGTGTGGGGACTGTGACCTTTGAGAGGGAACGTTTTTCTCCTTTGAAGGTCATGAATGTTTTGTATGTTCCGGGGATGAAGAAGAACTTGATTTCACTATCTGCTATGGAGGAGAAGGGGTTTGATGTCACTTTATCAGGAGGGCAGGTATCGATGCATCCCAGGGGAGCTTCCATCACTTCGGCCAAAGTGATTGGAGTATGCTCTGGGAAAATATATAGGTTCAGTTTTCAGTCGGTGGGAGCATTGGTGAATAGGACATCTCGTAGCACTCACACTAGTACCACTAGGAGTAGAGACTTGTGTGAGTTATGGCACCGGAGGATGGCCCATATGCATGATGGAGCTTTGAGAGTTCTGAGGGAGATCACTACTGGAGTTCTTGATTTCAGTGTCGAGCATTATGAGGTTTGCAGAGGGTGTGCTTTGGGAAAGTACACCAAGTTACCATTCCCAGCGAGCGACAACAGATCTACAGGTATACTAGACTTGATTCATACTGATGTTAGTGGTCGTATGTCTCATGTGCCTTTGGGTGGTTATGAGTATTATCATTATGTTATATTCATTGATGACTACTGTAGGAGGACTTGGATATATTTCCTGAGGACCAAGGGTGAGGCCTTCAGTCACTTTAAAGAGTTCAAAGCTCTTGTGGAAAAGTGGACAAGTAGGAAGATTCTGGTCTTGAGGTCAAACATCTGTGCACAGGATGGCATTAGGAGAGAATTCACG
The DNA here is from genome assembly GCA_034641835.2 of Pinus albicaulis. NCBI lineage: Eukaryota > Viridiplantae > Streptophyta > Pinopsida > Pinales > Pinaceae > Pinus > Pinus albicaulis. The sequence goes on from CM076573.1 coordinate 926,638,181, forward strand.
TTTCCTTACAACCCCCAGTAGAATGGGGTGTCTGAAAGGAAGAACAAAGCTATTGTTGGGGCTGCTAGAGCGATGATTCATGATCAGGGGTTGCCTTTGTTTTTGTGGGCTGACGCTTGCAATACTGCTGTTTATCTTCAGATCAGGAGACCTCACAGAGTATTGGGGAATATGACTCTGGAGGAGGCTTTCACTGGAGAGAAGCCTCATGTGGGACATCTTCATATCTTTGGATGTCTCACATATTATTATATCCCCAAGGAGTAGAGGATGAAGTTGGAACCCATGGCAGAGAATGGTATCGTTATGGGTTACAATGAGACTTCGAAGGCCTATCAGATCTTCATTCCTTCTAAACAGAGAGTGGTGATTAGGAGGGATGTGAAGTTCGAGGAGGAGAGGGCTTATCGAAGATCACGTGAGTATGATGAGAGAGAGTCACAAACTTCTCCTCAGCAGGGAGGTCAGGTACAGGGAGCAGGACCTCAGGGTTCTGAATTGACTGGTATAGGAGGTACTTCAGTGTTAGTGGCATTAGAGGCACCAAGTCTCCAGTGTCGAGTTCACCGAGCACTTCTTTAGGGAGTCCACTACTACAGAGTTCACATGGCACTTTAGTTGACACAGGCATAGGTTTTTCGAGGACATGTGTTGGTACAGGCACACCAGGGTTAGTTGACAGACCTTCAGGTTCACTAGACTGGGGGGCAGAGGATGTGGTTCCCTATGGGGAAGCTTCTTCAGGGAAGAGGAGGCCCAAGTGGCTTCAAGACACCTTGAAGGAAGCAGAGTCCGTTGGTCCTTCTAAGAGGGTGAACAGGGAGAGAGTGCCACCTGAGCGATTTTGCAGTTATGTAGCCAAGGCTACCAGCATTGTTGACTCTGAGCCTACTAGTTATGAGGAGGCTGCCAACTAGGAGGGATGGAGAGAGGCTATGGTGGAGGGGTATGCCTCTATCATTAAGAACAATGTCTGGGAGGTGGTGCCTAGGCCTGAGGGCAAGTCAGTTGTGACTTCCAGGTGGCTCTACAAGATCATGCATGCTATAAATGGCGGGATTGAGAATTTCAGGGAGAGATTTGTGGCTAGAGGGTTCTCATAGATAGAGGGAGTTGACTATGATGAGACCTTCGCTCTCATAGCTCGGTACACTTCTATCCACTCCCTTATTTCTATTGCTGCAGAAATGGGTTGGCAGATCCATTAGATGGATGTGAAGACTGCATTTCTGAACAAAGTTATAGAGGAGGAGGTGTATGTTGAGCAACAACAGGGCTTTGAGGTACTTGGGCGGGATACCCATGTATGTCGGTTGAGGTGAGCACTCTACGGACTTAAGCAAGCTCTGAGAGCTTGGTATTCCAGGATTGATACTTACTTGCAGCAGATGGGTTTCACGAAGAGTGATGCAGATCCGAACCTATACTACATTGTTGTAAGGGATGATCCGCTTATTCTTGTGCTATATGTTAATGACTTGTTTATTACTGGGGCAAAGAGACTGATTAGTGGTTGCAAGGAGGATCTTGCTATGGAGTTTCAGATGAAGGACATTGGGCTGATGCATTACTTTTTGGGGCTTGAGGTGTGGCAGGAGGAGGGGCATATATTTCTGGGGCAGGGGTAGTATGCTATGGATGTGTTGAGCATATTTCACATAGCAGACTGTAGACCCATGTCTACACCTATGATCACCAACTGGAAGAAGCTTCATGCTTCGGATTCTAGTTTGGTCGATCCCACATTGTATAGGCAGCGTATTGGGTCCTTGATGTATCTGTTCAACACTAGGCTAGATATATGCTTTGCATTGAACACACTAAACCAATTCATGGTTGAGCCGAGGAGGGTGCACTGGGTAGTTGCAAAGCAGATTCTTCGCTACATGCAGGGGACTGTTGATTATGATTTGGACTATAGGCGGGGAGATGGAGTGAGGTTGGTAGGTTACACAGATTTAGATTGGACAGAGTGTGCTTCTGACAGGAAAAACACTTCAAGGTGTTGCTTCGGATTGAGTTCGACAGTTGTGTCGTGGTTCAGTCGAAAGCAAAAGTCAGTTGCTTAGAGCTCTTCGGAGGTCGAGTATATGGCCGCTAGCCAAGCTAGTTTTGAGGCCATTTGGCTTTGCAAGTTATTGTATGGCCCATTTGATCAGGAGTTGAGACCAACGATTAGTCACTGTTATAATTAGAGTTGCATTAAACTCATGGAGAATCCAGTCTTTAATGACAGGTCAAAACACATTGACATCAGATATCATTTCACCAGGGACTATGTTTAGAAGGGGGCAGTGAAGTTGGAGTATATATCGACAGATGAGCAGGTGGCCAATGTTATCACGAAGTCCTTGCCAAGTGGCAAGCATGTCCATTTCAGCACAAGATGGGTGTGGTGAGAAACACTTTCCTCGGTAAGAGGGAGTGTTGATTTTTAATGTACCTTGGACAAGTGGTTTCCCATGGGTTAGTATCTACCTAGGGAAAAGTGTCCAAAATAATTCTTTTCCTAAGTGTGACTTTATAAAGTGAAAATGACTTTATAAATGGTAAACTCAATATTAAATTATAAAGTGAAAGTGACTTTATAAGTGGTAAAGTCAATGTTAAATTATAAAGTGAAAAGTGACTTTAGACATAAAGTACAATGTGGGTACTTTATTTAATGGGTGAGTTAAAAAATAGAAAGTGAGAATTAAATGCACATTTATTCTCATCCCTTGATCTAAATGAATCTGAGCCATTAGATCTTAGGTTTGCCCAAAAGTCATTTAGGGAAACAAAAGGGGGAAAAGAAAAGAGAGACTGCATTCATTCATTCTTTATGAGCAGATTGGAGAAAGGAGGCCGAGAGCTGGAGAAAAGTTCTAAAAGAGAAATTTGTTCTAGCAAGCTGAAGGAGTGATTTCTGGGCAAAGCTGGGCACAAAAATCAAGGCACAAAAGACCTCAGAAGGCACAATACGAACAACATTTAATGCTGTGAGCTGCACGCAGTTTGAGAGCAGTTTTTGAGCAAATTTTTTTTTTGAAATAAAAAATTCGTACAGTTCGTACAGTATAGTTTATGTCAGTACAATATTTTTTTCAGCTTCAAGTGGGCACGAAAATCGAGGCAAAGTGGGCACAATTTTCAAGGACTTTTGGGCTAAAGTGATAAGTTGTATTTTGTTGTTTTGTTTTGTCTGCAAATGTATTTTTCCTGAAATTGTAAGATAAATAAATTTGAATAGCTCTCTAACAGGTTTTCCGCAGTGAAGATTGAAGGGGTTTTCCCTAGGTCTAAGTTGACCAAAAATTTGTGTGTATTTTTTTGTGTTGCTGGTTTGTGTAAGTCCATTTTTATTTTCAGCATGTGTTGACAGTACCATGTGCTTTAATCTGAAAATTTCATTTCCAGAATTCTATATGTTGAATGTAAGTTCATGGGAAAGGGCATTTAACTGAATGGGAGCGATAAGGTGAAATTAAAACTGGGTTGGGATTGCAGGAAAATTTTTAGTCATCAAATTTCAACAGATTCTATTTGCTCGGGGAAGGTGGTAACACGAGGGACACACGATGATCATGATCTTCTCCCATTCTTGAGGAAGCCATCCAATAGAAGTTGGAATCAGGCTGGATTTTATATTGGACCAATAATAGTAGCAGGGATGATGCATGTTGCCAGTGGTGGTCCAATGGACCAGATCTTTGAACAAGCCTTGTGAGAAGAGGTTGATCTTGCCACTGAGCTCTTTTTTGATTTCATTTTTTTTTCATTTAATGTTGCATAGTCTCCTTTTCTTTGAGATGTGATGATTCTATTTGAATGGGCTCCAATCATGTATCTGCCTCCCAGTAATGAGAAGCTTAGAACTGGATTGTTGGTTAAGGAAAGGCAGGAAGTGGATAAACTCCTAGCATCTCACATTAGTTGTCGGTATTGTTGTTGATGAATGGACAGATCCAGTGTGTTGACCACTCATCAATTTTCATGGTATCATCAAGGAATGGATCATTTTTCTGTGACAACTGTGGATGCTCTTGGAAAATACAAGATGCACATTATATGGATGAGTTGTTCATTAAAGTCATTTATGAAGTAGTCTTGTTTCTTGTATGCAAATTATCATAGATAAATTATAATGCACCTATTTGTAAGGCTGTTGACATGATTGTGGAAATTAAATATCCGAAGATGTTTTGGACAACTTTCATTGTTCATTCTTTGAATTTAGCATTCAAATCTATTACTTTGGATGTGACATGGATGTGAGAATTAATTGATGATTCACACAATATCCACAACTTTTTCCAAAGCTATATCAATACCCTCACGATCTATATGGAGTAACAAGAATCTATTGTTGAAGATTGCAGATACTCTGCTTACCTTCTCATTCATCGTGCTTACAAGGTTGAGGGAGTTCAAGGCCACTCTTTGATCTATTGTTATGTATTGGTCTTTTTGGAGAAATTGAGTGAGAATTCCCTAAAAAAGGCAAATGATGTAGTGCTAGACTATGGTTGGTGGGAGAGGGTAAATCTTACCACGAAGGTCATGGAACCCATCATTTATTTGTTGCAGTTTATGAAGACTGACCAACCCATTATAGGAGATTTTTTTCTTTTATTGTGGTGTCTCCATGATTGAGTTTGTGAAGGCCATTATTTTAGAGTATGAGTGTTCTAAGGATAAGACATCATTAGAGGACTTATTTGACAACATATGATAATTCTTGTTTAGCAGGTGGGAGTCAAATTGTACAGCTTTGCATTGCTTGGCTCACTCATTAAGTCTGAAGTACTACAATTGTAAGTGGCTAAATTTTGGGCCTTCTTGTTGATTCCCTTCTCACATGGGCAAAAAGATTCCAGAGGGGAGGAAGATTGCATTGAGTGGGATATATCAGGATAGAGCCACTATTGCTGAGGTGGAGGATGATTTTTTTAGCGTTTTAAACTTGTAATGGGAGATTTAGAGGCTATTATGGAGATAGAGATACATGTTGGTAGCATGCCAGATAAATCTATTTTGTGGGTCTTTTGATGGTTCAATGTGGCCCTATTTTGCCACAGAACAAGATTCTTTCCATCCATCCCTAACTTTGTTCAGTTTTACTTGCAAATTCTAGATAACAGATGATACAAAATCAGCAAGTGATCATAACTGTTGCAATAGCGTATAGTTTGCCCATATAGAGCTAGCTACATGAAAATTAGATTGATAACTGGAAATATAATCATAATAGTGAGAATCAGATTCAGTTGTGATAAAAAGACTGCTGGGAGAAACAAAAATTTTAGCTGATTCTTCATTTTCGTCAACAAAAACTCTGTGGGTGACTGTATCGATCACCTTCGATCTATTATTAATGATGCGAGTTACTTGTTCCTGTCATTTGTAAGTCTCAATGGCATACTCTTCCAAAGACATTATCCTCTTCCTGAATGTTATGTCTATTTCAGCAATCTGCAGGTATCCGTCTCTGAATGATGTCTTTATGGACAATAATTCTTGGTGCAAGGCTTCTAGATTCCTGTAAAATCTCACCATGAACCCGGCCAGGACATCATTAACATTGGATTGAGAATATATTGAAGGGTTGAAACCATTTCTCGGATCTTGTGTGTTTCTGTGATTCTTGAAGGAGAAACAAGATGGTCCTCCCTGTGAAAGAAACCTTGTTCCCTCAGTGTTTTCTTATTGATGTCGCGCAGGAATTTGATTTGAAATTGGCAGAGTAACAGATTCAGAAAACATGCTTGTGATTTCCCTTGTTCTTGATAAATGGAACGGCCATGTCTCCTCCCAATGGCTTGGCTCCTTGATGCCTCCAAATCATTGCTTGATTTCATCTTTCTTCTTGACTGAGAAGTAGAAGGGAGCCTTTGCCTCCCCTCCTTCCCCTTTGCAATTCTTTTGTCTTGCATAGTAATTCTTTCCCTTCATTATTAGTTTTGCAGATTCGTGAATGGTGATCTGTTCAATAGTTTCATAGGGAAACTGAGTGTAGCAGAGAGAGGTGAAGGAGATGAACTTAGCTCACTTTTGACCCAGAACACTCAGTGTGGCAATAGTGGGTAATGGTGATCATGTGAGCAGTTTGCTATTGCTTGCATATTGTTGCTACTGTTCAGCTTGACTTTTGGGTGATAGACACCTTGCTTTGTCATTGCTGTGGACAAGCGTAATTTGCTCTGTGTATTTATATCAGCTTGAGCTGAGAAAGTGTCTCTGATGTGTATTTGTTAATTTTGGGCAACTAGGTCCAAACTCCATGTTCTACTGCTCAGATGATGATGCCAATATTTTTTTTGGATTCCTCTTTTGGAGAGGTGCAAGATCGATCTAAATATCATCTTGATCGGATGAGCAGAACATTTATTTTGAATTTATTCCACTTATGTGCAAGATCGGCCAGAATTGTAATGTAGGCTTGGAGCTCCAACAGATGTGTCACACACCCTCACAGATGGATATATATTGGACAGACTTGGAGTTCTTTTCATCATCCACTCATCACAGACTTCTCTCTTGTGTCTGATTGGTTCGATCATCATTTGGAGGCTTCTCTTATCACACGTGTGGAACAGTAGCTAGGGTTTCTGTTTAGATCTGTCTAGGGTTTCAGCGTAGGATTGACCAGCATTGACTTTGGTCAACGTTTGGTCCATTTGACCTCAAACTCTTCCAAAATTCCGATTTCTGCAGTCTGCATTCTTTGGCACAAAAACCGAGGCTAGACGTTGACCTTTGACCTGCTACGTTGACTTTTTGCTGCTGTTCTGCATTGACCGTTGACTAGACAACGTTGACTTTCATTCACTTTGGGTTGACTTTTGTGGGGCTGTCTTGAGGGTTGTGTGACAGTTCTGGTTGGCTGACCGTGAGGAGACTTTGCTGGTTGAAGCATCCTGTTGACCACCGTAATGCACCATAACACATATATTTTGCTGGTCAGGTTAAGTGAATTTTTGGCTTGTCTTCAGTCAATCTATTGGTATGTTTTATCAACTTTTTACTTTCATGTTTATGTGATTGCTATTTGGTATCTGGTTCAAAGTAAAGTTACATCAAGCATAGAACATCTTCGAAAATTTACATGGTATCAGAGCTAAGGTGAAGACAAAGCCCATGTTTCTGTTAAGAGCAATCACCGAAGAAGTAGCATTTGTCAAGGACCCATGGGCACCTCAAATTATAATGGCTTCAAAGCTGATGATAACTTGACTGGAAAGTCTGACTATCATGCTTGGAAGATGTCTTTGGACTTGGTCTTGGAAGATCAAGATGTCATGGACTATGTGCAAGGAAAAATCCAATGGAACTCAACTTCAAGAAGTTGAGTGGAAACGCTGTTGGGCCCGTGCTAGCAAATCCTACCGAGTATCGACAACTCGTAGGGGCCTTGATGTTCTTAGTGAACATTTGTTCGGACGTATGTTTTGCAGTGAACACTTTGAGTCGACACATGGTTGATTCTCATAACATTCACTGGCTTGGTGCTAAGAAACTCTTGAGATATCTCTGGGGCACGATAGACCATGGGTTGAGATACACTGCCGGGAGTCTGACACTCCATGGATATACTGATGCCGATTGGGCAGTAGTGTGGTGGATCGCAAGAGCACATCTGGATGCTGCTTCACACTTGGTTCTGCTTCAAGCAAGAAGCAGAAGTCGGTGGCTTTCAGCACTGCTGAGGCCGAATACATTGCAGCGTGTCTGGCCTGTTGTGAAGCTATTTGGTTGCGAAAGCTCTTTAGTGAGTTGTTCGGGCATGTGCTAGATACCACCGTTATCCTTTGTGATAACCAGAGGGGGAATCGTTTGTTAGAGAATCTTGTGTTCCACAATCGATCCAAGCATATTGATACCTGGCACCATTTTATCTGGGATATGGTACACCGAGGCTTCGTAAGGCTCGATCATATAGGAACTGATGAGTAGGTTGCAGATATTCTCCCAAAGCCCTTGGGGAAGGTCATGTTCCTAACCTTCTGTGAGAATCTTGGAATCGTGGAATGACCCTATGTTAAGGGTCTTGTTGGAAGATGAGCTTTGGGAGCTCCAGGGGGCTTTGGGGATAGCTTCTTGGAGCTATAAGCAACCACAGGGCTAGGCTTGCCGAACCTTGTTGGTGTGCTTCTGCCCCACTGTGATGATATTGAGTTGGTTTACCTCTCTTGGATCTGTGTGCCATATGCATCCTACCCATGGAGTACCGGACTCATGGGAAGTACCTATCATCTTGGCCGATGAGGTGGGAAATGGGGATAGAGACCGATGGCAAGACCGATGGACGCATTGAAGATTGCCATACTCTCTATGTCTAGGATGGCATGTGTCCAACCACATGAACTGGGATCAAGTCTAGTGAGGTTTCAGACCTCCAACTGACTTCGGGTTAGTATATGACTCTTTTGAGTCCAAGTAAGGTTTTGGACCTCCAACTGACTTCAGGTCAGTTAAACTAACCTCGGGTTAAAATGAGACTCCTTTGAGTCCTATAGAGGTTTCAGACCTCTGAGCTGACTTCAGGTCAACCGGGAGTGATGTCTTTGTGACTCACCATTTGAAATAAAGAAGCCAACAAAGCAAGTTACGGCGGGATGACGCATGATGTTTGGATGGCATAGGTGGATGGAGTTCTCCCTAGTTGAGAGGGAGTGTTAATTTTGGGCAAGTAGGTCCAAACTCCATGTTGTACTGCTCAGATGATGATTCCAATATTTTTATTGGATTCCTCTTTCGGAGAGGTGCAAGATCGATCTAAAGATCATCTTGATCGGATGAGCAGAACATTTATTTTGAATTTATTCCACTTATGTGCAAGGTCGACCAGAATTGTAATGTTGACTTGGAGCCCCAACAGATGTGTCACACACCTTCACAGATGGATATATATTGGACAGACTTTGAGTTCATTTCATCATCCACTCATCACATACTTCTCTCATGTGTCTGATTGGCCCGATCATCATTTGGAGGCTTCTCTTCTCACACGTGTGGAACAACAGCTAGGGTTTCTGTTCAGATCTGTCTAGGGTTTCAACGCAGGTTTGACCAACGTTGACTTTGGTCAACGCTTGGTCCATTTGACCTCGAACTCCACCAAAATTTCGATTTCTGTAGTTCGCATTCTTTGGCACAAAAACTGAGGCTAGACGTTGACCTTTGACCTACTGCGTTGACTTTTTGCTGCTATTCTGCGTTGACTGGACAACGTTGACTTTCGTTGACTTTTGTTGAGATGTCTTGAGGGTTGTGTGACACTTCTGGTTGGCTAACTGTGAGGAGACTTTGCTGGTTGAAGCATTACGTTGACCGCCGCAACGCACCATAACATATATTTTTTGCTGGTCAGGTTAAGTGAATTTTTTACTTGTCTTCTGTCGATCTATTGGTATGTTCTATCAGCGTTTTATTTTCATGTTTATGTGATTGCTATTTGGTATCGGGTTCAAAGTAAAGTTGCATCAAGCATAGAACATCTTCAAAAATTTACAGTATTACTAGGTGGTGTAATATGGTTTAAATCTCCCTCAAGGGTATCATAATTCACCTCCAAGTGTATCTCCAACCCCTTCCATATCATGGTTGAGTTTTGCCCCTACCTGCCTGCAAGAAGGGCTATGTGCTATTTCAACCCATATGCCACCTTTCCAGTTTGTTTTTCTACTAGAGCTTTGAAGTCTTTGAACATGTTGAACGCTTGACTTTTGCTTTTCAAAAATAAAATCCATGTCTTGCGAGAAAAATCATCCACAAAGATTATATAATACAAGTAGCCACCAAGAGAAGTTACAGACATGGGTCCACATAAATCAAAATGTAGAAGATGAAGTACCTGACTGGTTTTGCTTTTCCTTGAAGGGAATGGTCCCTTTACATGCTTTCCACTTGTGCACCCTTGGAAAACTCTATCATGATCCACTCTAATTTCCGACATTCCAGAAACCATCTTTCTCACATGAGGCAATGCTTTATAGTGCATATGAGCGAACCTTCGGTGCCAAAGTTCACATTGATAATAGCTGTCATGAATCAACACATGGATTGGTCTTCCATTGACTTTATAAAGACTTTCAAATCTTGGTCCCGGAGTGAAGGAATCTCTCATTCTAGATCTCATTGGCCAAGTGAGAACTTTTCCATTTATGAAAGAAATTGTCATTGCTTTGTCTTCTAAGGCAAATATAGATACAAGATTCTTTTTCAGACCAGGGACATACAAAAGTTCTTGAAGAGATATAATTTTACCTTGATCCAGATGAAAAGAAACAAAACCAAATCCCTTTATGGGAAATGTAGAGTCATCTCCAAGTATGATTTTCAGATCCGTCTCCCTCTCAACCAAATTTGAGAGAACTTCTTTATAACTAGTAAAGTGTCTTGAAGCGCCACTATCAACCAACCAATTGTCACAAGAATATGTAGGAGAGGAACTAGAAAGAGCAGAAACGAGAAAGTATTGTGATTGTGTTTTAACTGCATTATTATCATACTTTGCATTCCTTGAAGTATTGGAAGAACGATAGCTTTCTTTACGAACAACAAGAGCTTCTCTTCTTCTTTTATAAAAAGATTTGAAGTTGTTGCTATGATTATTGTAGTTGGATCTTGGTGCACTTCTATTTTCTAGAAAATCACAAGCATAATGGCCATGCTTATGGAAGTTGTAGCATTGAACTTTTGATAAGTCTCTGTTCCATTTATAGGAACTGTTGGATCTAGGAGGAGGCTTTCTTGAAAAGTGATGACCTCTTTTCCTTTCTATATCTTGCCTTGGATAACAAAGGCAGTAGGTTCTCGCTCTTCATGCTTGAGGATTCTTCCTGTGGAAATCATTCTAGACTCTTCTTGACTGCACTTTGCTAAGAGCTCATCAAATGTTAGAAACTCATCATTGTTGCTGATGGTAGTAATAAAAGAACCCAAGTTGGAGAAAGACCTCCAAGCGTAATGAACAACAACTCTTTATCAAATACAATTTCACCAACTGTTGACAACTAATCCTTGATTTTTGATATACTAATGAAGTATGCTTGAATGGTCTCTCCTCTGTTCATCTTAATGTCCTTGAATTGATTCTTCAAAGCAAATATTTGACTCAAGTTGTTTACTTGATACATTCTGATCAACTTGTCATACATTTCCTTAGATTTCTTCAACTTGGAGACATAGGTGTTGAGATAGCTTCCAAGAGAATCAAGGATAATCTTCTTAGCCTTGACTTCTCCTTCCTTGAAGCTGACCTTGAGAACAACATTCGAATTTTCCAGTGGTTCTGCTACTTCACCTTCAACATGTTCCAATACATCATGTTCTTCAAGAGTAATATCCAATCTTGCCTTCCATGTGTTGAGAAATCTAGGGTATTAGCATTAGGATATTTCTCTTTATTAGTGACTGTTTGTGAATGCTTTTTATTTCTTTAGATTAGGGTCTTCTTCTTTCTCGTTTATTAGTGTTCTTCTTCATCAAATAATAACCAATGCATGAACATAAAATAGACAAGAGACACAACATGTAGGCTATGAGCCAAGGCCAAAACCTCTCACTCTTTGAGAGGAATTCCCGCACAGATTCTTCTTATCGATATTCCAATTTTCTTATAGAGATTCCAATTGAGGAAGGCCAAGATCAAGACCCCTGACCTAGTAGCCACTCCAATACCAAGACACCACTTCTCCTTTTCTTCTTTGTCCTGCTCAGCACCTGTCAACATCGAGATCTTCTTGCTATCATTATGACGAGATCTCCTTTTTGTGAGACCACCTTGTTGTCAACAACATCGGACCGAATTGCATTGATCATCATCGCTGAGCTCTTCATATCCTCACTGTAGCACTGAGTACATCACCAAGTAGCATCAAGATCTTAGCATTGTACTGAGATCACTGTACCGAGATACATTATCCTGAGATAGAGGTAATGTCATTGTGGTATGTCGAGACTGTGAGTATATCTCAGAGAGGTCCGAGACCTATTCCTGTACTGAAACTCGAGCTCCTCAACTGTAGACATCTGAGCCTTCTTTCAATGATCATACGAACTATGTCTCCTACAATTTGATTAATGATAAGTTAATTGATTTTCCATCAACTATACTTGATTACCAATTGATGCAAGGTGATTTACTATTTTTGGAAAGTCATACTTGAAATGCTAGACATTACTTTCTAATTTTGGAAAGTCACTCCAAAATTGTCAGAAATGAGTCTTTATTTAAGGAAATTCACCCCTGAGCTGGCAATTTTCAACATGTTTTCAATTACTAAAGCATGTTTCTTTCTGTGGTCACCATACTGCTTTAATTCTAGGGGATGTCGGGACCAAATATCTATAGCTCATAGCGGGGAGACATTAGTGACACTAAAAAATGTGTAATATCCCCAATTTTGGATTACCTTGTTGTAATATCCCAAATTGGGAATAGACAGTAATACAAAGCAAATAATCAAAAACTACAACAAATAGAAGCATACAATGAAAACACTGCAAATAAACCAGAACTGCTGAGCCATTTTATTATATTTTTGAAATGAGGGACAAGTACAAGTAGTGCTCAGAATGATAGCACCTTGGCCTGCTCTAGGCAGGCTGAAATGATCTCTCTCTCCCTGCTCAGAAAGTCTGTTCCATCTCTTCTCTGCGTGGCTCCTCCTCTACGCTGTCCTGCTGGAAATGCTGCTGCTGACTGGAAAGGGATTGCGAGAAAGGGTTGTTCTGCTGCTCAGAAAAATCTGAAACTTGGGACCAGACTCTGCAAAAACCCAGAATAACCCGCGAAGGAATTTCGGAAAGGCTGACCTTGGAAAAGCACCCCCTTGGTTTGATTACACACTTCTGCTGGTTACACTAGCCTCTGAGATGAAATGATGGAAAGAAAGGCCTCCAACTACCCAATCAACTCAACTATGGAAGGGCTGATCCCCTCACAAGCCTCTAGACTGAAATCTCACAAGCTTCGTCCTCTCCCGGAGCTGCTCTCCTCCTTGACCGCGTAATCCTCTGAGTGACTGCGCCGCCTTGGGGATGACTATGTAATCCTGGTGGCTAACTCAATGATGCGGGCTCCTCTCCTGAGCGGGCGCTTAAAGTCCCCCGAGGACGATGTTGGGATCTCCACTCGGAGACACCCGTGTGCTAAACAACACTGCAGACTCAGCTAAACAGCTTAAGTGTGCTCTAGTCTTGATAGACAGAAAATCTGAAGATGTATGAATGAATGAGAATCGCTACCTTCATCCCCTTTTTATGCTAATGAGCCTCCAATGTTCCCTTTGGCCCACTAGTGCTGCGCTGTCTCTCTGCCACGTTGTCCCCACACTGCTCTGCGGTGCCTATCCCCATGCTCCCTCTGCGTTCTCCAAGCTGCCACCTCTCTTGCGCTGTCGCTTGGCCTCATGGACCTCGCCTTGCCTTTTAATTATTCTGCCTAAGTGACTTCAGGAAAGTGTTTTATTCTATTGTTGAGTTATGGGTCCCTTCACCCCTTTATTTCCTGCTGAACTTTAGAAAGGCAAAATTTAACAAAAATGAATATTCCAATTAGCTGTCTGCTAATTGGGAATATTACACTGGTGATGTGGTTAGGGGAGATTTCTAGAGATTGTGTTAGCCAGGTCATAGGAGTGGGATTACCCCATTGGTGGCCCAGAAGGGTTTTGGAGGAGTTTTATGGGCTCTGATCGAGATCACTTGCTATATTTCATCACCAGGATTAGTGCCGTATAGTTCGATCTTGGTTCGGTTGCATTCTGACGATCCCCCTATAATGTGGTTATTATCAGGGATAATTTAATTTTTTGCACTTAAGTTGCTATTTGGGGCTGATTATTTGGAGGAACACCTTAATGTAATAGCTTGTTGGAATCGAGACGAAAAGAGCTAGAAGGTAGGATGATAAAAAAGGGGCTTTGGAGTGTCAGTGTGATCATGGTGGTGAACGAAGCATTTTCAAGGGTTAAAAGTGATTTTAATTAGTTAAGAAAAAGTCACTTTATTAAATAAAAGAAGTGAAAAGTGCTTTTATTATTTATTGGAAGAAAAAGGCCAAAAGGGGCAAAAGTCACTTGGAGAAAATAAGAAAACTCACTTGGTGACTTTATCAATTAAAAAATATAAATAATAAGGTGCTTCTAGAAGATTGGAGAAAGATCCCCATAGGAGAAATTTTTTCCTAGTCTTGTCTTGAACCGACAGCTAACAACTCCTGATAGCCATTGGTGTAGCCGATGTCTTGTGCCATTTGATATCTGCTCCTTGAATCGGTTATATGCCCCCTCGCCCATCTGTCGAGAGCATATGTTTGAAGGTGGGGAATCCAACCCTAAAGGTATGTTTTTCATTGTGCTATCAGGTGCTTATGCTTGTTTTTCATTACGCATATTGGGTGTGGATTGTTGGGTGACTTGGAAGAAGGAAGGGTTTTGATTGTAATTTTGTTCTCTCACCTTAAATGGGGGGTTAATCCTTAATCCTAGCCCCGTGGGATCTCACCTTTTGGTCTATGGCTTCAGGAAGGGCATTACATGGGAAACCCTGATTTTGGTAGCGTGATCCTGTTTCCCCATTTCACTTTTTTCACTTCCTTCCACACATTACAAGCCTTATTTCATCATCTTCCCTTTGTGGGTCCACATGACCACTGGGTCTACAAGGCATTAGTATGCCCCGCTCCCCTTGTCCACATGTCTGGGACAAGCCTAGAACTATTGCCTCGGAGGTTGATGCAGCTAAAAGGACGTTAAAAGCATATCCTAGCAAAAAGCAAGAAACAAAAGAAAATAATATCATGGCTGGGACATTCAATATAACACGTGGGAAAAAGCCAAACATGAGCTCTACCCATTCATTATGGCCATCAACCTAGTTCCTAGGGCCCTTGAGTGACCCACACCTCTTTAAGGAACCCATGCACGTCCCAACCACGTCCCAACCCCTGGTGGGCGATAAATTGTCCCAGCTTAAGGGGGTAATAGTTGCTACATATCTCTCATACTGTATGCTTTTATTTCCTAGAGCCCTGAGCAGTAATACAAAGAAAAATAATGAGAAGTTAAAAGGCTAATAATGAAGGGTGGGAAAACAAAGGCCATGGTCACTCATGTATCCATGATTGTTTTCTCCTACATCTCTACACCTAAAAATGTGGACATCCCCCATTATTACCATCCTTGAACCCATGGCATTTGGCTTTGAGACCCTCGTTTCCCCATCCATCTCATCATTATTCACATGATCCCTATCAATTGAAGGATGTACTTTGGACCCGTGTTTCCCCTTAGGGGCTAGGAACACGTAATAGGCTTGTTTATTCGCCACTCCTACCTAGGGAGGTAACACTATTACAAGATTAAAGCCCCAAGTTTGGAAGGAAAGCCCATTATTAAGTCTCATTGTACCCTTGATTAACAAGCTTGGTTCACTTAGATGCACTAATGAATTATTGTACTTGATGGTGAGGAAGCACATTGGATCTTATATATAATTGGTAGGTGGTTTCATCATGGCATGGGCAACTTAACTGAGGTCTAAGCTGACTAGAGGATCATATTGACACTCCTAGTGGATGCGTTGAGAGCCATGGGGCTCCATCATGTGTTAAGGCATCATTCTATGCCATGGGCACCTTCAACACCCTCAGCAGTCTGCTCATTACCCCATATTATTTGCGAGACGATGCACTTGGACCACTGTGCCTCGACCCACTTAGCATTGTATGGCAACTAATTCAAGGCTCGGAGGGGGTTTGTCTCAGCCTTGAGATATGGGAAGGCAAGCACCATCGTTAGAGCCCTCATTATTGGAGCAATACATGATTTTCTATCATCAAGAGACCCATGAGACCAATTTTTGTGTCCCAAACCCAATTTGGGGCTCCACATGATGACTTGCATGGAGACTAATGGGCCATCCCCTTGTTCGAGATTTATAGAGCCCTCTCTCACATTTTGGCACAAAGAGGACTCCACATGGCCCTCCAACGACCCTACATTAGCATGCCGTCATCAATCCGACTAGGATTTGGATGGCTAATTTATAATTTGTGAAAGCTACTTTGTCGGCTTGTGACCAAGGCTTGTTTCTTGCCCATTATTTTAATGTTTTGGGGGCTAATTAGGCTAATTCGACTTAGTGAGGTTCATATTGTTGAAGTTCATTTAGATGATAGAATTTCTTATCATGGTAATTACTTGTGACTTATATTCATTCTTTTCTTAGTTTTTACTTGATTAGTTATGTCATCAAGGAATAACACAATATCAAAATATAGAGAACATAATGCACAATACACAGAAGACGCCAAAAATTGGGCTCTAAGCTATGGAAAAACCCCACAAGGGGGAAAACCCAAACAATCCTCCTCTGATAGAATTAGATCAAAATGAGATATTCAAGTCCAAAACTGCCACCAAAATTCCAAGTCCAACCCTCCTCTAGGTCACCTCGAAAGTCAAAAGTCAACCTAGGTCACACTTGTCTTCCTAAAATTTTGGCCCCTGAAATTTCACGCCTCCTTGAAATATCGCTCTTGAAATTTCAAGCCTGCAATGATCTCTGAAATTCGTCCTTTTCTTCACAGAAATTCCTCCACTTGTGCGAACTCTTTCTCTCCTAGTTTTTCGTCCTTTTCTCCATTGGTTAGGTGTAGAAAATATGTGTGAATGATGATGAATGTATGTCCTTCAAAGTGATCGAATTGTCAACTGAAAAGTGTAAATAGGTTATGTCTTCATAATTATCATTGTACTTGTATCATTATGTATTTTATATAAAAAGAAGAAAAAGAGGAATATTAAATTTTTATTATTGTTTCATTAGTTAAGCATGTTCTTCATGCTTCTAGGGTTTGTTGAATGAAAGTCCTAATTGGACTTCTTGTAATGAAAAAGAGAAAAGAATTTTCAAAATATATTTTGGGTCAATTCACCTCATGATGTCAAGCCAACCCTCTAGGATGACAAGTTGGCTTACTCAAAAGGCGTGTCTTTTCACATGTTAGAACTACTATATATTGGCATACTTCCTCCACAAAAAGTGCAAGCAATTCAGTGCTTTTTGTGGTGAGTTCTGAGGCAAAGAGATGCGAATTTTAGAGGATTGATTCTTGTGAAGAAGTGCAAATTCTTGAGGCTATACTTTTGCCAAGAAATGCGAGTTTCCTAGTTATATGTCTAACATAATGTGAGCTTCTTGTTTTGATATGAAACGATGCAAATTTTCTATGGGAGATAATCTGAAATAAAGTGAAGATGATTTGAAATAAATACAAATTCTTTGTGACAAATGATCCAAGATAAAAGCGACTTTCCTGAGGCATATGAGTTGAAATTGATGTTATCTCATGTGATCAAGATTGATGGATTCTACCATGATGATGCAGAATTTGAAGAGCTTGGGTTGGCATCTTGGAGGTTGGATTCTTGTGTTAGTCTTGGGTCTTGGATTTCTCACTTTGATATGATTCTACAAGAAAATAAGTTGGTTGGGTTTTCCCGCTTGTGGGGTTTTTCCATGGCTTGGAGCCTATATTTTGTGTTCATTGTCTTTTTGGATCTTCATGTTTATGTTAATTGTTTAATGAAAAAGAACATAATGAAAATAATATGAAGCCAACAAACATTCACAAGCAATTATCAAGTAAGATAAATCTAACCTATTATGCAAGCAACACGATTTCTCAACATGGTATCAGAGCTAAGGTGATGGAAAGGTAGTTTGAAGATCACTCTTGTTGGCATATCTCTAAGGCGGTTCGTTGAAGAAACAATGCAAGCTCCCCGTGGCATATATCCTGAATTGTTTGATCTGAATCGTAACAGTGATGCGAAGTTCTATGAATTCGTGGTCTGTGATTTAAGATGAAGTTGTAATAGAACAATAATGCGAGATACATATACTTGGACAATAATGCGAGTTACTAACTGTTGGACAATGATGCGAGATGCCTCTCCTTTTGGATAGTGATCCGAGACACTGTTACTATGACTACTGTTGTAGCTCCTAGAGACAGCCTAGAGTTGTGATAGACCAGTGCCTAGGACATCTTAGCATAGCAAGGAGCATATAATGTAATGTATGAAGTTATTAAACAGCTCTCCTTACCTAAGGCACATAAACAGGGAAAATTAATCTAGAATGGGACCAAACCCTCAGAAACTGACACAGGAAAAGAGATACTGCAGAGGCAAGATGCAGAACTCTAATACAAAAGCAACAGACAATTCAGAGACAGTTTACTGCAAAGCGGGCCGATTCAGAAATACTTCACAGACATAAATTATCAAAAGGTGTATGTAGTGAAAGAAATATTGAGAAGATACTAGTTAACATTGAGCTGATACCCAGATATACAATACCACCATGCATGGGCTTACCAATCTAAGAATCCATACATGATAATAGCATTTTAAAAGCACCCTCCCAGAGCAACTAATATAGTAGAAGTGTGGTTAGCTGACTAATGGAACATAATATCATGCATGAGCCATATTTAAAGCGCTTGACTGATCCAAGTATGGGCATCAACTAGGATGAATCCTTACCAGAAATCAGTGAGCCACTCGCATTCCAAAACATGATACAAGAAGGATGGATGAGATGAAATGATATATTAAATAACATATAAAAGAGAGTTACAGACTGTGAAATACCAAAGACCAGAATCCTCTTTGACAGATAGAACTCCTCCTCACTGAAATCCTATGGGCTCTGAGCCTTCATACAAGAGTTTTACAAACTGTATACAAAAAGCCTTTCACTTCATAATTTTCTGATAAAAATCTGGAACCCTTTCAATGTGTTTCTTCTGGGTTTTTATAGCTGAAAAAGGAGCAGAGGTGGTAGGTGGACAACTAAATGCAGAATTAAAACTTCGAAGAGAAAAGGGCCGAAGCCCATTCTGTTTAAACTCGGCGCATTTATCTCCGGTACTCTCTGGGGGAAAGAATGGTCTTCGTCAGCCTTCCATTTACTTCAGGTATGTCTCTGCTGTACTCTGGCTGCAGTGGTACTCTGTGGTACTATGGGTGAATAAACAAACTGGTAATAAAAATGGAATGGTCTGCCATACCGCATTAACAACTGCTCTGGTAGCTTGGACTGTGTTATGGGCGGAAATCTCTTCACTGGAGCACGGCACAGAGTAAAAACCGTATGGGCGCTTTGTCCTTCCATGGAGAAAAACATCTCTGCTGATGAGGCTGCCCTGATGACTTGGTTTCTGTGCATTGAACTCTTTGCCGCTTCACTTATATCTTTATCTACAAAATCTTGCCGCTGTAATGAAGACTGTGCAATCATGGCGGCCCCTTTACTTCTGCACCCTGCAGAACACACAACTGGACTCAGAAAACAATGCAATGGGAGGGTGGATGAAAGGGTAGCGCGACGGCGGAGTGGTGGCTTTGACTACACAATGGTGACAAAATGCAAACGGAAGGGTGAAAACTCATGAATAATAGGGTTTGGTGGTAGAATGCAGCGCTGACCGTTAGATCATGGTCTGGGGACAAAGATCGACGGCGGAATAATATATGAAAGTGGGCGGAACGACTATGAAATATAAGACTTTCGTGTAAAGTCTTAAACTTTAGACTTCGAACAAAATACAAAGAAATGCGAAGGAAATGCAATGAAATGCGATGAGGTGGGACCCAGCCGGAGGCGGAGGGCGATCAAATCTTGACCGTTAGATCCTAGATCCAATGGACGGTCAGGATCAACTCGAAGCATCACAATCGGGAGGAGCAAGGGGAACACACTATATAAGTTTCCGATTGCAATTGGGACAGGGGAAGCGATGGTCGTTGGATTTACCCGGGGATCAACGGTGGAGATTCGTTCAGAGGGCAAAAGGGAAAGAGAGACGGGCTTGATGCGATAAGATCTGGGCCATTGATTTCAAATATGGACGAACGGCTGTGATTGAATCGGGCAATCGCAATCGGAGGAGGGACAGGGGTGACACATTTCAAAATTGCGATTGCGATCGGCGGTGGGAGCGCGATTGAGCGCTGACCGTTTGATCCATAGATCAGATCGACGGTTCACGTTTAATCAGAGGGACAATGCGATCGGGGATCGGGAGTTCGGACTTGCGATCGCGATCGAAGGTCGGGGCGCGATTGAGCGCTGACCGTTGGATCAGCAGGGAGATGGACGGCTAGGATTTGATCGGAGCAATCGCAATCGGGGGGTGTGGAAGAGGGGATGCGATTGAACGCTGCAATTGCGACGGAGCGATTAGAGTCGGACCGTTGGATCAACGGCGGGAATCAACGACGAAGATTGTATTGGGGGATCGCAATCGCAAAAGGCAAAAGGTGTTAGCGATTGGAGAGTGCGATTTGCGCTCAACCATCGGATCGGGATAACGGATCTACGGTGAAGAATGCATCGCGGGACTTGTTATTAAAAACCAATCGCATCGGAATTCTCCAGTGTTACAAAGGGAAACGCCGCCCGACGGCTCCGATTGCGATATAGCGCCCGGGGCTTAAACGCTTGGTCTCGGGTGCGGGTCACGTGGAGGAAAAGGTGCAGGGGCTTGGCCAAAAGGGGCTAGGGCCCGATCATATGGGAATCATGGAATTTGCGGCCTTTTATAATGCAGTTTAGAGGCAGGAGACGACAGCGATAGGTAGAAAAAGGATTTTTGAGGCTGACAGAGGGGATTTGAGAGGTTTAAGCCAGATTGCATGCGAAAATTTTAATAGGGAGCTGATTATGATCAACATTGGCTCCACCTGGGGACAACACGTTCATCCCTGAGCGTGACGAGAACTCCGCAGACCACCTACATCATCAATTTTCACAGACAGGAAAAATAAATCTATTCTACTTCTACCCTTATTACTCCATGAGACCAGATTAAACTGTTGGTCTCACATTTTCTCTACCTAAACTACATCTGCTAGGATTAAACTGTCTAGCAGATTTATTCTTTACATTCTAAAACAGAAATTGAACAATAGCCAAGCCAGGATTAGACTGTCTGGCTTGCTGGACTTTGCAGAAATTAAAACAACTAACTACATGCTCACAGGCTGAGCTTTATTTCAGACTTTTCCTACTTACCCTACTTTACTTGAAAGCCTCTGGTGCTTTTAGGTGATACAATAATTCCAATGCAGCCAGTCAAGCAGTAACAAAAATGGATAGGAGCACTAACTGCCTGTCAGAGATAACCATAGGGTGCTCTGCAACTTGCCTCTTGCTATGCTTTCACATTCTCCTCTTGTTTTTCTTTTGCCAAGATTTCTCGGCTTTCTTGCTGTTGATTGCTGTTTCTGAGACACCTTCATCATCAGTCTTCTGATGCTTTCGATTTCTATTGCTACTACTGTCAATGTTGCTTCTTTTGCCAAAAATGTGGCTGCTTCCCAAACTTCCTGAATATCTCTTAGGATATCTCCCTCTGCAACATTCTCTTGCTCATCACCTGCAAATTTACCTTTAAAAAGTAAATTACCTTTTAATTCTTTAACTGCAGTAGCATAATTATTCATTTCTCCTTGTGTACTAGTAAGCATATTCAAATTCGGCAAACTAGTATCTACTCCTGCTTCTTTCACAACTTCAGGCACTTTCACTTCAGTGTTTGCAATTTCATTCTCTTCTCTAAAAATTTTCAGCAAACAAATCAGCCATTTATTCTCAAGCATTTCATCAATATGTTGTACATTTTTTTCAGCGTATTCTTCTTCTTCTTCGACAATCTTCAATAATTGTCCATCACCCTCTTGATTGGCTCTAGCAATTAAATCAAGTTCTTCAGATCTTGCACTCTCATCTTCTATCATAATAGAATTTTGATTTCCCGTCACTGTAGCAGTTCCAAAATTCTACCCTCCAGTCTCTTCTTTGTCTATCAGGCACATCAGCTCATTCTTGTTATTATGAGTAATAACAAGTTCCTTCCCATGGGGCATGATTGCCTCACCTTCCTTCTTCTGTGACAGTTCATCTGTATCCAAGACAACTCCAAAGGATGGATTGTCTTCTGCAATACCTGTCAACACAGTCGAATTGTCAGTTTTGAAATCATAAGACCCAATGGTCTTGCTTGATGATTCAGTCACCAATTCTTTCCTCAGAAATCCTAAGTCTCTTCCAAGACCCAGGAAGTCTTCACTGTCTTCATTCCCTTGTATCTTTACATCCTGCAATCCCCAATTTAGAAATTGAGGTTCTTCTTCCTGCATCGAATCATGTTTATTCAGCATAATCTCCAGCGATTTGATTTCTTCATTCCATGGATTAAAGTCTTTCACCGAATTTCCTTCCTCCTTTCTTTGACTATCAAGTGGTGTCAAATTTTCTCCATCATCAACAAAATCTTTGTCTATGACTTTCTGCACTGTTGATTCCTTCTGAGCCGACGCTTCCTTCTGGGGTAACTCTTCTTCTTGCTCTTGAGTACGAGTCCTCTTCCTAGAAGATCTGAGATCATATCTTCTATTGAAATGTGCTTGCATGAAATTATCAAATTGTTTACAATAATGATCAAATTCTGCTTTTTCTGTGTCTCTGGTCTTTTCTTCTTCTTGCAATGAGCACTCAACTCCATCATTCCCTTGCAAAGGGCATTCTTCTCCATCACTATTTGAAAAGGCAAGATTTGCATCCTCCAGTCCATAGGCAGTGTCTTCAGTAGAATCATCTACTGGACCCTCCAGATACAATGGGTGTGGTACTTGATCTTGTTGCTCCTTTGCTTGCCTTGGCAAAATTTGCAAGGGTGGTTTCCTATACTGAGGATTGTAACCTCTGTTGGGAGCATTCTGGAAATTCCTGGAGGCTGAATTCTTGGCCTCCAATTCGAGCTTAACCATTTTCTTAATTAATTTGCTCATTTCTTCCATTTTGTCTGAGTCTCTGTCTTGGTTAGAGGTAGATACCTCTTCTTTGCCCCTTCTCCTAGTATCCTGTTCAGATTTTCCTTTTGATTTACTGGTGGAGGCAAAGTTTGCTTCCAACTCTAGTGCATCTGCGTGAGCATCATCCAGAGTGGCAGGCTTTCTTTCTCTGAGAGAGAAACCAAATTCTGAATCAAAGGCTGCTACAAAAACAACTTTAGCGGCAGTTTGGTGGGGTTTCATATCAGCAGGGAGGCTCATATATAATTTATTAAATCTCTTGATAAATTCTGACACTCCTTCATTGTGTCTTTTCTTTAGTGTATTGAACTCAATAAGAGAATTTCCATGATCTTTCTTCTCTCCCCATTTCCTGAGAAAAGTATCTTGCCAGATTGCATGCGAAAATTTTAATAGGGAGCTGATTATGATCAACAACTACATTGCTAGTTCTCTACAATGATATGTTGATTTTTAATGTACCTTGGACAAGTGGCTTCCCATGGGTTAGTTTCTACCTAGGGAAAAGTGTCCAAAATAATTCTTTTCCTAAGTGTGACTTTATAAAGTGAAAGTGACTTTATAAGTGGTAAAGTCAATATTAAATTATAAAGTGAAAGTGACTTTATAAGTGGTAAAGTCAATGTTAAATTATAAAGTGAAATGTGACTTTTGACATAAAGTACAATGTGGGTACTTTATTTCATGGGTGAGTTAAAAAATAGAAAGTGAGAATTAAATGCACATTTATTCTCATCCCTTGATCTAAATGAATGTGAGCCATTAGATCTTAGGGTTGCCCAAAAGTCATTTAGGGAAACAAAAGGGGGGAAAAGAAAAGAGAGACTGCATTCATTCATTTTTCATGAGCAGATTGGAGAAAGGAGGCTGAGAGCCGGAGAAAAGTTCTGAAAGAGAAATTTGTTGCAACAAGCTGAAGGAGTGATTTTTGGGCAAAGCTGGGCACGAAAATCAAGGCATAGAAGACGACATAAGGTACAGTATAAACAACATTTAATGCTGTGAGCTGCACACAATTGGAGAGAAGTTTTTGAGCATAATTTTTTTTTTTTGGAAAAATTCTGTACAGTCTTTATAGTGGTACGGAAATAAGTATAGTTCGTACGGGGAAGGACATAATTCAGACAGTGTTTGAGGAAGTAGCAGTTTGGGACATAGTGTGGCAAGATGTTGTACCTCCTACCGCTGCAGATAAACTTGCAGAATTCAAAAAAAAATAATGCAAAGGCAAAAAGGATTTTGATGGACAGTCTGATGGATCATGTGGTTCCTCAGGTGAGAGGAAACACATGCATATAAGATGTGGACAACTCTAACCACTCTCTATCAGAGTACAATTTTCTGTTTTTTTTTTGTCTGCAAATGTATTTTTCCTGAACTTGAAAGATAAATAAATTTGAAGAGCTCTCTAATAGGTTTTCCTCAGAGAAGATTGAAGGGGTTTTGCCTGGGTCTAAGTTGACCAAAAATATGTGTATATTTTTTTATGTGTTGCTGGTCTGTTTATGTCCATATTTATTTTCAGCATGTGTTGACAGTCCCGTGTGTTTTACTCTGAAAATTTCATTTCCAGAATTCTATATGTTGAATGTAAGTTTATGGGAAAGGGCATTTAATTGAATGACAGTGATAAGGTGAAATTAAAACCGAGTTGGGATTGCTGGAAACTTTTTAGTCATCAAATTTCAACTGGTATCAGAGCCGCAGGCTGGAAATTGCAGTTTGAACAACAAACAATAGTTTGGGACAACAAACAGTGGTGTGGACAACAAACTGAATTTTTGGACAACAAACTCAATTTGGACAAGAAACTGATATTTTGAGACAAGAAGGTGAAATTTCACACAGAATGAACTTTTGGGACAACAAGGTGTGTTGGAAAGTTCATTTCTCCATTTTCTTGGTTTTGGAAATTTTGGACAACAGTCATGGCCATGTTCTTAAGGATAGAGGACAGACTGGATGGGATATCGAACTATGCCGTTTGGAAGGACAAAATTCAGACAATGTTTGAGGAGGCAGCAGTTTGGGACATAGTGTGGCAAGATGTTGTACCTCCTACTGCTACAGATGAACTTGCAGAATTAAAAAAAAAATAATGCAAAGGCCAAAAGGATTTTGATGGACAGTCTGAAGGATCATGTGGTTCCTCAGGTGAGAGGAAACACATGTGCATATAAGATGTGGACAACTCTAACCACTCTATCAGAGTACCAATGAGAGTAGGAAGATGGTACTCAAAGAACAATTGAAGAACATTAGGATGGCAAAGGCTGAAAGTGTAGTTCATTATCTTGGCAGGGTCAAACAAGTACGTGATGATTTGAATGCTATTGGTGAGGTAGTTGCACCCACAGAGTTAGTCAGGATAGCCATAGTGGGTCTTCTTAAGACTTGGGAGGTCTTTGGTGATATTGTTACCTCTAGGGAGAATCTTCCCAATTGGGTCAGATTCTGGGATGATTGTGTGCAGCATGAGTTACGAAAGACTGGCAGTGGTGGGGTGAAGATAGTAGATGAGGAGGATGTAGCCTTGACAGCCAGGGAGAAGAACAAAAGGGAGGCCAAGAAAGGGGCCTCATCAGATGGGGCTAAGGGAAAGGAGAAGAAGAAAAAGAAAGATAGGGATATTTCCAAAGTCAAATGTTGGGCATGTGAGAAGATGGGACACTATGCTATTACGTGTCTATAGAGGAAAAACAAGGGGAAGAAGGGTACTACAGCTTCAGTAGAGGTGGAGCAGTTTGCTTCACATTTTGATCGGGACTTTGCATTTATTACTTCTACATCTAGTAGGAGTACATCATCCGATGTGTGGTACATAGACAACAGGGCTTCTTGACATATGACAGGTGAACGGGAGTTCTTTTCAGAGCTTGCGGAGAGGACACTTGATATTGAGATTGTAATAGGAAATGATCGCACTGTGATAGCTGTTGGTGTGGGGACTGTGACCTTTGAGAGTGAGTCTTTGCCTCCTTTGGAGGTCATGGATGTTTTGTATGTTCCTGGGATGAAGAACTTGATTTCACTGTTTTCTATGGAGGAGAAGGGGTTTGACGTCACTTTATCAAGAGAGAAGGTATTGATGCATCACAGGGGAGCTTCCATCACTTTGGCCAAAGTGATTTGAGTCCACTCTGGGAAACTATACATGTTCAGTTTTCATCTGGTAGCACTTACACTAGTACCACCATCAGTAGAGACTTGTGCGAGTTATGGCACCAGAGGATGGCACATATGCATCATGCAACTTTGAGAGTTTTGAGGGAGATCACTACCAGAGTTCCTGATTTCAGTGTCGAGCATTATGAGGTCTGTAGAGGGTAAGCTTGGGCAAGGACACCAAGTTACCATTCCCAACGAGCGACAATAGATCTACAGGTATACTAGACTTGATTCATATTGATGTTAGTGGTCGTATGTCTCATGTGTCTATGGGTGGTTATGAGTATTATATTATATTCATTGTGAGTACTCTAGGAGGAGTTGGATATATTTCCTGAAGACCAAGGGTGAGGTCTTCATTCGCTTTAAAGAGTTCAAAGCTCTTGTGGAAAAGTAGACAGGTAGGAAGAATTTGGTCTTGAGGTCAGGCAATGGTGGTGAGTACACCGATGGTGGGTTTTCGGACTTCTGTGCATAGGAAAGCATTAGGAGAGAGTTCATTGTTCCTTACAACCCCCAACAAAATGGGGTGTCTGAAAGGAAGAACAAAGCTATTGTTGGGGCTGCTAGAGTGATGATTCATGATCAGAGGTTGCCTTTGTTTTTGTGGGTTGAGGCCTGCAATACTGCTGTTTATCTTCAGAACAGGAGTCCTCATAGATTATTGGGGAATATGACTCTGGAGGAGGCCTTCACTGGAGAGAAGCTTCATGTGGGACATCTTCGTATCTTTGGATGTCTCACATATTCTTATATCCCCAAGGAGCAGAGGACGAAGCTGGAATCCATGGCAGAGAAGGGTATCTTTATGGGTTACAGCGAGACTTCGAAGGCCTATCGGGTCTTCATTCCTTCTAAACAGAGAGTGGTGATTAGGAGGGATCTGGCGTTCGAGGAGGAGTGGGCCTATCGGAGATCACCGGAGTATGATGAGAGAGAGTCACAGACTTCTCCTCAGCAGGGAGGTCAAGTACATGGAGCATGACCTCAGCGTTC
Source organism: Pinus albicaulis (assembly GCA_034641835.2). Taxonomy (NCBI): domain Eukaryota; kingdom Viridiplantae; phylum Streptophyta; class Pinopsida; order Pinales; family Pinaceae; genus Pinus; species Pinus albicaulis. The sequence goes on from CM076573.1 coordinate 926,665,222, forward strand.
GGAATCGACTGGTACAAGAGGTACTTCAGTGTCAGTGACATCCGGGGCACCAGTGGCGAGTTCACTGAGCACTTCTTTAGGGAGTCCACTACTACAGAGTTCACATGGAACTTCAGCTGACACAGGCACAGGTTCTTCGAGGATAGGTGCTAGTACAGGCACACCAAGGTTAGTTGGTAGACCTTCAGGTTCACTAGACTGGAGGGCAGAGGATGAGGTTCCCTATGTGGAAGCTTCTTCAGGGAAGAGGAGGCCCAAGTGGGTTCAAGATACCTTGAAGGAAGCAGATTCCGTTGGTCCTTCGAAGAGGGTGAACAGGGAGAGTGTGCCACTTGACCGATTTTGCAATTATGTAGCCAAGGCTACCAGTATTGTCGACTCTGAGCCTGCTAGATACGAGGAGGCTGCCAGGCAGGAGGTATGGAAAGAGGCTATGGTGGAGGAGTATGCCTCTATCACTAAGAACAATGTCTGGGAGGTGGTGCCTAGGCTTGAGGGCAAGTCAGTTGTGACTTCCAGGTGGCTCTACAAGATCAAGCATGCTGCGGATGGCAGCACTGAGAAATTCATGGCGAGGTTTGTGGCTAGAGGGTTCTCATTGATAGAGGGAGTTGACTATGATGAGACCTTTGCTCCCGTAGCTCGGTACACTTCTATCCAGTCCCGTATTCTATTGCTGCAGAAATGGGTTGGCAAATCCATCAGATGGATGTGAAGACTGCATTTCTGAATGGGGTTATAGAGGAGGAGGTGTATGTTGAGCAGCCACAGGGCTTTGAGGTTCTTGGGCGGGAGACCCATGTATTTCGGTCAAGGCGAGCACTCTACGTACTTAAGCAAGCTTCGACAGCTTGGTATTTGAGGATTGATACTTACTTGTAGCAGATGGGTTTCACGAAGAGTGATGCAGATCTGAACCTATACTACATTGTTGTAGGGGATGATATGCTCATTCTTGTGCTATATGTTGATGACTTGTTCGTTACTGGGGCAGAGAGACTGATTAGTGGTTGCAAGGAGGATCTTGCTATGGAATTCGAGATGAAGGACATTGGGCTGATGCATTACTTTTTGGGGCTTGAGGAGTGGCAGGAGAAGGGGCATATATTTCTGGGGTAGGGGCAGTATGCTGTGGATGTGTTGAGCAGATTTCACATGGCAGACTGTAGACCCATGTCTACAACTATGATCACCAACTGGAAGAAGCTTCATGCTTCAGATTTAGTTTGGTGGATTCCAAATTGTATAGACAACTTATTGGGTCCTTGATGTATCTGGTCAACACTAGGCCCGATATATGCTTTGCAGTGAACACACTTAGCCAGTTCATGGTTTAGCCCAGGAGGGTGCACTGGGTAGCTGCAAAGCACATTCTTCGCTGCGTGCAGGGGACTGTTGATTATGGTTTGGACTATAGGCGGGAAGATGGAGTGAGGTTGGCAGGTTACACAGATTCAGATTGGGCAGGGTGTGCTTATGACGGGAAAAGCACTTCAGGGTGCTGCTTCGGATTGGGTTCGACAACTGTGTCATGGTTCAGTCGAAAGCAAAAGTCAGTTGCTTTGAGCTGTTCTGAGGTTGAGTATATGGCGGCTAGCCAGGCTAGTTCTGAGGCCATTTGGCTTCGCAAGTTATTGTATGGCCTATTTAATCAGGAGTGGAGACCGACAATTATTCACTGTGATAATCAGAGTTGCATTAAACTCTTGAAGAATCCAGTGTTTCATGACAGGTCAAAACTTTGACATCACATATCATTTCATCAGGGACTATGTTCAGAAGGGGGCACTGAAGCTGGAGTATATATCGACAGATGAGCAGGTGGCCGATGTTCTCACGAAGTCCTTGCCAAGAGGCAAGCATGTAAATTTCAGGGACAATATGGGTGTGGTGAGAAACACTTTCCTCTGTAAGAGGGAGTGTTGATTTTTAATGTACCTTGGACAATTGGTTTCCCATGGGTTAGTCTCTACCTAGGGAAAAGTGTCCAAAATATTTCTTTTCCTAAGTGTGACTTTATAATGTGAAAGTGACTTTATAAGTGGTAAAGTCAATATTAAATTATAAAGTGAAAGTGACTTTATAAGTGGTAAAGTCAATGTTAAATTATAAAGTGAAAAATGACTTTAGACATAAAGTACAATGTGGGTACTTTATTTAATGGGTGATTTAAAAAATAGAAAGTGAGAATTAAATGCACATTTATTCTCATCCCTTGATCTAAATGAATTTGAGCCATTAGATCTTAAGGTTGCCCAAAAGTCATTTAGGGAAACAAAACGGGGAAAAGAAAAGAGAGACTGCATTCATTCATTCTTCATGAGCAGATTGGAGAAAGGAGGCTGAGAGCTAGAGAAATGTTTTGAAAGAGAAATTTGTTGCACCAAGCGGAAGGAGTGATTTCTGGGCACATAAATCAAGGCCTAAAAGACAACATAAGTTATTGTACAAATAACATTTAATGCTATGAGCTGCATGCAGTTGGAGAGAAGTTTCTGAGAAAAAAAAATTTAGGAAAAAATCGTACAATCCGTACAACAGTATGGAAATCAGTACAGTCCGTAAGATTTCCGTACAATATAGTTCGCGTCCGAACAATACTTTTTTCATCTTCAAGTGGTCACGGAAATTGAGCCAAGGTGGGCACGATTTTCAAGGAGTTTTGGGCTGAAGAGAAATTGTATTTTTCTGTTATGTTTTGTTTGCAAATGTATTTTTCCTGAACTTGAAAGATAAATAAATTTGAAGAGCTCTCTAACAGGTTTTCCCTAGAGAAGATTGAAGGAATTGTGCCTGGGTCTTAGTTGACCAAAAATCTGTGTATTTTTTAATGCGTTGCTGGTCTGTTTATGTCCATATTTATTTTCAGCATGTGTTGACAGTCCCATGTGTTTTAATCTGAAAATTTCATTTCTAGAATTCTATATGTTGAATGTAAGTTTATGGGAAAGGACATTTAACTGAATGGGAGTGATAAGGTGAAATTAAAATCGGGTTGGTATTGCTGGAAACTTTTTAGTCATCAAATTGCAACATGATATGGGTTCCTTTTTCTGTGAGTTAACTTCCTTGGCATAACAATGATATGCATGATACAAGTTACAACAATACGTGTGTTATCTTCTCCAAAATTTGGCAATGATAAAAGTTCTTTTTGAGGTATGTTATGACAATGATACAAAGCAATGCAAGATATTTCTTCTAAGTAATGCGAGTTCACACTCTTGGGATATGATAATAATGTAGAGATTTGACCATGCTCTACTGAAGTAATACAAGTCACTTCTTTTGAGCAATGTGATGTATGATTGATTGACAACGAGTCTAGTATGTGACACCGTTTGTAACATGTAGTATTCAAAGCTTCAGTAACACCATATTGCAATAGCATGACATAATCTAAAGCCTATTGATTCAATAAAAGAGACCGGAATCTTATGGATCTTCTTTGAAATATATATATGGCCTATGAAGGACTGAAGTTGTGTATCATCTCCATAATAAAAAGGCCGACGCTTTGTAAAGGGATTTGCGAAGATCATCTCTATGACACTACAATTATATACTTGAGGAACGAAGGATAGTAATGTGTTGAGATTTGAAGTGAAAGAAATATTATGAATCATCTCTAAGGCATACACAAAGCAACATATTTTTCTGTGACATTCATGGCAACATACATAAGTTTGTAATGAGATCATTTCTACCACAAGTGGACGAGATATCTAGATGAAAGAAGTATGATGACCTGGTTCGCATACTAGTTCGCATACTAGTTTGAAGACCAAAACGTTGAAGTTCTATGAATGAGTTGCATCTCTGTAACATCAGTACTTGAGGCAGTCACGTTATTCAGATCTCCTCCCTATACAAAATAGAAGAATGAGTGACATCAATGAAGCCAGCCTGAAGTTTGGAAGAAATGATTTAAAGGATTAAAATGAAGTTGCAAGTGAGAAACCTGAAGAAAGTTATTCGATATACGCAGAAAAAAAGTTTGGGATATGTACATAGGTTACCTTGTCATGGCATATAGCTTGAGAAAGAGAAAGAATAACTTTATAAATCATCTAAAGACCGAGAGTTTGTAAACTATGGAAGTACCATATCTGAATATTGATGAAGCTCATCTTTGTGCTACAAATACGAGAAACTCTCTTTTGAATGAAGTTAATAAATGTCGACTCAAGGAACTAGACTAGATCTCCGCAAAGAAGGGCATGTAAAATCAAAGAGGTACGTATAAATTTTGTGCATTCCATGACCTATGTCAACTGCTTATAATGTTAATTCCTTTAGGTCATGGTGATGATCATAAAAATGGTTTGCATAATTATAGATTAGAGACAATGACATGTAAGGGATTGATGTTATGTTAGCACATCAAGTATTTAATTGCATTTGAAGACTAGATCTTGTAATCAAATGAAATGGATAAAAGTCATGTCAAACAATATTATCAGGATTGCGAACTTATTCGGATTTGTGTCATCTTCATTTCTCGTGGTTTCTGTTTCCAATGCGGGGGTTGGTTTGCTTTGAGATGGGCCTTGTTTCCTGGGATTTGTGGCAGAGGATGTCCATGGTCCATTATTCTGTTTGGTATTTCTTTTTTTTCATCCTAGCATTCTGCCACTGTTCATTTGCTTCTCCTTGCTGCTCAGGGTTTTCATGTCGCTTGGGACATCCTTTTGCAAAGTGCACATACTCATGGCACGACTTACATTTAAAGGGAAGCTAGTCATAGTCCACTTACTGAACATGAGACCAATTATCCATACAAAGATTTACCGCCGCAGGTAGCCCTTTTTCAAGGTCTATTTCCACAGATCCGAGCACAGGAGAATAATCCCTCTTTTGGTTCAGCACAGTCTATATATTTGCCTAGTGCATTCCCAATCAGACGAAAGGTAGTGTCATTCCAGTAGTGGAGCGGGAGGAAAGGAAGCTTAACCCAAATCGGAACCGAGGAGGAAACATTGCATTCCAGATTGAAACTAGGGCTCCATCTATCTAAATATAGCCCCTGAGCACCCATGAAGTACGAACCAATCTCGAACACCAGATCTCTATCCAACCTGTTCTCAAAAAAGAAAGTATAGAAGCCCTTCCCACAAAAGGCTGACATAACTTCTCCTTGTATAAGTGGTTTCCAATTCTTTTTTATCCAGGAGCACACTGACCGGGGCGATGGCCATAAACCCATATATTGTCCAATAAGGCCATGGTCCACAAGTTGCAGAGCTCTGGAGCAGGCTTGCGGGGCACTAATGGCGATATTCGGGATTTCATCCACTTTTTTCACAAACCGTGAGGGTCCTCTCTTCTGGTAACGTGGGGCAGCAACAACTAGGGAGTTAAATGCTGCAACGTCGACATCAATTGCGCCATTCAAGGCCGGTGCAGCCATGAGGCTGTCTGACCAGGGGAGGAAGGGAAAGTGATAGAACCAACGGGAAGGAAGCACAGGAGAAAGGAGGCTTAGAGGAAGAGAGCTAGGAAAAGACCTCAATAGGAGGTCGAGGCGAGGGGGGAGCCGACTGCGTAGAGCGAACTCGGCGAGCAGCTAGGTCAGAATCCATATTGAGGACTCGTAATACTCGTAAAATTAGAGTGGTAAAGTTTTGAACATTATGTATTGATAAAGGTTAAAATGCAATAATCAATTCTATTTCATGTGTGGACTGTGGTTGTTAGAGTGGTAACACTCAATAGGTGCTGTTAGGAGTAATTAATGCTTTTGTCACTTTGGATGTTAAATTTGGCTAATATAAAATTATTGTAATTGGTGGTTAGGTAGTTGTATCACCTAAATGACTAAGGTGCTTTAAATATCCCACCTATGGTGATTTATGGTGTGAAAGATGCATCTTTGGGACATTAGTGATAAAGTCATTTTTTTATTCTTTTCCTAGTTTTCTCTGTAAGTATGTGCACTGTAATTTGTCACAAATTTCAGGCTTGTTTTGATTCTGTTTTAGCTACCTGAATGATATTTTCCCTCAAGAGTATCATGAGATGTTGCCTAGAAGTACAGAGTATATTATGTGCTTATTCTCCAACAATAAATTTTTTTCTTTTGAATTCTTTTGTATTTGCCATTTGCTTGCTACTTGAGGAAGCCAAGTTAAACAAGAAGGTCAAGGAAAAGCATCATTACGACAAAGTTGTTTGGAGGATTGTGCTAAATACATCTGGCACATTTCATCTTCATTTGAGTACACTAGTGTCATATTCTATTCGATGCAGCATAGCTTAATGTTTCTTGTTGAAAATTCCCACCCTTGGAATAGTCAAAGCACAAAGATATACGTAAATCTTGTAACTTATATTTTTGTAAAAAGATTATTGCCAGTATTATGCGACTTTAATATTTCCCTTCAACAAAGTCTTTGCTATCAGTTTGCTTATATAAGTTGAAATTTGGAGGCTTCATGTTTGTTTGTTTCTATTAGAAATTTTTGTTTGTGTGGAGTCATTATGAATATGAAAATGAAATTTGGTGCTTATTTTGATGTCATCCAGTTTATTTGTTGGTGTTCACTTTTAACGTGTACTTGTTTCAGAACTCCAAAACGTTTAAGGATGTCAAAGGATGTGATGAAGCAAAGCAAGAACTTGAAGAGGTTGTTGAGTACTTGAAGAACCCCTCAAAGTTTACGCGTTTGGGTGGGAAGTTACCAAAGGTTGGTATTTCGCTACAAACTAGAGTGCAAATAACTAAATAGGGAATATTATCTCTTTCTCTTTGTTACTATTAAATTTTTTTGTTTTGTAATAAAAGAATTATGGGTCATATTTATTTAATACAAGCTTTCTAAGGCATGAGTACAAGCTTCTGCTTGGAGAATCTCCAACTTGGTGAAAGTAATTGCTCATCAATCATTATATTGCATCTTTTTGATTAAATTCTTCCTTTAAATATTTATACGAACAATAGATGTCGATATCGTTTTATACAAAAAATGGGCTGCTTATGCAGCAATCTCAAATATGGTAAAATCGGGTGGGTTTACAACAAAAAATACCGAACAACAAATCTTAACTTCTTGGGCACATAACAATCCATGATAACATAAAGATTAACAAAGTCCTAGTTGTTAGAACTAAATCCCAATTATATCATACGTGCAGAACATCAATCAAATAGTAGTTGACAAAAATCCATACCTTGGGGTGGGCGCTGTTGATGATTGTAGCAACAGACAGATATTCTGCATTGGCTAAGTGTCAAGCATTGTATTATTAGCATACTTCCTCAATTTATTTAGTTGCTTTTGTAATTTAGCCTAAGTTCAACTTAGGAAAAACACATAATTAATTATGTTGGCCGTTGAGCTAAAGAAACTAAGGAAAGGTAAATTATTTACTTTAGTGAATTTATTTTAATCTCAATCACTGATTTCAAGTGGGTAAGGATTTAATCCTAACCACTCATCACTTCGGAGATTAGGGTTAGGGATTTAGGTCAATGAGAAATTATAAAAGCAAGGCTAAGGAGAGGTAAAAGACATAACAAGAGTGAGTGTGATACCCAAGACTGAAGAGAAAAGAACTGTTGTAGCAATGATAGGAAATTCTAGAAGGAAAATCAAGTGGAAGCTAATGCCGAATTGAGTTTTAGAGCACTAAAAATTGCCAAAGGCTGCATGTGTGAATGAATTGAGCTATGGAGAGGCCCCACATGTGAGGAGAATAATGTATGGGCTGCTCACATGGAGGGTTTGTGTGAGATGGGCTACATGTGCGAGGTTTTCGGGAGCTGCAGAGGCAGCATGAGTAGGGAAAAATTCATCTGGGTGCAGATCAGGGTTTCTAGGGGCATATTTTCCAGGCTCTAATTTTGCTGTGTAAATTATATATTTGTGTGAGATGGGCTACATGTGCGAGGTTTTCGGGAGCTGCAGAGGCAGCACGAGTGGAGGAAAACTCATCTGGGTGCAGATCAGGGTTTTTAGGGGCATATTTTCCAGGCTTTAGTTTTGCTGTATAAATTTTATATTTCACTATGGGTCATTTGTTGAATTTTTGTAGCTGCGGTTGGTATTCAAGTCAACCAAATTAAAAGACACAAAAATATTATTTTTTAAGTTCATGTCGGCTCTAGAAAGACAGGTTGGCCCCACCATACAAATGGGTTTGACCCTTGGTCAAAACCCTCCTACTTTGACCTCTATATATTGACATTTGACCTCTCTCATTTGTTAAGCAATTTGGATCATCAATTCTTCTGTTTTCTGTCCACACGTGTGGAGGAGAGAGAGAGACAAGACCGGTGAAGTTTGACCTGAAGTTTGAATTGCGTTGACTGAACCTTTTTCTGATCTGTTTGACCACAGTATGACTGAGGCAGTTGATCGAAAGTTTGGGAAGTTTACTGAACCTGTTCGAGTGGTTTGACCATCGTCGATCGAATCTTTTCTGGGTAGGTTGACCGAATTTTTTGAGGCAGTTGCAGAGGCCGAATTTCGATCTGTTTGACCTGAGTTGACTATCTGTAGCAGAATTTCTGTCTCTCTGATCAGATTTGACCTATGTGAATTATGTGGTCAGTTTGACCAATTTAGACTGGGAAAAATTAGATTGTACATTTGTTGAATTGAACCATTTCCCCTAAGAAAAGATGGCTGGGTTTTTTCCCAAGGTTGGGTTTTCCCAGGGTAATTTTTTTTGTGTCTCTTGTACATGCTTATTTTTTTGTGATCTCTACTGCATTTATGGTACAAATTTTCTGAAGTATAATTGTTTAATGATCTGGAATGTTAGATCTGAGAATGTGCTAAAGTAAGAATAATATCATTGGAAGTAATTATCTGTAGCAGAAAATTGAGCTTGTCTATATTGCACTTGAAAAATCAACACCATTTTCCCAGTAAGGGAGCCTAATTATTTCGATAATAAAAGTGAATAGTAATTGGAAGGTTATTTGCTGTATGAAAGATTTCGTATGTGCGCTTCCACTATTTAATTTCTTATAAAAGTTCCAGTGTGTTTAACTTTTATATTCTGTGATTGTAGAAATATTTTTATGGGTATAAAAATTGCTAGGAAATTAAAACCAGATTTGGAATTAAGAAATTAGGCCCATCATGATCCTTGGGGTTTGGTTTGCATCCTTCAACAACCCACTACAAAATAGGAATGTGTGGCTCTTAGCCATCGTTACCAAATTTGGGCTCGGGTTACTCTTCATCCTCAGATATGGTAAGAATGAGCATTCTGACACATTGTCCTTTGTTGGTTTGGTGTAAGTTTTAATCCTCCTTGCAGGCCATACTTTCAAGTTCCATAGCAAGGGTTTTGATGCTATTTCATGCCATATTCGGTTTTTTGGATTAAGGCGTTTCCCTTAGAGGGATCCCTTCTAGTGGGGCCATGTTTTCATGATTTTCCTTGATTAGGCAAGAGGTTAATTTAATTTGTAGGGATCTAACCTCTTGCCCTAATCCGCAAGCACTTAATAATTGACGTAAGAGAGTTTTTTTCTTTATCTCTTCCTGCCACTTGATTCCTCTAGAGTCCATAGCCCTTGTAGGATATTGGCACTAATCTTCATAGCCAAAACCTATATCATTGAGGCTACTATTGAGTTTACCATGTGATCCTTTGACTAATCCTTAGTGATCCTAGTAGAGAAGCCCATTGAGTCAGAAGACAATTGACCTAAAGTGAGAAAAAATGTTGCTAAGGTGACAATGGGAGACCTTCCTAAAAGGTTCGCATTAGATTGTGCATTATGGATTGGGAATTTTATCACACACATACAATTTGGCTGGTAACATGGTCTAAAAAACAAGGGCACACACTGTAAGAGGGTTATTGAGTCTACACATCAAGTTGACTAGGTTGGCCTTAACCATAAATGTAGTATACACTAAATGAATTAAAATATGACCTTGGCCATAATTCCAAGTACATAATGATACATGTGAATGGACGATGGCCAAGTTACCCACCAGAATGGGTAATGCCATAGGAGAAATAGTTTCTCCTACAGTTGATAGCCACGTTGTCAGCCATACAGCCAACAACTCTTGCAAGCCACCATTAGTTGATGATATGCCATATGCCGCCGCCACTTGCATGAGGCTTGTGCTTCTCACCCATCCGACATTAGCACTGAAAAAAAGGTGGGTTTCCAATTAAAAGGTACTTTGATCATTTTGCAAATGAGTGCTTATACTTGTTTGTTTTTCGGTATTAGTATGGATTATGTAGTGATCTGGAAGATTGATAGACCTTGACCATATTCTTGTTCGTTCAACTTACCAAAGGGGTCAATCTTTGACCTTGGTCCAATGGGACCTCCCTTAAGGCCATTTGGGTTATAGGAGGGGCACTGTTGAGATTTTGGGGTAGCATCGGATGTGCTCTAGCTGCAAAAATTTGTGGAGGGGCTAGAACACATGAGATCTCCAAGACCCAGAAAGCGTTTGGTGAAACTCCATCTGGTGTAAAAGTTATTCAAATAATTAAATTTTTTTAATAGGGACCCTAAGTCTAACTTAGGGAATTTAAAAAATTAAAGTGAATTAATTTACACATCTGATGAGAACTTTCTAAGTGACGTGGATCAAACTTCCTCTAATCTTAGCCGTTGATTAGAGATTAGATCATGACCGTTGATTTGTCAACGAGAAAAGTATAAAGGAAAAGCTTGGGGTCAGTTGGAGGACATACACATTTAGTCTAAGAGATCGAATTCTTTTGGCGGAGTAGTGGTCGGGCGAAGATCAGATCTGAGTGATTCAGAGAAGCAGTGAGGGGCGGATGTAGTGATTGGTTGGAGGACCAAGAGTACGAGTAGAGCAAGGGTAGCAGAGATGCAGTGGAGGCAACACAACCATCAGAGGGTGTGACGCAGACCCTAGAAAGGGTGACGCAGGCCCATTAGGGCTTACGCAGGGCTCACACAGGGGCAACTTAGAGCCTCCAAGGGAAAGTCCAAAATTCACTGGAGACTGGGGTTTCTACGCCGGCAGGGCTGATGCCAGACTCCGAGAGAAGCTGATTAGCGCAAAGCAAGGGTGACACAGTCCCTCAGCGAGGGCCACACAGCCTTACACAGTGGCAGCGTAGAGACTGTGCATAGCTAGCTGGGGTTTCACCAGTGGCTCATTCGGATCAACCGAGACTTGTGGGAGTGTGGTAAAACTCACATTTTTCTCTATATCCGAGGTTTTCTCTGTTGGGTGAGCCAGATTATGGCACCCTAGATGTACTTAGAATACTACTGCTTAATAATAATAAACCATTAGATTTGCTGCATCGGTTTTCTCGCATTGGGTTTTTCCGGGGACATTTGTTCGAAAAATCACGTGTGTCTTTTGTCGCATGTGCGTTATGTTTCAGTAAACGATCTGTATTTATGTAGGCTGCTAGTTGAGTTTACTTCGTTGTTTTTCTAAATAATTCAATTAAATAACTTGTTAATAAAATAAAACAAATAGGAGAAGTAAATCGAGATACTGTAGTAGGGTTTGTGTAATTTTGTATTTAGAAAATTTCACATGGTATCAGAGCATTGCAGATCAAGCTGAAGCCATCAGCAAGGGGCTGAAGATTGTTGCTACAGGAAAGGCAATTGAAGCATCACAGATTCGAAAGAAGGCAACACAACACTTGAGGGACAACTTAGACCCTGCAAGGGTGACACAGAGTCAGTCTGCTCATGCAAAGGTTGACGCAGCACCAAGAAGGCAACGTAGAGCCGTTCTGCTCACGCAGAGGCTGACGTAGCACCAGGAGGGTGACGCAGTCCAAGAGGGAGTGACACTGTGTCGTGGATGGAAGTGTAATTTCCGATCTTCAAAGTTGTTGGTGGGGCATCGGTTTTGTCGGTACAGAACAATGCCTAGCAAAGATAACAAAGTAAGGAGAATAATCTCTCAACAGATTTTTGCCAAAGAAATCTGAGATTCGATCAGGAGGGTGATCGTAGAGGACTGGTTCAATAGATTTGGTGGAGGATTTCTGGGAGGGAAATATGTTTTCAGAGGGAGCAGTTTCTCTAGAGTGTTTCTATCGCCAAGAAACCCAGATCTAGTCTTCTGTTGAGTGCGACAGCAGTAGAAGGGAGAAGAGGACCTGTTTCGACAGTTTGAGCAGAGATGGCCCCGTACAGACTAAGAGATTAGGATAGGTTAGACGACGTGTCTAACTTTGCGATCTGGGAAGCCATAATCTTCACAGTCCTGGAGGAGTATGGTATCAAAGACCACGCAGAAAATGTCCTAGTTGTGCCGACCAATGCGGATGCTTTGTAGAAGTTCAACGAAAATCAGGCGTGGGCTAAGCGCTTGATCATGGATGGAGTGAAGGATCACGTGGTCCCGTACATTGCCGAGAAGAAGACGACAAATGAGGTGTGGAAAACTTTGACCACGATGTATCAAGGAAGCTCCGTCCAACAGAAGATGCTTCTAGAGAATCAGATGCGGATGTTCCAGATGCACAAGGGAGAGGAGATCGATCGCTTCCTCTTCCGATTACAGACTATCTGGGACCAACTAATTGCCTTGGGGGAAACTTCGGATGATGGACTCATGGTAAGGACTGCCTTGAATGCAGTCACCGATGAGTGGGAGACCTTTGTCCAAAGTACCTTGGGCAGAGCACAACTCCCAAATTGGGGAGACATGTGGGCAATCCTTCGGCAGGAGGAGATCCAGAGAGTGACCAAGAGGGAATTCAGCAACGAAGTTGTCAAGGTAAAGAAGGAGGAGGAGGAAGATGCATCTCTAGCATCTAAGGGACAACGACAGCAAGGGAAGAAGAAGAAGGACTTATCCAAGGTCCGGTGCTTTAGATGTGGCAAACTTGGACACTTCGTCAACACGTCAGGACAAGGAAGCTTCAGATTCCAAGGCAGCAACAACGAAAGTGGACAATGGTAGTGAGGATGATATGGCCATGAGTGCTCATGTGCCTCGAGAGAAGAGGTGGGGTGATATAGATTTGTAGAGCAACTACAGATGGTGATGGCGAGATCCTTGAGGTTCCCAAACTCTTGGATCACATACGAGCTACGGGAGCCTTAAGAAAATAGCGGGATGACTGGAGTTAGTGAGTGCAGAAGATCATGGAGAAGTAGAGGTAGAGCTGCGATGCTGAAGTCTGTAGTAGCGCAGAGGAGAGGCAACAACACCGTGGAAGCAGCAGCGCAGAGGCTGATGGGATTTCAACAACGCAGAGGAAGTGCTTAGGCAGTGCAGAGCAAAAGACAACGCAATGCTTCAGAGAGACAACTCAAGGCAACAATAGAGGGTGTTTCAGTGATGAGATGTAATCAGAATGACTTGTCTGTTAGTGATTGGGTGATGGTCCTTCAGTTGCTTACTTCTTAGCAACTATGTTGCAGTACAGCAATGAGCAGTGGCAGTGCTATAGGCTGCATGATGCAGCAATTTGAGAGGGAGTTGAAGTACAAATGTGGCAATGTCAGTGGCAGTGACATGGGCGACAATACAGAGATCAACAATGCAGTGGATGGAGGGCAACAGACGAAGCATCAACAATGCAGAGACTGATGCTAGAGATCAGGGTGATGCTTCAGTAGTGAAGTATTGCTAGAGCACACTCGTCACTAAGAGGGAGTTTTGAGATTTTGCGGTAGCATCGGATGTGCTCTAGCTCTGAAACTTTGTGGAGGGGCTAGAACACATGGGATCTTTAAGACCCAGAAAGCATTTGCTCCATTCTCCGTCTTACCAACTGACCCCTGTCATTCTGCTACTGTCATTAAGGGCTCTCGTAGCCGTATGTGATCCAAGAGTTTGGGCACATCAAGGATCCTGTCCCTTTTCTCTCTGTAGCTCCAACTACAACTCCATATCACCCCACCTCTTCTCTAGAGGTGTATGAGAACTCATGTACAGTCATCGTCATCCTCCTCATCAGCCTGTGCTGGAGCAGCCTTTGAGTCAAGGTTCTCTTCTTTAGAGGGCACTGCGTGGCGAAATGTCCCATTTCCCCACATCTGAAGCATCTAAATTTCGAGATGTCCTTTTTCTTCCGTCTCTGTTGCCGTTGCTGCCCCTTTGATGTGAGAACCGCATCCTCCTCCTTCAATTTGATCCCTTTGCCACTGCTTCCCGCCTTGGTCCACCGTTTGATCTCTTCCTGTCGAAGCGCTGCCCACATCTCCTCCCAGCTAGGAAGAGTAGCCTTGCCCAAGATGCTTTGGAAAAAAAATTCCAAGTCTTCAGTGACTGCATTGAGGGCAGTCCTGACCATAAATTCAGGTTCTGGTGTAGCCCCTACGGAAGCTAGCGGATCTCGGATCCCTCACAATTTGATAAGGAAGGGATCAATTTCTTCTCCCTTCTGCATTTGAAACAATGTCAGCTGACTCTTAAGCAACATCTTCCGCTGGACGGAAGATCCCTTGTACAATGAGATCAAGCCCACCAACATTTCCCTTGCTGTGTTCTTCTCAACAATATGTGGGATCACATGATCCTCCATGATCATGCGCTTCGCTTTCGCTTGAGCCTCGTCGTACTTCTTGAGAGGATCAACATCAACATGAAGAGCAACCATCCTCAAGGCATAATCCTTGATGCGATGTTCATCCAAAACTGCCAGGATCCTGGCCTTCCAGATGACGAAGTTGGATGCTCCATCCAACCTGTCCTGATCCCTTAGTCCACTCGTGGTCATCTCTGCTCAACTGAATATCGAACAAGTTCCTTTCTCCCTCTTTCGTTGCTACCCCAACAAGACTCGAATCTGGATTTCTTTGGTGCTAGAAATCCTCTAAGGAACAAGCTCCCTCTGAAACACGATTTCCTTCACGAAAATCCTTCTGCCAACAAATGTCGAACTACCCCTCTCTAATCTCTCTTTACTGTTGCTCAACACTGCATCTAGACTTCTTGGTAAGAAATTTTCTGAGGAACTCATTCCCTCTACTTTGCTTCTGTCCCATTAGACACTGTTCTGCCCCAACAGAATCAACGTCCCACTAGCAACTCCAGATAAAAACTGTACTGCACCTCCAGCCACGACAACCGGAAAAATGAGACTCAATAGCCTCTGCGCTAGCCCAGCAATCACTGCGCTACCTTCTACAACTACATCGTCACCCTGGCAGGCTGATGCATGCTCTGCGTGAGACTTCCTTGGTGATTGCGTGACCCTTCCTCTGCCTCTATGGCCAAGGACTATTGAAAAGTGTAACTAGGTCGGTCTTCATGTTAACTATGCAAATATGTATTTATGAAAAGAAGATGGCAAAGTAAATAAAATGTATTTATAGAAGAAATACCTCTCCAACACATGGAATTCATCATGATCTAGTCGGCCTCATTCACCATGAAACTAGTTGGTCTAAACTATATGGTCGGCTTGCTTAAAAAGAGATATGCTATATATATACATGTAATGTGCCGTCATGATTGAACAACCGAAGTTTCTGCGGATCTCTCGAAGGTAAAAGTGCGGAATGTCTGGAGCAGATTACGGATTCCTATGCAGTTTAAAAGAGGTAATATAGTGCGAGTTTAAGGAGGTCTACAAGTGCGGGTTTAAGAGAAGACTATAGTGCGTAATTAGGTGAAGAAAAAGCAGAGACAACAGATGACTCATAAGCATCAGATATCTCTGAGATGATACAGTCGTATATCTACAAGGAAGACAAGTGGGGATATTTAAAGAAGACAGTGTAGATGTTAATAGAATAAGAGGACAGTAGAAATGCAAATATTTACAGTGCGGACACCATATAAAGATCTGCGGTCATTACAGCAGAGATAGAGCATGACTGTACAGTGCGGACACCATATGAAGAAGTGCGATCATACTGTGTGTGTGTAATCAAATGTCTCTAATGTAAGACAATGTTTGGAAAAGTAAAAGAAGGGTTGCGATCATGCTGCAATAACAAATGCAGATGCGAATTGATAAGAAGGGCTCCAGAATAGAAAATGAATTCTGTAGTGTAAAGGAAGGAATGTAAATCTGTGATTTACCTTCCCACAATAAAAGTATTACTCTTGCCTAAAGTTTATGTTCTGTACATTTTGATAATTGACTTGATGAAATATTAACTAAGAGGATACATAAGCAACATAAGCAAGCTCACAAGTAATTATCAAGAAGAGAATACAAATTTACCTTCCCACAATAAAAGTATTACTCTTGCCTAAAGTTTATGTTCTATACATTTTGATAATTGACTTGATGAAATATTAACTAAGAGGAGACATAAGCAACATAAGCAAGCTCACAAGTAATTATCAAGAAGAGAATTTGTATTAACCGTTATCCCTCCAAATTCTCAACAAGAACTGCGCTGTCTCTCGGGACAGATGCTTTCTCGCATTGGATTTTCCTCTGTCCTTTCGCTGATGGCTTCAGTCCTCCTTGATTTGCAATTGCTTTGATACCATGTGAAAATTTCTGAATCCAACAACCAGAAAACCTACTGCAGTTAACTGATTTTCATTTGCTACTTGTGTTCTTCAAATAACAAGTTATTAACATAATTCTTTAGTAAACATTAATGCAAATACACTGCAGCCTACGCCAATACACGGATCAAGTACTGAAAAATAAGATGAGACGATCACACCAAGGACACACTTATATTTGGACTAAACTTCCTTGGAAAAATTCAATGCGGGAAAACCAGTGCAGCAGATATGAGGGTTTTATTATTAAGCAGATTTCTGAATACAACTAGGGTGCCAAATCCAGCTCACCCAACAGAGAAAAAATCTTGACCGAAGTACCTCTATTCGGAGACAGATATTTTGGCTGATCTAGCAATAAAATGATCAAACTCCACATGTGACTACGTTGTCCCCAGTGCTGCGCAGCAGCATTTGCTCCCAGCTATGCGCTGAGACTGCGTCACCCCCTCTAGGAGTTGTGTCACCCTTCTCATGAGCCTTCCCGGCTCAAAAATCGAACTGTTGAACTGATGCCCGATCTGCCTCACAGAAACCCTAGCGCTGCCTCTTTAGTGACTGCGTCACCTCTCTCAGGCTTTGCATCACCCTCCGTGGTGCTGCGCTACCTCTCTGCAATGTATTCTCAACCTTGGACATAAGTCCCATTGTTGAACTGCCCCTCTCTGCACTAGAATCTCACTCTGAAATTCTCAGCAAACCGCACCCCAAAATTTCGACTCTCAAGTGCTGCCGTGTGTGTGTTCTCCAACTGACCCTCAAGCCTTCCTTTATACTTTTCCTGTTGAGAGATCTACGGTCGTGATCAAATATTTAATCAATGACTAAGATTAAAATAGACTTTATCCTTGTCACTTGGAAGCTTCTCACCCACATTTACATTAATTCACTTCAATTATTTTAATTGCCTAAGTTTTAACTTAGGCTACATTAAAAATTATTAATTATTTGAATAAAATGCACTCTAAGCAGAATTTCTCCAAACGATTTATGGGTCTTGGAGATCTCATGTGTTCTAGCCCCTCCACAAAATTTCGAAGCTAAAGCGTGTTATCTCTTCTTGCTGTCTACACCTACAATTTAGTGGGAAAAGCCTTCAACCCCACAAGGTGTGGTTGGTGGCAAGGAATCCAAAGAAGGGGCTGCCACCTACTCTCGACTCTCTCTGTTTAAGCTATCTCCTAAGTTAGCTATGGGGGTGGTCCCTAATAGAAAAAACGAAGTTAAAGATTTTGAGTTTTTAGGAGAATTGTTGGAGTGAAATTGGAGTACTTTTAAAGATTTATGAGTATTTTATAAGCAAATTTGCAATAATAATATCAAATCATTCAACTAGTGCTTTTAAATAAAGTGCTACACAAAAATCCTGAAATGGAAACAAAAGATATTAGCACAAGATATTTGCAGGATAAAATGATTAAAGGATAACCAAATCTCAATATTTAGACATATCTTGTTATAGTTAGAAGCAACCAAAATTCTAGATGTTGAAGATGAAATTAAACTTTGCAAATATAGAAAGTAAGCATCACACTACTTGCATGAGATCAACAACCATAAAAAGGGAAATGTGATCAAGAGTGCTCTTGGTTCATTTTAGTTAAACTTACTCTACACCAAATATTTCAAATCAACTCTTCAATCCCCAGACCTCACCCTCGCCAGAATAATGTGGATCTCACAGTAAGGAGTCAATAGGGGAGTAGAGGGTCCCTAGAGGTCTATACAACCAACTTATGTTGGAGGTAAGTTTTAAAGAGTTGCTTGTGTGAAATGGATGTTGATAAATCTCATTTAAATGATATATGCAAATTTTCCATAAAAGATGAGATGGTGCTTACTTGCAATAATAAAACAAACTTTGAGAGAAACATATAAACTCATATGTGTTGTAGCATTTTAATGGCAAGTGGAATGAAATAAGTTCTTATAAAAAGGGCGCTTCAATGGTTCCTCAACATGCATGAAGCATAAACATTAAATCAAATGGAATTTTACCAAACATGCGAATTGTTTACACATAAAAAAGAGATTTTGCTCAAGTTTGTAGCATTGGGGCTCATGCATGTAAGTTTAATTTAACCGAAATTTAGTTAGATGGATGTAGAGTGCATTAGTTGTTAATTTATGAGTATTTTATAAGAAACTTTGCAATAATAATATCAAATCATTCAACTAGTGCCTTTAAATAAAGTGCTCAAGAATAATGCTCAAAAGATGAGAACACAAAAATCCTGAAATGGAAACAAAAGATGTTAGCACAAGATATTTGCAGGATAAAATGATTAAAGGATAACCAATTCTCAATATTTAGACATATCTTGTTATAGTTAGAAACAACCAAAATTCTAGATGTTGAAGATGAAATTAAACTTTGCAAATATAGAAAGTAAACATCACACTACTTGCATGAGATCAACAACCATAAAAAGGGAAATGTGATCAAGAGTGCTCTTGGTTCATTTTAGTTAAACTTACTCTACACCACATATTTCAAATCAACTCTTCAATCCCCAGACCTCACCCTCGCCCGAATTATGTGGATCTCACAGTGAGGAGTCAATAGGGGAGTAGAGGGTCCCTTGAGGTCTATACAATCAACTTATGTTGGAGGTAAGTTTTAATGAATTGCTTGTGTGAAATGAATGTTGATAAATCTCATTTAAATGATATATGCAAATTTTCCATAAAATATGAGATGGTGCTTACTTGCACTAATAAAACAAACTTTGAGAGAAACAAATAAACTCATATGTGTTGTAGCATTTTAATGGCAAGTGGAATGAAATAAGTTCTTATAAAAAGGGTGCTTCAATGGTTCCTCAACATGCATGAAGCATAAACATTAAATCAAATGGAATTTTGCCAAACATTTAAATTGCTTACACATAAAAAAGATATTTTGCTCAAGTTTGTAGCATTGGGGCTCATGCATGTAAGTTTAATTTAACTGAAATTTAGTTAAATGGATGTAGAGTGCATTAGTTGTTAATTCATTAGCATGCATAAAACGAAAATGAAAAAATGAATCAATCCACCCAAGAAATTCCTTCCTCTTCAACCAAAGAAAAGGGGGATACCATGGGAAAAATATCTGAAGCTCCCTCAAACAACAAAAACTAGTTTATTATTGATTACAAGTGAGGAATACAACCTTTAAGAAAACTGCCCAAAAGGAGGTCCTTCTACGAATAAAGAGCTTGTAAAAAGGCTTAATCCCCTCCTCAAAAATTGACAACACAACTTAAGGAGAAAACCTTCAAAATATGAATTTTGAAGAGGCTCCAAGGCCCTCGGCAAAGATCAAGCTTGTTGTTGTCCCAAAGGTGGTTACGACCTCTCTAAAATTAGATTTTGAAGTAATGGTAGCCTTCACATGCAAGGAGGATCAATTGCCTTCTACCACTTTTCCCTCAAGGTCTTCGCTTTTCACGCTTAAGCTTGCGGGCTACGAAAGAAAATCAAATGTTAGGTTGAAATAAAGATGATTTAAAATAGAAATTAATGTACAAAGGCACTAGTCCAAGGAATGGGAGCGCACCCCCATTCTTGCCTAGTCTAGAAAAATGCTCTTGAAGTAGCAAATATGACGTTAAGGCACTCTACAAATGGAAATTTTTAGATTTTAGAATTGGAAATAGGTGATCAAGTAGCTAGAGAACGAGAAACTCCCTTTTTGTCTTCCTTTGATGCAAAACTTGGGGTTGAAAGTAGCCGAGTCTTGGATCGCTTTGAATATAGGAGTGAGTTGATCTATTTGAGACTTCTCCCACGCCCAGATGGATTTCCTATACACAATACGAATAGATCTTTACTACACACTTAAACAAATATTAGTCTGCAAAAGGATTAGAGCATCATAATGAAATAGATAAACCAAACATTCTTCCGAAAATGACTTGGCAAGCTAATTCCTAGAATAATACTCTAAATCAATGATGCATGCAAGATAACTTGCACACATTAATCCAAGCAAGATGGCAAATATAAACTAATATTGATCAAACATATAAACGAATTCAAATACAATAGCAATAGTATGGAAAGAAATCACCTCATAACGCCAAGAGAACATCTTCTAAATAGCTCCAAGTCTTGATTATATTGATATACAAAAATGACAGTTTCCTCAAACCCAATAGCTCATAACATGATACAATATGAGAGCCCATGGCTCCATTATATAGAAAGTTGGGAACAAATCTCAATCAAGAACCAAATGCCAAGTGGTGAGAGGGAGGAGATCTCAAGGCAAATCGAATTTGATAAGTGGAACTCCATTGCTGAGTTTAAAAATCGGATTTTGGCAAGTGGACATCATTTTTTTCTTCCCTTTTGTGCCAAATTCGAATTTTATGATGGAATGACAAGTGTATATGGTTGGTAACCCATGTGGGGACAATTTCACACAAAAATATCTACCAAATATTCCCCTAAATCCTTCTAAATGTGCATTAACTTCACAAATTTGAATTTCCAAGTAAACAACTTTCATTTAATGCCAGAAATTCGATTTTATTTGAGCACATGTCCTTTTCTTGATTTTGGGAGTTCACATCACCTTGGGACTTCACTTTAACTCCATAATTTTCCACCTCATTTCCACATCATTTAGCATGTGTGGATACTTATTTTTCTCCATTTATTTAATTTGTGGCTTAATTAATTGCCAGATTTCCCACTAAACTTAGGAAAAGTGGGTTTTGAGGGTTCAAAATACATTTTTAACTCCTCAAAGTGTGTCATAGTAGAAAGTTGAGGGTGAGAGGTGTAATTTTGATTACTCATACTCCATACAACTTTTCTAGGCAACACTTATTACAATTCAACTACAATTTTTATTGCAATTTTTGACTTGCGAGAAATCTCAAAAATTAAAAAATCACTACCTAGACCGAACCAAATTCCACGAATTTTTTTTTTGTGATCTAGTATGGTAATATACATTGACTCTAGACACTGAGACTCACCCAAGGCCTCACTTTCAAGCAGTACTCCGACTTTGGGGTAAAATTGGAGGAAAAACTCAATTAATTATTAAGTCCTGACAGAGAGATGATAATTAACCGAGTGAAAAAAACCTCCCTGAGTAATACTCACTTGTTGGCAAGGTCCCAAGTTACCTAGGGCTGTTACAAAATCAATACTGACTCAAATTCATCATTACTAGCATCACTTATTACAATTCCTTGTAGGGCGTGGAATCTGGGTACAAGAGAAAATGATAAGAAGTAGAAGTAGAGTTTAAAAACTCTGTTGGACTGATGATATCTAATGGTACAAGTGTCCTTTGGTTCATCCTTGGGCATGGAGTCTTCACATTATCATTAGGTGCCACTCCAGTTGTCAACAGAGCGCATCCGATGCTACCCAAATATCAACAGTTCTTAGGTAGTGTTTTCCTCCATATGACTTGCTTGTCATCTTATCCCTTACACTTAGCATATCTATCTAGATGATCTACTAAAGTGAAAGCTCCCTGCTGGTGAAAGTCCACAAAAGAGCAAGAGGTAGTGGTTGTGGTGATAGTGGGCCACACGTCATATTGTTGTCCATTGGTCTAGTTTTTTCCTTGTGAGCTCCCTGTTGCCACTCAAACCAGCAGGGGACCTAAAATGGACTCCTAAAAGGGAAACTATTAGATCAACGACAACGATGGAGACTTAGCCCACTGTCACCACAGCCAAGGCTCCCTACTCTTTATGGACTTTCACCGATGGGAGGAGACCCAATATTAGGAAGCAACTTATGAAGGATGGATCAACAAATAGGTGTGAAGTGACCTCAAAGACCCTTTCCCTAGAATAGGATACATAATGAAACTTGCTTGCTCTTTAAGCAAGGTACAAGATCTTCTAAGAGAATATTGCTTGAAAAAAAGTTTCCAAATCCCAAAAAATCCTCGCAGAAATTGGATTCTCAAGTTGACCTTGATGGATTGTCTTTGATGAGAAACGGGACCACACAGTGCCGAGTGGACCCAGCCTAGGTTAAGGGGAGGGACTTTAGAAACCGACGATGATCTTAACCTAAACAAGGTAAGGGAAAGGATCAAAACAAGAATTTTCTCTTAAAGGTGTCAAATTGATCCTATGAGGTGTTAGCCTAGAGAACACCAGGGCAAAGTTTGATCTTAGAGCTAGGGCTTGGGATATCTCGCAATCCCACAGTCAGAATCTCTTCAAATTTGGATGAGACCTCGAGGACACACTAACGCAGTAGGGGCTAGGAGATCAAACTTTTTCTATGGCTGCTTTGTTAGGAGAATGATGCCCTAGGTAGTCCAGCGTGGCTAGACCTAGAAAAGAGGGGAAAAGGGTGAGGAAAAGGTTTTAAGGTGTCACCTTTTGATGGATCAGTGCCTAATTCCTCTTGGGGATATGGAGTCAAGGAGAATTATGAAGATCGATCTTGTTTCTTGTGCAAGGAGGCTTGCAAAGTCAACTTCGTCCGATGTTAAGGGCAAGAGAAGAAAAGTGACCTTAAAAGCATTTATACTTCATTGGAAATGGAGAAGGCTTATCTAGGTAACTTCGACCTCTAGGACAATTCGTTCATCAAACATGGCCCATACATAGAGATGAGATACATAGAAACATAATTCCACGTTGATGCCGTAAATGCATGCAACAACTAGCCCCAAAATAGCGAAAATCTCATGATCAATGAATGCAGCAAAGTAAAAGAAAAGAGCATCAAAATTGTACTCACATGTAAGAGAATATATTCAACCATCAACACATTTGCAATATAAGAAGCTCCAAGATAAGAAGACCCAATCCATACATCAAAATTCATGCATGATCCAAAAATATCCTCCAAGAAAAAATGCGAAGTTCTCAAGGGAGAGAATGATACAAGTCAAGTGATGATCCAAAATGAATCCATCCAAATCTTATTTATACACTCATTAGGAGTTCGAATTACCTAATGGGCCTACATTAGCCCCCTAAAAATAAAATAATTTGCAAATTAACTAACTTTTGGTGACAAGCCCACCAAACTAACTCACAAATAAAATAATAAGCCTCTTAAGAGGTCAAATAATAATCTGTGCATGTCGTAGGGCCCTTCAAGAGGTCTGATGAGGTATATAAGTGCCATAATGATGAATAGGATCCTCAAAAGTGATGGACAAGGGGGTGGCTCCTTGTTCTCCAAACAATAGACTTGTGGTGCTCCCTGTGGGTGTGGGGGAACACCAATGACCTCATGGGTCTCCATATGAGTCGAAGATGCCTTTTGACCATCTGTAAGGGCTCAGATGATGGAATGAATGTTGCCATGTCATCGTACAAGTCCTGGGACACCTGGCAAGTGTGTGGTGCACCTGTGGGGCTAGCTGGGCATAGTGTACCAAATGCATCTCCCTCATCCAAAAGGTGGATCTCTAGCAATCTCTGAACATCTCTGGGGATCCATGGAGTGTTGTCTACAGTTGTGGACCCATGGCTCTCTAGACACACCCTATATGTGCCAATGTAGCCCTTTGGTGGGGTCTGGACCCCGTATAGGGAGACCTAACCCAAATCGACACCATTTTCAATCCTGCATAAGATCCAATGCGTCCCCTAGCCTTCTAGTACAACAATTCATTAAAGGAATCGGGTAAAAGAGCTTACAAACCATGGAAAACAAGTGGACACTTCATAATGGCATGACTTCCATAGTGGGTTGTGGCATGTGCCAATGTCTCCAAGCTCCAAAGGGGCTTAGCCAAGTACTTTATTAGGTGGTTTCTACCTTTAGAGGGGATTATATGTCCAAGGTACATCCCTAAAATGGTCTTGGCATGTGATAAAGAGGTGAAATGGAATAGGGAATGATATGGGCAAATCTCGAGCCACATATAAGGGCACAAGGGTAGCCAGAGAAAGGGAAGCCCACACCTAGGTATGTAATGTGTAGGAGGGAGCAATCATGGTACATGAAGTGCCCTGACCTTGATTTTTCCACCCTTATTTATATGCCTTTTGCCTTTTATGATTTTTCTTTAATTAACTGCTCAGGGCTCAAACGATAAGAGCATGATGTGTAAGATATATCAGTGATTACCTCCTTTTTGGTAGGGTCGTTCATTGCCCTCCAGGGGTTGGGACAATCATGGGTTCATCTAATGCCCATGGAACTAGGGTGATGGCCATGGGTATGGGGTAGAGCTCATGCATTGGATTTTTCCCACGTGCTAATTATGTTTGTCTCGACCATCTTTTGCATCTTGTGGTGCATTTTCCTGTTGAATGCGGCCTTTTATGCTTTTACTTTTCTTTTACAGCTGCTTCGACCTCCAAGGCATTGTTGCAAGCTTGACTCGAGGTGGGGGCAAGGGAATGGGGAGGTTAACCCTATGTGGACCTGGTGAGGAAATTTAGACCCATGTGGGAGAGATGATGAATGGGGGTATAGTGAATCGAAGGGGAATGGTATATGTGGATAAGGAAGCAGGACCACACAACCAAAGTCGGGGTTTCCCAATAGTACCACCCTAAAACCAAATGGTCAGTAAAGGAGTTCCCACGGGACTAAAATCGAAGGGTAACATCTTAAAGAGGTCAAGGGGACAAAACCACAAACTTAGCCGACTCTTTCCGCTGAATCCCCCCATCAATCCATGCCTAGAAGTGTGCATAATAAGTAAACCCAATAATCAATTACCAAATTACAAGACATACCTTTAGGTTCAGGAGGCTTACCTTCAAACATAAGATCAATATAGATGGGTGAGGGACCACATGGCTAGCTCAGGTGGCAGAGAAATGACACAACGAGCTAGTTGAGGGTTGCAAGGAACTGTTGGCTGCTGGCTGAGGTCCATCATGGAGAAAAAATTTCACCTAGGGATATCACCCATGAAGTGGTGGGTAACACTCCCCTTAGAAGACTAGTGAGATTTGCAGGCAACATGCCATATGCTTTAGGAGGGAGTTATGGGCTGCAAAACAGAGGCACACACCCTAAAAGGGTTGTTGTTTGTACCAGTGTTTTAAAACTCCGACTCGGGTTCGGAACCGGTGGAGGGTCGACTCCGACTCCTACTCCAACTCGGTATCGACTCGGCCAGTTCGGTTTCAATGACTCGGTCTTTGTAAAAAATACATTAAATATTATTTTTTTTTATAAAAAATCATAATTTTAAAGATTTTCATTCATGTTTCCAAACAAAAAGCATTATAATATAGACAAAAGACAACATATGATCAAAGTAGGCTCATGAATATATCCATTATATCAAAATGGCACCCAGTGCACTGTCCAATACATACATGATATAGAGATCAAAACAAAAAACATAACCAAGGAGGCTCTAAATGGCCTCTACAACAAGTTACAAAACATGACTAGTCACTACTGTTAGACAAGGCAATATCCTCTGGCTCAGACTCCGAAGAAGAGGGGGAAACCCATGGCTCCTCCTCCTCATCAAGATCCTCAACTGGAACTGTAGAACTAACACGTTGAGCCTCAGATAAACGAGCTATGCGCTTGCGTCATGGCTGACTATATGAAGTGCCTGCGGCTGCAACTGGAGGACTTGGGCCTGGGCCTCCTACTAGTGGATCTGCATTGAGCTGAGCTTCTACCTGTAAATCAAACTCCAACTCCACATCGATATCCTCATCAGAGTCAAACTTTGGTGGATGAGTCTCCACTAGCCATTCTGATGTTGGATCAATATCATCCAACACAATGGGATCTGAATCAGGTCTTTTGTTCAGCAATTGGTTGTGTCTTACTCGGAGGTTGTATTGGACATAAACTAGATCATTTAACTATTTTTGCTCCAAACAATTTCTCTTATTCATGTGAATCCTCTCAAGACAGACCAATTGTGCTCACACCCAGAAGCACTGCAAGTTTGACTCAAAGTGTGGATTGGAAACCTCTGTAATTCAGGACAATGGCTACCAAATGCCTCCCACCATTGTGCTACAGAAAAACATAGTTGTGTAATGAGTCTTAGTTATTTCAACAAATTATATCCAACTTTGAAATTATAACCAATTTTACAAAATAATAAAATATGAATTTGGAAATTTAAATTCTTTGTTTACCTGGCTCATCTGATTCCTTGCAATCCTTGCAAGATTCTTGCTAAAGGTACCTGTGGCTTTGTTGAAGATAGTGATCTGATTTTGTATCAACAGCTGGTCACTCTCCTTGGGGATCATGCAATCAATGCAGTCAATCAATCCATCTCTAACCTTCCCAGTCAAAGCTCCTTCTTCTAGAGCTTTATAATGATACCTTGGGTTAAAAAAATACCTAGTTGTATGTATAGGGCGATGGAGTTAATTGTTCCATCTTTGATCAATGATTGCCCAAATGGGCCCATACTTAGCTACTCTTTCCTTGTATGCTGCCTTTATTTGCTCCTTTGCTTGATCCATAACCTCCTAAATGAAGCCGATAGCCAATCTTTCCCCATCGACCAACTGCAACACCTTAACCAGTGGCTCAACAACCTTCACAATCTCTGCTGCCTTTTTCCAAAATATTTCTTCATTAACTTTATTTTTCACATCTTTGCCACTCTGTTTGCGAGCCCATTGACATTCATTCCATTCATCACTGGAAAACAACTTTTGCTAGTTTCTATGTTGGGAAAACATAGATTGCAGTGTCAAAAAATGTGTTGCAAATCTAGTGCTAGCAGGTCGAATAATGTCCTTGCCCCCTGTGTGTTTCCTCATTAGGTTCAAAATCCATGAATAATTGTAAATATATTTTGTTATGCTTTTGGCATGCTCTACAATGTTCTTGATCCAATCTATTTTACCAATATCCTCAAGCATGAGTTCTATGCAATGTGCAACACATGGTGTCCAAAAGATGGTTTTGTGTTTTTCCTCCAACATTCTACCAGCAAGAACATAGTTAGAGGCATTATCTATGATGATTTGAACAACATTAGCCACCCCCACCTCTTCAACAACCTCATCCAAAAACTGAAACAATAAGTGTGCATCTTTCACTGTTAAAATTGGACAACTAGGTCCGAACTCCGGGTTGTGCTGCTCAGATGACGATCACAATATTTTTATTGGATTCCTCTTTCGGAGAGGTGTAAGATTGATCTAAAGATCATCTCGATCGGATGAGCAGAACATGTACTTTGAATTTATTCCACTTATGTGCTAGGTCGGCCTGGAATAAAATATTGACTTAAATGTCTTAAAGGACGTGTCACACACCCCCAAAGATTCTTATATATTGGAGAGACTTGGAGTTCATTTGACACACATTGGTGTGGAGGAATTCTCTCTCTCTTGATGGCGTTGGAGCTGCGTATTCTTTGTTTGGGTTGTTTTGGGGTTATGTGTGACACGCTTGGCTGAATGACCTATTGGAGACTTTGCTGGTAGAAGCATCCCGCTGATCGCCGTAACGCCACCATTTCTTATCTCTGTCTTGGCTTGTCTTCTATCGATCTATTAGTATGTTCTATCTTCTTCAGTATTGTGCCCTAATCTGAAATGGCATAGAACATCTTCTGAAATTAACATGGTATTGGAGCTTGGGGAGAAGACAACGCCCTAAACCTTTTATGCCCTAACCTTCAGCGTGCGCAATAAGCAAAGGAGGGTGAGAAGAAAGAGTTTAAGGGAAATCTGAAGCTTGGTTAAAATCTGTATTGATACCCCAGATCTGAAGTTGTGAACATTAGAGACCAGAATTAAAATTCGGATCTGTGTTGTAGCCTTAGTTTAAGGCTCGGATCAGTTAACACCTACCCTCCGACCTGTGACAAGAGGCCGCTAACTCTTTTGACTTGATTTGAGTGCAGCGTAGAAGAAGACCACAATCATTTGCCATTATTCCGTCTGCTTTCACGCCGGAAAATGCTGCACATCCGTGGCCCATTAGAACTCGAAAATTTGATGTTCTTTTTGCTGTGGTCGATAATAATTTTTTTTAATTCGATCGGTCTGTGTTAGAATACCTGGAATCTAAGACATCCGAGCCCGATAAGTTTTTTTTTTTTTTCAGAGAATCGGTGCCATGAATCACGCTACAACGAATTTACTTCTTTGAATGATGGCGGAAGTCGAATTGCACTTGTGAAAGCCGAGCGTAGAAGTCAGTTCTATACTCAGAATCTGCTGGCGCCGCATTATTTGCGTGAACTACAATTTCGAGCGGAGCAGTGGTGGACCGAATTCTTTGAAAGGGGACAGGTTGAATTCCTTGGCGTCGACAGCAGGGTTCGAACCTGCGCGGGAAAATTTGTGGTCTCTGCAATAACAGACAAATTCGATTCTGGATATTATATCACGTATTCTAACGCTGCAACAGTCCAGACCCTCGGAAGGGGCCGAGGAACAGATAGTGGTGGCCCGTATGCATCCTGGACACTAAACTGATCGAATGATTGAGCTCGGATCGTAGCGTGAAGCCTGTACGTGACAAGTTGTGTATGAAAGAGAGTAGTAGATGTTGTATGAAGGCTCTAGTAAAATCTCGTGTTGGGCATGTTAGCCATCATTACAGGATCATTGATCATTGGCGATTCAGACTGGGGCCGAGTCAGCCTTTTACAGTCGTGCGACGAGTTTACGATGCTGGGTAGCCAAGCCGTAGATTTCAATTTCGTTGTGCATTGACGGCTTATGATTTGGTCACCAAAAGGTGGCATGAATTGGACTGATCCAAGACTGTGCGCTCTACATATGGTGTGCGTTGATGTTTAGTGGAGAGGTTTGAATGACAGTTTTAGTGCGTCGTACGCCTTTTTTGCCAATTGCTCGATCGTGGATATGGGATGCATTGCAGTGGGTGGAATTTCTTGTTCGAACGATGAATCTATTGGTTAAGTAGAAACCAAATTATGATAGTCTCAAGTCCAGATTCCTTGATGCTGGAATTGCATCTCTTTGAAGACCGAATTTCCTGTGTACGAGTTTGGAGGCAGAGAGTCCATTGTTACCACCCCTGAAGGAACGAAGACTGAATTGTGAAAGAGAAAATCAGACTGCCGATGTCAATGATTTGTCATCCTTAATCCACATTGTGAAAGTGGCCCTTGACAGAACGGTGAGAAATGAGCAGGATAAATTGAATGATCACTGTATTGATTTGCAATTTGCTTCACCACTTAAGCATCACATATTGATGCGTAGAGTTCTTGCTGAATCGGAACATATTCATTCGGATACATATCAGAAAGCCGAGTTATTATGTAATTGAGGGTCATTAGCTTGTCCGAATGATATATGAATATTACTGAAGATTTGGGCATATCAGTCTACTGCACCATTATTAAAAGCATTGTAAAGTCGCCAGATGATATTGCTGGTTGATGAAGCAGAGTTGATTTCTTGCTTTTTGCCAAACCGCCCTTCAAAAGAGAGGACGAATGCTGTACCTGCAGGATCTTATTCTTAATTTCTTAAATTGCAAGGTTTGTACCGCTGAAAACTTACTTGCCCAATGGTGCCATTAATCTGACAACATTTTATATGCATACGAATTTGAAGGATACATGGGCAAAAGCAGTATGAAATGTTCTTGAAAGAAAAGTGAATATGCAGAGTTTCATGTCAAGGAAGTATACTATATTAAGGCTGAATTGCAACACTGCCTTGACAGTTTCCCCATGACAGTTGTGTTAGTATCTCTATGATGACTTAAGGGGCAGTGCAGTGCCTCATTGAACAATATTATGATGCTGTTGTCTAGTGACAGTGGTTGTAACTGAACTCAACCTAGTGGCAGTGACCCTAGAAAGTGTCTTGACCAGATGTCAAATCGCTGAACTGAGATCTACAGTCTTGGCCAGATCAGTGATTCAGCTAGTAGTGATGAATGTGATAGTTCTAAATCTGTGATTCTATGTCACTGTGACATAGACAGACACCCATGTTTGAAGCTGGAAGTTTTAAGGGTTGACTGCTGAAGTCCTTGGGGAAATTCTATGTAGTGGTCAAATTTTTTTTCAGCCCTAGGAGCAGTCTGCTGAAATAACCAGAAATGGGCAGATCTGGAAGCAACTCAAGGTGCAATGCCTCAAGTGCAGGATAAACCAAGGTAGATTGGATCCCTAGTTTTTGTAAGTTGCAGTCTTAGAAGGCTGTTTGAAGGAGCTACTCACAAAATAATAGGTAGTGGCTGAAAGGACTTCTAACACAAGCTGAGGCTTGTTGATATGTTCCCCCTGTATGACAGTGACATAGATAGATACCTATGTAGCGGCAAGCATGTGACTGTATCAGTCTTGGAGCGTTATGGTAAACTTAAAATGTGAACTTAGAAGTTTATGCAGCTTTTTGTCACATGGTTGGAATCTTGAATCATGATCAGCAAAGTCTGATTGGATGGCTTTGACTGTGGGAGATCAAGTCCCTATTCCAAGTTGGTGTCTGGGATGCCCTCATTTAAATAGATGTCTTCTCCCGAGAGAGAAGCTGACATTAAGAGGGAGATATATTTGTATATGCTCCTGAGTGGATACCTTTGTTCAACGAAAGAAGATCCTCATGGCTCAAAGACATATGGCTTCAGAGGGGGAAATTCTGGAAGAAATCCAAGAAGCCATATAAATACCAAGGGTATCTAGCAGCCATAAGTACTATTGTACAATTTGACCTTGGATCCTTTGAGGAAGTCGTACAGCATCAAGTCTGGAAGGATGCTATGCACAAAGAGTATGATGTCTGGATGTGGTCCCAAGACCATAGGACAAAGCAGTTGTCACCTCGAAATGGCTCTACAAGATCAAGCATGGATCTGTTGGAAGTGCTGAAAAGTTCAAGGCAAGATTCGTTGCCTGTGAGGAAGGTATAGACTATGATGACATATTTGCACTTGTGGCCCGAGATACCACCATTCGATCTATTATAGCCCTTGCTGCTACGCAAGGATGGAGTCTTCATCAGATGATGTGAAGACCGCATTTTTTCTGCATGGTGTGATAAAGGAAGAGATATATGTGGAGCAACCTCTGGGTTTGGAAGTCTAGGATCGGGACACCCATGTCTGCAGGATGAAGAAAGCCCTCTATGGGCTGAAACAAGCACCCCGAGATTGGTACAAGAGGATAGATAGCTACTTGATGAAGCTGGGCTTCACTCGAAGTAATGCTGATCCGAACCCTTACTTCAAGATTGTCAAGGGAAAACCTCTCATTCTGGTGCTGTATGTGGATGACCTCTTCTGACAGGTGCTGACCCTCTCTTTCATCAGTGCAAGAGGGAGCTCGCTGCTGAATTCAAGATGAAGGACCTAGGATTGATGTCTAGGCCTGAAGGTCTAGCAGTGACCTGGCGAGATTTTCCTTTCTCAAGGAAAATACATTATGAAGTTTCTGGTATGATGGACTGTAAGTCCATGGAACTCAACCTTAAGAAGTTGAGTAGCAGCGTTGCTGGGCCCGTCCTACTGAGTATCGTCAACTCATAGGGACCCTGATGTTTTTAATGAACACCTGTTCGAACGTATGTTGTGCAGTGAACACTTTGAGTCAACACATGGTTGATCATAACATTCACTGGGTTGGTGCCAAGAAACTCTTGAGATATCTCTGAGGCACGATAGACCATGGGCTGAGATACACTGCCAGGAGTATGACACTCCATGGATATACTGATGCCGATTGGGTTGGCAGTGTGGTGGATCGCAAGAGCACATCTGGATGCTACTTCACATGTAGATCTGCTTCGGGCAGGAATCTAAAGTCGGTAGCCTTGAGCACCGCTGAGGCCGAATACATTGTAACATGTATGGCCTATTGTGAAGTCACTTGGTTGCGAAAGCTCTTCTGTGAGCTGTTCGAGCATGTGCTAGATGCCACCGTTATCCTTTGTGATAACCAGAGGGGGATTCATTTGTCATAGAATCTCGGGTTCCACGATTGATCCAAGCATGTTGATGGCTGGTACCACTTTATCTGGGATATGGTACAGCGAGGCGCCGTAAGGCTCGATCATATAGGAACTGATGAGCAGGTCGCGGATATTCTCACAATGCCCTTGGGGAAGGTCATGTTCCTAACCTTCCGTGAGAATCTTGGAATCATAGAACGACCCTATGGTGTGGGTCCTATTGGACGATGAGCTCTGGGAGCTCAAAGGGGGGTTTGGGGATAGCTTCTCGGAGCTATAAGCACTTATGGTGCTTCTGCCCCACCGTTGTGATTATTGAGTTGGTTCGCCTCTCATTTATCTGTGCCCCATATGCATCCTACCCATTGAGTTCAGGGGTCATGGGAAGTACCTCTCATTTGGCCAATGAGATGGGAAAGGCTAGAGACTAGTAGCAAAGACTGATGGACGCATCAGAACTTGCCGTACTCTTTATCTAAGATGGCACGGTCCAACCACTTGATCTGAGATCAAGTCTTGTGAGGTCTTGGACCTCCGCCTGACTTCGGGTCAGATGAACCAACTTCGGGTTGGTTGGAGACTCTTTGTGAGTCCGATAGAGGTTTCGAACCTCTGGGCTGAATTTGTCAGTCGGGGGATGATGTCTTTGTGACTGACCCACTTTTGTTTTGAAATAAAGAGGCCAGCAAAGCAAGTTACGGTGGGATGACGCACGATGTTTGGATTGCACTAGTGGACGGAGTTCTCCCTAGTTGAGAGGGAGTGTTAAAATTGGACAACTAGGTCCAAACTCCTGGTTGTGCTGCTCAGATGACGATCCCAATATTTTTATTGGATTCCTCTTTCGGAGAGGTGTAAGATTGATCTAAAGATCATCTCGATCGAATGAGCAGAACATGTACTTTGAATTTATTCCACTTATGTGCTAGGTCGGCCTGGAATAAAATATTGACTTAAATGTCTTAAAGGACGTGTCACACACCCCCAAAGATTCCTATATATTGGAGAGACTTGGAGTTCATTTGACACACATTGGTGTGGAGGAATTCTCTCTCTCTTGATGGCGTTGGAGCTGCATATTCTTTGTTTGGGTTGTTCTGGGGTTATGTGTGACACGCTTGGCTGAATGACCTATTGAAGACTTTGCTGGTAGAAGCATCCTGCTGATCGCCGTAACGCCACCATTTCTTATCTCTGTCTTGGCTTGTCTTCTATCGATCTATTAGTATGTTCTATCTTCTTCAGTATTGTGCCCTAATCTGAAATGGCATAGAACATCTTCTGAAATTAACATTCACCCTATCAGATGCATCAACTGATCTTAGAAACATGGTTCCTTGTGGGCAAAAGATAAGAAAGTTTGTGATGGTATGGTTCGTCTGATCAGTCCATCCATCTGACATGATGGTACATCCTGTTTTTGCTCATGAGTTTTTGAAATCTCTCAAATATTCATCAATGGACAAAATCTCTTTTTGCAAAAGAGATCCCCTTAACTCATGCATAGTAGGGCCTTTGAAGCCCTTTCCAGCAGCATATATGGCATCAAACATAGGTTCATAATATGGTGAACGAGAAGCATTGAAGGGGATATCAGCATCATACCACCATCTAGCTATGTAATCACAAGCAGTTTCTCTCAATTCTTTCTTCCAACGCTGATCTAAAGTGGGTTACACTTGACCTCTACTAGCTTTAGGACCATGTGCACTATCAGAGAGAGAGGAGGGTGTGAAAAAACTTCTAATAGTACCCTTATTTTTCATTGTACCCTTACCCTTTTCTTGAATAGACTCCAAAGAGGGAGGAACATAGCAAAAGGGGTTTCATGCATCAGTGCAAGGGATAGATGAAGAACCCTCATAATTAAAATTGGGGTTGGCAAATATCATGTGTTTTATATTCCTCTTCATCCCAATTTCAGCCTCTATTTCTTTTTGCCTAGCTTTGTCTTCCTCAAACTTTTGAAATTGATCTCTCAACTCTTTCCTAATTTCCCCAATTTCTTCTGTCGGTGCTTCACATGGAGTAATTTGGCCTCTAAGACCAGCCAAGTGTAGTTTCAGCCTATGAATGCCCGCTCCACCCCACTTAATTTTTCTTTTACAAAATTTGCAATGGATTTGATCATCAACCATCTCAGCATATGCCCAAGCAATGTCTTTCATTCTAGGAGCCATTTTGGACTGATTTTTTGACTTGGAAATGAATGGTTCAAATCTGAAAATGAAAACAATAAAAACTACTCATTCTATGTTTCTTTCACAAAAATTTAAGTTTTCAATTTCAAGATTTGCAAAAAAAAAGAAAAGAAAGCAAAGGCAGATTTTAGAAGTGAAAAAAAAATACCTCTAGGCTCTAGCCTCTTCAATGCTGCTCCAACAAACCAACTCCTCAATGCTGCTCCAATAACTGCCCAAGAAGCTCCTCACTGCTGCTCCAAAGATTACCCAAGAGACTCATCAAAGCTGCTCCAAAAACCAACTCCACAACTCTTCACAAATTCTTCACAAATGCTCACTCAAATGCAATGAGATTGTTGTGAGGAAATGATGGGGGTTGGGTAGCTTTTATAGGATTGGGAGGGGTTAGAGGGCATATGAAAACCCTAACAACGATGTGAATACCGGTTTCAAGTCCGGATTTGGCCGTTTGTGGGGTCTGCGACTGGCTGGCATTGGCTCGGTTGGTCTAACTCCAACTCGGCCGAGCCGACAGGTCCGGTCACAAACTGGCTGCCAGACCGGTTTTTATACCGAGCTGGTTCGGCCAGGGGGTTGGCTCGGTCGACTCAGAGAAATACAAGTCAAACCAGCTGATTTTAAAAATACTGGTTCGTACATATCAAGTTTGATTAAGTTGGCTTGAGACATAAACCTAATATTCATTAAATGAAATAAAATGTGGCCTTAGCTAGTATTCCAAGCACATAATGATATATATTAATGGACCATGGTCACATGTACAGATTATACCAATTATTCCAACATACAAAAGGCTTTCAAAATATCTAAGACTGAGTGTTTTTCTATTGATGCTTCGTTGTATAATTTACAACGTAAAATTAGACAAACACACTATGGATATTGTTAACGATTATTGACAACGCTTACAAACCATAGTGGATGTACTAGGAATATTTGAACGGACTAAGATAGAAGGAAAACTAGTATATAAAATGAACTACAGGAGGTTTGTAACATGTAGTTGCACACAAGAGTGACCTTGTTCATGGACAAAGAGGGGAATGGTTTATTTCAGACAGAGGGATCTTTAAACTGAGCAATTGATAGTGAAAAATATATGTTCTACTTGGGTTTGCACAATAGTTCAATATGGGTGGGTGGCTTGATAAATGCACATAAGCTTGGGGTGAAAGACTTTATTTTGTGAGGGAAGGTTATGAAAGGTTGTACGTGATACATGTAGACCTAATAGTGCTGGAAGCAAGACGTTACATTTTTCTTGTGGAAAGGTCAACTTTGGAGAAATTGAGATAGGTCTAGATATGTCAGGTTGAATTATTAGAGTGGAGGGATCAAAAACCACAGTGAGGTAGGGAAGATGCTACCAAGGACCAGTTGACAACCAGCAACACCAACTCTAGTAGTAATCATGCACCTGTTGTGATCAAACACGTTGACCTAGGTGAGAGAAGCAGTGTAGGGTTGGATAGTGTTAGGTTTGAACATGTTGGATTTTAATCAATGCCCATGAACATTGGGCCAATTGTGCAATATACATAATGTAAGGGCATAATGGGCATATATGAACATAAGGGGCTTATGATCAAAGTTGAGTTTGTAGCACAACCCGTTGGCTACAAGTATAGATGGTGATGGAAAGAGTATGTTAGACACTATTATTATAAGATTGCCATTGTTCTACTCTATTTTGTACTTGTTTTCTAAGAAAACATTATTCTCTTTTGATGGTGGGTTTTCTTGGTAAAATTTGATAGCTCAGGGAGAAATTCCCTCTATTGGGAAGCCTTTCTCATTCAGAGAAGCCCCTACTAGCCCTTGGAAGAATTTAATTTGGTCAAGGAAAAATATTATTTTTGATGTGAAACCCACATGTGCACAAAAGTATAGTTCGGCCTGAAAGACATATTGGGTCTCCTCCACCACATATAAATACACATTATGTCACATCACTTGGAGGACATCATCACACATCACATCTTTTCCCTCTTGATCTGATTGGTTAGGTACAAGTCTGAAATTGCATGGTCCGAGCTCACACGTGTGAAGAGGAGAGAGTTTTCTGTTGACCGAGTTTGACTTATGTTTGGGACTGTATGACCAGCGTTGAGCGAGGAGATTTTGACCTTGTTTGAGCGAATTTCTGATCTATTTTGGAGGACGAGTTGACTGGAAGGTTGACCAAATTTTCCTGAACAGTTTGACCAGAGTTGAATGCAGCCCTGCAGCTAGGGTATCTGCAGGTCAAAGGTTGACTTTGAAAAAAATTGTATGGGCAGAATTTTGACTGTTTTGACCTATTTTGACTTGAGAAAGGAGGCTGCGTCTTTTGGCAGGTTAACCAAAGCTTTTGGAGGACTGTTGACCATTGACCATTGACCGATTAGGGCTGCTGCTGCTGTTGTCTTTGAACAGAATTGCAGAATTTGACTTTCGACCAGAGTTGATTTGTTGGCTCATCTTTGATTGAATATTGATTGGTTGATTTGGATAGTCAAAGCTGTTGACATTTGACTCTTTGCTGATGAATTGGAACATTGTATCTCTCTGCTGAACATTTGATGACAATCTAATAGAAGAAGAATTTGGAAATGGTTTTCCCCCTTGTAAAGTTTTTCCCTGGTCTTTGACCAAATCTTGTGTCTCTCTTGATCTTGTTCTTGGCTGTCTTCTATTGTGCATTTGGATTACTGTTCTATCTACAATTGCTTACTGTTATTGCAATATTGAATTTATTGGATACAGTGATTGCTAATTGAAAAAGAATTTGTGTAAGTGATTGTGCTAATCACAGAACACTGAAAAATTAACATTTCTTCCCATTCATATGTTATCTTCCACTATGCTTTTTAGTTTATCATGGCAGTCTATTGTTATGACCTGTTTTACTATGGTGTTAGCATGTTTAGTTATTTACTTATTGATTGCTAATTAATTTCCATTTATGTTTGTGTTATTGATGTATTTATTATTGTGATCAATGTGATAAGCTATTTCTTACTACGCATTAGCTTCGGTTATGGTATGTTAAGTATAGAACTGGTGTAAGTTTGTTTGTTCAGTGTTAAGCTGATCATTTTGTCAGAAAATTTGGTATACTGGTTATTGTTTTTAAGTTGGAGTTGATTTGAGACTCAACGGTTAATCATTTGTGGACACTAATAAAATTTCAATTTCAATTTAATTGTGCTTTTTCTCCTTGCGATGTATATGAGCATTTGAATATCAGGGATAACCAATTATCCAGGTATGGTTGAAGGATTTGTTTCTGTGGGTGATTCCATCAGGCAAGCAGATTAACAAATACTAGGTTTTTGGTTTCTTTGTCATTTTTTAACTTCGTTGTGAAGCAATATGATGGCCACAATTTCATTGGAAACTGGTAATCTAAAAGTCAGTTGCTAACAAGGTTGGTGTGCATTCATTACATATTCAACCAAGCTATACAAGAATGTGAAACCAGTGAGTAGAGCTGGGACATGCAGTTGAAATTTTACAACTGTTGATGAATAACAATTTCTTTGAATTATATAGTATGAACTGTTTCTTGTTGAAATTCTCAACCTGCATTTATAGAACTATTGATAAAGGACTTATTTGTAAATATTATAGATTCTGCCGAACATGCTTTGTTGATATAGAAAGATTCTATGGAAGATGACTCCTTTTTTAGACAAATTGAAGATTCTAGAACAAATTGTTTATTTATTATGCCTATGGTCAGTTCAGTAGACATGGAATTTTTTGAGATTAATGATTTTTTGACACTTGATTGAAGTAGTTTTAGACATTTTTTCTCCAAAAGGTTGTGACTGCATGGCTTTGGTTACATGGTTCGAATTTGGATAATGCAAATTAGCTTCAGTCCCTGCACAATGGTGCTATTAGTATGTGTGGCTTCCCAGGAACATGAATGGCAGCCTCCTTGAGGAGGGTCTGCCTTTCTAGCTGCTTGCTTTCCTAGTGAATGCACATTGGGTATGTGCTAGGAAATAGATTAATATTATTAATCTGGTTACTAACACAATGAGATGACCCTAGATTGTTACTCCTGAGTCCTAGGACATCCACTCATTATCAGCAGTCGAAGGCATAGAAATATAGGTAATGTCGCTTAGTCCTGTATTGTATGTTGACATACACTGTCATCAATACTTGGCAAATTAAGCATATTGTAAATTGCCTTCTTCTACCCTTTAAACAAATGTATTTTCTTTTTCTTCTTCTTTTCTTCACTCAAGAATACAATTTTGCTGCAGGGAATTCTGTTGACTGGTGCTCCTGGAACAGGAAAGACACTTCTGGCCAAGGTGAGTTGAGCTTTTAATTTTGTTAGTATAAGTATGTTTGTGGCAAGCCCCTGCTCTGCTCCATACTGGAACATTTTATCCATTTTTTGTAGTTACAAGTAAAATTTTTAGTTACTCTGTGCTGTGTTCTTTTTTGTGGTGTCTAGAAAAGGCTTATCTTCTGCTGTAACCACAGAAGTATGCTTCCCAATGCTGAATGATACAATTTACTTCATTATTGAATAATGATTATATGTAAATGCTGACTCATTCCTAGAAGGTCCAGAAGAGGGAATTGAAAGGAGAAAGTCAAAGCCTAAAGGAGCTTTACGATCAAACTTAGGATGAGTATGCAGGAATTGGAAAACAACCCAAGTTGTTGTAGGAATGGTATTTGCAGGTTGATGAGAGAGTGGCCACCTCCTTGACAAGATGAAACATGACAATCATAGCATATGATACTATGTAGTATATCTTTATCCATAAAATGTGAAGTACAACAAAAATCTGTTTCTTTTCGAATTTCTAAGTACATGTTGTATTGAACTACATATCCTGCAAAGCTGTTGAGTCTTTCTACAGTAGTGATGTCATCATCTCTTGTTTCATTTTTTCGAAATGCCCTTATAATTTGCATGCTAATGAGCATTATATCCTAGCTGTGTATGCAATATTTTACCAGTCAAGAGGTTTTACAGCTTGCAGATCTTACTGAGGAAAACAATAGAAAGACACTTTTGAAGACACCCTACGTAGGTCTACACACTTGTGGTCTTGGCATGTCTCATGAGCTTGGAGTAGACTAGTTGAATGAAACTCTAGAGTAATTAGTGTGCAAACAGCAGTAACTTATTGATAAAAAGGTTTATTTTCTCTCATGGTGCCCCACTTTCTGTAATAGCGATCCTTTGAATTGAATACCATGGAGGTATAGTATAATTATCTCATAATTTTTAACTACACCTTTGCAGTCTGGTTTTGACTCTACTCAGTAATGTAGTAGTCGCATTATTCTATAGATAAGTATTTCCAATATTTTACCCTCAGTCATAACTTGTCTTTTGAAGTTGCATTCCTTGATATCCACCTTATTTTTGAGCAAAAACTAATGCTGAAATATTACTTCTATTTCTCCATCTGCCATAGATCTTTTATATCACCATCATAAGTTGTCTCTGTATTAGTTTTTTGGTGTTGTGGCTTGTGATTTGGCCATGTTAATTGTTAATTTAGCATATCTGTCATCATGCATATGAATAAATTGATTGTTGTTTGTTTTCTTCCGATATATTGTGCTACCTAATAATTTAGTACAATATATGTGCAGGCAATTGCTGGAGAAGCCGGGGTTCCTTTTTTCTATCGTGCTGGTTCTGAATTTGAAGAGATGTAAGTTGATCATTCTGTTTAATGAGTATAATGTTAGCAAAAGAAAGACTTGTTTTCATGGTTCAAGGATAAAGTGTCTTTTCCCATGTTGAGTTTTCGGAATTGTGGCATCAAATTATAATTATAGAGAGGATTTGGATAACACAGGGGAAGGTTATGAAATTTGGAAAGCTTGAAACAGGTCAGCATATTTATATCAGGAGGAAGTAGCTAAAAAGGTTTACAGGAGAATTGGTAGAACTGTGGATAGAGGCAATAACATTAGAAATTTCTGTTGTGTGTTTTATTTTTTTCCTGTCACAACTGAATATTAATAAGGCTAATAGTAGCCTTATAAAACCACTACAATGTTGGATTTGGTTCCAACTTAGGTGATTAAGTGTTATTCTTTGAAATCATCTTTGGAATTGGGGAACTTAATTTGTGTTGTCATGGTACTGTCAATGTTCAATTATTAACAATCAATTGGTGGATGCCACATTGTGATCAAAATACCCTTTTTCCTATTTGGAAATTAGGTCTGTGACATCCTGGCATATTTTTAGGTGATTGTTTAACAGTAACTGGTGCCTTTTTTCTCTTTCAAATTTTGTCTGCAACATTGGGGTGGTTGCTGATGGTGGAAAGAGGGACATGATGGACATGCCTTTTGTTGTTGTTCTTATTATAGTTTATTAGTTAATAATTTGTATTAATAGAGAGAGTATTCAAATTATCATACAAAATAAAACTCCAGATGGCTGTAGGATTTCACTGTTGCAGGTTCCACTTGTATGGATCTGTCCTAGATCCTATCGTCCCTTGCTACCCTGTATATGGTAAATTTTGATATGTATCACATTACATTCAAATTCAAAAGATATAAAAAAGAGACACTCATAACTATGCTGTCAAACTGAAAGCATCACCTCTTGTTGGAGTATTCGGCAATACTGGGGGGTGGCGGGGTGGTGAATCAGTGTTAAACAATTTTCAAATTCAAGAAATTGTTAATGCATCCACAAATATAAAGCAAAGCACATAAATATACAGAGCGCAGAGATTTTTACGTGGAAGCACAAAGTGGGAGAAAACCACAGAATGCTTTTCTTAATATATATAAAGAGTACACTCAAATTTATCAGCACCAACTGAAAGGAAGCACCAAGTCCCTACTTTGTCAACACCAACTGAAAGGAAGCACCAACTCCTTGATTTATCAAAGGTTGTACAAGTTTCAGTATTAGTCAAAGAAAGTGTGCCCTCCTGGCAGCTGCTCCTTTGTCCTTCACACAAGCACTCAGTTTCCCAAACACGACCTTCTTAGAAACAAAACTTCCAATTAGAAAATCAAGATATTTGTAGATTAGAGTTGATTCTCCTAACTTGATAATTACTTGTGATATGAGTTGGCCTTTTATTACTTTATTATTTGTTCTTCATCAAGCAATTATCAAACATAAAATATATGAAGATCACAGGAACACAAAGAACCCAAGATATTGGCTCGAAGCCAGGGCCAAACCCCTCCAAGTGGGAAACCCAAAAATAATTCTTCTCTTCTTATAGAATCAGATCAAATTGAGACCTCCAAGGCCCAAAGACCAAACCTCCTCCAAGCACCAAGTCAGCCCTCTAAAAACCGTTCTTGATTGAGTCAAAGTTTATCAAATCAAATATAGTCAAACTTCACAAACTCTGCTCCAAGTCAAAGTCTCGGCCCTCTATCTGAGGTCTGCAATTCTGTCCTTTAGTCTTGGCCTTGCAATTCGTCTAGAAACCCTAGATTCCTTGAACGTGTGAGCGAAAACAGTTCTGAAATTCGGATTTTCTTCTTCTTCTAAAGGTTTTTCCTTCTTCCTTCTCCTTCGCTCTCCCTTTCTTCTATTCCATTACAGAGATAAAACTTGTTGATGATATCTCAAATGAGGACGGGGTTTCTTATATATATAGTCATCCAAGGAAGCGAAAAGGTGCCCAGCAGAGCTGACTTTTGATGGCAGGGCCGACTTGGTCTTGTTACAAAGAGTCCAAATGGGACTATGATAGTATAATACATGACAAATGTTCTTCTTTGACTTAACAAACCCTAGGAGCATGAAGAACATGCTTTGACCTAGACTTGAGCATGAAACCCATGCTTCAACAAATAAAAATTCTTTTTCTTTATACAAGGTCATGATTACAAATGTCATTATGAAGACCGAATCTAGTTACATTCTCCAACACTTTCCTCAACAAATGATCTTTGAACTCAACCTCCTTATGAACAGAACTCGACCTCAATAGGAACATGTCACTACACCCAGGATAGGCCTGACTTGGCCTTCCACATTGAAATTTGACCCTCTACACGGATTTGAAATTCAGCCTTCAAAGGGGACATAATTCGGCTCTCAAGAATAGGTCTGCAATCAACCTTCTAACC
This sequence comes from Pinus albicaulis, assembly GCA_034641835.2. NCBI lineage: Eukaryota > Viridiplantae > Streptophyta > Pinopsida > Pinales > Pinaceae > Pinus > Pinus albicaulis. The sequence goes on from CM076573.1 coordinate 926,707,741, forward strand.
AAGACCAATAACCTTCAAAAAGTGTGCCAAAATATTTCCCAAATAAGTTGGAAAAAAACATTTCCAAAATAAGCCAAAAACCCTTAAAAATGTGCCAAAAATTCTTTCCCAGAATGTCTCTCCAAATTAGCTCCTCTTCACTTCTGGTTCATGAGATATGAACCTCAAGAGTCAAAATTCCTTCTTTTCTTTGCTTGTAACAAATCTAGACTTGCTTGAGAGAGTAACTTGAAATGCTCCTTCTGTTGCCTATTTATAGTGCATTCGGGGTCTAGACTAGGCTGACTTGCGCACTGGTTGGGCCTACTTGTCCACTGCTTGGACTAGGTTGTGCAATTGGCAGAATGTATACTAAATATTCAAAAAATCATTTTTCCTCAGGAGTTATAGGGGGTGGCATATACTGTTAGAAAGGTCTCAGAATAAGCTTTCCAACCATGTTTGTTATGCTTCCACTTGAGCTAGATAAATGGAGTAAAAATGCATTCAAATATAGTATATCCAAATGGTGCATCAGAAATCCAAAAACAATATTTCGAATTGTGCTATTTGAATATGAAACTTTCTTTTTCATTTGGACAACCTTTGACATCAATGACAACTTCTTTCAACAATCTCCCCCTTTGTTATTGATGGCAACAATCCTACTCCTCTTGTGATCATGCTCCTCCTATCTTCGTGCTTCTTGATCTTTCTCGCCCCCTTTGACATCAATGGCAAAGAGTAACTCCCCGTAACATTGTCTCTCACCTTGTCTCTCTTTGCTGAAGATTGTGCAAATCAATTTGAATTTTGTAGTAGAAATTAATCCCAGTTTCTGTCTATGATACTCAAATGTCTCTCTGTGAAGTGGTTTGCTGAAGTTGTTTGGACTCTGTTTCTTTGTCCCAACATACTCTAGCTTAATATTCTTCTCTGTGACTTGCTCCCTCAGAAAGTGAAAATTGATACGAATATGCTTGGTCGTGGAATGCATTACTGGATCGTTGGAGATGTTTATTTCACTAGTGTTGTTACAAAGTATCAAAATAGGCTCATCTTTACTTGTATGTCTTGCAAGGTTTGCTTCATCCAGAGGAGCTGAGTACAACATGTTGCTGCAATATATTCAGATTCTACTGTAGGCAAGGATACTGAAGATTGCTTCTTGCTAAACTAGGATACTAAATAGTCTCCCGAATAGAAGGTTGCTCAACTTTTACTTCTTCTTTCATCTATACTTCTTGCCCATTCTGTATCTGTGTGAGCGACTGGTGACAATTCCTTTCCTTTTGGGTACCACAACCCAAAGTATGTTGTTGCTTTGAGATATCTGAAGATCCTTTTTACTGCTATAACATGAGTTTCCTTCGATGTTGCTTAAAATATTCCAACCTGTCCAACTGCTTTCAAGTTTCATTACATCTGATCTTGAAGCTGACACATAGAGTAGGTTACCAATCATTGATCGATAGAGTCTTTGATACACTTTCTTGGATTGATCTTCTTTTCTCAACTTGCATCCGGTGACCACAAGAGTGCTCATAGGTTTGCAGTCTTCCATTTTGTTTTTTCAATATTTCCTTGATGTAGTTGGCTTGAGAGATGAAAATTCCTCCATCTAGCTGAGATATCGGGAGTCCCAAAAAGAAAGTCAACTCCCAGGAAATGACATTTCAAATCCATTTTGCATATCATTTGCAGAGTTCTGACTTAATCATCACTTTCAAAGATAATGTCTTCAACATATACTTCAATGATGATCATATTGTCTTGATCTTCCTATATGTAGAGATTACTATCTTCATTTTCATTTCCCTCTCTGAATCCTTAGTCCCAAAAAGAAAGTCAACTACCAGGAAATGACATTTCAAATCCATTTTGCATATCATTTGCAGAGTTCTGACTTAATCATCACTTTCAAAGATAATGTCTTCAACATATACTTCAATGATGATCATATTGTCTTGATCTTCCTATATGTAGAGATTACTATCTTCATTTTCATTTCCCTCTCTGAATCCTTATTGCTGCAAATACTTGTCCAATCTTGAGTACCAAGCTCTAGGGGCTTGCTTATTACTATACGGGGCTTTCTTCAATCTACAAACATAGTCTTCATCTTTTGATAATAAGAATCTCTCTGGTTGGTCTATGTAGACTTCTTCTTCTAGCTCTCCAGTAAGACAGGTTGATTTTACATCCATCTAATACACTTTGATTCTTTTGCAGAATGGATAGGCCAAGAGCATTCTGATTGCTTCCATTCTGGCTATTGGTGAAAAAGTTTCTTCAAAGTCAACTTGGGCATATCCTTTGCACACTAGCCTTGCTTTGTTTCTGGTCACCTTTCCATCATCATTTAGTTTGTTTCTGAAAATGCATTTTGTACCAATCACATTTTTGTTCTTGGGTTTGGAACAAGTTACCATGTTTCATTCTTCTCAATTTGATTTTGTTCCTCGTCCATGGCCTTGATCCAATGTTCATCATTTCTAGCTTCCTCAAAGGCACTTGGTTCAATTGTGGACAATAGTGATAGATGCCCTTGCTCGGTGTTTGTGCTTGTTTTCATCTTTTAGTTTCTAGTTCTGCACTCTTCTCCCCAGTGATTTGTTTTGGTGGATGATTCTTTTGATACCAGTGTTTAGGTGTCTGAAAATCTTGTTGATTATCTACTTCTTCTTGTTCTATCTCTGGCTGTGTCTCTTCTTGGTGTTCTTGTGGATTTTTGCTTTCCTTCTTGCTCTTTAGCAAGTTTGTTTGATCAATTTTTACATTGATCTTTCTACTATCTTGTTGAGTCTAGGATTGTAGCACTTTTATGCTTTGCTTTTACATGAGTACCCAACAAGTATGCCTTCATCTGTGCGAGAGTCAAACATTCCTTACTTCTGGTCATCACTCTTTATGTAACATTTGCATCCAAATGTTTTAAAATGCTTGACACTGGATGGTATTCCCTTCTGCAGTTCTTAGGGAGTTTTGTCTTTGTTGCTTCTGAGCAATCCTCTGTTCAAAATGCGAACAACTGTATGTACTGCTTGTACCCAAAAGATATTACTTATTTCGGATTCGTGCCACAAAATTCTAGTCATCTCTTCCATAGTTCTGTTCTTTCTTTCAATGACTCCATTTTGTTGAGGAGTTCTAGCTGCTGAAAAGTGTCTTCTTATTCCATATTCTTCATAGTAGTCATTGAATTAATTTGAAGTAAGTTGTCCTCCATTATTTAATCTCCAGCATTTGATTTTCAATTCAGTTTCATTTTCAACAAGTTACTTGAATATTCTGAAATTTTCAAAAGCTTCTGATTTCTTTTAAGAAAACAAACCCAGGTCATTTTTGTGTAGTCATCAATAAACAACATGAAGTATTATTCACCATCTATTTTTTTTGTTCTTGTTGCACACATAAATCAATATGTACAGGTTCCAGTGCTTTTTTCATGGATTGTTCCTTAGTTTGGAACTCAACTCTTCTTTGTTTTCCATGCTGACAATACTTGCAATTAGTATTTGAAGGCTTTGTAATTCCAGGCATATCCCTTACAACTTCCTTCTTGCTGATCTTGACAAGATTGTCAAAGTGTATATGCCCCAATCTCCTATGCTAAAGACAACTTTCATCTTCCTTTCCTAGGAAACATCTTTCCTTTCCGATATCATGTAGGATGTATATGTTGCTTTGGAGTTCTTATTGCTGTTGCAACCAATTTCCTTGACCCTTCTCTCCTTATTTCATTTTTTTTTTGAATTGAATAGAAGTGTGTGCCCCTAATCACACATTTGGCTAACACTTAGCAAATCATGTGTTAAATTTAGATAACCATGGTGTTCTATGCTTGATGCACTTTTACTTCAATCTTTCTTAGGCCCGATGCAAATTAGCAATCATATAAACTTGAAAGTAGAATGCTGATAGAACACAATAACAGATCAATCGAAGACAAACCAAATATAGATAAGATTTACAATTCCTTTTGTCCAACAAAGATATGAGATATTGTTGCGTTACGACAGTCAACAGGATGCTTCAACCAGCGAAGTCTTTCTCGGTCAGCCAATCTTCCATGTGTCACACCCACAACCCTCAAAGACAAGTCATCACAAGTCAACACTAGTCAACCCAAAGACAACACATAAAAGTCAACGCAAGAAGCAACAGAAAAGTCAACACAACAAATTAGGGCTTTAGTTAAACAACCCAGAATTCCTCGATTTTAGTGCCTAGCTGTACGACCTCCTAAAATCGGATTTTTGGCAGAAGTTGGAGGTCAAAAGACCAAGGGTTGACCACGGTCAACGCTGCAGCAAAAAGCCCTAGATAGATCCGTAGAAAACAACAGCCTATCGCTCTACACGTGTGAGGGGGAAAAGGCCTCCAAAGGCTATTGAACCAATCAGATCACAATGAGAGAATGTGTGATGAGATGATGAGCAAATGACCTCCAAGTCTCTCCAATTTATATCCATCAATGAGGGTGTGTGACACATCTATTAGGCATGTGAGTCTACATTACAATTTTGGCCGACCTTGCACATTTGGAAAATAAATTCAAAATAAATGTTCTGCTCATTCGATCAAGATGATCTTTAGATCAATCTTACACCTCTCCGAAAGAGGAATCCAACAAAAATATGACCATCGTCATATGAGCAGTGCAACATGGAGTTTGGACCTAGATGCCCAAAATTAACACTCCCTCTCAACTAGGCAGAATTCCATCTGTCCACAAGTGCCATCCATCAGTACCATCACGTACTTTAACCAAACATCGTGGGTCATCCTACCGTAACTTGCTTTGCTGGCTCTGTATTTCAGGTAGAACAAAAGGTGAGTCACAAAGACATCACACACAATTGACCCGAAGTCAACTTAGAGGTAAAAACCTCTCTTGGACTCAAAAGAGTCTCCTACTAATCCCAAGTTAGTTTACTGACCCAAAGTTAGTTTCGAGGTAAAAACCTCATCATACTTGATTCCAGATCAAGGTGTTGGACACGTGCCATCCTAGACATAGGGAGTACGACAATCTCCAATGCATCCATCAGTGTTGCTATTGGCCTCTATCCACATTGCCCACCTCATTGGCCAAATCAGAGGTACTTCCAATGAGTCCGAAACTCCATGGGTAAGATGCGTGCGTGGCACAGATCAGAGAGAAGCGAACCAACTCAATATCATAATGGTGGGGCAAAAGCACAACAAGGTTCGGCAAGCCTAGCCCTGTATCTGCTTATAGCTCCAAGAAGCTATCCCCAAGCCCCCTGGAGCTCCCAAAGCTCATAGTCCAACTTAATCAGGATCCTCAGAATAGGGTCTTTCCACGATTTCAAGCTTCTCACGGAAGGTTAGGAACTTTACCTTCCCCAGGGGCGTTGTGAGAATATCCGCGACCTGCTCATTAGTTCCTATATGATCGAGCCTTACGCCGCTTCGCTGTACCATATCCCGGATAAAGTGGTACCTGATATCAATATGCTTGGATTGATCGTGGAACACGGGATTATCAGAAAGACGAATCCCACTCTGGTTATCACAAAGGATAACGGTGGTATCTAACACATGCCCAAACAACTCACTGAAGAGCTTTCACAACCAAACAAATTCACAACAAGCCATACTCGTTGCAATGTATTCGGCCTTAACGGTGCTCAAAGCCACCGACTTCTACTTCCTGCTCATCCAAGATATCGAAGCAGAACCCAAGGTGAAGCAACATCCAGATGTGCTCTTGCGATCCACCACACTGCCAGTCCAATCGGCATCAGTATATCCATGGAGTCTCAAACTTCCGATGGTGTATCTCAGCCCATGGTTGATTGTGCCTCGAAGATATCTCAATAGATTCTTGGCACCAATCCAATGAATGTGATGAGGATCAACCATATGTTGACTCAAAGTGTTCACTACAAAACATACGTCCGGACAGGAGTTCACTAAGAACATCAGGGCCCCCATGAGTTGTCGATAGTTGGTAGGATTTGCTAACACGGGCCCAACAACGTTTCCACTCAACTTTTTAAAGTTGAGTTCCATCGGTGTCGACACAGACTTACAGTCCACCATACCAAATCTCTCCAGCAGTTTCACGATATATTTTCCTTGAGAAAGGAAAATCTCACTTGGCCTCTGCCAGACCTCCAAGCCTAGGAAGTAGTGCATCAATCCTAGGTCTTTCATCTCAAACTCAGAAGCTAGCTCCCTCTTACACTAATGAATGAGAGGGTCAACACTTGTCAGGAAGAGATTGTCCACATAGAGAACCAAAATGAGAGGCCTTTCTCTATCAACCTTTAAATAAAGGTTTGGATCAATATTACTTCGAGTGAAGCCCAACTTCGTCAAGTAGCTATCTATCTTCTCGTACGAAGCCCTGGGGGCTTGCTTCAACCCATAGAGGGCTTTCTTCAACATGCATACAAGGGTGTCTCTATCTCGGACTTCGAACCCCAGAGGTTGCTCCACATACACCTCTTCCTCTATAGATCCATGCAGCAAAGTGGTATTCACATCCATCAGATGTAGACTCCATCCTTGCGTAGCAGCAAGGGTAATAATAGATTGAATGGTGGTATAGCAGGCCATAGGTGCAAATATATCGTCATAATCTATGTCTTCTTTTTGGGAGAAGCCTTGGGCAACAAATCTTGCCTTGTACTTTTCAGCACTTCCATCAGATCCACGCTTGATCTTATAGAGCCATTTCGAGGTGACAACAGGTTTGTCCTCCGGTCTCGGGACCACTTCCTAAACATCATTTTTTATAATGGACTCATACTCCTCGTGCATAACATCCTTCCAAAATTGATGCTTTACGACTTCTTCAAATGTTCCAGACTCAGATTGTATTATCGTACTCATGACTGCTAGATACCCCTGGTATCTCTTCGGCTTGTTGATTTCATGGAATGTCCCCCTTGGGGCAATATGTCTCTTGACATCTTCGAGAGTATCCCTAAGCCATGAGGGTCTTCTCTTATTTGAAGGAGGTGGATCAATGGGATCCATAGGTCCTTCAACATCAGGCTTCAGGTCATCCGTCGGCTCTTCCAGCTTCCCTGCTCTTCATCTTCTTTGTCTTCCTTGGAGCTAGGAAGGTTTCTCACTTTCTTGAGGGCACCATCTTCATCAAAGGTGACATTGTGGCATATCTCCACTTCTCATTGACTAGGCACATAGATTCTATATGCCTTCAAAGTTTCACTGTAGCCCACAAACATTCCCTTCTTTCCAGAAGCATCCAGCTTGCTTCTCTTTTCTTTCGGCACATGAAAGTAAACAGGACAACCAAAAACTTTAAAATGAGAAACATCAGGTTTCTGACTAGAGAAGACTTCTTCAAGGGTTTTGGAGTTCAGTGCGGAATGCGGGCATCTATTTTGAACGTACACAACAGTGTTGGCAGCTTCTCCCCATAGAAACTTTGGAAGACCTTGGTCACATAGCATGGCACAAGCAGCTTCCACAATGGTCCTGTTCTTTCTTTCAGCAACACCATTTTGCTCAGGAGTGTACGCAGTTGTGGTCTCCCTCTTAATTCCAGCTTCTCTACAAAAGTCATTAAATTCATTTGACTCATACTCGGTCCCATTGTCGGTCTTCAAAACTTTGATTTTCTTCTCGGTTTGATTTTCCACCAAGGCCTTGAAGGTACAGAACCATTTGAGTGCTTCGTCGTTCTTCTTCAAAAAATATATCCAGGTCTTGCGAGAGAAGTCATCTGTAAAAGTCATGTAATAGAAACATCCTCCCAAGGATGTCACAGGTAGCATACCAGATAAGTTAGAATGTATCAACTGCATGATATCAATTGTCTTTGTGACGCTTGAGGGGAATGGTCCTCTTGTATGCTTCGCTTCGGCACAACTTTGACATATACCTTCATGATCATCTCTAAATTCGGGCATCCTTGTCACCACCGTCCTTGCTTCGGGAAGGGCTTTGTAATGACGGTGTGCAAACCTTCGGTGCCATAACTCTGTTTGAAGAGTTGTATCACATGTCATGGGCGCCAATGGACTTCCTCCGACCTGGTAGAGTGTATCAACTCTAAAACCAATAGAAAGAGTTTCCTTTTAGTTCTTCTTCCAGATAAGTACCTTTCCATCAACGAATGCTACCTTGAACCCTTTGTCTTCCATTGCCGAAATGGACACAATGTTCTTCTTCAAATTAGGTACGTACAACACATATTGTAATCAGAGGACTTGACCTTGAGATAGATGGAGGGTCACAGTCCCTGTCCCTTTCATGGGATAGGTGGCATTATCTCCAAGGATAATTTCCAAATTAGTATCTTTCTCAACCAAATCAGAAAGGGCTTCTTTATAGCCAGTTAGGTGCCACTATCAATCAACCAGACATCCAGGGTGTCGGGTGGAGATGCAGCATAGAGGGCAGATACAAGAATAAATTCATTTCTCTTATTATCAACAACATTAGAGTCATCGTACCTAGAATCTCTTGACCTCTTGAAAGGTTGCCCATTTCCACTACAATCAGAGAGAGCCTTCCTCTTTCCTTGGAACCTGTTATTCCTGCCATTCCTTCTCGAGTTGTTGTTGTCATCATCCGTGGGAGAGTCCCTTCTATTAGGGCACTCCCTTGCATAGTGACCAGACTTGTTACAAGTGTAGCATCTTCCCTTCCTTCCTTTGGGCCCCGCTCTATCATGGTTTTGATTTCTTGGGCCACCATGGTTCTTCTTCTTTGCATGAGCGGCGAAGGCAGTAGGGTCACTTCCATTACCATTAGAGGCATACTCCATCATTCTTGTTTTCTCTTGAGTGCATCTCATCAATATTTCATCAAAATCATGAATCACATTATTATTGAGAATAGTGGTATTGAATACATTTCCAATCATGGGGGAGACCTCCAAGTGCAATAAGAACTATCTCTCGATCAGATATTGCTTCCCCAATAGCTAGGAGGTTATTCCTGATTTCAGTGAGCCTCATAAAATAGGATTGAATAGATTCATCCTTACCCTTCTTGATATTCTTCAATTGATTCTTGAAGAAGAGGATTTGATTAGCATTGCTAGCCCTGAACATGCTCACCAGCTTATCATACATCTCCTTAGATGTCTTTAGCTTAGAAATGTAAGCAACCAAATGCTTATGAATAGAATCCCGGATAATCATCTTTGCTTTGATTTCCCCTTTTCTATACTTCGTCTTCGTGGCAGCAGCTGCATTTGATGGAGGCTCTTGAATCTTCCCCTGCACATAGTCCATGACATCTTGATCTTCTAGCACCAAATCCAAGGACATCTTCCATGCATAATAATCAGACTTATCTGTCAATTTATCATCAGCCTTGAAACCCTTGTCGGTTGAGGAGGCCATTTGTCCTTGATAGGATTTCTTCCTTCAGAGATTGCTTCTAACACCAGCTTGGACTCTTGGACTTTGTCTTCACCTCAGCTCTGATACCATGTTAAATTTAGATAACCATGGTGTTCTATGGTTGATGCACTTTTACTTCAATCTTTCTTAGGCCCGATACAAAATAGCAATCACATAAACTTGAACGTAAAATGTTGATAGAACACAATAATAGATCAATAGAAGACAAGCCAAATATAGATCAGATTTACAGTTCCTTTTGTCCAGCAAAGGTATGAGATATTGTTGCGTTACGTCAGTCAACAGGATGCTTCAACCATCAAAGTCTTTCTCGGTCAGCCAATCTTCCATGTGTCACACCCACGGCCCTCAAAGACAACTCATCACAAGTCAACACTAGTCAACCCAAAGACAACACAAAAAAGTCAACGCAGGCAGCAGAAGAAAATTCAACGCAACAAATTAGGGCTTCGGTCAAACAACTCGGAATCCCTCTATTTTAGTGCCCAGCTGTACGACCTCCTAAAATTTGATTTTTGGCAAAAATTGGAGGTCAAACGACCAAGGGTTGACCACGGTCAATGCTGCAATAAAAAGCCCTAGACAGATTGGCATAGTGTCCTTGCTGTTTGCATCCAAAACACTTGATTTTACTCAAGTCCTTTTTCTTCTTCTTTCTGATGGAGTTAGACCCTTTGCTAGAGCCCCTATTCGCTTTGCCCTTTCTTGCTTAGGCTACATTCTCCCAATCCTGTCATTTCTAGGTTTGACTGTTGCTGCAACTAACAAGACTCAGTCTAAGTTCCTCCTGAGCGAAATTGCTCCACAAAGAATCCCAACTCGGTAGTGTATCTCTTCCATTAATCACTTGAACAAATACAGTCCACTGCTTTGAGAACCCATTCAAGGCCGTTCTCATGAGCTCGTCATAAGTTAATTGATCTACGACAACGGCTAACTCGTCCTTGACAAGATGGAGTATGGTGAGGTAAGTAACAACATTTTCGCCCTTATTCATCTGGGTATTTCTCAGCTTCTCTTTGAGAATCAACTTCCTATTAACGGTAGCATCTTGGAACAACTTTAGAATGGCATCCCTCATCTTTTTTACCGTATCCAAATTTGCGATATGCGGAACAATATGATCCTCAACCCTAACTAGGATTATTCTCCTTGCTTGACATCTTCCTTCTTGTATTCAAGGAGTTGTGTTGGATTTGTTGGTGCGGCTACAACACTGGTCACATATACTTTGAGACCATTCTCTTCTAGCAACAGTGAAATTTTTGTTGAGATTTTGTGTATTTGGGGTAGCATTGGGTGTGCTGTAGCCCTGAAACTTGGTGGAAGGGCTAAGAAATACATCAACTCCAAAACCCAGAAAGTGTTTGGAGAAATTTCATCTAGTGTTGAAGTTATTCAAATAATTAATTTTTTTAATGAGGACCCTAAGTCTAAACTTAGGAAATTAGAAAAATTAAAGTGAATTAATTAAACACATGTGATGAAATGTTCTAAGTGACGCAGATCAAGAAGTCTTTTAATCTTAGCCATTGATAAGATATTAAATCATGACTGTTGATGTGTTCAACAAAAAAGTATAAGAGAAAGGCTTGAGGGTCAGTTGGAGACACATACAAACTGAGGCAGAGTTGAGAGATTGAGCTGGAATTCTAGGGCGGGTTTGCTAAGAATTTCCAGAAGAGTTTTTACAGCGAGGGGTAGTATTGGCTGAGGGGATGATTTGATCCTGGAGCCAAGAGTTAGCAAGAGGCAGAGGAGCAACAATCAAGATCAGCAGCAGCAGCTACGCAACGCAAAGCCTTCAGCCGCTACGTAGACCCAGGAGGGGCAGCGCTGCAACTTTAGAGTTAGGCAGAGGCCTCTAGAGGTAGCGTAAGGACTGCGTCACCCAGTCTGGGGTTACGCAGTACCTTTCTGAGCAGTGCAGAAGCACATAGAGCTTAGCAGGGCTGACGCTGGGGCTTCAGGGGCAATGCTGGGGTTTCAAGGGCTAAAATCTAGCTGAGTCTTGTAAATCCCATTTGAGGGTGTGGATCAGTTAACTTTTGGTCTCGGAACAACAAGTATTGCTGCAGATCTATTATTTTCTTTGTCGGGTTAACCAGTTGGGTGCCTAGATTTGCTGTACTCAGTGTCTACATAATAATTATAAACCCTCATATCTGCTGCATCGGTTTTCCCGCATTGGGTTTTTTCGGGGACTATTGTTGGAAAAATCTGTGTGTTACTTTGTTTGAATGAGCGTATTATTTAGCAAATGATCAGTATATGTGTAGGTTGTTAGTTGTGTTTACTTTGGTATTTTCTGAATATTTTCTGGAAATAACTTGTATGATTAATCACAAGTAGGAGAAGTAAACGAAGATACTACAATAGGATTTCTGCATTAATGTATTCATAAATTCTCACAATTTTGGCTTTCCAAACAGCAAAGTTAGAAGCTCCGTCCAATTTGTCCTGATCTCTCATTCCAATTGAAGCCATTTCTGAAAACCCTTGGAAAATAGCCAAATCCCAAATAAATTTGAAGAAGTGAATTGGGTTTTATAAAACCTCAAATTCTCTTCATGGGCCTTGGGCTAAGTCTCGTCTTCCCTTAGATCTGCGCTTCACTGAGTTGCTCTGATACCATGTGAAAATTCTATTGCAGTTACTGGTGATCATTCTTCTGTAAATTAACTTACGACAAGTATTGAATAAAAACACAGCTGCAATTACACCAAAATAAATCACAAGAATTGAGAAGATAACCCACATAAAAATTGGACACCAATATTTTGGACAATATAGTCCCTAGAAAAACTCGAATGTGGAGGAAACCAATTTTTAGATGAGAGCTTTATTATTAATATCTTTAGCAATAAATCTGCAATGGAGAAATACAATATGCTTGCCTCTCACTGGCAAAGTTTTGACAAAATATTTTCTTCATTTCTACAAGTCAAATCGAACCTCTGGAAGCTAATTGACCCACTGGAAACAACACGACCCACCTTTGGAAATTTGCATTGCCTTACATTAGCGACTCACACTGCCTCAACCAATTCGCATTGCCTTCTGGAAATGGGCACTGCCTCTGGGAAATTATTCTTGCAAGATTGACTGTCTCTAACAACTCGCTAAAGCCACTCACACTACCTCCAACAAATATCTCTGGCAAATGGTAATTCGATTTGTGACTCTGGCAACTCGCACTGGAAAACTGAATACCTGCTCTGGTAAATTCTGCCTCCCTCTACAGAAATAAATCAATCTCCTTCTATCTCTCAGAAATTGGAAGCAACTATGAAGAATTCTCTCCGACAAACTCTTCTACAATCACTAAGGAAATAGGCAAATTAACACTTCATTTGAGGCTTCTTGTTAAAATTTGACAGTTCAGGGATGAATTTCTCCTAGAAGAAATCACATCTTTTAGTTTTGTTTGAATCACCTATAATAAAATCGAGTTGTTTTTAGTCCGACTTTTTGAAGGCTTTTTTGGTGGATTTTTCACGTCTAATTTCTCTAAAATCCGTCAGGAATTCATTGAAATCAGAAGTTTGATGGGTAACTTTGCACAATCTAAGTGCCCCAGGGGTTTTTAAGGGTGTTGAAGCCATATATACAGTAAAAAAACCAATTTAAATAACACAAATCAAGATTTCAGCTCAAATCTTTTCACTAGATTTCGGCACCAGAAACTCCAAAAAGTTGCACTAATGACAACTCCTAATAAAATTTCATTTCTAACAATTCTAATTAGACTTTCCAAAAATAGTAAGTCACATCTCAATTTGGAAGTGACTTTCGAAAAATAGAAAGTCATGTCTAGATGATCAAGGATGATCTCAACATATGGAATCCACTTTAAAATCAAATCAATCATGATTATACAAGTCAAGAATTAATATTTTTATCCTTACTAGTATTATTATTATTATGATATTATTATTTATAAAATAGTCTAAAGTCATTCACCTTTAATGGATTAATAAAAGCAATTTCTCTCATGAAATAAGTAAATTAAATTGAGAATCTCTTACTTGGCAAATTGAACCTTTGTCTTGGAATAAAATAGTAACTCCACACTTAAGAGAATGTAACTCTCACTCACTAATTTGATGTATGGCAAAAGTGTAACTCCTCATTAAATGTCCTTGTAACTCATTCATTCAATTCGATTTGTAACTCTCACCAAATATTCCTCATGTCTAAGTGTAACTCTCTCTTTCGCTAATTCAAATTGTAACTCCTCTAGACAAGTGTACCTCTCTCTCTATTCTTGGGATAAGTTACACTTCTCCTCAAGTAACTCCTCCCTCTTGGAATTCAATTCTCCTATTATTGGCTCAAGGAATGAATTCATTTTGTAACTCCTCTCCTTTCTCATCTATTTAATCAGGAACAAGTGAGAGTTGAGGGTAACATTTTCATTGTGAAGGAGAGCTATAGTTGAGTGTGTGTAAGAGAAGTGTGAGAGCAAGTGAAGAGCAAGAGCAAGGGAAGAGATGGAGCAAGTGTGTAGGACAAGATCTAATCAAGAGGAGGAGATCTTCAAGCAAAGATCAAGAGCACTTCAGCTGCTTGTTGATCAAACATTGGTGACTACATTCATTCTCTCTCTCTTTGTACTCTGCTGAACAATTGAAGAATCTAATAGAAGAAGAATCATTTGGGTTTTCCCCTTGTGGGTTTTGCCCTAGTCATTGGACCTAACTCTCAATGTCTCATATTTGTGCTTTTCTGTCTTCATATGATCTTTAAGTTTGTGATTTATCCAGTGTGGAAAAAGCGGCAAAAAGTCCTGACTTTTTCAAAAAATCCAGAATTTTTCATTGAGCCGATTATATCGGCCGACTTTTTGCTAACTTTTTCAGCCTGGAAAAATTCGTGATTTTATCTTAAAAGTCCCGACTTTATCCCGATTCGATTGAAAAAGTCAACTGTCTCTCAAAATGCGCGGTTAAGAGGCCAAAACTCAATTTTTATAACTCATTTTTCAAATCGTTTGTTGTGTTTGAGGGCTATGGAGAGAGAGGAGGTGATTGAGGCTTGAGCTTTGCCATTGTCCAAGATTTGTGGGGTGGATTTGGAGATTTGTCCACTGTTGCATGCAGGGTCGACACTGAGAGGTCGACCATGGACTCAATCCCTGATTGGTTAGATGTGGATCCAGAGGCACTAGTGCTAGAGGAGGTAGCAGTTGCAGGGGATGAGGAGCCAGAGGTAGAGGAGGAGGAGCAGGTTCAGGAGGTAGAGCAGGAGGAGGATGTGGAATAGGAGGTGACACCATCTAGGATGGGCAGTAGCAACGATAGAGGATAGAGGCCACCTCTTTTATTTGCTTCTAGAGGGCGACTGAGTCCATTTATATCCCTAGGGGCAAGGCCTTCTTCCTCTAGAGGAAAAGGCAAAGCCATTCCCTATTCCCGTAAAAGGGGCAGGGGATCTCAGTGAACGATTACTTTATGACATGGAGATGACTCATGATATACATTTATTATATTTTTTGTTGATATTTTGACTCTTGAGAGTTGAGACTGAGACAAGACTCAAGATTCAAGACTTGATTCACTATTTTGATATGTGATGTAGCACTAGACTTCATATACATATTATATATTAGCTTTCTTTACATGTTTATGTGGAGATGCATTTATTTGATGTTGTGGATACTTTAGATGCTAAAAAATTAAAAAAAAATGAACAATTTTGTCGTTTTTGAATTTTGCCGACTTTTTAAAAAAACTCCCGACTTTATCGAGTTTTTCAACTTTTTGACCCTTGCCGATTTAATCCGGATTGCGACTTTTTCCACATTGGTTTTATCTACAATTGCTGATCTGAAAAGTTGTGATGAAGAAATCTGCATTCTAAGTAATTGTAAAAACATAGTACATTCAGTTTTCTACATAGTACATTCAGTTTTTTGAAAGTATATTCAGTGTTCTGCAAAGTACATTCATCTTTCTACAAAGTACATTTAGTTCCATTCAGCTTTTTGCAAATTACATTCAATTTTTTGGAAGTACATTCAGTTTTTTGCATATTACTTTCAAGTTTCTGCAAAGAATTTTTAAATGTTTGCATCGAACTTTCAGATTTTAACACTTCTTTTCCAAAATTGGTTCCTTAGTCACGTAATGGTGTTTCCTCCCTAGGTAGGAGTGGTTAATAGACGATCCTATTAGGTGTTCTAAACCCCCAAGGGGAAGTGAGACGTCCTTGGTCTATGCTTCAATCATTAGGTTGCATGTGAGTGAATAATGATGGAACAAAGGGGAAAAGACTTCATGGACAAGTGCCATGGTCAAAGGTACTGTCTATAGTTGAGTACCTCATCCTAGATCTATAGATGTGAGGAGGGAGCAATCATGGATGTATGAGTTACCTCGGCCTTTGATTTTCCACCCCTCTAAATTTCTTTTACTTTTTCTTGATTCTTCTTTGTATTATTGCTCGCAGCTAAAGGAATGAGAGCTTGCTTTATATGATGTATAACAATTATTATCGCCTTAAGGATGTGGTAGTTCATCGACCATCAAGGGTTGGGACATACAAGGGTTCCTTGTCTTGTATGAGATAGGGCAATATTGTGTTGAAATATGTAACTAGGTTCGGTCTTCATAATGACTTATGTATTCTTGATTTTATGTAAAGAGAAAAATAAAATTTATTATTGTCATTTTGTAGCATGGGTTTCATGCTCTAGGTCATTTTATTTATAGGTCAAGCATCCATTGTGTACTTCTAGGTATTTGTCATGAAGTGAAGAAGTGAAAAAAGTCATTGTCATATGTAAAGACCCTATTGCCCATGTTGTATCATGTAAAAGGAATTTATTTAGAGTGAAAAGAGTCAAATGTCCTCCTCCAAGACCAAGTCAGCCTGCTAGAAGACAAGTTGGCCTAGCAGTGACAAGTCTGCCTCATTAGGATCACTCAACCTTCTTAAAGAAGCCTATATATAAGAGAACTCCGACCTCATTTGAAAGGACATCCAATGGAGTTCAACTACAAAAAAAAGAAGCCTAATAACCAATGAAGAGAAGGAGAACATAAAGAGAAATAAATTGAAGTTTTAGGACTTATTTTGGGCTACATATTCTCACACGTCCGAAGGGACTAGGGCACCATTTGTTGCAGAAATTACAATCATCAAAGAAGCCGAAATTAGGAGTCAAGAAAATCAAGCTTGCAAGTCGAACTACCAAAATGAAGAAAACATTTTGAGTGAAGGAAGGAGGAGAGTTATTTCTCCATATTTCTCCCACACGTGCGATTAGGGTTTTTGCAGTAGAGGCCGAAAATTGCAGGTCTGAAGAAGGGAGCGAAATTTGTTGTAGGGATCAAGGTTGTGCCAAAGAAGAAGTGTTTGACTTTAAGTTGACTTTGTGGAAGAGAAGGTTCATAAAGAGAAGTTGACTTGTTCTTGGAGGGTTCTTTGTCAAGGGTCTTATGTCTTGGAATTTGTCATTGGAAGTTTCTATAAGAAGATAAGAATTCTTGTGGGTTTTCCTCTCAAGAGTAGAGGTTTTGGCCCTGGCTAGAAACCGATATTTTGTGTCCTCTTGTTCTTTTGATCTTCATAGTTTGGTAGCTGTTTGTTGATAAGAAAATTATAATAATCAAGTAAAGAAGAAGCTAATACAAAGTACTTCAAGTTAAGTAAAAGAACATCACAAGCAATTATCAAAGTAAGAGAAATCACTCTAATCTAGTTGCCCTTGATTTCTCAACATGGTATCAGAGTGAAGGTGACAACAAAAAGAGGCAGCTTGAAGATCACTCCATTGAAGAAGGATACATAAGGTCCAAACATAAGAAGAGCATCAAGAAAATCAAGGCATCAAGGAGAACTAAAGAGCATCAAGGAAGACTAGTCTACGCATCATCTTGAAGGAAGGAAATCTTGAAAGAAGAAAGAAAACCTCAAGGACCGCACCTCCACTCAAAAGACTCCACACACTTGAGGTATTCTTGGAAGCCTTCACATTCTACACTACATCCAAAGGGAGCAAGAAGAACACTCCATCAAAGGAATGAAGACAACCTCCTTCTCTTGGAAGAAAATATCACATCTCAAACATCCTTGAAGAAGATCATCAAGCAATCATCATCAAGGAGGCATTTTCAATTGTCAAAAGAACAGTGGAAGTCAACATCATCAAGAAGGCATTTAGTGGAAGTCATCATCATCAAAGAAGCATCTTCACTTGACAATTATTCTATATTTTATGTCTCAATCTACAATGACTGCTTTCTACAAGGAGAATAACAAACTTGTTGGGACATTGAATTACCTTGCATGGCAGAAGAGAGTAAATTTGATCCTCTTAGAAAATGAAGTTAGTGAACATGTCACGGGCTCAATCACCATACAACCTCAAGAGCAATCTCAAGCACTATCATAGTATATGAAAGAAGAAGTAAGAGCTCAAAGAATCCTTATTGAGTCAATCAAGGATTCCCTCATTCCCTATGTAGCCAAGTTGAAGACATCGAAAGAGATCTATGAAAAATTGGTGGAATTGTTCTCTATAAGTACTGCAGGAGAAATTATATCATTAAGAACCGAACTATACAAGATAAAGGTATCAAAGGAAGAAGGTGTAGCCTCATACCTTATGAGGGTATCTCAAATAAGGGATCAACTACAAGAGCTAGGAGAAGTATTGTTTGATCAAGAAATAACCGCCATTGTGCTCAATGCACTACCAGATGAATGGGGCAACTTTGTGTCTAGTATCTATGGAAAGAAGGAAACTACCCGATTCATTGATCTATGGTCATTGTGCAAAATTGAAGAAACTTGATGAAAGGCAAAGAAAGACATTGAATCAAGTGAACAAACTCAAGTATATGTAGCTATGGCAAGGAAGAAAGGGAAGTTTCAAAAAACATTTCAAAAGAAAATCGACATATCTAAGATTCGACGTTGTGAGAGTAATGAATATGGACAATTCAAAAGGAATTGTCCTAAACTCAAGAAGGACATCGAGAAGAGAAATGAAAAAAATGAAGCCCATGTCACCGAAGAAGTAGAAGAACCAAAAAAGAAGAAGTCAAAGAAGGAAGAAATGGTAGACCTCCACTATTAGAAGGTCTCTCACACATTTAATCTATTTTCAAGTACATATGAGTTAGCAAGTAAAAGTAGGAAGCATCATAGTCATGATAGGATGCATTACAACATAGATTGAGATGACATCATCATAGAGGCATGGAAGGATATCCGAAGAGAAGTTTATATGGTTGAAGCAGTCATCATGATAAAAAGAAAGTATCACATGGCATCTCGATTAGAAGCATAAAATAATAACCTAAGCAATAGTTTTAATGGTTGAAGAAAGTCATCTAGCAAGAATAGAAAGATTAAGATTTGTCACACCTTATCATCATTAGATAGAAGCATTTGCAGAATGAGAATCATTAAAATCCTCCATTGGAATCTTTGTTAAAAGGTTCACCTCTTCTTAGAAGAAGCAAATGTCTCATAGATGTCTACCAAGTATGGAATCTACTAGTTGGAAGGATGAAGGTACGGTCACAAAGAAGTGTAACATGACAGTTCAGTTGAAGCATTTTCATCTTCAAGTAAGGAAAGGAAGCTGCCAAAGGAAGTCTAGGTGACCTCATGAAGGAAGATGTATGTATATATCTGGTTATAAATAGATAGAGTCATGTGATCACATGGTTGTAGATAGAATGATTAGAATGCTCTATCTCATGAGTGTTGAGATTTTGTGTATTTGGGGTAGCATCAGTTGTGCTCTAGGTCCCAAATTTTGAGTAAGGACTAGAGTTCACCTGATCTAGAAGACCTAGAAATGGATTTGGGAAATTTCATCTGGTTTAGGAGATCAAATTAATTAATTATTTTAATGTATTTTCAAAGTTAAAACTTAGGAAAATAAAATAATTAAAGTGAATTTAATTAAACATGTGATGAAATTATCTTAAGTCACACGGATCAAGCTTTCTTTTAATCTTAGCCATTGATTAAAGATTTAATCTTGGCCGTTGATTTGTCAACGAGAAAAGTATAAAGGAAAGGCTTGGGGTCATTTGTAAAGATACACAGAGACAGAGCACTGAAGCTAAGCTGAGATTCTAGAGCGGGGTTGCTAAGAATTCTCAGAAGTGTTTCAGTTGCAGAGAGGGGAATTTAGACCAAGGGGATGATCTGATCTCGGGGTCTAGAATACACAAGAGACAGAGAAGAGATCAGGAAAGATAGCGCAGAGGAAGGCAGCAACAATAGACGGAAGCAGCAGCAACAACAGAGGGCAGCAGTAGACGACAACAGCAACAACAAGGACAATGTGATTTTTCAGGAAGCCCTTCAGGGTTTACGCAGAGACCCTTAGGGGCAGCGTAGTGATTGCGTCACCTAGTTTGGGGTAACACAGTCCCTTCTAGTGGCAGCACTGAGCATTTGGAGGCATTCAAACACTGATGCAGTGTCTTTCAGGGGCAGATCTGGGGTTTCTAGGGCTCGATCTGGCTGAGTTCTGTAAATCTCATTTGAGGGTGTGGAACAGTCAGTATTGTTGGTCTTAGATTAGCCGGGTGCTGCAGATCTAGAGTTTTCTCTATAGGGTTTTCCAGATATGGAACCAAGAGTTGTGTATTCAAAAATATTCTTAATAATAGAGCCCTCCAGCAGCCAGAGACCGGTTTTCCCACATTGGGTTTTTCCGGGGACAGTTTGTCCAGAAATAACTGTGTCACTTTGTCTATGTGTGCATGTGCTTATTCTAGATCTAAATTGGTAGAGATCTATTATGTGTTTTGCTTTGATGTTAACTTGAATTTATTCAGTTGATAACTTGTATAAGTAGGAGAAGCTTAACTGGGTTAACAGAAATAATTTTTGCATAAGAATTAAGATTTAGAAATTTCTACATGGTATCAGAGCAATTGCAGATCTAGAAGGGTCACCAATTGAAGAATCTGAAGGATCTAGCTGCAGAAAGCAGCTGGAAAGGCAGCAAAAAAGCAGATCTGAAGGGACAACGCAATTTTCAGGAGCAGAATCACGCAAAGGGAAGGGTGTTGCTGTCAAGCGCTGTGTCCTTGCAAGCCCACACAATTACTGCGCAGAGGCAGCTTAGAAACAATGCTGGTTGGTCTGAAGCCAGCTAGTGTGATTCAGATTTGAAGCGGATCTCCTATGGAAGCATAGAGAAGCTGTTGGGCACGCTAAGCGGTTGATAATGGACAATATCAAGGACCATATTGTACCACACATAGCTGAGAAGAAGACAACTAATGAGATGTGGAAGGCCTTGACTTTCCTATATGAGGGAAAATCATTCCAAAGAAAGATGTTGTTGGAGGCCCAAATGAGGTCATTCATGATGACCAAGGGAGAAGACATCGAGCGTTTCCTCTTCAGATTGCAGTCAATCGGGGATCAACTGACTGCAACGGGTGCAACCATAAATGATGCAGTGATAGTCAGGACTGCCCTCAATGCAGTCACGGATGAGTGGGAAACCTTTGTCCAAAGTATCTTGGTCAGAGCGGACCTCCCAGATTGGGACAACTTGTGGTCAATCTTGTGGCAAGAAGAACTACGCAGATTCACCAAGAAGCAGCACAACCCTGCATTGAGCAAAGTAAAGAAGGAAGAGGAGGAAGATGCAACCTTGGCATTAAAGAAGCAACCAAAGAAGAAGAAGGATCTTTCTAAGATCAAGTGCTTCCAGTGTGGCGAAATGGGACATTTTTCCAACCATTGTCCATAAAAGAAGAAGGACAAGGAAGCATCTTCTTCCAAAGCAGCAGTGGCAGATGATGGGTCTGGAGATGATGTAGCCATGAGTGCTCATGAACCACGGAGGTGGGGTGACATGGACATGTAGAGGAGCTACATGGAAGAGAGGCGGGATCCTTGAGCAACTCATCTCTTAGATCACAAGCGAGCTACGGTAGCCTTAAGACAATAGCGGGACAAGTGGAGCAGTGGGTGCATAGATCATAGATGAGGCAGAAGTAGAGGTAGATCTGAAGGTTGGGAGGAGTAGCGCAGAGAAAAAAAGAAGCAACGTAGAAGCAGTAGCAGCGCAGAGGCTGATGTGAATTCAGCAGCGCAGAGCAGTGCTGCTTACGCAGTGCAGAGAGCTTCAAAGGACAACGTAGTGCAACAACAACGTGATAGATTTCAACACAAGGAGATGATGTGACTTCAGTAGTGCAGAGGGGGTCTGATTACGCAGGCAGAGCTGTAGCTGTGCATCGTTCTTTAGATGCTAGCACAGATCTGTAGCCTATGGAGCTTCAGTGATGAGGATGCAACCCATCTGACTTGTCTGTCAAAGATTGGACAGGAGATTCAGTTGTTTCTTTCAACAACTAAAGTTGCAGTGCAGCAGATTAGGAGTGGCAGTGCTATGGGTAGCATAGATGCAACATATTGAGAGGGAACTGCAGTACATTGGTTGCAGTGGCAGTGGCAGAGTCATGGGCAACAGTATAGAATGGCAGCAACAGTGCAGAGTTGAGTGGCAGGTGGCCAAGCTTCAGCAGCACAGAACCAATGCCCAAAATCATGTAATGCATAAGTGTGATGTATTGCTAGAGCACACCCTTGATGCTAAGAGGGAGTGTTGAGGTTTGGTGTTTTTGGGGTAGCATCAATTGTGCTCTAGGTCCCAAATTTTGAGGAAGGACTAGAGTTCACTTGATCTACAAGACCCAGAAATGGATTTGGGAAATTTCATCTGGTTTAGGAGATATTAAATTAATTAATTATTTTAATGTATTTCCCAAGTTAAAACTTAAGGAAATAAAATAATTAAAGTGAATTTAATTAAACTTGTGATGAAATTGTCTTAAGTCACACAGATCAAGCTTTCTTTTAATCTTAGCCATTGAGTAAAGATTTAATCTTGGTTGTTGATTTGTCAACGAGAAAAGTATAAAGGAAAGGCTTGGGGTCATTTGTAAAGATACACAGAGGCAGAGCACTGAAGCTAAGCTGAGATTCTAGGGCGGGCTTGCTAAGAATTCTCAGAAGTGTTTCAGTTGCAGAGAGGGGAATTTAAACCAAGGGGATGATTTGATCCCGGGGTCTAGAATACACAAGAGACAGAGAAGAGATCAGGAAAGACATCGCAGAGGAAGGCAGTAGCGGCAGCAGCAAGAGATGACAGCAGCAACAACAACAGACGACAACAACAAGGATAACGTGATTTTTCAGGAAGGCCTTCAAGGTTTACACAGAGACCCTTAGGGGCTGCGTAGTGACTGCGTCACCCAGTCTGGGGTAACATAGTCCCTTCCAGTGGCGGCATTGAGCATTTGGAGGCCTTCAAACGCTGACGCAGTGTCTTTCAGGGGCAGATCTTGGGTTTCTAGGCCTAAATTTGGCTGAGTTTTGTAAATCCCATTTGAGGGTGTGGATCAATCAGTGTTGTTGGTCTTAGATCAGCCAGGTGCTGCAGATCTAGAGTTTTTTCTGTAGGGTTTTCCATATCTGGAACCCAGAGTTGTGTATTCAGAAATATTCTTAATAATAGAGCCCTCCAACAGCCAGAGACCAGTTTTCCCACATTGGGTTTTCCGTGGACAGTTTGTCTAGAAATAATTGTGTCACTTTGTTTATGTGTGCATGTGGTTATTCTAGATTTGAATTGGTAGAGATCTGTTATGTGTTTTGCTTTGATGTTAACTTGAATTTATTCAGTTGATAACTTGTATAAGTAGGAGAAACTTAATCGGGTTAACAGAAATAATTTCTGCATAAGGATTAAGATTCATAAATTTCTACAATGAGCATGATGAAGGAAAAAGAAACTCTTCCACAAGAATGATACATGAAGGTATGAATAGAATGTGCCTTGAACTCTTCTACATATTGACGAGATGCAATCAACATTATATAACCTCATAAATGAAATGAGGTGGTTGGCAACTATGGTTCCTATGATGAAGGAACTATTTATAAAAGATCCCGAGAAAGCAATATGTGAAGAAGGAGAAATAAGATAAGATAAGTAATCAACATCTGATATCAAGGAGGAGTAAGCTATGACATCTCCATGGAGAAGGTATGAAGACCCTGATATGTATGTTGGAGAAGGAGACCCTTGATAGTGATATGTTGGAGATGGATTCATACAATATGCGAAAGGATGTTGATGAAGCAAATGTTATGACAAAGGGCCATGATAAAAAGGTAATTTTGATTTGATGTTCATTTTTGATTTTTTGAATGAAAGCATCTGGTTGGGTTAGAACAGGGCTACCAAAAGAGGGTCGTAGAATTTCATATTCAACTAGTACACAAGATTGGATGGAAGATCCTAAAACAAACGTGACTTGGAAGAGGTAGCAATATGAAGGATAGCCAGGTGTGGACAAAGTAGATCACTTTCTAATGAAGAGAAGGACGACGTGAATATTGGTTCAACACTATGTTTTGTCGATGGAAAGTGATGGAGAAGATGGCCGATGCTCTACGAAGAAGTTATGAAAAGATGTTGGCTCCATGATGAATAAGTTGAAGTTCATCCATGACATGATGATGCAGAAAGGAGGAACTCGACAAGCAACTGATAGTGCCATGATCTCCACCAAAGCGCAGATAGCTGCTGTTGTAAGCAAGTCCCTAGTTAAGAGGGAGCTTAGGTATATTCCTTCTATAGGAATGAGTGGATCCTCCCTAGCTGAGAGGGAGAGATAGACACATCATTCTTGTCTTCATTATGAAGAAAGAATGGAGGATTGGGTAAGAATCTGAGGCTGATACTAATACTCTTTGAGGATGAGGTAGGGCATCCAATAGGTAGGAGTAGTCTAAGAGGAAATTCCTTGAGGATGTGTAAATCCAGGACATGAATGGTCCTAGAAGGACATACCTTGTGAACATCCAAATGTGGTATGTGCCTTGAGAGACAATGATGAAGGTGTTGTTGTCTCCCCAACATTGTGCTCTAATCTTGTGGAGAGATAGAGTTGTTATTCAAGGCCTTGCTATATGACAATGTCGGTTGATATGATGAGATGCACCGATGTAAGATGAATAGATAGCTTTCCAATCTGGCTCTTCTAATGAGAATTCTTCGGTATGATAATGTCCATGTACCGTGTATGTATTATGAATACCTCCCTAGTTAAGAGGGAGTGTTGAAATTTGTAACTAGGTCCGATCTTCATAATAACTTATGTAATCATGATTTTATGTATTTGAATTTTGATGTAAAGAGAACGAAAATTTATTATTGTAATTTTGTAGCATGGGTTTCATGCTCCAGGTCATTTTATTTATAGGTCAAGCGCTCATTGTGTATTTCTAGGGATTTGTCATGAAGTCAAGAAGTAAAAAAAGTCATTGTCATATTTAAAGACCCTATTGGGCATGTTGAATCATGTAAAAGGAATTTATTTGGAGTGAAAAGAGTCAAATTTCCTCCTCGAAGAGGAAGTCGGCTTGCTATAAGACAAGTTGGCCTAGCAGTGACAAGTAAGCCTCATTAGGGCTGCTCGACCTTCTCAAAGAAGTCTATATATAAGAGAACCTCGACCTCACCTGAAAGGGCATCCAATGGAGTTCGACTAGAATAAAAGGAAGCCTAATAACCAATGAAGAGGAGAGCATAAAGAAAACGAAATTGAGTTTTAGGACTACATATTCTCATACGTGCGAAGGGACTAGAGCACCGTTTCTTGTAGAAATTACAGTCGCCAAAGAAGTGAAAATTAGGAGTCAAGAAGATCTAGTTTGAAAGTCGAATTTCCAACAAGAAGAAAGCAAGTTGAGCGAAGGAAGGATGAGACTTATTTCTCCATATGTGTCCTACATGTGCAAGTTAGGGTTTCTGCAGTAGAGGCCCAAAATTGCAGGTCTGAAGAATGGAGCGAAATTTTTTGCAGGGATCAAAGTTGTGCTAAAGAAGAAGTGCTTGACTTAAGTTAACTTTGTGGAAGAGAAGGTTCATCAAAGGAGAAGTTGACTTAGTCTGGGAGGGGTCTTTGTCAAGGGCTTAGGTCTTCGAATTCGTCATTTTTAGTTTCTATAAGAAGAGAAGAATTCTTGTGGGTTATCCTTTCAAGAGGAGAGGTTTTGGCCCTTGCTAGCAGCCTATATTTTGTGTCTTCTTGTTCTTTTAATCTTCATAGGTTTGTAGCTGTCTGAACATTGATGATAAGAATACTATAATAATCAAGTAAAGAAGCTAACTACAAAGTACTTCAATTTAAGTAAAAGAACATCACAAGAAATTGTCAAAGTAAGAGAAATCACTCTAATAGAGTTGCCCATGATATCTCAACATATTGGCCTAAGAATCGGGTGATGGCCATATGAAGGAGGGAGAGCTCATGCTTGGGTTTTGCCGATGTGCTAATTTGTATGTCTTCGCCATCTTTTGCATTTTGATTTTTCTTTTGTTTTTCTTGTGGCCATCATATGCTCTTTTTGCTTCTTTTAGCTGCACCAACTTCCCAGGGTGCACTTCGAGGCCCTACCCAGGTATGAGGATGTGTGGGTGCCAAATCCTAAAGAACCAATGGTCAGTTGAACTTGAAGAAGGGAGGTGGAATAGGGGCTCATAATGTAAGATCGAAAGTGATAAGTATGGAATAGGGAGAGATGGGGCTACGCTATCTCTATCATGGCTTCCCAAAGGTTGCCCTTCCTATAACCATTGGGCCATTAGGGGATATCCCATTGGACTAGGATTGAAAAATTAACACCCCCCACCCATTTAAGGTGAGGGAGCAAGATCTCGACCACAACCCTTCTTTCTTTGAAGTCACCCCATAATCCATGTGAAAAATCACCCGATTGCGAAACGAATAAATCACCTTTTGATTAGAAGCCCACCTTCCAACATGTACTCTTAGCAAATGGGTGAGGAGACTTATTACTAATGCAGGTGGCAAAGATATTAATGGCATGTCACATAGGCTACAAGGTGGCTGCCAGGGGCTGCCGACTACCGACTGGAAGAGATGAATAGGAAAAATAGGAGAAAAATTTCTCCTATGGGTCAACCACTTTCATTGACATGGCTCTTTATTATTAGGTTGACCCTATTACATATACGTTTACATATAACATGCACATTTAACTCAATATATGACCTCCCTTTGGGTCATATCATCATTTAACCCCATATATGCCACCCTTGGGATCATATCATAATGGTCATGATTTGTAATATAGTTTTATAGTCACTAGCTTTCTTAAGTTTCCTTAGTGTAGCCTCTTCATTGTTGACACATTACATCATTTGGGGTTGCTAGAATTTGTTTTAATAGTCAATACATTAAAAAATGGCGGGGAAAGAAAAAATAGTGTTGGAGGATTGGTCAACTCGAGAAAATTACAAATATTTTCACCAAGCCTTTTAGTCCATACAAGCTTGTTAAATTCAGTAAGAACTTAGGTGTGATTTCCAATATGATCTTTAAGGGAGGGTGATAAGAAAATAGTCTTGTTACCACTCAAACCGGCAGGGGACCTAAAAGAGACTCCTAAGAGGGCAACTGTTAGGTCAAGGGCAACGATGGAGACTTAGCCCACTATCACCACAGCTAAGACTCCCTACTCTTTACGGACTTTCACTGATGGGAGGAGATGTTGAGATTTGTGGATTGTTGGGGTAGCTTTGGATGTGCTCTAGCTCCCAAAATTTGTGGAGGGACTAGAGTACATGAGATCTCCAAGACCCAGAAAGGGATTTGAGAAATTCCATCCAGTTTGGGAGATAACTAATTAATTAATATTTTTAATTAAGGACCCCAAGTCTAACTTAGGAAAATTAAAATATTAAAGGTAATTAATTTAAACATGTGATGGAAATGACTTAAGTCACACAAATCAAGCTTTCTTTTAATCTTAGCCATCGATTCAAGATTAGATCATGGTCGTTGGTTTCCCAACAAGAAAAGTACAAAGGAAAGTTTTGGGGTCAGTTGGAGGACACACACACAAAGGCAAAGCATTGAGACTAAGATGGAATTCTAGGGCGGGTTTGCTAAGAATTTCCAGAAGTGTTTCAGCTGCAGGGAGGGGTAGTATTGGCTAAGGGAGTGATCTGATCCTAGAGCCAAGAGTCAGCAAGAGGCAGAGAAGCAGCAACCAGGAGCAGCGCAAAGAAGCAGAGGCTACGCAGTAGTTGCGTAGCGCAGAGGGTTTCAGTCGCTATGCAGGTGCTACACAGGCCCAGAAAGGGCAGCACAAAGGCAGTAGGAGGCCATCCAGGCTTACGCAGGGCCAACCATGGTAGTGTAAGGACCGCGTAAGCTAGTCTGGGGTTACGCAGACCTCTCCTGAGTAGCGCATGGGCATCGACACGCCAGCAGGGCTGTCACAGAGGGCTTCAGAGCAGCACTGGGGTTTCTAGAGGCAGAAAGGGGTCGAGTTCTGTAAATGCCATTTGAGGGTGTGAATCAGTCCAGTTCTCCATCTCTGGAACAACAGATATTGCTGCAGATCTTATATTTCTCTGTCGGGTTGACCAGTAAGGTGCCTAGATTTGCTGTACTTAGAATCTACTTAATAATATAAACCCTCTAGCAGCCAGAGGACCGGTTTTCCCACATTGGATTTTAACGGGGACAGTTGTCCAAAAAATCTTGTGTGTCACTTTGTCTGTGTGCATGTATTTTGTTTAGATCTGTATCAGTGAGTATTGTTAATGTGTTTACTTTGATATTAATACTGAAATTTCAAATTAATAACTTGATTAAGTAGGAGAAGTATAACCATATTTAACAGTAAGGTTTCTGCATAAGTAATATTTAGAATTTTCACATGGTATCAAAGTGATTGTAGATCTAGCTGAATCATCAGCAAGAAGACTGAAGAATCCTTGTAGCAGAAAGCAGTAGCAGTTGCAGAAATCTGGACGAGAGAGGACAGTGCAACATAAGAAAGCAGCAGAGCCACGTAGAGGCCAGAGTGATGCAGTCCCAATGCAGTCTCCCCGCAGGCTCACGTACTTACTATGCAGAGGCAACGCAGAGACAACGTTGGGACTGTCTGCTCACACAGAGGCCAGCGAGGGTGACACAGTCTTGAGGCTGTGGTTGATTCAGAGTGCCGTAAGCAATGCTGCAGAGCTTTAGTAGTTGCTGGTGGGGTTAAATTTCTGAAGGTGCAAAAATTATCTCGAGCACTAGTTGACAAAGAGCGGGAGGAGAACGACTTCTCAGAGGGTATTCAGCCAAAGAAATCTGTAGATCGATCAGAGCATCGAAGAGACTTGATTTTTTGTGTTTGATAGATTTCCAAGGAGGAAATCGGTTGTCAGAGGGAGTAGAGGGTGCCTTTTCGCTAAGGACCCTAGATTAGAACTTTCAATTGAGAAGTGGGGAGAGGAAGAATCTGTTCCAACAGAGAATATCTGAGCAGATGGCACCTCACAGACTACATGATCAGGATAGGTTGGACGATCTGTCCAACTTTGCAGTCTAGAAGGCAAGAATCCTGGTGGTCATGGAGGAATACGGTCTGAGGGAGCATGCAGAAAAAGTCCTGGCCATGCCAACCGATACTATTCTCCTAGCGAACCATAATGATTTAACGACACATGGCAAGCGCTTCATCATGGATGGGGTTAAGGATCATGTTGTGCCACATGTAGATGATAAGAAGACGACTAATGAGATGTGGAAAGCCTTAATCGCCCTAAATGAGGGTAGATCTGTGCAGACGAAAATGCTTCTGGAGAACCAGATGCGGTTATTCATGATGGCTAAGGGAGAAGAAATCGAGCCCTTCCTTTTCAGATTACATGCGATCAGGGATCAATTGACTACCATGGGTGTGAAAGTGGAGGATGATGTGATGGTGAGGACTGCACTCAATGTGGTCATAGAGGACTCAAAAACTTTTGTCCAAAGTATCTTGGGTAGAGCGGACCTTCCCAACTGGGACAGTATGTGGGCGATCCTCCGCAAAGAAGAACTCTGACAGTTCACCAAGAGGCAACATAGTACCAGATCAAGTAAGGTGAAGAAGGAAGAAGAAGAAGATGTAGCCTTGGCATCAAAGAGGCACTAAGGGAGGAAGAAGCATGATCTATCCAAGATCAAGTGTTTCTAGTGCGACAAAATAAGACATTTCGCCAGCAGTTGTCCTCAGAAGAAGGACAAGGAAGCTTCTACCTCCAAGGCTGCTGTGGCGGATGATGGCTCCGAAGATGACGTAGCCATGAGCACTCATGTACCTCTAGAGAAGAGGTGGGGCGACATGGATCTGTAGAGAAGCTACAGAGTGGTGGCGGGATCCTTGAGTAGCCCAACTCTTGGATCACATAGGAGCTATGCAAGCCTTATGACAATAGTGGGACAAGTGGAGCAGTTGGTGCAAAGAATCACAGATGGAGCAGAGGCAAAGCTAGATGCTGAGAGGGAGCAACGCAATGCAGATGCAGCAGCAGTGTGGAAACACATGTAGGAATGTACAGGGTAAGTTCCTTAGATCAAACACCAAAGGTCACTACTCACAAACAGATCACAAATCAGTGCACTAGTACATCACGTGGTTAAGACCCTCGAAGAGGGAAACAGTCCACGGCCTGAGCCAACGCAACCACTTCAGACAATTTATTAATATAAAAAGAAAAGTTACATATGTTTCTCTCATAAACGGTTACCGGACAAATGACCCTCCATGCTCTTTAAATAGAGATCATGGACCAATCGGGTGTTAAGCCACGGATCAAGTGTCGTTAATGCCGAGGAGAGAGTGAACTGTCGGTTCACTACAAATCGTGACCATCATATTATAAGTTACAAATGTACATAGTGAGGAAACACACTTTACTTAACTCTACACTAGACCAAGTTACACTTAATTATTTCCTATGTGTTGGAATATCCTAACATCCCCCCTTAAGAACAACTTGGGATAGGATTGAAGGATTTACAAAGGTGACACAAAAGGAGCCTATTTCCTATGTGTCGAAATATCCTAATATCCCCCGTTAAGAACAACTTGGGATAGGATTGAAGGATTTACAAAGGTGACACAATAGGAGAAGGAAGGAGGCATTAGAGCCTATCCCCCCTTAATGATAACTTTTCTGAACTCCAAGCATGGATCGAAGTTTGGTAAACTTTGCTTCTGTGAGAGCCTTTGTAAAGATATCAACAACTTGATCATTGGTTGAACAATACTGTACTTCAAGAACACGATCATGAATGAACTTTCTGATGAAGTGTATATGAAGCTCAATGCGTTTCATACGCTGATGTTGAACTAGATCTTTGCATAGTTGAATGGCACTCTAATTATCACACCAAAGTGTAGTTGGATGCTGCTGATGAAGACCAAATTCAGACAGGATTTGACGAAGCCACATGGCTTCCTTGCTGGCTTCAACGGCACCACGATACTCTGCTTCTGCCGACGAAAGAGAGATGGCACTTTGTTTCTTATAAGACCAAGTAATAGGTCCTGAACCAAGAGTGAATACATATCCTGCAGTAGACTTTCTATCATCAGGGTCATAGCCCAATCAGAATAAGTGAAACCAATCAACAATGAAGATGCTCCTTCACTGTAATGAATCTCAAACTGAACTGTACCTCGAATATATCGAAGTATTCTTTTAGCTGCTTTCTAGTGACTTTCATGAGGTTGGTGCATAAACCGAGCAACAAGACCAATGACAAAGGAAAGGTTAGGACGAGTATGGGTTAGATACAGAAGTTTACCAACAAGTTGATGGTATAAGGTAGCATCAACTTCAGGGGTAGTGCAAGTGACTGAAAGCTTGACTCCAGACTGAAAGGGAGAAGGGGCTGGCTTACAGTCTTCCATGTGAAAGTGGCGTAGAAGATCACATGCATACTCAGACTGAGAGAGGGTAATACCTTCTTCGGATTGCAAGACTTGAAGACCAAGGAAATAATGCAAGTGTCCTAAGTCTGTCATTTCAAACTTCTTTTTGAGGCTAGGCTTCACATGGTTTATATGGTTGGGATTACTACCTGTAAGGATAAGATCATCAACATAAAGAACAAGGATGTTGAAGGACTTACCGACTTTCTTGGTGTAGACAGTGTTGTCAGAATGACACCTAGAAAAGCCATTATCTAATAGAAATCTATGCATTAGAAATGCTCAACACTTTACCTAACTCTACACTAGACCAAGTTATACTTAACTATTTCCGATGTGTCAGAATTTCCTAACAACGCAACGCAGAGGGGGCTGATGTGACTTCAGCAGCGCAGTGCAGGCTGGCGTACGCGAAGCTGAGCTGCAGCAGCGCAGTGGCTTCAGGAGGACAACGTAGAGCAACAACCTATGGAGTTTCAGTGATGAGGATGCAGCGCAATTGACTTGTCTGTCAAAGATTGGGCAGGAGTTTTTAGTTGCTTCTCTCAGCAACTGAAGTTGCAGTGCAACAGATTGAGAGGGAGCTGCAGTACAGATGTGGCAACATCATGGGCAACAACTGAAGTTGCAGTGCAACAGTTTGAGAGGGAGTTGCAGTACAAATGTGGCAACGTCATGGGCAACAACAGTGCAGTAATGAAGGGCGGTAGGCCAAGCATCAGCGCAGAGATCCACACTAGAGATCAGCACAAAGCTTCGGGGTGAAGCAGTGTTATACTAGAGCACATTCTTCGCTAAGAGGGAGTGTTGAGATTTGTGGATTATTGGGGTAGCTTCGGATGTGCTCTAGCTCCCAAAATTTATGGAGGGACTAGAGTAAATGAGATCTCCAAGAGCCAAAAAAGGATTTGAGAAGTTCCATTGAGTTTGGGAGATAATTAATTAATTAATTAATATTTTTAATTAAGGACCCTAAGTCTAACTTAAGAAAATTAAAATATTAAAGGTAATTAATTTAAACATGTGATGGAAATGACTTAAGTCACATGGATCAAGCTTTCTTTTAATCTTAGCCATCGATTCAAGATTAGATCATGGCTGTTGGTTTCCCAACGAGAAAAGTATAAAGGAAAGGATTGGGGTCAGTTGGAGGACACACACACGGAGGCAGAGCACTGAGACTAAGCTGGAATTCTAGGGCGAGTTTTCTAAGAATTTCTAGAAGTGTTTCAGCTACAGTGAGGGGTAGTATTGGCTAAGGTGATGATCTGATCCCAGAGCCAAGAGTCAGTAATAGGCAGAGGAGCAGCAACCAGGAGCAGCGCAGAGAAGTCCAGGCTACGTAGCAGTTGTGCAACGCAGAGGGTTTCCGCCGCTACGTAGACCCAAAAAGGGCAGCACAGAGGCAACAGGAGGCCATCAAGTCTTATGTAGGGCTAGCCAGGGCAACATAAGGATTGCGTCACCTACTCTGGGGTTACGCAACCCTCTCCTGAGTAGCGCAGGGGCATCAACATGCCAGCAGGGTTGATGCAGAGGGCTTCATAGCAATGGTGGGGTTTCTAGAGGCAGAAAGGGGCTGAGTTCTGTAAATTCCGTTTGAGGGTGTGAATCAGTCCAGTTTTCCGTCTCCGGAACAATAGGTATTGCTGCAGATCTTATATTTCTCTGTCGGGTTAACTAGCAAGGTGCCCAGATTTGTTGTACTTAGAGTCTACTTAATAATATAACCCTCCAACAACTAGAAGACCGGTTTTCCCGCATTGGGTTTTTCCGGGGAGAGTTGTCCAGAAAATCTTGTGTGTCACTTTGTCTATGTGCATGTATTTTGTTTAGATCTGTATTAGTGAGTACTGTTAATGTGTTTACTTTGATATTAATACTGAAATTGCATATTAATAAATTGATTAAGTAGAAGTATAACCAGATTTAACAATAGGGTTTCTGCATAAGTAATATTCAGAAATTTTCACAGGAGACCCAGTATTTAGAAAGTCACTTATAAAGGATAGATCAACAAATAGATGTGAAGTGACCTCAAAGACCCTTTCCCTAGAATAGGATTAAGAATGGAGCTTGCTTTCTCTTTAAGCAAGGTACAAGTTTTTTTAGGAAAATGAGGTGAGGATTTGAGGGTTAGGGCAAAGGAATATGACTTGAAAATGAGTTTATTAATCCCGAAAATCCGTTTAGAACTTGGATTCCTGTGTTTTCCGTGATGAATTGTCTTTGATAAGAAATAGGACCACACGGGGCCAGGTGGACCCAGCCTAGGTTAAGGGGAGGGAGTTTAGCAAACGATGATAATCTTAACCTAAATAAGGGAAGGGAAAGTTAAAACACGAGTTTTTACTTAAAGGGTGTCAAATTGATCCTATGAGGTGCTAGCCTTGGGAACACTAGGGCAAAGTTTGATCTCAGACCTAGGGATTGGGATATCTCGCAATCCCACTTTTGAAATTTCTTAAAATTTGGAGGAGACCTTGAGGACACACCAACGAAGTAGGGGCTAGGAGATAGAACTTTTTCTAGGGCTACTTTGTCGTGAAATTGATGCGCTAGGAGCTAGACCTAGGAGAGAGAAAAAAGGTGAAGAAAATGTGTTCAAAGTGACCACCTTTTGAAGGATCAGTTCCTAATTCCTCTTGGGGATATGGAGTGAAGGAGAGTTGTGAAGATTCGTTTATTGTTCAAGGAGGCTCTCAAAATCAACTTTGTCCATTGCTAAGGGTGAGAGAAGAAATGTGACCTTAAAAGAATTCATACTGCGTTACAAATAGCGAAGGCTTGTTAAGGTAACTTTGACCTCTAGGACAATTCGTTCATCAAACATGGCCCATACGTAGAGATAAACTATATAGAAACATAATTCCACATTGATGCTGTAAATGCATGCAACAACTAGCCTTAAAATAGCGAAAATATCATGATCAATGGATGCAACAAAGTAAAATAAAATTCATCAACAATTTGCAATATAAGAAACTCCAAGATAAGAAGAACTAATCCACACATCAAAATTCATCCTTGATCCAAAAATTTCCTCCAAGGAAGAATGCAAAGTTCTCAAGAGAGAGAATGATCCAAGTCAAGTGATGATACAAAATGAATTAATCTAACTCCTATTTATACACTCATTAGGAGTTCAAATTACCTAATTGGGCCTACATTAGCCCCTAAAATGTGCAAATTAATTAACTTTTGGTGACAAGCCCACCAAACTAGCTGACAAATAAAATAATAAGCCTCTCAAGGGGTCAAATAATCCTCTATGCATGTCATAGGGCCCTCCAGGAGGCCTGAGGAGGTCCATAAGTGCAATAATGATGAATAAGACCCTCAAAAGTGACAGACAAAGGGGTGGCCCCTTGTTCTACAAACAATAAACTTGTGGAGCTCCCAGTGGGTGTGGGGGCACACTAATGACCTCATCGGTCTCCAAGTAAGTCGAAGATGCCTGTAGACTATTTGTAAGGGCTCAGATGATGGAATGAATGATGCCACATCAATGTACAAGTACTGGATCACCCGCCAAGTGTATGGTGCAACTGTGGGGCCAACTGGGCATGGTGTACCAAGTGCATCTTCCTCGTCCAATCGGTGGATCTCGAGCAATCTCTGAACATCTCTGGGGATTCATGGAGTGATGTCTACGGTTGTGGATGCCCATGGCTCTCTACACACACCCTACATGTGCCAATGTAGCCTTTTTGGAGAGTTAGGACCCCTTATAGGTTGACCATTTGCCATCTTGGATAAGATCCATTGTGTCCCTTAGCCTTCCAGCACAACAAGTCATTAAAGTAATCAGGTAAAAGAGCTTACAAACCATGGACAACAAGTGGACACTTCATAATGGCATGCTCTTCCATAGTGGGCTTTGGCATGTGCTAATGTCTCCAAGCTCCAAAAGGGGGTTAGCCAAGTACCTTATTAGGTGGTTTCTTCCTTTAGAGGGGATATTATGTCCAAGGTACATCCCTCAAATTGTGGTGGCATGTGATAAAGATGTGAATGGAATAAAGAATTAGAGGGGCAATCTTGGGCCACATATCGGGGTACAAGGGTATCTAAAAGAAGGGAAGCCCACACCTGGGTATATATTGTGTAGGAAGGAGCAATCGTGGTACATGAGGTGCCCCGACCTTGATTTTTCCACCCTTCTTTATATGCCTTTTGCCTTTTATGATTTTTCTTTGATTAACTGCTCAGGGCTGAAAGGATAAGAGCATGATGTGTAAGATACAATAGTGCATACCCCCTTTTTAGTGGGGCGGTTCATTGCCCTCCAGTGATTGGGACAATCATTGGTTCCTGAATGATAAAGGAGGCTCATCTAGGGCCTATGGAACCAGTTGTGATGGCCATGGTTATGGTGTAGAGCTCATGCATTACTTTTTCCCATGTGATAAATATGTTTGTCCCGACCATCTTTTGCATCTTGTGGTACATTTTCCTATTGAATGTTGCCATTTATGATTTTACTTTTCTTTTCAGCTGCTTCGACCTCCGGGGCATCGTTCCAAGCTTGACCCAAGGTGGGAGCAAGGGAATGGGGAGGCTAACCCTATATGGAACCAATGAGGAAATGTGGACCCATGTGGGAGATATGATGAGTGGGGCTATAGTGAGTGGAAGGGGAGTGATATATTTGGATAAGGGAGTGGCACCACACAACCAAAGTTGGGGTTTCCCAAGTAGTACCACCCTAAAACCAAATGGTCTATAAAGGAAATCCCATGGGACTAAAATCCAAGGGTAAGATTCAAAAGAGGTCAAGGGGACAAAAGCACAAACTAAACCCACTCTTTCCACAGAATCCCCCCATTACTTCATGCCCATAAGTGTCCATGATAAGTAAACCCAATAACTCAATTACCAAATGATAAGACATGCCTTTGGGTTTGGGAGATCCACCTTCAAACAGACGATCAATACAGTTGGGTGAGGGACCACATGGCTGGCTTAGGTGGCAGAGAAACGACACAACGAGCTAGTTCAGGGGGTTCAAGGGGTTGTTGGCTATTAGTTGAGGACCATCATAGAGAAAAATTTTCTCCGAGGGATATCACCCATGAAATGGTGGGTAGCAAGTCTATAATGTTCATGTTTTGTAGTATAGGTTAATGCAGGACTTTACTTTGTGTTATAAACTTTATATTGTAATTATGATAGGTTATAAAGTTAGGATATCGTGACTGAAAATGAAGCACGTCATGTTAATAATTAGGTATTGGAGTTTATAGAACTTATGTGTAATGTAGATCTCCCTCAATGATTCTATGATAATGTAATGGCTATCATACCTTTTTGCATAAATTAAAATAAAAATTTGTCTCCCTTCTTTGCATCATTGTAAATATGCAATTTTGTTGTGTGTGCTTTTTGATATGTGCACCAATGCTAGAATAATTTGTATAGAGTCGTTTTTGACATTTTAAAACCATGCATTTTTTGTTAGATTCTTCGTACAATCTTAGTTTTTTGGGTAGTGATCTTTAGGTGATGAAGGAATGATTATTCAGTTTGTTGTGGGCTTTGACTTGCTATGGTGAATTTGAATGTTTGCAAAAAATGTCACTAGCTTGAATGGATATGTAAATGTCTTTGGGAGTCTTACATTACAAACCAAATTCACTCACTTTATCTTCGCATGCCTTTGTGTTTTCGTGATGCCTTTTGTTATGTTGTTGTGCTGTGTATGGGATAATTGGTTATGTAGCTTTATGATTATTATATTATATGTTTTTCATTGTTTTTTGAATCATGGAAATAATGAAAAGTGTATGGGCTATGTTCTTAGGTTTGTTGGTGTTGGTGCGCGACGTGTGCGGTCTTTATTCCAAGCTGCAAAAAAAAAGGTGCACTTATGTAAGAAATAATTTTTTTGAAAAACTAGGAATCAATATTTTACTAAATTGTGGGTGGGTTTTAGCTTGTTTGTATTTTGAGAAGTTCTGGAAGCTTTATAGTTAACTTGATTGCTTCTTATTAAGCCTGGCATTATTTCTATGCTTTGTTTTGCTAATAATTTTTATGTGAAGATTTGATTATTTTGCTTGATGTGTTGTCTATTGTATGCTACATATGGTAAACAGATATATAAATTTAATAAAATTTAACTACATAATATGGATCGTTAATAACTAAAACCATTGGGGTTATGACATAATATGCTACTATTATTACTTAAAACTGTTAAGGTCATAATGATTAAGGGTGACCTGTTGACCGCTAAAGTTTGAAGATCTCATTGCTCTAAGTACATTTCAGAACTTTCAGAACATGCAGAAATCCAAAAGTTAGCAGGGATTTTAAGCTCCTTCCTTCCATCTCTCTTCATTTTGTACTCAGATTTTGCATCCCTGCGGGGATATTGTAAACATGATACTAGCATGGTGAATATGTTGGAAATTGTAACTAGGTTCGGTCTTCATAATGATCTATTTGTAATCATGACATTATATGCTTTGTATAAAGATAGAAAAAGAAAGAAATTTTTTTGTATTTTATGTAAAACATGGGTTTCATGTTCAAGTCTAGGTCAAAAGCATGTTATTCGTGCTTCTAGGTCTTTCTAGGACAAAAAAGAATTTATGTCATGTATTATAGTTCCATTTGGACTCATTGTAATAAAGGAAAATATTTATTTTGTCGAGAAAAGACCATTTATTCCTCCAAGACCAAGTCAGCGTAAGGGAGGGCTTTTCGACCCCTCAAGAAGGCTATAAATACAAGCAGCTTGACCTCATTTGGTACACTCATTCATCATTAATTTCAATCTGCAAGAGAGAA
Source organism: Pinus albicaulis (assembly GCA_034641835.2). Classification (NCBI taxonomy): domain Eukaryota; kingdom Viridiplantae; phylum Streptophyta; class Pinopsida; order Pinales; family Pinaceae; genus Pinus; species Pinus albicaulis. Next base: position 926,745,681 of record CM076573.1, read on the forward strand.
GAAGAGCTGGAAGGACGAAGAAAGGAAGAAAATAAGTTGAAGTTTCTTGGGATCATCTCTCTCTCTCTCTCTCCCTCTCTCTCTCTACACATGTGCAAAGTTAGGGTTTTGTTGCTGCCATTTGCAGGAGGCTGAAATTGTAGGGCCGAAATTCTTAGGTGCAGTTGTAGGGCTGAAAATCTGGGACGAAGTTGGAGTAGGTCGAAGTTTGGAAGCTGCCTTGAAGAAGACCTTGCTTGGGGGTTGACTAGGTGCTGGGGAGGATCTTGGGCCTTGGTTTTTGGGTCTTGGAAGTTTCATTGTAAGAAGATTCTATAAGAAGAGAAACATTCTTTCTAGGTTTTCACCTTGGAGGGGTTTTTCCCTTGCTTGGAGGCCATATCTTGTGTACATTGTCTTGTTGTGATCTTCATTGTTTTTGGTATTTTCTTGATGAACAAGAAGTAATAAAAGTAATAAAAGACCAACATGTATCACAAGTAATTATCAAGTTAAGGAAAATCATCTATAATACATAAGTCTCCTAATTTTTCAACATGGTATTAGAGCTAAAGTTCAAGAAGGAGATTGAAGATCACATCTTAGTTGGCACTATGGCAAGGGTTATAAGGAAGGGTTTCAAGTTTATTGGGAATCTTGCTACATCTATCAAGGATTTCATATTGAAGAACATCTCCAAGCTAACAAAGAAAGTAATAGATGGAAGTTTGTTCTCCACTTTATCCGACACTTTCAAGGATGAGAATGTATGGGTTATTGACAGTGGTGCTTCCAGACACATGACGGGTGAATGCAGTCAACTTTAGACCTTTTCAAAAGGAATCTCCTCTCACTCACTCGAACTTGGAGACAAGAAGAGCTATCAAGTGAAACGGATTGGATCTACTTCATTGGAGTTCAAGTCTGGTGGAAGTGTTCACCTCGACAATATTCTATATGTTCTAGGTTTGAAGAAAAAGTTGCTTTCTATTTCTTGTCTAGAGGATAAAGGTGATAGAATTGATTTCGTTGATGGCAAGGTTTTGGTTTGGGGTAAGGGCTCTAGTATTTGATAATGCTAGGGTGTTTGGGATTCATGAGGGGACATAATATAGACTTTTTACACCTCTATCTCAACACCTAGTCCACTTGGATGTATGCCCTTCCGAACTGTGGCATAGAAGGTATGGACACCTTCACTATAAGGTTTTGCGATCTCTAAGTCAAATGGTCAATGGCATCCCCAAATTGAAGGAAGATCTTGAAGGGACCTATAAGGGATGTTCTCTAGGCAAGAACGTGAAGAAGCCATGGGCAAGAAGTGATACCAGATCTAGGAAAGTTTTAGATCTCATACACTCAGATGTATGTGGACCAATGGCAATAAAATCTCTTGGTGGGCATCAATATTATGTAACCTTCATTGATGATTTCTCAAGGAAAACTTGGCTGTAAGTCCTTAAGAACAAGGATGAGGTATTTGAGAAGTTTTAAGAATTCTAGAATGAAGTGGAGAATCTAACCGAGAGAAAGATCAAGACCCTCAGGTCCGAAAATGATGGAGAATGCACCTCCAACAAACTAATAACATTCTGCAAAGAAACAAGTATTAAGAGGGAGCTAATTGTTCTAGATAATCCTGAACAAAATTGCGTGGATGAAAGGAAGAATAGAACAATTGAAGAATGTGTTAGGGCCTTGCTACATGATCAAGATCTCCCTTAGTTCTTATGTGGAGAAGCATGTGTGATAGTTGTTTACTTGCAGAACCAAAGTCCTCACAAGATTCTCAACAACATGACTCCGAAAGAAGCGTTTACAGGAAAGAAGGCAAGTGTGGATCATCTTCGAATATTTGGGTGTCCTGTGTATATACATATGCCCAACGACGAGAGTAAGAAACTGGATCTTACTAGTCTAAAGGGCAACTTTGTTGGCTATAGTGCTTCATATAAAGTGTACAAAATCTATATTAAGGAGGATCATTGAATTGAAGCAATTAGGGATGTCATCTTTGATTAAAGTATACCTTACAGGATATCAAAAGATGTTCCAATCGACTTTGATGAAGAAGAGATACCTATCTTTGAGGATATCTAACGGGACAATGATGGTCAAGATCTGACATCTACTGAAGTAGATGTTGAAGGCGAAGTTACCGAAAACATCCCTCCCAAACCCCAGAAACGCCATTCGACGTTTCAGAAATTAAAAAAGGTACGAAACAACATGAAAATGTTTTAGTTTTTTTTGGAAATGCAAGATCGTAACTCTGAAATGTTTCTGTTTCTTTGGAAACGCATGATCCTATTTTTGAAACGTCTCGGGCATTTTTAAGGGTTTTGGATCTGTTTCCCGAGTTTCCTGACTTGTATACGAAGTTGAATGCCATGTCTCATATGATTTTGTTTGATGAGGAGGCACCAATAATTGGATCTTTAAGACGACCTTGCAACAATGCTCCCACTCATGGAGAAGATCCAAATGATGATGCGGGTCTTAATTAAATGGATGAAAACATATTTGATGATATGTAAATCTAATTTATGATGATGTTTTAAACTTTTGAACAATGGAAATTGAATACCATAATATGTCATATGATAGTAGACTGCTATTCATAGTTCACTTTTGTAATTTGTACTGTGTAGTGTGCATTTAGCATTATTAATTTTGGTGATGATGTTGATGATTGAAATTGGAAACAAAAACTTGATGATATGTTAAATATTATAATAATCTCTAATGATGATGACAATGTATATGTTGAATTGGTGATGATGATTTGTTTGTGGAATTCATGATGATGATTATGTATTTTTAAAGATAGAATCTAGATTCTAAAAGACGCATGGTAATACGAATGTTTTATTTTGATATATATATATATATGTGTGTGTGTGTGTGTGTGTGAAAATTTCTTAATATTATTATGCAAAAATCCTACTGTTAAATTTGGTTATACTTCTCCTACTTAATCAAGTTAACATCGAAGTAAACACATTAACGGTCTTCAAAGATTCAGATCTAAAGAGAATACATGCAAACAGATAAAGTGACACACAAGATTTTTTGGACAACTCTCCCCGAAAAAACGCAATGTGGGAAAACCAGACTTCTGGCTGCTGGAGGGTTTATATTATAAAGTAGATTCTAAGTATAACAAATCTTGGCACCTTACTGGTTAACTCGACAGAGAAAAACAAGATCTGCAGCAATACCTCAGTTCCAGAGACGGAAAATTGGACTGATTCACACCCTCAAACGGGATTTACAGAACTCAACCCCTTTCTACCTCTAGAAACCCAAGCACTGCTTTGAAGCCCTCTCTGTTAGCCCTGTTGATGCCCCTGCGCTGCTCAGGAGAGGGCTGCATAACCCCAGATTGGGTGACGCAATCCTTACGCTGCCCTGGCTGGCCTCTGCATAATCCTGATAGTGCCCTGCTGCCTCTGCAATGCCCTTTCTGGGCTTGCGTAGTGGCTGAAACGCTCTGCGCTGCTTTGCTACTGCTCCCTCTACACTTCTTTAGCTGCTGCTTCTCTACCTTGTGCTGACTCTTGGCTCTGGGATCAAATAATTCCCTTAGCCAATACTACCCCTTGCTGCAGCTGAAACACTTTGGAAATTCTTAGCAAACCTGCCCTAGAATTCCAGCTGAGTCTCAGTGCTTTGCCTCTGTGTGTGTGTTCTCCAACTGACTCCAAGCCTTTCCTTTATACTTTTCTCGTTGGGAAACCAACGACTGTGATATAATCTTGATTCAATGGCTAAGATTAAAAGAAAGCTTGATCCGTGTGACTTAAGTCATTTCCATCACATGTTTAAATTAATCACCTTTAATATTTTAATTTTCCTAAGTTAGACTTAGGGTCCTTAATTAAAAATATTAATTAATTAATTTTTTCTCAAACCGGATGGAATTTCTCAAATCCCTTTCTGGGACTTGGAGATCTCATATACTCTAGTCCCTCCACAAAGTTTGGGAGCTAGAGCAAATCCGAAGCTACCCCAACAATCCACAAACCTCAACACTCCCTCTTAGTGAGGAAAGTGCTCTAGTACAACACTGCTTTACCCCGAAATTCTGCACTGATCTCTGGTGTGGGTCTCTGCACTGATGCTTGGCCTGCTGCCCTTTATCACTGTGCTGCTGCTGCTCTCCCATACCACTGCTACATCTGTACTGCAACTCCCTCTCAATCTGCTGCATCGTGCTGCCAACTGTTGCACTGCAACTCAGTTGCTAACAGAAACAACTGAAAACTCCTGCCGAATCTTTGACAGACAAGTCAGTTGGGCTGCATCCTCATCATTGAAGCTCCGTAGGCTGCTGCTCTGCATTCTCCTCCTGAAGCCACTATGTTGTTGCAACTCTACTTTGAGTAAGGAAGCCTACACTGCAATGCTGAAGTCACATTAGCCCTTCTGCTTTGCGCTGCCATGCTGCTGCTACATTTGCACTGCGCTGCTCCCTCTCGGCATCCAGCTTTGCCCCTACGCCATCTGTGACTCTGTGCACCCACTGCTCCACTTGTCCCGCTACTGTCTTAAGGCTCTCGTAGCATGGATGTGATCCAAGAGTTGGGAAAATCAAGGATCTCGCCACTGCTCTGTAGCTGCTCGACAGATCCATGTCACCCCAGTTTCGTGGTTCATGAGCGCTCATGGCTACGTCATCTTTAGAGCCATCGTCTGCCACAATAGCCTTGGAGGTAAAAGCTTCCTTGTCCTTCTTCTTCTGAGGACAATTGCTTGCGAAATGTCCTAGTTCGTTGCACTATAAACACCTGATCTTGCATAGATCACGCTTCTTCCTCCCTTGTTGCATCCTTGATGCTAAGGCTGCATCTTCTTCCTCTTCCTTCTTCACCTTACTTGATCCTGTGTTGTACTGTCTCTTGGTGAATCGACAAAGTTCTTTTTGACAGAGGATTGCCCACATACTGTCCCAACTGGGAAGGTTCACTCTACCCAAGATACTTTGGACAAAAGTTTCCCAGTCCTCTGTGACCACATTGAGTGCAGTCCTCACCATCACATCATCCTGCAGCTTCACTCCCATGGCAGTCAACTAATCCCTGATCGACTGTAATCTGAAAAGGAAGGGCTCGATCTCTTCTCCCTTGGCCATCGTGAATAACCGCATCTAGTTCTCCAGAAGCATTCTCCTCTAGACAAATCTTCCCTCATATAGGGCGGTTAAGGGTTTCCTCATCTCATTAGCAGTCTTTTTCTCGGCTATGTGTGGTACCACATGGTCCTTAACCTCGTCCATGATGAAGCACTTGGCATGTGGCACTGCTTCATTATGCTTCGCTAGGAGAAGAGCGTTGGTTGGCATGGCCAAGACTTTTTCTGCATGTTCCCTCAAACTGTATGCCTCCATGACTACCAGGATTCTGGCCTTCCAAACTGCAAAGTTGGACAGGCCGTCCAACCTATCCTGATCATGTAGTTCTCCTTCGAGAAGCTGTTCTCCTCTCGCTCTTTGTCAACTAGTGCTTAGGCTAATTTCTACAACTTCAGAAATTTAACCCCACCAACAACTGCTGAAGCTCTGCAGCACTGCTTCCGACACTCTGGTTTAGCAACAACTTCAGGACAACGTCACCCTTGCTGGCCTCTGCGTGAGCAGACAGTCCCAGTGCTGTCTCTGCGCTGCCTCTACACAGTATGTACGTGGGCCTACGTGGAGACTGCCTAAGGACCGCGTCACTCTGGCCTCTGCATGGCTCTGCTCCCCTCTGCTGCTTTGTTGTCCCTTCTGGTCCGACTTTCTATTCTGCTGCTGCTTTCTTTGCTGCTTTTTGCAGCAAGGATTCTTCAGTCTTCTGTTGGTGATCCTGCTAGATCTACAATCGCTCTGATACCATGTGAAAATTTCTGAATATTACTTATGCAGAAACCGTACTGTTAAATCTGGTTATACTTCTCCTACTTAATCAAGGTATTAATCTGAAATTTCAACATTAACATCGAAGTAAACACATTAATAGTCTTCACAGATTCAGATCTAAACATAATACATGCACATAGACAGAGTGACACACAAGATTTTCTGGACAACTGTCCTCGGGAAAACCCAATGCGGGAAAATCGGTCTTCTGGCTGCTGGAGGGTTTATATTAATAAGTAGGTTCTAAGTACAACAAATCTGGGTACCTCACTGGTTAACCTGACAGAGAAAAACAAGATCTGCAGCAATACCTCAGTTCTGTAGACGGAAAACTAGACCGATTCACACCCTCAAACGGGATTTACAAAACTCAGCCCCTTTCTGCCTCTAGAAACCCCAGTGCTGCTCTCAAGCCCTTTGCGTTAGCCCTGTTGGCCCGCTGATGCCCCTGCGCTGCTAAGGAGAGGGTTGCGTAACCCAAATTGGTTGACGCAGTCCTTATGCTGCCTTGGTTGGCCTTTGCTTAACCTTGATGGTCCATTGCTGCCTCTGCGCTGCCCTTTTTGGGCCTTTGTAGCACCTACGTAGCGGCTGAAACCCTCTGCGCCGTGCAACTGCTGCTCCCTTTGCGCTGCTCTGACTGCTGATTCTCTACCTCTTTTTAACTCTTGGCTCTGGGATCAGATCGTCCCCTCGCTGCAGGCTGCGGCTGAAACACTTCTGGAAATTCTTAGCAAACCTGCCTTCGAATTCGAGCTTAGTCTCAGTGCTCTACCTCTGTGTGTGTGTTCTCCAATTGACCCCAAGCCTTTCCTTTATACTTTTCTTGTTGGGAAACCAATGACCGTGATCTAATCTTGATTCGATGACTAAGATTAAAGGAAAGCTTGATCCATGTGACTTAAATCATTTCCATCACATGTTTAAATTAATTACCTTTAATATTTTAATTTTCCTAAGTTAGACTTAGTGTCCTTAATTAAAAATATTAATTAATTAATTTCTCTCAAATCGAATGGAATTTCTTAAATCCCTTTCTGGGTCTTGGATATCTTATGTACTCTAGTCTCTCCACAAAGTTTGGGAGCTAGAGCACATCCGAAGCTACCCCAACAATCCACAAATCTCAGCAATATATATATATATATATATATATATATATATATATATATATATATATATATATATATATATGCCATTTCCTTGCTGTATTGTATCTGGTTTTTTTAAAAATTCCCTATATCTGTTTCAAACCCTGTTTCCATACCCGTTCCCGTATCCATTTAAGTGCAACTTAGGTTGAAGGTCCAAGTTGTGAAAATTTGAACTGCCCAGAATCCTACTGCAACAATTGATGGAAAATCTTGTATTTGTTATTTACTTAACAAATTATGATTTGTTATTTACTTAACAAATCATGGAAGAACCTATTCCATGATATATGGTCTCTATGTAAAATAGAGGAATCAAGATTGAAAGCCAATGTTGATACAGGATCAAGTGAAGGGAATCAAGCCTTTGCAGCCATATACAGGAAGAAAGGAAGATTTGGAAAATTTGGTCCTCGAAATAAAAGAAGAAATATGGACAAAGTATGATGCTTTGGATGTAATGAACTTGGGCATTATAAAAGAGATTGTCCTAAATTTGAAAAGGACAAGAGGAAAAGGGAAGAAGCCCATATCTCAGATATGAGGGAAGAACCTAATGCAAAGAAATCTAAGAAAGAAGAAGCGAGAAATCTAAGATCATCTTCCTCTTTAAGTGATTTTTGTTGATTGTAAAATAGTATGATAGGACGCAATGTATATTGATAGCATCATGATAGAAGCATGGTAGGAGCTCTTGGTAAAACAACTCCGGGAAAACCTCACTGATAACAATTTTGATGGAAGGCAGTCATCAAGATCAGGGGTCATCATGGAAACATGGGCTGACAGTTTCTAATGGAATTCTTTATGAATTCACTAGTTAGAAAGAAAGCAGAAAGGTTTCATCAAAGAATTTCTATGCTACAAAATTCTAGGATCAGGATGTGCTGACATATTGATGAAGCAGGTCAAGGGAATGAAGTTCTTCATTCGAGTAAAATTGCTACAGGATGACTCAAAGGAAAAAGGTATGAGGTATATATATTTATATGCTGACACTGGATGCTATGTAGTCATGTCATATGGTTGCAGGCAATGAACTTTAGAAGTATGATCTCTCACGGTGTATAGACAGATGAAATCAACATAATATATTCTCATATGGAATATGTGATGGTTGTATATGAACAAAGAACTGGAAAGTGGAAGCTCCTGGGAATGAAGATGTGTAGAAAGGAAGAGATCATGAAGTGCAACCATGTCAAGAGGCATTTATCATCCGAAAGCCAAGAAGATGTGACTAGAATATCTCCTAGGAGGATATGTAGACTCTGATAGAAGTCTGGTAAAGAAGAAGACCCTTGACAAGACATATCTTTAGGAGATGTGTCAATCTGAATAAAGGATTCCAATGCCTACAGGAAGATGTAATGGTGAAAGATCATCACTAAGGTAACTTTTGTCTTTAAAAGTTCATATGTATATGTTTATCTGTATAAATTTGTGTAGTGCTACTAATCATGTGAAAGGATGTAAGACTCTTGGAGATGATTCGAAAGAAAGCAACATGGTATAAAAGGTGGACTAGATAAGAAAGCCTGATGAATCACTTTCTGTTAGATGACATGACTCATGAATGAAAGTGATGGATGATCTGTGCCCTAAGGAGCTAAAGTTGAAGATTCCTCAATATCGAAATCCATGACATTGAGGGGAGGAATTCTTCATGAGTAGCTAGGTGTCTCATCATTGCTACTGCAGGTCCCTGATTAAGAGGAAGCTCGGTGATAAGTTTCTTACTTGGAAGGAATTGGTTAATTCCTAAGAATGAGCTTAGGTGCATTCCTTATACAGGAATGAGTACATTCCCTTGTGGAATAGGTCCTCCCTGGTTGAGAGGGAGAGATAGACACATCATTCTGGTCTTCACTTGGGAAGACAGAATGGAGGATTGGGTAATCATCTGGCATTCAATACTCTTTGAGAATGTGTTAGGGCATTCAAGATAAGAGTAGTCGGGGATCGATATTCTTTGAGGGCTAGCTACCCAAGAGAAGAATAGTCCAAGAAGGTCATCCTTTGGGAACACCCGAGTGGAGTATGTACCTTGGAGAGACAATGACTATGATGTCTATAAGTCATGAGTCTCGCCAACATTATAGCCCATTGTCTCATTGAGAGATGGGGTTGTTAATCAAGGCCTCGCGCTAGGACAATGCTAGTTAATATGATGCTATACAGATGCCATTACCAATCTGATTCTTCTGATGAGATTCTTCAATTTGAAAGTGACCATGTACCTGTATGAATACCTCCCTAGTTAAGAGGGAGTGTTGAAAAGTTTAAATAGGATCGGTCTTCATATTGAATATGTAATTATGTATTTATGTAAAGAAGAAGACAAAGATAATAAAATGTATTTTTGTTATACTTGCTTCATGGGTTTCATGAGAAAGATTTTATTATAGGTCAATAGACTTCTTCTTGATGTCTATTAGGGCTTGTCTTCTGTTTATAAATATAATTAAGAGTCATGTTTATGAAGTGTCTAGTCTCAAGAATGTGCTCCAAGACCTTGTGGAAGAATGGCTTATGACAACCCTTATAACAACCCTCATCAACGTTGTAAAATGTACCCCTTCAAGTCGGCCTATTATCTGTGAAGTCGGCCTGCAAGGCAGCGTGTGAGGTTGGCCTAAATATGGAGACAATGCACTCTATATAGTGCTGGAGCTGTGACTCATTAGCACACTGAAATTTGTGGATTCCTCTAAGATGAAGTGCGGTCTTCAGGAATGGAATAAGCGCGGATTACAGGACAAAGTCTAATTTGATATATATTTGGATTAGGGTCAAAACTTGAAGGAAGACAATACTTGAACAACTCTAAGAAAATTACGGACAGTTCTGAAATGGTTACAACGTAACAAGGTTTGGGACAAATAACAGTGTTTAAGTATGGATCTATTTTGAAGAAGGGTTTGCATTGCGGATCAAAAGTAAGCATACACCTACAATTCATGCAAAGTTTGACAGTGATCTATGCGTAGTAAAGTCCCCACATAATTTGAAGAAGAGAGCGGCCTGAAAACTGTGAGAACGTGAGAAATTTAACTCTGTGATTTAGCTTCCTAACTACAGTTCAGGAAATAAAGTTTCAAGTGTATACAAAGCAATGTTGCGAACATTGGCATCGGGATAAAATCGGGAAGGGTCTTGAAAACCAAAAAATCGGGAAAATATTGGTAAAAATCGGAAAACATCGACAAAATTAAGATACCATAAAAATATCTATAAAAATCGGTAAACATCGGCTAGGCCAAAAAATCGTGATTTCGAGATAAAATCGGGATGTTATAGAGATGTTCGCAACACTGATACAAAGTGAAGATGATTTAGTCTCCAATATTTGACTAAGCAATAAGAAGTAAAACTTAGAGACCGAGTTCTCTAATATTGGTGCAGATTAGTGCTGTTGGTGAAGAATAGAAGGATCAAGTTTGAGATCATCAAAGAAGTAGTAACAAGGTCTTGGAGACATTCATAGGTCAAGGGTCTGAGTCTTGGTCATGGTACTTGTCATTGGAAGTTCTATAAGAAGAATTCCTTACAGGTTTTCCTCTCCAAGAGAGAGATGTTTTTCCCTAGCTCGAAGAGCCTAACTTTGTGTCTTTTGTATTTTGGTAATTGATTTGATGAAAGACTAAATAAGCTAAAGAAGAGAAGACATAAGTAATGCAAGAAAGCTCACAAGTAGTTATCAAGAAGAGAATTTTAATTAATCACCAACCCTCTAAATTCTCAACAACTGGGGCCTTCTGGCCTCCGGAAATTGTCTCCGGGAACTGTCATTGACCCAACACTGCCTCCTCAACAGAAAACTGAATCCCTCTCAGGCTTTGCGCAGTGCCTGCGTAACCTCTGCGTCACTGAATATGAGCTGCCTCTGTGGCTTCTACTGCCTCCTCTGCTATGTAGTCTCCGGATCAGGAATGCTTCCAACCGGAATTACTGCCCCTCTTTGCAAAGAATCTCTCGATCGATCTCCTCCCTGAGCATTGCTCGCTAAAGAATTTCGATCTCTTGATCCACTGAATCTCTCGGTGTTCTTTCCAATTGACCCTTCAAGTCCTTCTTACAATCTTCTCGTTGAAACTTCAACGACCGAGATTAAATCTCTAATCAACGTCTAAGATTAAATTTTGACCTGATCTTCTTCTTTTCTAGAACGTTCACACTTTGTTTTATTAATACTCTTCAATTGTTTTATTTTTCTAAGTTTAGACTTAGGATCCCTTTAAAAATAATTAATAATTTTACTAAAACACTATTTGAGTGAAATTTTCACAAACGATTTCTGGGTTCTCTGGAATAAATGTGCCTAAGCCTCCCTGCCAATTTTGAGACTTAGAGCACATCCGATGCTACCCAAATGAACACAAGTGAGCCTGTGCGAGATGTAATTGTTCCTGAAAATCGAAAGAGGCCTGCTTGGTTGAGAGCTACTCTACAAGAAGCATAAGGACACACAGCTAAGGGGACCTTCAGAGAAAGAAAAAGACCAAAGAGGTATTTTGGGTATGCTGCAAATATGATGAAGCTCATTGAAGTGAAACCTTTCTCCTATGAAGATGTAGCTAAACATCAGGAGTGGAGGAATGTAATGTAGGAGGAATACCAATCAATCATGAAGAACGATGTCTGGGAGATTGTCGCTAGGCCAAGTGACAAATATATAGTCTCTTCAAAATGGATTTATAGGATAAAGCACATTGCAGATGGGAGCATTGATAAATTCATAGCAAGGTTTGTAGCAAGACGCTTATCACAGAACGAAGGTATTGATTACAAAGAAACCTTTGCTCCTAGAGCTAGTTATATAACAATAATATTTCTTGTTTCTTTGGTTGCTACTATGGGATGGAAAATCAGTTAAATGGATGTTAAGACAACTTTTCTTAAAGGGACTATTGATGAAGAGGCTTACATTGAGCAGCCTCAAGGATTTGAAATAAATTAGATGGAGCCTCATGTCTGTAGGTTGAAGAAAGCTCTATATGGATTAAAGAAAACACCTAGAGCTTGGTATGCAAGAATGGATGCATACCTGTTGAGGCTTGTTTTTACCAAGAGTTTTGCAAATCGTAACCTATACATTAGGGTGGTCCATGGTGAACCAGTCATCATATTCTTGTATGTGGATGATCTACTTGTCATAGGTGTAACGCATTGAATTCAGTAATGCAAGAAGCAGTTAGCAGCTAAGTTTGCTATGAAGGATCTTGGGATTTTGCATTACTACTTGGGACTAGAAGTTTGTTAGAAGTCAGGTGAAATATATCTTGGTCAAGGTAAATATGTGTTCAAGATTCTTTAGAAATTTGGCATGATGGATAACAGGCCTTCGATGACTCCTATGATTAGCAATCTAAAAAAGTTGAGGAGTTCAGATTCTAGTCTGGTGGATCCTACTTGCTATAGACAATTGATTGGGTCCTTGATGTATCTGGTAAATACAAGACTTGACATTTGTTTTGTAGTAAATGTCCTCAGTCAGTTTCAGATGGAGCCAAAACATGATCATTGGATTGCAGCCAAGCATATCCTAAGATATTTGCAGGGAACCATACATCACTGCTTCCAATATACTGGTAATGAAATCCAACTTATGGGATATATAGATTCATATTGTGGTGGCAGTGAGACAAATGGTAGAAGCCCAACAGGTGGATGCTTCGGCCTGGGATATTCCATGTTCTCATGGATGAGTAGAAAGTAAGATACAATTGCCTGAGTAGTGCTGAAGCTAAATATGTTGTTGCAAGCGAAGTTTGTCATGAAGTAGTTTGGCTGAGGAAATTCCTATCAGATTTGTTTGAAGGATCGCTTAGCTCCACACAGATATATTGTGCTAATGAAAGTTGCATAAGCTTGACAAAAGACCCGGTGCTTCATGCTAGGATGAAGCTTATAAATAATAAGTACCACTACGTCAAAAGCTTGGTATGAGATGGGGTTGTGGAGTTGCACTATCTACCTACAAATGAACATGTAGCGGATATTCTAACTAAAGCATGATCAAACAAAAAGTGTGAGTACATGAGAGGTAAGCTTGGTTTGGTGGACATCTCTTTTCTAATTAAGAAGGAATGATGTTGGATAGTTCTTCTCTTTATGGGTCATGCATTAGACCTGACCTAACAACCGTAAGTCTTAGTGAAGTCTATAAAGAAACAATGGAGTCTAGAGGATTAGATAAACATCTGAGATTGGAACTTCTTATGGATTGTAGAATCTAGGAAAAGAAGTTGTTTACCGATACTCTTTGAGGATGGGTTAGGGAATCCAAGATAAGAGTAGTCGAAGAGGACCAATATTCTTTGAGGTTTTAGAATTGGAAATCCAAGATAAGAATAGTCCTAAAAAGACGTACTCGATGAACATCCGGATGGGGTATGTGCCTTAGAGGTAGTGTGGCAGCTCACGTAAGGCTTCGTGGAATACTGCTCTTGAATGAAGATGAGCTTGTCTAGTTATGGCCACAATGCTGGTAATGGTAAAGATGCTGGACAAAGATGGCTTATCAATCCAACTCTTCTTATATGAATGCTTTAAGGATGAGATTCCTTGTACCATGTATTGGGATTATGAATACCTCCCTAGTTAAGAGGGATTGTTGGAAATTGTAACTAGGTTCGGTCTTCATAATGACCTATTTGTAATCATGACATTGTATACTTCGGATAAAGAAGGAAAAGAAAGAAAATACAATTTTCATTTTATGTAAAGCATGGGTTTCATGCTCAATTCTAGGTCAAAAGCATTTTTTTCCTCTTTCTAGGTCTTTCTATGACAAACAAAAAATTATGTCATGTATTATAGTCCCATTTGGACTGATTGTAATGAAGGAAAATTTTTATTTTGTTAAGAAAAAGCCATTTATTTCTCCAAGACCAATTCGACGCCAGTGATAGACAATTCGGCCTAAGGGAGGGCTATTTGAACTCTCTCGAAGGTTATGAATACAAGGAGCTCAACCTAATTTTGTACACTCATTCATTATCAAGTTCGATCTACAATAGTGAGAGAGAATAAGAGCTGGGAGGACGAAGAAAGGAAGAAAAGAACTTGAAGTTTCTTGGGATCATCTCTCTCTCTCTCCCCACGTGTTAAGTTAGGGTTTTGTTGCTGCTAGTTGTAGGAGGCCGAAATTGCAGGCTCGAAATCCTGAGGTGCAATTCCAGGGCTAGAAATCTAGGACATTGTTGTAGTAGGTCAAAGTTTTGAAGCTGCCTTGAAGGAGACCTTGCTGGGGTGCTAACTTGGTACTAGGTAGGATCTTGGGCTTTGGTCTTTGGGTCTTGGAAGTCTCATTGTAAGAAGATTCTATAAGAAGAGAAGCATTCTTTCTGGATTTTCCCTTGGATGGGTTTTTCCCTGGCTTGGAGACTATCTCTTGTGCTTGTCTTGTTGTGATCTTCATTGTGTTTGGTAATTGCATGATGAACAAGAACTAGTAAAATTAATAAAAGGCCATCATATATCACAAGTGTGAAAAATTCTGAATATTACTTCTGTAAAAAACCTACTGTTAAATCTGGTTATGCTTCTCCTACTTAATCAAGTTATTAATCCGAAATTTCAGCATTAACATCGAAGTAAACACATTAACAGTTCTTCACAGATACAGATCTAAAACTGAATACATGCACACAAACAAAGTGACACACAAGATTTTCTGGACAACTGTCCCCTGAAAAACCCAATGCGGGAAAACCGGTCTTTTGGTTGCTGGAGGGTTTATATTATTATGTAGAATCTATGTACAACAAATCTGGGCACCTTACTGGTTAACTTGACAGAGAAATAAAATATCTGCAGCAATACCTCTGTTCCGTAGACAGAAAACTGGATTGATTCACACCCTCAAACGGGATTTACAAAACTCAGTTTTTTTCTGTCTTCAGAAACCCTAGTGTTGCTCTGAAGCACTTTTGTGTCAGCTTTGTTAGCTTACTGGTGCCCTTGCACTGCTCAGGAGGGGCCTGCGTAACCCTAGACTGGGTGACGTAGTCCCTCCACAACCTTAGCTGGGCCTGCGTAAGCCCTGATGGCCTCCTGTCGCCTCTGCGCTACCCTTTCTAGGCCTGCGTAGCACTTAAGCCCTCTGCATTGTGCAGTTGTTGCATAGCTGCTGCTCCCTCTTCGTTGCTTTGACTGTTGCTTCTCTACCTCTTGCTGAGTCTTGGCTCTGGGATCAGATCATCCCCTTAGCCAATACTACCCCTTGCTGCAGTTGAAACACTTCTGGAAATTCTTAGCAAACCATGCCATAGAATTCCAGCTTAGTCTAAGTGCTCTACCACTGTGTGTGTTCTCCATCTGACCCCAAGCCTTTCCTTTATACTTTTCTCGTTGGGAAACCAACGACCGCGATCTAATCTTGATTCGACGGCTAAGATTAAAAGAAAGCTTGATCCATGTGACTTAAGTCATTTCCATCACATGTTTTAATGAATTACCTTTAATATTTTAATTTTCCTAAGTTAGACTTAGGGTCCTTAATTAAAAATATTAATTAATTAATTTTCTCTCAAACGAGATGGAATTTCTCAAATCCCTTTTTGGGTCTTGGAGATATCATTTACTTTAGTCCCCCCACAAAGTTTGGGAGCTAGAGCACATCTGAAGCTACCCCAATACTCCACAAATCTAAACACTCCCTCTTAGCGAGGAAAGTTCTCTAGCACAATACTGCTTCACCCCGAAGCTCTGTATAGATCTCTGGTGTGGGTCTCTGCGCTAATGCTTGGCCTGTTGCCCTTCATTACTGCGCTGCTGCTGCCCATGACGCTGCCACCACCACTGCCACATTTGTACTGCAACTCCCTCTCATTCTGATGCATCGTGCTACCAACTATTGCTCTGCAACTCAGTTGCTGAGAGAAACAATTGGAAAATCCTACCCAATCTTTGACATACAAGTCAGTTGGGATGCATCCTCATCACTGAAGTTGTTGCTGCTCTCTGCTATCATCTGGAGATAGCTGTACAGCCACAGCCTTGCACTGCGTAAGCAAACCTCCTCTGCGCTGCTGAAGTCACATCAACCCCTGCATTGAAATCCCCTATACTGCTGTTGTGCTGCGCTGTCCTCCTAAAGCCTCTACACTGTTGCAGCTCTGCTCTGCGTAAGCCAGCCTGCATTGTGCTGCTGAAGTCACATCAACCCCTCTGCATTGTGCTGCCACACTGCTGCTGCTCCCTCTCAGCTTCCATCTCTGCCTCTGCTTCATCTATGACTCTCTGGACCCATTGATCCACTTGTCCCACTACTATCTTAAGGCTCCCGTAGCTCGTATGTGATCCAAGAGTTGGCTACTCAAGGATCTCGCCATCACTCTTTAGCTGCTCTATAGATCCATGTTGCCCCACTTTCGTGGTTCATCAGCGCTCATGGCCATGTCATCTTCGGAGCCATCATCCGCCACAACAACCTTGGAGGTAGAAGCTTCCTTGTACTTCTTCTTCTGAGGACAATTGTTGGCGAAATGTCCTAGTTCGATGCACTGGAAACACTTGATCTTGGATATATCACGCTTCTTCCTCCCTTGCTGCTTCTTTGATGTCAAGGCTGCATCTTCTTCCTCTTCCTTCTTCACCTTACTTGATCCGGTGCTGTACTATCTCTTGGTGAATCGACGAATTTCTTCTTAACGGGGGATCGCCCACATATTGTCCCAGTTGGGAAGGTCGGCTCTGCCCAAGATACTTTGGAAAAACATTTCCTCGTCCTTTGTGACCGCATTGAGTGCAGTCCTCAACATCACATCATCCTCCACTTTCACTCCCATGGCAGTCAACTGATCCCTGATTGATCTGAAAAGGAAGGGCTCGATTTCTTCTCCCTTGGCAATCATGAATAACCTCATCTGATTCTCCAGAAGAATTCTCCTCTGGACGGATCTTCCTTCATATAGTGAGGTCAAGGCCACCCACATATCATGAACCATTCTCTTCTCGGCTATGTGAGGTACTACATGATCTTTGACACTGTCCATGATGAAGCGCTTGGCGTGTGCTGCTGCTTCTTGATGCTTCTCCAGGAGCTTCGCATCGGTTGGCGTGGCCAGGACTTTATCTACATGCTTCCTCAGAGCATATGCCTCCATGACTACTAGGATTCTGGCCTTCCAAACTGCAAAGTTGGACAGGCTGTCCAATCTATCCTCATCACGTACTCTGTGAGGTGCCATTTGCTCAGCGAATCTATCGGAACTAATCCTCCTCGCTATACTAGAGACTTGGATCTAAGGTCCTTGGCAAGAAAGGCACCCTCCTCTGACAACTAACTTTCTCTCTTGGAAGTCTGCCAAATCTCAACGAATCAGCTCTCTTTGATCCTCTAATCAAACTTCAGATTTCTTTGGCTGGAAATCCTTTGAAACACTGTTCTCCTCCTGCTCTTTGTCAACTAGTGCTTAGGCTAATTTCTGCACCTTTAGAAATTTAACCCCAGCAACAGCTACTGAAGCTCTGCGGCACTTCTTTCGGCATTTTGAATTAGCAACAACTTCTGACTACTTCACCCGGGCTGGCCTTTGCATGAGCAAATAGTCCCAACGTTGTCCCTGCGCAGCCTCTGCGTAGTATGTACGTCGACCTATGTGGAGACTGCATCACTCTGGCCTCTGCATGGCTTTGCTCCCCTCTACTGCTAGACTGTCCTTTCTGGTCTGGGTTTGTGCGACTGCTGCTTCTTTTTGCATCAAGGATTCTTCAGTGTTCTTGCTGATGATTAAGCTAGATCTGCAATCACTCTGATACCATGTGAAAAATTCTGAATATTACTTATGCAGAGACCCTACTGTTAAATTTGGTTATACTTCTCCTACTTAATCAAGTTATTAATCTGAAATTTAATCATTAACATCGAAGTAAACACATTAACAGTTCTTCACAGATACAAATCTAAAACTGAATACATGCACACAGACAAAGTGACACAAGATTTTCTGGACAAATGTCCCCGGAAAAACCCAATGCGGGAATACCGGCCTTCTGGCTGTTGAAGGGTTTATATTATTAGGTAGAATCTAAGTACAACAAATCTGGGCACCTTACTGGTTAACTCGACAGAGAAATACAAAATCTGCAGCAATACCTCTGTTCTGAAGACGGAAAAATGGACTGATTCACATCCTCAAACGAGATTTACAGAACTCAGCATTTTTCTGTCTTCAGAAACCCCAGCGCTGCTCAAGAGAGGACTGCGTAACCCCAGATTGGGTGACGCAATCCTTGCGCTGCCCTAGCTGGGCTTGCGTAAGCCCTGATGGCATCCTGTAGCCTGTACGTTGCCCTTTCTGGGCTTGTGTAGAACTGAAGCCCTCTGCGCTGCACAACTGCTGCTCCCTCTGTGCTGCTCTGACTGCTGCTTCTCTGCCTCTTGTTGACTCTTGGCTTTGGGATCAGATCATCCCCTTAGCCAATACTACCCCTCACTGTAGCTGGAACGCTTCTGGAAATTCTTAACAAACCACGCCCTAGAAATCCAGCTTAGTCTCAGTGCTCTGCCACTTTGTGTGTTCTCCAACTGACCCCAAGTCTTTTCTTT
The DNA here is from genome assembly GCA_034641835.2 of Pinus albicaulis. Taxonomy (NCBI): domain Eukaryota; kingdom Viridiplantae; phylum Streptophyta; class Pinopsida; order Pinales; family Pinaceae; genus Pinus; species Pinus albicaulis. The sequence goes on from CM076573.1 coordinate 926,764,267, forward strand.
ATACTTTGGGAAACCAACGACCATGATCTAATCTTGATTCGACGGATAAGATTAAAAGAAAGATTGATGCGTGTGGCTTAAGTCATTTCCATCACATGTTTAGATTAATTACCTTTAATATTTTAATTTTCCTTAGTTAGACTTAGGGTCCTTAATTAAAAATATTAATTAATTAATTTTTTCTCAAACTAGATGGTATTTCTGAAATTCCTTTCTGGGTCTTGGAGATTTCATTTACTCTAGTCCCTGCACAAAGTTAGGGAGCTAGAGCACATCCAAAGCTACCCAGACACTCCACAAATCTCAACAACAAGTAATTATCAAGTTTAGTAAAATAATCTATAATACATAAGTCTCCAGATTTTCCAAGAGAATAAAGCCATGTAACATGCATAGGTAGCTTTGGACTCTACTATCAAGGGAGTCCACTCTAGGGAGTTTTTCATTTAACTAATTATTCATGTTTTTCAACACTGTATAACTAGTTGAGCTTTTTCTCCTAGATATACCTCCAAAGCTAGAGTGCGGCTTGATGGTAGAGCCTTGGGTGAGTCCTAGTGTCTAGAGTCAATGTATATTAGCATGCAAGATCATTTGTAAAATTTTGTGGAATTTGATTAGTTATAGGGGTCATTTTCTAATTATTAAAAATTTCGCTTAGGACAAGATTTTTAATAAAATTTAATGTAAATTGGAATAAGTGATGTGTAGAATATTTGTAGGGGGTATGAGTAATCAAAATTAGACCTCTACATGTCAAATTTCTGCAAGGCACACTTTGGAGGCCATAAAATGTGTTTTAACCCTTGAAAACCCACTTTTTCTATGTCTAGGGGAAAATGTGACAATACAAATAGCCCAAAGATAAATTAAGTTGAGAAAATAATAATATTTCCACATGCCAAAATGAGGTGGAAATGACTTGGAAAATAAAGTAAATTTAAGAGGCTAGTCAAAGGGTGAATGGGCACTCATATAAGCAATGGATTTATGCACATGAATAAATTCATTGTGTGGGCCAGATTTGGGGCTTGACTCTCCTATGTGGCAGCTCGATTTCTTTTGGGAGATCAACGCGTGGTGAAAATATTTGGTAAGATTTGATTAAAGATTTAGTGGGGATAAATGTGGAGTATTCTCTGTATAATATTCCACCAAACTAATTGTTACCCACCACCAGTGGGTGATCCCTTTAAGAAAAAAATTCTCTTAGATTTGTCTTCAACTAGCAACCAACGATCCCTTGTAGCTACCAGATAGGTCATTGTGTCAGCGTTCTCCGCTACCTGAGCCAACCATTGTATGCCCTTGCCCATCTGTTATAATCGTATGTGTGAAGGTGGGCCTTCCAACCTCGAAGGTATGACTTCTCATTATGTAATTGGGTGTTTATGCTCGCTTCTCCTAGGCACATTTGGACATGGAATAGTGGGGGGATTCGGGGGAAATAACGGGCTTGGACTGTACTCTTGTTGCCTTGTCCCAACCTGGGGTTAATCTTGTATCCTAGACACGTGTGATCTCCTCTATTGGCTACTAGCCTGAGGAGTAGCACTACATGGGAAACCCTAACTTTGGGTACATGGTCCCGCTTCCCAATACCATATGTTTCACCCCCCTCCAGTGATTACAAACCCTCTACACACTTTTCCTGTTTGGGAACACATTTGTCCATTTTGTCCACAAGGTGTTATTCTCCCCCTCCCCTTGTCCACACTTTGGATCGAGCTTGGAACGATGCCTCAACGGCTGATGCAGCTAAAAAGAAAGTTAAAAGCATAATTTGGTGACTTACAACAAGAAATGTACCACAAAATTTAAAAGATGGTTGAGACTTAAAAATTTAGCACATGGGAAAAAGCCAAACATGAGCTCTACCCCCTATCACTATGGCCATCACCTTGGTTCCTACGGTCCCTATGAGTGCCCCCCTGCATCATTAAGCAACCCATGATTGTCCCAACCCCTAATGGGCGATGAACCGACCCACCTTAAGGGGGATAATCACTGCTACATCATAAACATCAAGGTATTGCCCCCTAGAGCCTTGAGCAGTAAAAGGAGTAAAAACCAATAAAAGGAAGAAGGCATGCACCACACAAAGGCCAGGGTAACTCATGTACCATGATTGCTCACTCCTACATTCATATATCCAAGGTGTGGGCTTCCCTCATTCTAGCTTCCCTTGTATCATGGCATGTGGCTTGGAGTCTTCCCTATTGCCCCACTCCATTCCATCATCATTCCACATGACACCTGCCACTTGATGGATGTACCATGGACCGGTCACTCCCTTAGAGGTTGAAACCACCTAATAGAGTCATTTATTAGCCTCTTTTGCCGAGCAAGTTAACACTTGTACATTCAAAAGCCCATTTGGACGGGCATGCCACAATGAAGTGTCTAATTTTGTGCCTGATTAGTAAGCTTATTTACTCAATTGCACTAATTATTGGTCGTATTGGCTAGTGAGGAGACACATCAGATCTTATACATGATTACAAGAAGGTCTTCATCTTTGTCTTAGACTTGCTATGTGGAAATTTCTGAATATTACTTATGCAGAAACCCTTCTGTTAAATCTCGTTATACTTCTCCTACTTAATCAAGTTATTAATTTGAAATTTCAGGATTAATATCGAAGTAAACACATTAACATTACTCATTGATACAAATTTAAACAAAATACATGCACACAGACAAAGTGACACACAAGATTTTCTAGACAACTGTCTCCAGAAAAACCCAATGTGGGAAAACTGGTCTTTCGTCTGCTGGAGGGTTTATATTATTAAGTAGATTGTAAGTACAACAAATTTGGGCACCTTACTGGTTAACCCGACAGAGAAATATAAGATCTGCAACAATACCTCCTGTTTCTCTAAAGCCCTCTGTGTCAGCACTGTTGGCCTGTTAATGCCCCTGCACTACCAGGAGAGGGCTGCATAACCCCAGACTGGTTGACGCAGTCCTTACGCTGCCCTGGATGGCCTCCTGCTGCCTCTGTACTGCCCTTTCTGGGCCTGCGTAGCACCTGCATAACGACTGAAGCCCTCTACACTGCGTAGCTGCTGCGTAGCCTCTGCTTCTCTGTGCTGCTCCTGGTTGCTGCTTCTCTGCCTCTTGCTGACTCTTGGCTCTGGGATCAGATCATCCCCTTAGCCAATACTACCCCTCGCTGTAGCTAAAACACTTCTGGAAATTCTTAGCAAACCCGCCCTAGAATTCCAACTTAGTCTTAGTGCTCTGCCCTCGTGTGTGTTCTCCAACTGACCCCAAGCCTTTCCTTTATACTTTTCTCGTTGGGAAAGCAACGACCATGATCTAATCTTGAATCGATGGCTAATATTAAAAGAAAGCTTGATCCGTGTGGCTTAAGTCATTTCCATCATATGTTTAAATTAATTACCTTTAATATTTTAATTTTCCTAAGTTAGACTTTAGGTTCCTTAATTAAAAATATTAATTAATTAATTTTCTCTCCCAAATTGGATGGAATTTCTCTCAAATCCCTTTCTAGGTCTTGGAGATCTCATGTACTCTAGTCCCTCCACAAACTTTGGGAGCTAGAGCACATCCGAAGCTACCCCAACACTCCACATATCTCAACACTCCTTCTTAGCGAGGAAAGTGCTTTAGCACAACACTACTTCACTCCGAAGCTCTGTACTGATCTCTGGTTTGGGTCTCTGCGCTGATGCTTGGCCTGCTGCCCTTCATCACTGCGCTGCTACTGCCATTCTGTACTGCAGCTCCCTCTCAATCTGCTACATCGTGCTGCCAACTGCTGCACTGCAACTCAGTTGCTGAGAGAAACAACTGAAAACTCCTGCCCAATCTTTGACAGACAAGTCAGTTGGGTTGCATCCTCATCACTGAACTCCTGAAGCCACTGCACTGTTGCAACTCCTGCACTTCGCTGTTGAAGCGGTCCACTTCGCTGTTGAAGCGGCACTGTAAGCCATCCTGCACTTCGCTGTTGAAGTCACATCAACCCCCTCTGCCCTGCGCTGCCACGATGCTGCTGCATTTTCACTGCGTTGCTCCCTCTCAGCATCTAGATCTGCCTCTGCTCCATCTGTGATTCTCTGCACCAACTGCTCCACTTGTCCTGCTACTGTCTTTTATCTCTCGTAGCACGGATGTGATCCAAGAGCTGAGCTACTCAAGGATCCCGTCACCAGTCTGTAGCTGCTCTACAGATCCATGTCGCCCCACCTCTTCTCTAGAGGTACATGAGCACTCATGGCTACGTAATCTTTAGAGTCATCGTCCGCCACAACAACCTTGGTGGTAGAAGCTTCCTCGTCCTTCTTCGTCTGAGGACAATTGTTGGCGAAATGGATAGATCACACTTCTTCCTCCCTTGCTGCCTCTTTGATGCCAAGGCTGCATCTTCTTCTTCCTTCACCTTACTGGATTTGGTGCTATGCTGCCTCTTGGTGAACCAACGGAGTTCTTCTTGATGCAGGATCGCCGAAATACTGTCCCAGTTGGGAAGGTTCGCTCTGCCCAAGATACTTTGGACAAAAGTTTCCCAGTCCTCTATGACCGCATTGAGTGTAGTCCTCAGCATCACATCATCCTCCACTTTCACTCCCATGGTAGTCAAATGATCCCTAATCGCCTGTAATCTAAAAAGGAAGGGCCCGATTTCTTCTCCCTTGGCCATCATGAATAACCGCATCTGGTTCTTCAGAAGCATTTTTGTCTGGACAGATCTACCCTCATATAAGGCGGTTAAGGATTTCCACATCTCATTACTGTCTTCTTATTGGCTATCTGTGGTACAACATGATCCTTAACCCCGTCCATGATGAAGCGCTTGGCATGTGCCACTGCTTCATTATGCTTCGCTAGGAGAAGAGTATCGGTTGGCGTGGCCAGGAATTTTTATCCATGCTCCCTTAGATCGTATTCCTCCATGACCACCAGGAATTTAGCCTTCCAGTCTGCAAAGTTGGACAAACCGTCCAACCTATCCTGATCACGTAGTGCGTGCTCATATCTGCTCTGTCGGAACATATTCTTCCTTTCCCGACTTCTCTACTGAAGCTTGGATATAGGGTCCTTGGTGAAAAGGCACCCTCTGCTCCCCTTGACAACTGATTTCCTCCTTGGAAATCTGCCAAACACAACGAATTAGCTCTCTTCGATCCTCTAATCGATATGTAGATTTCTTTGGCTGGAAATTCTCTGAGAAGCTGCTCTCCTCCCGCTCTTTGTCAACTAGTGCTCAGGCTAATTTCTTAACCTTCAGAAATTTAACCCCACTAGCAACTACTGAAGCTTTGTAGCACTACTTCCGACACTCTAAATAAGCCACATCCTCAAGACTGCGTCACCCTGGCTGGCCTCTACGTGACCAGACAGTACCATCGCTATCTCTGCACAATAAGTGCGTGGGCCTGAATGGAGACTACATGGGGACTGCGTTAGTCTAGCCTCTGCGTGGCTTTGCTTTTCCCTTCTGCTGCACTGTCCTCTCTGGTCCAGATTTCTATGGCTGCTGCTACTTTCTTTGCTGCTTTCTGCAGCAAGGATTCTTTAGTCTTCTTGCTGATGATTCAACTAGATCTGCAATCACTCTGATACCATGTGAAAATTTATGAATATTACTTATGCCGAAACCCTACTGTTAATTTTGGTTATACTTCTCCTACTTAATCAAGTTATTAATCTGAAATTTCAGTATTAATATCGAAGTAAACACATTTACAATACTCACTTATACAGATCTAAACTAAATACATGCACACAAACAAAGTGACACACAAGATTTTGTAGACAACTGTCCCTGGAAAAACCCAATGTGGGAAAACCGGTCTTCTGGCTGCTGGAGGGTTTATATTATTAATTAGATTCTAAGTACAACAAATCTGGGCACCTTACTGGTTAACCCAACAGAGAAATATAAGATCTGCAACAATACCTGCTATTCCGTAGACGAAAAAATGGACTGATTCACAGCTTCAAACGAGATTTACAGGACTCAGCCCCTTTTTGATTCCAGAAACCTCAGCGCTGCTCTAAAGCCCTCTCCGTCAACCCTGTTGATGCCCCTGTGTTGCTCAGGAGAGGGTTGTGTAACCCCACACTGGGAGACGCAGTCCTTACGTTGCCTTGGCTCGCCCTGCATAAGCCTGGATGGCCTCCCGCTGCCTCTGCGCTACTGGGCCTGCGTAGTGGGTGAAACCCTTTGCGTTGCGCAACGGCTGCGTAGCTATTGCGCAACCTCTGCTTCTCTGCACTGCTCCTGGTTGCTGCTTCTCTGCCTCTTGCTGACTCTTGGTTCTGGGATCAGATCATCCCCTTAGCCAATACTACCCCTCGCTCTAGCTGAAACACTTCTGGAGATTCTTAGCAAACCCGCCCTAGAATTCCAGCTTAGTCCCAGTGCTCTGCCTCCGTGTGTGTGTTCTCCAAATGACCCCAAGCCTTTCCTTTATACTTTTCTCCTTGGGAAACCAACGACCATGATCTAATCTTGAATCGATGGCTAATATTAAAAGAAAGCTTGATCCGTGTGACTCAAGTCATTTCCATCACATAATTAAATTAATTACCTTTAATATTTTAATTTTCCTAAGTTATACTTAGGGTCCTTAATTAAAAATATTAATTAATTAATTTTCTCCCAAACTGGATGGAATTTCTTAAATTCCTTTCTGGCTCTTGGAGATCTCATGTACTCTAGTCCCTCCACAAATTTTGGGAGCTAGAGCACATTCGAAGCTACCCCAATGCTCCACAAATCTCAATGCCCTATACGAGATCCAAGCCCTTCAAAGGGTCATAATGAGAGCATTGAGAGCCATGGGTCTCCACCCATAATAGAGCATTGATTGCTATATGATGGGATTCTTCAACACCACACATTCCTTGTTCATGCCCCAGCCATACAGAGACAGTGATGCACTTGGACCATGGTTCCCAGTTGACCACACATTTGCTTCAAACACTTGGCAACTGATCCAGGGCCTAGATAGGGTTTTGTCTCATCCAAAGAGGCACGAGAGGGGATGCATCATCTTCCAACCCTCATTGATGGAGCATCGACTTGTTATTGAGCCACTGGAGACCCATGATACCATTGATTGTGCCCCACAGCCACATGGGAGCACCACTGGATGTTTTGCTTGGAAATCAAAGGGCCAACCCCTTGATCATCATTTTTGGAGGCCTTCTCTTCATCATGGCACTTTGAGGACCCATTCTGGCCTTCCAACGACCCTCTTGACCATTATTCTATCATTCCAACTTGCTTTTGGATGGCTTATTTTTCACGTATTGAGCTCAGTGTTTTAAAAAACGGAATCAGGTTCTGACCAAGCCGAGGGTCGGCTCGGACTCCGACTCCGAATTGGTAATGAATCGGTCGACTCGGTTTCAATGACTCGGTTTTTGTTAAAAATACATTAAATATTATTTTTTTTTGTACAAAAACATAAATTTAAAGATTTTTATTCATGTTTCCAAACACAAAGCATTACAATATAGACAAGTCACAAAAGACAACATATGATCAAAGTAGGCTCATGAATATATCCATTATATCAAAATTGCACCCAGTGCACTGTCCAATACAGGATGATGATATAGAGATCAAAACAAAAAACATAACCAATGTCACTAACATCAAGGTACATAGAGGGATTGGTGCTCTTGATTAAATACGAGTTCCATACCCTAATACATGACAAAATTTGATGGAAACATTGCAATAACCCAATCCTGAAATCCTGAAAAAATCATAAGTCTGCTGGATTTTGAATGAGATCTAAAATTCTACTTTCTCCATATGAAATCCAATGAGGTCGGAAAACCCTCACAAATGCTCAAGCAAATTCAATGAGATAGAGGTGAGGTATTGAGAGGGGTTGGGTAAGTTAAATAGGATGGGGAGGGGTTAGATAGCCTAAACAAAACCTAACAGCAAAAGAAATTTCATTTTCAAGTCCGATTTTTTATTGTTTTTGAGCCCCCGTCCGGCTGGAACAAACCGACCGGTTTAACTCGGACCAGGCCGAGTCGACCGAGTCGGTCAAAAAACCAGTCGACTCGGTAACAAACCGGCCGCCTGACCGGTTCAACCGCTGAGTTGGACCAACCTACCCTTCGGCTCGGTCGACTCGGCTAGTTCCGATTCGGTTCGGCCTGGTTTTAAAACTATTTGAGCTATTTGGTGGGCTTGTGACCAAAAGAGATGTTATTTGCACAATGTTAGCTTTTGTAGCATCGGATGTGTTCTAGGCATGAAAATCTGTGGAGAGGCTAGAATACATGAGTTCTCCAAAACCCATAAATCGTTACTAAAAATTTCGCCTAGAATTGGCTTAATTAGATATTAACCAGTTTTTAAATATTTCCTAAGTCTAAACTTAGGGAATATAGTTAATTAATCAAAATTAATTAAGTCAAGGCAGGAATCATCTAGAATCTCACACGGATCGACAACCAGATGATCCTAGCCTTCAATTATGTTTTAATCTTGGCCGTTGGTGCTTCAATAGAGGATTATAAGAGGAGGTTGATGTTTTGATGGAGAAATCACTTCAACAGTTCGATTTTATAGGCAGACCGATTTCTAGAGTAGTAATAGTCAGTTGCCAGAGAGAGAGTCTGTGAGATCGAAGCAGTGTGAGGGGTAGAGACTGTGATTCGGAGGAAAGATTTTCCAGATTCGGAGAGGCAACAACAAGATCGCAGAGTTATCCCAGTGAGGTAGCGCTAAGGGACAATGCAGTTGGTTCATGCAGGCAGTTCGATTTGGAGGAAGTAAAAATCATTCTCAGTTCCAGAGGTCGGGAAGAAGTCCTAGAGGAGCGGAGAGACAATTTTTTGAGCATCCTAAGGTAAAACGACTTCATCAGAGCCTAGGCCGAGGCAATCCGTCCAACCAGCTACGCAGAGTAGCGCAGAGGCTGACACAGAGCTCCAGGAAGACAAGTTCTCATAGACAAAGCTGTGCCAGAAAATGCTTGTTTGAGAAGGGTAATTTCCCTTTAATATTTTGCCCATATTTTCTTGCTGTTTGGATTGGCAGTTGGGTATCCATAGATGTACTCATATTTCCCTACTGCATAATAAAATAAAACCCTCATTTGCTGCATCGGTTTTCCCCAAGTCACCTGACATGGGCACACGAGACACGATGGACATGCGGATTCTATGCAGACATACCATGCTTTGGGGCTTACTTCAAGCCATACAATGCCTTCTTCAACCTTTAAACATTTGTCTTTCGGTCCTTCACATCAACAGATCCCTATGGTTGCTCAACGTAAACTTTTCCTATAACATGCCATGAAGGAATCTTGTCTTCACATCCCTCTGGTGAAGGGTCCATCCTTGACTAGAAACAAGGGCAACTATCGAACGAATGGTGGTATGTCAGGACAGAGGAGCAAAGGTATCATCATAATCTTCTCACACTTTTTGGGAGAATCCGCTTGCCACGAACCTTGCCTTATGTTTCTTAATGCTTCCATCCATCGTTGCTTGGGAGCGGGAGCGCCATTTTCAAAAGCTCCTGGTCCGGAGTGTTTCGGGGAGCGTTTTTTTTAATATATATATATATATATATATATATATTATATTTTTTATGTTTTGATGCATATATGTCAACAAAAGCATGTAGAATGATGAATTATACATAAAAAACATAAAAACATAGATTGTATCATATAACATCAATCATCTAGAAGTTATAATCTTCATAAACCACGCCCACAAGTTGGAAACATACAACATATTGACTCGAGTCTCGCGAATTATCAATCTGAAGATTTCAAGCTTTCAAAATTCAATATATAACATTTATCATCATTGATTTGAAATTTCAATATATTACGTTTATCATCATTGATATATATCATAATTTATCTATCATCATTGATTCGTTGATTTCAAAATTCAATATATAACATTTTTCATCATTGATTCATTGATTTCAAATTTCAATATTTAACATTTATCATCATTGATTCATTGATTTCAAAATTCAATATATAACATTAATTATCATTGATTCATTGATCACCATATAACTTTCATGAAGCATCATATTCATAATTCATAATGACTTATAAACTTATAAATGCCAACTTCAAAGTTTCACCTTTCAAATTCAAACTTCAAACTTAAATTGTCATTAAATATGAAAGAGTCAAGTTTCAACTGTTCAACAGTTATAAAAGATATAAACTACTAAAAAATAGAAAAGACTAGTAAACAACAAATCTATTTTATCTATTGGCTGGCCCCTTGCCACGCCCACGAGAAATGTCTAATTTGTGAGAACCACGAGGCAATGGTCGTCTTCTAGGACTATCAGGAGTACCACGTCCACGACCATGACTAGAAGGCGGAGGGCAACGTGAGGATGTAGGTGGAGGCTGAATCTGCAAAGGAACAATAGTTGGATATCGAGCACTAGCACTGGCACCGACACTGCTACTGGATGGTGGGACTGGCCCTGTGTGTGGTGGTGGCATGGCTGTTGATGCTTCATCATCATCCCTCAAAAGTTCTGCTTCCAATTCTTCCATATGTACAGTGTCGTCCTCTAGATTATCATCCTCTGGGTTGTTGTCCCAGACTTTATATGATTGATCCTCATATGCCCTATCACAGTAATGACTCAACAACCTCAAGTTGCAATGCACATAAACCAAGCTTTCAGCTCGGTTTTCATTTAGCCTGTTTCTTCTCACATTGTGTATGACGCTGTAGGTCCTCCAACACCTCTCTGCAGAAGAAGTGTTTACAACTTGTGAGAGAACTTTTTTTGTTAACCTTGGCAAAAGTCCCATGCCACCATATGCTTCCCACCATGTGAGAGCATCAAATCTGTCTCTGTCTTCCATTGCATGGAAAGAACCAGAGTTACTAGTGCAACTGAATTATCTGCCTAATTCAAGGCACACTCTAGCACACTCCTCCCTGTCGGGGACCAACTTGTCTAATGCCTTCATGTACCCCTCTTGTACCTCTGGATCTGTGTGAGGTTTGATCCTAACCCCACCTCTAGGTGTAGGTTGGCCCAACCAAGATGGAGAGTAATATTTTGGCATAAGGATATATGCCAAGGCATGTAGTGGAACATTGAGTTTATTCCACCGTGCACACACATAGTTGTGAATCATTGCATACAAGTTAGGATCATTATCCTAAACAACATCTTTTATTTGGCCCAACATGCTATCCATCTGCTCATAAACCTCCCCAATCACTGGTTTATATGTATCTGAAAAACGAATCATATGATAAATGGGCTTGGTGAAGTTCAAAATTTCCCTCACACGTGCCCAAAACAAAGGGTCAAGGGCGGTCTCCTCCACATGTTCAAAACCTTCCCTGTCAACTATTGTCGCTGCCCTGTCCTTTAATACCTGCCAGTGTGGGCTTGATACCATTGCAGCCAATGACTCTCTTACCTTCAAAAGGCGCCTAGAGGTGAGGTAATAGCTAGCAAATCTAGTCTTTGCTATCTTCAACAACTCCAATTTGGAGTGAGTACGGAAAAGCTCATGGGTATTGCTATGATTTGTAATAAATCTTATCATTTTTTTACCTCTCTTGTACAAATCACCAAGCCATTTGAATTGAGGTTGTTTGTTTTTAATGATATCATGCATTAAGAGGTTCATTGTGTGAACCAAACACCCAGACCAAAATATGTTGGGGTATTTATCCTCAATAATTACTCCTGCTGCCTTACAGTTAGCAGCATTATCAGTGATGACTTGGGGTGACATTGTATGGTCCAGTATTTTCAATTATTTCAAGTAATGGTTCTGCAATGTTAATGCCGGTCTTCAATTTGTCTGAATAATCATATGCTGAAAGGAATATTGCACCACTAACCGACACAGCGAAAACGCTTATCAATGACTTTCCTTTTACATTGGTCCATCCATCAGATACAGTGGACACCCCACAGTCATTCCAAGAATTTGTCATTCTAGCCAAAGAATTGTTTATTTTAGCTCTTTCATGATCAAGTCCCACGGTTCTGGCCTTGTCATACCCAGGGCTCCTGTATCCTTTGGGGACATCATTAATGGCAGAAACCATTTCATGACAATAAGGTGAGCGAAGAACATTGAATGGCACCCCACATGCATATAGAAACTTGACAATTTTTGAATCCACATCATTCCTACACCCTTCATCAAGGAAATCGGATATGGTTCTACGCCTTAAGGAGATGTTTGGTCTAGGTGTGCCTCCATATCCACTGCCATGGGTGGAAGTTGATGGAGTTCTTTGTCGATGATGTCATGGACCTGATGGTGTATAAGAATCAATGAAACCCCTAGATCTTTTAGATCTCTTTAGGGCAACCTCCTCTTCCTTTCTATATTTCTCTCTCCGTGTTGCTAGCACAGTTACACAAATTTTGATTCCTAGACTTTTGTCTCCATCCCCTGGCATTTTCCCACAAAAGTGCCTTCTGGCACGAGTGTATGAACTTGTGTATTCTTTATTGCAATGAGGGAAAAGAAATTTAGTGGTTCTGCCACCTTTCCCTCCTTCCTTCCCCATAACATATTTCCACAAAGGTGTTTGACTTTGCTCTTGTCTAGTTGGGGTATCTATGGCCTCATGTTCTCCACTCTCCCCTTACTCCTCAGCATACTCCTCCTCCTCATTAGGATTTTCATCAAATCCACTATAACCAACTTCTTCATCCTCCTCTTCTCTAATGGGCCTCTTTCTTCTACTCTCCAACACCATTATTACAAAGAAAGGAACCAACATGAAGAAAATCCCTAGCCATATAGCCATGATGTTTCAAGTTTCAAGTTTCAAGTTTCTAGCCTGCAAAAAGAATGGAGGAATGCCAAATGGGAATAGGAAATGCAATATAGGAAAAAAACAATTCAATTTTTCACTTTTCAACACACTAGAATGCAACATTGAGAAAAAAAACAAGTTTTCATTTTTGAACAACTTAAAAACAATTCCTAGAAAATAAAAAACTAGATTAGAAGACCTACCTTTTTCTTGCAATCCTCCTCTTGCAAACTTGCTCTTTTGCAGCTTGCTCCTTGCTCTCTCCTTGGCACTTCCGCTCTCCAAACTCTCAAGCTCTCCTTCTCTCCAAATCGCTCTCCAACTCTCAAGCTCTTGCTCCTCTTGCTTTCACTCTCAACTAAAACAATAAAAAGTAAATGAGGAGGGTGGGCTTTTTATTTACCCAACTCCCCTCCCTCCCTCCCAAAAAAAAATCAAAATTTGACACTAAGAATTTTTTTACGCGCTGGGGAGCTTTTTTTTTTGCTGGACCGCTTCCCACATTAAAAAAATGCTCCCGAAGCGTTTTTTTAATGGGGGAAGCACTCCCTGAAACGCTCCCGAAAAGACAGGGAGCATTTTTTCAGGCTCGGAAGCGCGCTCTCGAGCGCTCCTTAACGGAGCGCGTTTTGGGAGCGGGATCGGGGGGCGAGGGAGAAGCTTACCCGCAACCTTGCTTCCATCTAATCTATGCTTGATCTTGAATAGCCATTTTGAAGTCACCACATATTTACCCTTCAGTCTCAGAACGACATTCCATACATCATTCTTCATAATTGATTTGTATTCTTTGACCATAACATCCTTCATGACTTGCTCTTTCACAACTTCTTCAAAGGTGTGAGGCTCAAATTGAATCATATTTTTCATTGCTACAACATATCCATGCTAGGTCACCTGACATGGGGACATAAGACACAAAGGACACGAGAATTCGAGGGATGCCTTATCTTGGAAAATCTTCCTGAATGCATCTTTCCTCCCCTGTGAGATTTCACCATCCATGTGAAGAGGGAGTCTATGGGAAGGTCCACCATTCAGCCACTCATGGCTGTAGTATTTTGGGTTCAAGGAGTGAGCCAAACAATGTAAAGGTGTGCAATTCTTGTCCCATCTATTGACAAGAATACCCTGTATGGTGGTGAAGGCCTCTGGTGATGTCTCATACTCGGGGCGCTGACTATGTAAAATAATGTTACTCACAGACACAATCATGGAATCCCACCCCTTATGAACCTCTCCTAGGATGGGTTGGTCTGTATTTGCAAATTGAAGCAAGAAAATGATAGGGTCCATGATCTGAATAAGTAGATCTTCAGTCTCCCACCAGGGATCATCCAACACTGTGTCCTTCACTCTCTTTGAGGCTGCTTGATTTGTCTTTCTCCAAAAAGACTAAAACTCTGAAATAACCGTGGCCCCAAGAGCAGTCTTGACCTCCATTGACCTCCTCAACATGATGAATGAAGAGGCAAACTGTGTATCCACAATCTTCAACAATGATAGATTGGTGTACTCCTTGTAGATAGTGAGGGCATTTGTATGGTTTTGTACAAAGTTGTGGATATGCCGTGCATCCTCAATAATGCTTCCAATCCAAAGCACATCAGAGGCAATAGATATCAGTGCTAAGTTCAATGAATGGACAATGCAAGGTGTCCAAAATATTTGTGGATATTTAGCTTCCACAATCATGCCAACAACCTTGCAAACAGGTGCATTATCTGTAATGATTTGCACACAAGAATTGACACCTACATCTTCAATAACTTTAAGAAATTACTCACCCATATATTGTGCATCCTTGTATTATCCAAATGCATTCACTGATTTCAAGAAAACTGGACTATTCAAGGAAGACACGATGAAGTTGATGAGTGGGTGCCGTGCTGGATCTGTCCATCCATCAGAAACAATGATAACCCCAGATGTTGGCCATGCTGATTTATTAGGCTCAAGCATTTTGTCCACCTCTTTCTTTGCGTTCGTCAACAATGTGGTTCTAAGCTTATCTGACCCAGGAGGCACATACCTTGATGGAGCTATTTGAGTTAGAGTTCGACACATCTCGATAAATAGAGGTGAGCATGCAACATTGAAGGATATGGAGTTTTGATAGAAAAAAAATGCAATGGTGAGATCAAGCTCTTCCTGGTTCTCTTTCTGGAAAATCTTGTCCATTGGACCAAGTGCAATTGCTTTTCTTTTTGCTGCTTGTCCCCCACTAGAACTCTCAAATGGGAACTTCTTGCTGCTTTTCCTCAAGAATGGAAGGGGGTCATCATTCTTGTTTTGTTTTGTTTTTGACTGAACATTTTCCACACCAACAGATGCCCCTCTGTCCATTTCCTTCCTCTTTGCTAAAGGCACCTGTGTACAAGCTGCAATTCCACAACTTGGCAAAGCCAACAAATGAGCTTTCACACGGTAATATGTGCTCATGAAATGGCTATGGCAAAAACAACATTTCCAAGCAACGTTGCCTCCTCCCTTTGCCTTGCTGCCAGGCCCTGTCTCCCTTGTCACGTATTTCCACAATGGATATTTGGGTTCTTCAGTTTGTTTTCCCTGAACATTTGAAGCTGCTGTTACAACCCCACTTCCAATAGATGGAATACTTGCAGGCCCAGATGAAATGGGGAGAGGAGGGGAATCTCCAATGGGGACATTCTTCCCCTTTCTTTGCCCCTTCCTTGCTGCCCTTGATTGAGCCATGAATGCTGTAAAAAATAAACAAAAATGCACAAATTTGTAAAACATATGCACATGCAAACCAAATGCAAAAAAATAGAGAGATAATGCACTTACCAGTTGTTCCTTGCAATTGCTCCCTTGTCCTTGCTGCTCCTTGCTCCTTGCTCAACTCACACAAAAAGACAAAGTGAGAAAATAAAAGAAAAATCGCTTATTTTATAATGCTGGATGCTTTGCCGCGCTAAGCGAGTTTGGCAAATCGGGAGTCGATCATGTCCGTACACAATCGTGTCCTAGATGGACATGATCGGATTTGGTCAGGTGGACACGAATCCGTACGAATCGTGTCCAATTCCACTGATTCAGGACGCATGGAGGGTGGAGGACGAATCCAGTTTCATAGGTTTTCCCCAGTTGGTTTTTTTTGGGGACTTTTGTTCAAAAATAATTGTGTTATTTTTATGTGTGTGCTAGCATTTCTTCTAGGGTATATTTTTCCATAGTTTTATGTGGGAAGGTTGCGGTGTGATGTATTCAGTATTTGTCGTAGGAAACAACAAATAAATTTTTAAATTAAAATTAACAATTAGGAGAATATTTTCCATTTGCTGCAGCATGATTCCCGTTTAGGAATTTTCACGTGGTCTGAGAGCGTAGTTGAAGAACTGGAGAGATCAGAGGCGAAGAAGAAGGAATTTCGCTGCTCAGTGTGGACAGTAGGCCAAAATTCCCAGGGGCAACGCATTCACTTTGCCGAGAGGCCGAGTTGCTTGAGAGAATTCTATTTTTGTTAGAGGCAGAAAAATTCGAAGTTTTCCAGATCAAGTGATTCCAGAGGTAGAGGGAGTAACCTAGTATTTTCGTTGGGCAAATCTCTAGCTGGACGCAGAGGGTTTTGTAGCAGTTTGCTAGAGCAAAACCTGCGTCAGGTGGAAGAAGAGCACACACTGAGGGAAAATTTCTCTCCAGAAACTTCTAGTCTCGAAAGTTGGAATTTCCCGTTGCAGATCGACAGTAGTAGCTAGCAGAGTCATACATTCCAGGAGAGAGTGCAAGTAGTAGAGCAAAACCGAGTACATAGCAAGAGGGAGTTTCGACATTTTTTAGATATGGCCACTGCAGGGTTGAGAGATCAGGACAGGTTGGACGATGCTTCCAACTATGTCATCTGGAAGGCAAGGATCTCGTTCCTTCTAGATGAATTTGGCTTGAAGGCATATATTGATAATGTGGTGGTGGTTCCCACGGATGCAGATCAGCTGGAGGAGTACAGAAAGGGGATGGCACGGGCGAAGCAGTTGATCCTAGATGGAGTCCGGGATCATGTTGTTTCACATATAGCTCGAAAGGATATTGCCAAGCAGATGTGGGATGCTCTTGCCACGGATGCAGAAAGGGGAAGGCGTAGACTCATGACACATTGTTGATATCACAAATAAGGTATCTCATACAGCCAGAGAAGGACAATTATAGGTAGAGACCGAGCTCTCTAGTCTTGGTGCAAGAAGGTGCAGATTGGTGTAGGACGATGTAGGAAAGAAGGATCAGCTCAAGGAGTCAATGAAGAAGCAGTGACAAGGTCTTGGAGGCATACAAGGGTTAAGGGTCTGTGTCATGGTCATGGTACTTGTCATCTGAAAGTCTATAAGAAGAATTTCTTGAGGGTTTTCCTCTCCAAGAGGGAGAGGTTTTGGCCCTGGTTTGGAAAGCCTAAATATGTGTCTCTTGTGTTTTTGGTAATTGACTTGATGAAAGACTTAATAAGCTAAGAAATTAAGACATAAGTAAAAGAAGTAAGCTCACAAATAATTATCAAGAAGAGAATTTGAATTAATCACAACCCTACCAAATTCTCAACATGGTATCAGAGCTAAGGTGCTAAAGGCAAGGGCTACTTAGCAAGGAGAGACTAAAGTAAGCAAGAATCAAAGTGAAGGTTAAAGTTTGCATCGAAAAGTCAAATCAGTTTGCAAGGAATATTCTCAAGCCATTTCAAGAAGATAATTAATTTGATTCAAAGGATCCACTCATCAAGGAGATAATCTTTGCTATCAAAGATTTATGACATTGAAGACTTTGTATGAAGACACATCATCAAGCACCGTCCAACTTTATCCAATACCTTTGGAGACATCTACATTGGAGAATTCAATCTAAGAGGGAGTTCCTAAGTTCATCTTCATCATCATCAAGGAAGCTACTAGAAGGAGGAAGTCACCCTATTCAAGTAAGTATCTATGACCTCATCTAAATCTGCCTTAATGAGTTATTGTAAAGGAAGCAACAAATTGGTTGGGTCATCCAACTTTAGTGCATGGAAGAAGAGGACATATTTGAATCTAATCGAAGACGAAGTTATGATCTACATCAAAGGATCTACAATTCAACCCTCAAAAGAAGATGCTCCAACTCATGCCAAATACATGAGAGAAGAAATTAGATCCCAAAGGATTCTCATAGAATCCATTAAGGACTCACTCATACCCTATGTATCAAAACTAGAAACTCCGAAAGAATTATATGAGAAACTGGTGGAACTATTCTCTGTGAGTACTACAGGAGAAGTAATCTCTCTGAGATAAGAAATATCCAAGATGAAATTGTCAAGAGAGGAAGGAATCACTTCATATTTTATGAGGATTTCTAAAATTAGAGACCAACTGCAGGAATTGGGAGAAGTAATGTCTGATAGTTAGATGACTACAGTGGTATTGAATGCTCTACCAAAAGAATGGGTAAACTTCACTTCATGCTTATATGGGAAGAAAGAAGCAACACCATTCCAGGATCTTTGGTCTCTATGTAAAATAGAGGAAACAAGATTGAAAGCCAAAGCTGATACGGAATCAAGTGAAGGGAATCAAGCCTTTGTAGCCATGTCCAAGAAGAAAGGAAGACTCGGTAAATTTGGTCCTCAAAATAAAAGAAGAAATATGGACAAAGTACAATGCTTTGGATGTAATGAACTTGGACATTATAAAAGTGATTTTCCTAAATCTAGGAAGGACAAGAGGAAAAAGGAAGAAGCCCATGTCACAGATGAAAGGGAAGACCCTGATGTAAAGAAATCTAAGAAAGAGGAAGTGAAAGATCTCAATTATGATTGAGATCATCTTCCTCTTTAAGTTATTTCTGTTGGTTGTAAAATAGTATGATAGGAAACAATGTATATTAATAGCATCATGATAGAAGCATGGAAGGAGCACTTGAAGTAGCTCCTGGAAACCTCACTAATAACAACATTGATTAAAGGAAGTCATCAAGATCAAGGGTCATCATTCAATAATCAATATGGAAACATAATTCGGGGATTAAAAGATGATGACTTATTGATGAAGCATGTCAAGGGAATGAAGTTCTTCATTCTAGTGAAATTGCCGCAGGATGAGGCAAAAGGAAAACGCTGAGGTAGATATATCTATATGACGACACTAGATGTTGTGAAGTCATGTCATATGGTTGTAGGGGATGGACTTCTATCTTTGGAAGTATGATCAAAGGAAGAAGGATTTATTCTGGTGCATAGGTTGCCACTAACAGATGAAATAAAACATATGTCCTCATATCGAATATGAGGTGGTTGTATACAAACAAGGCACTGGATACTAGAAGTTCCTGGGAATGAAGTTGTGTGAAGAAAGAAAGGAAGAGATCATGAAGTGCAACCATGTCAAGAGGCGGTTATCATCCGGAAGCCAAGAAGATGTGACTAGGAGATCTCTTGAGAAGATATGTGGACTCTGATAGAAGTATGGTAAACAAGAAGACCCTTGACAAGACATATCTTTAGGAGAGGTGTCAATTTGAATAGTGGATGTGGATGCCTACAGGAAGATGTCATGGTGAAAGATCATCACTGAGGTAACTTTTGATTTAAAAGTTCTTATGTATATTATTATCTGGATGAGTTTATGCAAGGTTGCCAATCATGTGGAAGGATGTAAGATCCTTGGGAGATGGTTTGAAGGAAAGCAGCATGGCATAAAGGTGGACCAGATAAGAAAGACCGATGAATCACCTTATGATGAATGACACGACTCGTGGATGAAAGTGATGGATGATATGTGCCCTATGAAGCCAAAAGGTTGAAGATTCCTCAATATCGAAATCCATGACATCGAGGGGAGGAATTCTTCATGAGAAACTGTGTCTTACCATTGCTGTTGCAGGTCCCTGGTTGAGAGGGAGCCTGGTGGTAAGTTTCTTACTTGGAAGAAAATTGAAGTATGTCCTTCCTGAGTTAAGAGGGAGTGACGTATATGATTCTCTAATTCATGTGTCATGCACTAGACCATGACTAACAACCGTAAGTCTTAGTGAAGGCCATGAGGAGAGAATGGATAGACACATCATTCTGGTCTTCACTTGGGAAGACAGAATGGAGGATTGGGTAATCATCTGGCATCCAATACTCTTTGAGAATGAGATAGGGAATTCAAGATAAGAGTAGTCGGGGACCAATATTCTTTGAGGGTTGGCTACCCAAGAGAAGAATAGTCCAAGAAGGTCATACTCTGGGAACACCTGGGTGGAGTATGTACCTTGGAGAGACAATTACTGTGGTGTCTATAGGTCATGTGTCTTGCCAGCATTGTAGCCCATTGTCTCATTGAGAGATGGGGTTGTTAGTCAAGTCCTTGCACTAGGACAATGTTGGTTGATATGATGCTATACAGATGCGATTACCAATCCGATTCTTCTTATGAGATTCTTCAGATTGAAAGTGACCATGTACCGTTATGAATACCTCCCTAGTTAAGAGGGAGTGTTGGAAAGTGTAACTAGGATCGGTCTTCATATTGACTATGTAATTATGTATTTATGTAAAGAAGAAGAGAAAGATAATAAAATATATTTTTGCTATGCTTGCTTCATGGGTTTCATGAGCAAGATTTTATTATAGGTCAAAAGACTTCTTCTTGATGTCTTTTAGGGTTTTGTCATCTTGTCATAAATGTACTAATTAAGAGTCGTGTTTATGAAGAGTCAAGTCACACTTGTATCCCTCAAGACCATGCCAAATTAAGCTTGAAGACATGGCACAAATAATGCTCAAGATCAGCATTGGAACACCCTTCAAATAAAATTTCAATAAGCTCTACAAGTCGGCCTATAAAGCAGTGTTTAAGTCGGCCTCATTGCACATGGATAGATCGGCTCAATTCCAGGTTGGATCAACTATATATACCCTATATATATTGCGCAAAAAACAGAGAGAGTGACTCAAATTCCTCTATGATTTTTCGATAGAATTTCAGAGAAAGATCGCGGATTACAGACTCAAGTAATAAGGTCATACAACAAGTAAAAAATACGAATAAAGGAGACATGATATAATATATATTTGCGAAGTTTACAAGGTTTGAGATTTGCAGATATATGACTGTGTTAAGGTGTGGATATTTGACTGTGTCAAGATGCGGATATATGACTATGGTCAAGTGCAGAGAAGGGCTGTATTGAAGTGGGAAATAAGACTGTGTTAAAGTATTGGAACAGGGTTGTGTTAAAGTGATTACAGGAGAATGTTAAGATATATGCTCAGAAAGGAATATTATCATAGGGTGGACTGTACATTGGACGAAATCAAGACAAGTGTGCAAAGTTAGTAAGGTTAAAGTGAAGGCTCAAGGTAAGACAATCTATGATGCATTGCTGATATCACAAATAAAGTATCTCATACAACCGGAGAAGGAAGAATACAAGTAGAGACCAAGCTCTCTAGTCTCGGTGCAGAAAGGTGCAGATCAGTGTAGGATGGTGCAGGAAAGAAGGGTCAGCTCAAGGAGTCAATAAAGAAGCAATGACAAGGTCTTGGAGGCATACAAGGGTTAAGGGTCTGTGTCATTGTAATCTTAAAGTCTATAAGAAGAATTTCTTGTGGGTTTTCCTCTCCAAGAGGGAGAGGTTTTGGCCTTGGCTTGAAAAGCCTAAATCTGTGTCTCTTGTGTTTTTGGTAATTGACTTGATGAAAGACTTAATAAGCTAAGAAGAAAAGACATAAGTAAAAGAAGTATGCTCACAAGTAATTATCAAGAAGAGAATTTGAATTAATCATTGCCCTACCAAATTCTCAACAGCGGAAACTTGGGTTCCAAGTGGTCTTTGTGGAATTATCTTCAAAGGTTGTGGGACCACATGATACCAAGTGGACCTAGAATTAGGTGAAGGGGATGGAATTGATCAACCAAGGGTGTGTCAAGGAGGAGAAAGGGATTAATGGTGAAATTTTCTTTGAATTTGATGCAATAATCCCAATGAGGTCACCAGCCAAGGGAAAGCTAGGGCAAGAAACGGTCCTCGAAAAAGGGCCTCTGATATCTCCAGATCCCACCATCGGATTTGCTTCAAATTTGGAGGGCCTCTAGAGAAAACTCCAATGCAGTTGTGGACCAAAAATCGAAGTGTTTGAATGGTTAGATTGTGAGATAATTGATGTCCTAGGTGACCTATGTATGCTAGTCCTGGAAAGAAAGAGAGAAGGTGAGAAAAATATGCTTTAAGGTGATCACCTATGGAGGACCAGTGCCTAATCCTTTGGGGAAATGGAGTCAAGGATATTTCGATGATTAGAATGGATTCACTTCGTCAAGGATCCCGATAAAATATTTCACATGGCAATTAGGGCATGGACAATTGCTTCAAGGTATTTATACTTCAATATGCAATATGTGATGACTTATCAAGACACAGTTTCAACAAAATGTCTCTAGGAACATTCACTTATTCAAACATTGCGCATGACATGATACAACACTAATAAAAGACAAATTTCCACCATTTCACACAAGAAAAGCAACAAATTTCAGCTTAGTATAGCGAAAATCCCCAACAACATGCATGTGACATAAGAAAAAGAGAAATTAGCATTAAAAGAGTACTTACATGTGAGAATAAGTATATCCAATCATCATCATATGCCAATATGGAAGCTCCAAGACAAAAGTGAAGAAATCCAAACATCAAAATTCATCCATCCATCCAATTTCGTCCTCGAAAGAGAATAGGGAAAATCTCACAAGTGAGAATGATCCAATCCAAGTGATGATGATCAAATGATTCCATCACACTTATATTATGTACTTCTTAATGAATTTGGTTTAGTTAATTAGGCCTAATTTAGCCCCTAGAATAAAATAATGTGCATAATAACAATAACTTGTGGTGACAAGCCCACAAAATAGCTCAAAAATACATGAATAAGCCTCTAAAGAGGGTCGAATGATCAAGAAAGTAAGTCGTTGGGCCTTTGAGGAGGCCTCATGAAGTCCAAAGGGAGCCATAATGTAGAAATGGACTCCCATCATTGTGGACAAGGGGGACAATGGGGTGGCCCCTTGTTTTCCAAGCAAAAACTTGTGGTGCTCCGAAGTGGGTGTGGGGGCACAAAGTCATCCTCATGGGTCTCCAAATGGATCGGAAGTGCTTGTAGACCATTTGTAAGGGCTAGAATGACGACATAAGCCCTGCCTCTACAACGGGGAACAATTCTCTGAACCCTTGAACATCTGCCAAGTGTATGATGCATCTGTGGATCCGCCTGGGCATAGTGAACCAGGTGCATCATCCTCATCCAAAAGGTGGAATAGGAACAATCAATGAACGTTGTTGGGGATCCATGAAATAATCTCGGTTATGGTGGAGGCCCATGGCTCTCAATGCTCACCTTACAAGTGTTAATGTGGCCCTTTGGAGGGCTAGGACCCCATATAAGGAGACCGAGCCCCAAATGGGAACCCACCTGCAATCTTGCATAAGATCCATTGTGTCCCCTTGCAAAAGATCTTCTCGATGAAGAGGGATAAGCATCTTTGGTCCTGATATTAAATGAAAGTAGAGAAGGATCACCTTGAGTGCCCATCAAGGCAATGATAGTGGTCACCTTTGATCTCATAGTATAGTGGTCACCTTTGATCTCATAGTATAGAGTACACCAAGGAATTTGCAGTGCATTGTTTCTATTGCCTTAGTAAAAAATGGAGCCTTAAAGAAATATTGCTATAAAAAGTTGATCTGAGAAAGAGTCTAGTTCCACATGGTTAGATATAACGCCACTAGCCAATAGTTTTCTAATCATATCACTAAAGAGAGTTGTGACGAAGGGTTATAATTGTTAAGAATTTGGAGGGCCGAAGATTAATTCAAATTCTTTACCCGATAATCACTTTTGAACTTACTTCTTTTACTTGTGTCTTTTCTTCTTAGCTTATTAAGTCTTTCATCTTGTGAATTGCCAAAAATACAAAAGACACAAAATTTGGCTCTTTGAGCTAGGGAAAAACTTCTCCCTCTTGGTGAGGAAAACCCGCAAGGAATTCTTCTTATAGACTTTCAAATGACAAGTACCATGACCAAGACTCAGACCCTTGACCTATGTATGCCTCTAGGACCTTGCCACTCCTTTGCATTGTACTGCACCACTACTGAACTCGGTTCCTAACTGATGTATTTCTGTTTGCTCCTTCTTCCTCGACCTTCTCTTAGAATCTGCTTCTCTATCTACTATCTGTACCTTTGATACTCAAGACATAGTCCTTGTACTTGCCGATATATTCTTCCTCAACATTGACCTTATTCGAGAGAATAATGGTCTCCTTAACACTTGAGATATACTTATCTACACTGTCAATATACCTGAACTATATCATTTTCTTCCACGCTGATCCATCTCTTTATTGGCTTGATAACAGTCCTGTATCTTCACACTTAATCTCAGATTTTTGACGTGGCAGATTGGACCTGAAACAGAGGTAAGATATCCTTCCTTTATTCCGCTGTTCTGGCTACTTTTCAATGCATCAACTGAACCCTAAACCCTTCGTTATATTTCCTGAAACTTCCGCACTGTGATCTGCATATACTGTTGCAGAGATAACCGAGATTCTTATTGCAATCTTGTTTGAAAAACTCAGAGTAATGCGGACTTTTATCTGTTCTTTTCCACGCAACATAGGTAGGTATATATAGTTGTTCCAACCTGTATTTGAGCCGACTTGCCCATGTGTACTAAGGCCGACTTGAATACTTGAATATAAGACAACTTACATAGAGTATCTTCCTGCATAATGAAGGTTGACTTGAAGGGTTTTCCAACACTGTTCTTGATCATCTTTTGAGTGCAATCTTCAAGGTTTATGTGACAGTCTAGAGGCATACAAATGAGACTTTGACTCTTCAAAAACATGACACTTAATTAATACAATTTATGACCAGAAGACATATCCCTAGAGGACATCAAGGAGAAGTCCTTTGACCTAAAACCTTGCTCATGAAACCCATGAGTCAAGTATATCAAATATATATATATATATATATTATAATCTTGTCTTCTTCTTTACATAAATACATAATTACATAGTCAATATGAAGAACGATCGTAGTTACACTTTTCGACACTCCCTCTTAACTAGGGAGGTATTCATACAGGTACATGGTCACTTTCAAACTGAAGAATCTCATAAGAAGAATCAGATTGGTTATCTCATCTGTATAACATCATATCAACCAGCATTCTCCTAGTGCAAGTCCTTGACTAACAACCCCATCTCTCAACAAGACAATGGCTTACAATGCTGGCGAGTCACATGACTAATAGACACCATAGTCATTGTCTCTCCAAGGTACATACTGTGAAAATTCTACTGCAGTATCATGGTTTACTTCTCCTACTTGATTTAAATTATACATGTTATCTTCAGAAATTAGATTCTGAAAATACCAAAGTAAACACAACTAACAGTCTACACATGCAAATCATTTACTGAATACTACGCTCATTCAAACAAAGTGACACATGGATTTTTGGACATAAGTCCCCAGAAAAACCCAAAGCGGGAAAACCGATGCAGCAGATATGAGGGCTTATTTTATTAAGTAGATTTTGAGTATAATAAATCCAGGTTCCAGATCTGGAAAACCCGATAGAGAATAAAAGAAAATTGCAGCTAACCTATTGTTCCAAGCCCAAATATCTGACTCCACACCCTCAAATGGGATTTACAAGACTCAGCCCGGATCTGGTCCTAGACGCCCCAGCGCTGCCCCTGAAGCCCCAACGTCAGCCTTGCTAGGCTATGTGTGCCACTGCGTTGCCCAAAGAGGGGTTGCGTAACCCTTGAGAGAGTGACGCAGGCCTTACGCTGGCCCTGGAGACCCTCTACGTAATTCTAAAACTCTTTGGAGTTGCAGCGCTGCCGTTTCCTTGGCCCGCGTAGCACCTGCGTAGTGGTTGCTGCTCTCTGCTCCTCTGCGTTGTCCTTGTTTGTTGCTCCTCTGCCTCTTACTGACTCTTGGCTTTGGGATCAGATCATCCCCTCAGCCAATACTACCCCTCACTGCAGAAAACTCCTCCAGAAATTCTTAGCAAACCCCGCCCTAGAATTCCAGATCAGTCTCTCAGTTCTGCAACTGTGTGTCTGTGTCCAATTGACCCTCAAGCCTTTCTCTTATACTTTTTCGATGATATCATCAACGACCGAGATTATAACATTCATCAACGACCGAGATTAAAAGACTGCTTTATCCGTGTCTTTTAGAACATTTCAACACATGTGTTAATTAATTCACTTTAATTATTTAATTTTCCTAAGTTTAGACTTAGGAAATACATTAAAATAATTAATTATTTGAATAGCTTGAACACCAATTGAAATTTCACAAAACACTTTCTGGGTTTTGGAGTTCAGGTGTGTCTTAGCCCCTCCACAAAATTTCAGGTCTAGAGCACACCCGATGCTACAACAACTATACAAAATCAACACATACTCCACCTAGGTGTTCACAAAGTATGACTTTCTTGGACTATTCTTCTCTTGGGTAGCTAGCCCTCAAAGAATATCGATCCACGACTACTCTTATCTTGAATGCCCTATCTCATTGTCAAAGAGTATCAGATGCCAGATGATTACCCAATCCTCCATTCTGTCTTCCCAGTTGAAGACTAGAATCATGTGTCTATCTCTCCCTCTCATCCAAGGAGGACCTATTCCATGGGGGAATGTTCTCATTCCTATACAAGGAATGTACCTAAGCTCATTCTTAGGAATTACCAAGTTTCTTCCAAGTAAGAAACTTACCACCAAGCTCCCTCTTAACCAGGGACTCACAACAACAATGGTGAGACACTCAGCTGCTCATGAAGAATTCCTGCCCTCGATGTCATGGATTTTGATATGGAGGAATCTTCCTCTTTAGCTTCATAGGGCACAAATGATCCATCACTTTCATCCATGAGTCATGTCGTCTACCAGAAAGTGAATCATCAGTCTTTCTCATCTGGTCCACCTTTATGCCATGCTGCTTTCCTTCGAACCATCTCCAAGGATCTTACATCCTTTCATATGATTGGCAACCCTGCATAAATTCATCCAGATAAACATATACATATGAACTTTCAAATCAAAAGTTACCTCAGTGATGACCTTTCACCATGACATCTTCCTGTAGGCATCAACATCCTCTATTCAGATTGACACATCTCCTAATGATATGTCTTCTCAAGGGTCTTCTTCTTTACCAGACTTCTATCAGAGTCTACATATCATCCCAGGAGATATTCTAGTTGCATCTTCTTGCCTTCAGGATGATAACTGCCTCTTGATATGGTTGCACTTCATGATCTCTTTCTTTCTGCACATCTTCATTCGCAGGAACTTCCAATTTCCAGTTCCTTGTTCATATACAACCGCCTCATATTCCATATGAGGATATATTATGTTGATTTCATCTGTCAGTGCACCGTGAGAGATCCTTCTCCATAGATCATACTTATAAATATAGAAGTGCATTACGTGCAACCATATGACATGACATCACAACATCCAGTGTTAGCGTATAAATATATATACCTCGTACCTTTTTCCTTTGAGTCATCCTGTAGCAATTTTACTAGAATGAAAAACTTCATTCCCTTGACCTGCTTCATCAATATGTCATCACATGCCATAGTTTTGTAGCATAGAATTCTTGATGAAACCTTTTTGCTTTCTTTCTAATCAGTGGATCCATAGAGAACTCCATTAGAAAATGTCAGCACCACTTTCCATGATGACCCTTGATTTTGATGACTGCCTTCCATCAGTATTGTTATCAGCGAGGTTTTCCAGGAGCTGTTTCACCAAGAGCTCCTACCACAATTTTATCATGATGGTTATTAATATACATTGCTTCCTATCATACTAACCAACATAAATCACTTAAAGAAGAAGATGATCTCAATAATAATAGAGATCTTTCGCTTCTTCTTTCTTAGATTTCTTAACATCGGGGTCTACCCTTTCATCTGTGACATGGGCTTCTTCCTTTTTCCTCTTGTCCTTTCCAGATTGAGGACAATCTCGTTTATAATGCCCAAGTTCATTACATCCAAAGCATCGCTCTTTGTCCATATTGCTTGTTTTATTCCGAGGACCAAATTTTCCGAATCTTCCTTTCTTCGTGGATATGGCTGCAAAGGCTTGATTCCCTTCACTTGATCCTGTATCAACTTTGGATTTCAATGTTGTTTCCTCTATTTTACATAGAGAGTCAAGACCATAAATCTTGGAATGATGTTGCTTCTTTCTTCTCGTATAAACTTGAAGTGAAGTTTCCCGATTCTTCTGGTAGAGCATTCAACACCACTGTAATCATCTCAATGTCAGACATTACTTCTCCTAGTTCGTGCAGTTAGTCTCTTATTTCAGAAATCCTCATAAAGTATGAAGTGATTCCTTCTTGACAATTTCATTTTGTATAGTTCTTGTCTCAGAGAGATTGCTTCTCCTGCAGTACTCACAGAGAATAGCTCCACCAGTTTCTCATATATTTCTTTTGCAGACTTCAGTTTTGATACATAGGGAATGAGTGAGTCCTTAATGGATTCTATGAGAATACCTTGGGCTCTGATTTTTCCTTTCATGTACTTGGCATGAGCTGGAGCATCTTCTTTTGAGGGTGGAGTTGTAGATCCTTCGATGTAATCCATAACTTCGTCTTCAATTATATTCAAATCTGTCCTCTTCTTCCATGCAATAAAGTTTGATGACCCAACCAATTTGTTGCTCTCTTTACAATAAGTCATCTTGACATATTTAAGTAAGGTCATAGATAGTTGCTTGAGTAGAGTGAGATGCAGCTTCCTTGATGATGATGAAGATGAAGTCAGGAACTTCTTCTAAGATTGAAATCTCCAATGTAGGTGTTCTTGGATCCTTGATGATAAAGGATATCCTCAAAAGATGATGTTTCTTCCAACAATGTTTTGAATATAAATCTTTGATGGAAAAAATTATTTTCTTGATGAGTTGATCCTTTGAATGAGATTGAAGGTCTTTCTTGAAATAGCTTGACAACGTTCCTCGCAAACTGATTTGACTTTTCAACCCAAACTTTGATCTTTGCTTCCTGGAGTGTCTTCTTGTCAAGTAGCCCTTGTGTTCAACACCTTAGCTCCGAGTCCATGTTGAGAACTTGGAGGGCCGAAGATTAATTCAAATTCTCTACTTGATAATCACTCGTGAACTTACTTCTTTTACTTATGTTTTTTCTTCTTAGCTTATTAAGTCTTTCATCAAGTCAATTACCAATAATACAAGAGACACAAAATTAGGCTTTTCGAGCCAGGGAAAAACCTCTCCCTCTTGCAGAGGAAAATCCACAAAGAATTCTTCTTATAGACTTTCAAATGACAAGTACCATGACCAAGACTTAGACCCATGACCTATGTTGAACCCATCTGTTAATAGATGAAATCCTTGAAAAGAGTGCACTAAACAACCCAAATATCATCAAACAAAGTCCTTTTTTCTAGTAAACAATAACATCATGAAAAATATGCCTAAAACTACTTGATTTAGAGATTATTCAGTAAGCTAGAGTTCAATCACAAAGTATATCAATTTACATATCCAAGAAGAAAACCCTTGTTAATAGTGGCACCTACATTGATAGTGCGATGGATATTATCAGAAACTGATATAATGTTGTATCATGGGTTGCATTATTTAAGGCATTTTGGTTGCATATTAAATCAAATACAAAAGCTGAAAAGAGCACAAGTAACTTGAGTGATGTGACTATTATCCACTATTTTGGGGCATGCTTCATCTCAGTATACTATCTATACAATTTTCTCGATGATGCTTATCCCAACAAATGGATGGAAATGTGCCATGGTTGGCATTCATTTCTTTATAGCAAATTATGTGCCTCTAGTGAAGAATCATTTGTGATGAAATAACATCTATTAAGAGCTGTCTTTTTCCATGGACATGTAAGTGTTCTACATGGCATTACCAATATTATCTTGGTTGTGTGAGGCATTGTCTAATTGCATAAGTGCCCAAGCATTGTATGTCCATGCTAAATATTACTTGATCCCTAGGATAACTTTGACCACAATGTAGAGCAAAGGTTGGAAGATGATGTTTCACCTTGTTGGGGAGGTTGTTCCAATAAAATATGAATTTTCATTGTTTTGCTCATGAAATTATATTATTGTTAAGAGAATTACGCAATGTTGTTTACAGTACCTCTAGAAAATGCCTAGGCATCTTTGAGCTATGCAAATAAAAGGCCATATATGAAAATAAAAGAAATACAAATGTCTAGTATCATTGTGTGATTATATTAATGCACATTAAAAGAAAGGAATAAGTATTTTATTGACATCCACTAGTAGTGAATAGCAACTTAGACTATGCAATAACGATAAAGTATTCTATTAGTTTAGGTACTAAGGATTAGGAGAAAATGCCCTCTTGAAGAAGATAAAACAAATATTGAATGGTAAATAATTAGATGCTTCACTACACCCTAGTAGTTGGTCATGGTGTGTCCTCTAGGTTTGATTTCAAGGCTTGTTTTTCCCTTATGGCTTATTCTAACCTTCTCATTGTGATCTTTTATGTTCATGGTTGGTGTGCGAGAGTCTTGGGATGGCTCTATTGGGGCAAATGGCTTTAGAGTCCCTTATGTTTTTCCACTTTGCTGCTTGGTAAAAGTTGTGCTATGTTGTTATAAATGTCATATACCTAGAGCACATTTCTCCTTTATTCGTAAACATGGATTTGTTTATGTATGTACATTTTGGCATGGGTGATGATTTCCATAGCACTTTGGTGTTATTTGGCATGTTGTTGACACATGAAAATCATGAGATACACCTTCATGTGGAGCACCCTCCCTTTTGTACATATTTTTATATATCTAGATGATTGTGGGGGCCTACCTTAGTGTGCTTAACCTCCTTGAGGGCTTTTCACTTTTATTTTTGTTTGTTAGAGAATGACTTATCAAGCTTTGTGGTGTGCTCATTCTCTTAGCACACATGTTGATGTATATATCACATTTCATTGAGATTTTGTTAGAGTTCATGGACCCATCTCCTTTCTTCATGATATTGTTTCTTTTCCTTTCATGTGGATCTATGTTTTGTGGAGCGTTTGATCACTCACTCAATGGGATATGACTATTGACACCTTTATATAAGGGTGGTTAAACATTGGGTATCACACATGGATTATTTTATCACTATTTTGATGGGATCTCTCACCATTAGCCACACATGGCACACCTAGAGGTTTTTACTTGGTCATTGTCTTCATCCTTCCACCATTTTAAGGGAGTTGTCCACACTAGGGGAGAGTCATTTTATCCTTGTTCATGCTTAAAGGATAGATGTTGGATCTTTGACATTCTGTTCCCCCCTTTGATGGATATACACTATTTTCATGGATACTTATCATTGGAGATTTGCATATGTGGTATAACCACCTCTTATTTTATATATTGTTGACCTAACCCACCTTAGTTAGTCAGTGGAAAATGATTTCTTATGCTTTGCTAGGTTTTTAACTAAGGATATTATTATTTTATTGAAGGGTTGTTGAGCCCAAAACTAAATAGAAGATGCTCCTCCACTGGTCATTTTTGTTTTTCACTGGATATTATTGAGAGAGTTCAGGGTACCTATAGAAATTTTTTCAACAAGGCCAACACTTTTCAAACCACTCTTGTACAACCAAGTGGCAACCTTAGAAATGAAGAACACGTGGCTCTCTTTATGACAAAAGATGAGGTAAATATGGCAGAGAAAAGATGAGGTGGAGAAATACTTGCCTAGTAAAAATGATGACAAGTCATGATTTTGTTGCAACCTAACCCTAGTTTACCTTAGAAGACATCAACTATAAAAATTCAGGGTTTAATTTATTCTATGGGATTGGCACAAGAGATATGGCTAGTGCCTTTCTGAATCAATGCTAATGGAGTTCAGGAGTGAAAGTTTATGAACGAATAAAGAAGGGAGCGTTTTCAAGGAGAATGAGAAAGACAAACTTGTGTTCATCACGCTGTTAAACCCTACTGTCCTTTTATATTCTTTGGAGATTCATTGGGAGGAAGTGAAACCTAGGTTCCTCAAGAAAAACATGATGAAAATCTTGTGCAAGGAGGTTTTAGAGCCATTAAACATCAACAAAAATTTCGTGAAAATTTCATTAAAACTTTGTTACCGCTCAAACTAGCAGGGGTCCTAGGAGGGGTTCCCATTATCTCTCAGCTAAGGCTCCCTGCTCTTTATAGACTTTCACCGATGGGAGGAGTCCCGATATGAGAGGAATCACAAGAATGGATGGATCAATGAGAAGATATGGGGTGATTCCTAAAGCCTATTCCCAGGAGAGACTCAATTAAATAACTTGCTTGATAAGCATGGTGATAGGCTCTCTAAGAAGGGCTAGGAGGATACTGGAGCCTAGGTTTAGGGGATATGCCTTGACAAGGGGCTTCCTAGACTTAAGTATCCTAGTGGAGAAGTGGATTCTATGTAACCCTTGTGGAATTTGAGTTGTAGAGTTGCGGAACCACAAAGAACCCAAGTGAACCCAGACTAGGTCAAAGGTATGGAGTTGATCAATCAAGGAGGGGCTTGGCCTTATTAGGGAAGAGAATAGGATCATAGGACTACTTTTCTTTTGAGATTTGTATGCAATGAACCTAATGAGGACACTAACCCAAAATCAACCTATGGCAAGAATTGGTCTTGCAGCTAGGGCTTGCTATATCTCGGGTTTCCACCATCGGAATTGCTTAAAATTTGGAGGACCTCTAAAGAAAATTCCAACACAAGTGGATGAAAAATCAAGGAGTTTGGATGGCTACAATGAAATTTATATGATGCCCTAGGTGACCTACTAGGGTTAGGCCCAAAATTTGGAAAAGTGAAGAAAAGAGAGGTAAATTTGACCACCAAAGTGATACGAGTCAATATACACATAGATCGAAAAATTTTGAGAGCTAAGGAGCCCTAATTAACTTTCACTAGCCTACTTAAGGGCAACAACTAGGTAAGTACAGATTTATAGTTCAAATTTTCCAAAGAGATGAAGTTTCAAGGTTTAAAACCTGTTAGGTGCCTCTAGGAACATTCACCCACTCTCTTCAAGTACAATGCATGTATTAAATCACGTATTCAAGGTTCCCAGAAGAATTTCACATTTACTTTAACCCATACAAGAATAATGATAACCATAATGTGTAGTAAACCAGTAAAATAAGAAGAATAACATCAAAATTTGATTTACATGAGAGAGAGAGAGAGTATATCCATTCATCAACTTCGCATTAGAAAGAAGATACAAAGACAATAACGCAAATTCGAACATCATAGTGCATAAAGAAAGCTCCAAAAAGTTTACCCTGCAAAAAATGCGAAAATCTCTCAAGAGATACCAATCCAATCCATGTGATGATGATCAAAATGAATCATCTCACTTCTCTTTATACAATCCTGTAAGGGATTCGAATGGCCTAATTTGGACTAACAATGCCCCTAAAATAAAATAATGTGCATAATAATAATACTTTTGGTGACAAGCCCACCAATATCTCAATAAGATAAGAGTACGTTTCTCAGGAGGGTAGAATGATAAATATAGTGAGTCGTCGGGCCTTTGAGAAGGCCTAATGTAGTCCAAGGGGTGCCATGATGTAAAAGTGGACTCCAAACATAGCGGACAAGGGGTTGGCCCCTTGTTTTCCAAGCAAGAATTTGTGGTGCTCCCAAGTGGGTGTGGGGGCACAAGGACATCTTCATGAGTCTCCAATTGGATCGAAAATGCCTGTAGACCATCTGTAAGGGCTAGGATGATGACATAAGCCCTCCCTCTGCAGCGGGAGACATCCTCTAGACCTTGGTACATTTGCCAAGCGTATGGTGCAAGTGTGGAGCTGACTGGGCATGGTGAACCGGGTCCATCATCCTCATCCAGAAGGTGGAACATTAACAATCAATGAGTGGTGTTGGGGATCCATGAAGTACTTTTTGCTATGGTGGAGGCCCATGGCTCTCAATGCTCACCCTACAAGTGCCAATGTGGCCCTCTTGAAGGCTAGGACCTTGTATAGGGAGACCAAGCCTCAAATGGAGATTCACTTACAATCTTGCATAAGATCCAATGCGTCCCTTTGCCTTCCATTACAACAAATCATTAGAATAATCAAGTAAAAGAGCTTAGAAGTCATGGAATCAATGACATGCCCTTCCATAGCGGGCGTTGGCATGTACAAGTGTCTCTAAGCTCAATAAGGGGTTAATTAAGGACCCTATTAGGTGGTTTCAACCTTTAAAGGGGGTGACATGTCCATGGTGCATCCCTCAAGTGGCAGGTGGCAAATGATATAGTAATGGAATGGAGTGGGGATCAGGGGAATCATCCAGACCACATGTCATGGCACAAGAGTAGCTATAATAAGGGAAGCCCACAACTGGATATATGAGTGTAGGAGGGAGCAAATTGTGGTACATGAGTTACCCCGACCCCTGTGTTTTCCACGCTTCATATGCCTTTTGCCTTTGGTTGATTTTTCTTTGTAACTGCTCGGGGCTCTAGGGGATGAGAGCATGATGTGTAATATATAGTAGTGGATACCCCCTTAAGGTGGGCAGTTCATCGCCCACCAAAGGTTGGGACAATCATGGGTTCCTTAGTGATGGAGGGGGCTCATCGAGGGCCCATAGGAACCAGGGTGATGGCCATGGATAAGGGGTAGAGCTCAAGTTTGGCTTTTTCCCACTTGCTAAATTTGTATGTCTCGACTGTTGGCTTGTGGCTTTCATGAGGGAATAAGGCAACACAGAGAGTTAAATAAATGAAGAATGGGAATGAGAAAATCATAAGGCTAAAAGGAAGCACCAAAGTTCCTTTGGCACATCCTCGTGCATACAGATCACCGTGGTCGCACCTCCTCCAAGTAAGCGGCGCAGTCCGCGGTAGTATCGACGCCACCCACAAAGGAGACCTTCCACAACCATTCCGACGACGCTCAGAAGAGCGGAAGGTGGCGAGACTGACCTGTCGGAGAGGATGACGTTAACCTCCCCTCGGGGCAATCAGAGGAGCTCCGGGGGGGGCTCTACGGGGCTTGGCCTCAACTTTCCACCCAACGAAAACTGGCGGGCCCCACACATGCAAAACTGGCGTAGGTAAGTTTCAGGTAAGGTAAGTTCGCCCGAGGTACAAAGGTAGTACCTCCGTGTCAGGCACGTGGCCCCTCACCTACCCGACCGTCGTCGGCCAACCACCGCATGCCACGTGCCTCTCTGCTGGCGTCCCCATGACGTCAATGCTAGAGTTGTCGCCTCGCTCCACTGCCCAGTAAAAACCTTTCTCCACCCCGATTTTTACTCACGATCGTTTGAATTGGTTATCACTTGCCGACTTATTACTCAGTTGGGCGTCCTGGTAAAACTCACAGTACTGGTTGCTTTCCACCCCCGCATCGCTTTCACTGCCGCCTTAGGTATTTGGTCGAGTCCTTTTCATTATTTCCCTTTACTGTTTGTTCAAATTGTTATGGAAAAAATGGAACGCTCCGCTAGCGATATCCCGCAAGCCCACGAAGTCAGGACTGCTCCTGGTCTCGAACAACTCATGGATGCTCACTCCTAGCTTTGCGACCCAATCTACCCTTTCAATGTTGCCCGTGCGAAGGTCGAGCTCCTAGATTTTAAGCGACAGGGGGAAGATGTGTTCAGAGTTGTCGACTCAGGGCTCTATTACCTAATTTTCCCAACAATCTATCCTTTCCCTGAGTTCACTGCATGGCTTGCCGACGGCTACATTGAGCAGAAGGATATTTTCCTCTCCGCTCGGGGGGTCAAGATTCTCGAGATTACTCCTCAACTCATCAGAAAGGCGCTATGCTACCCCTCTACCCAAGACTGTGTTGAATTCACCGATGCCACCCTCTCCTGCCACTTTTCAAACTTGCCCTTGGAGAAACATAACGATTTCCTCGAGCTCATTACTGATTTGCGCCTATCTGCTCTCCCGCCTACAGAGACTATTCCGCTGTCCTTATTTCGTGACACCATACAGCCTATTGTAGCGGTCATCTCGGGAATGCTGGGTTTAGAAAATGATAATAGGGTAACAAAAGTTGGCCTAGGGTTTCTATGGCTCATGATGCAACCTGGGATTCTATTGGATATCCTCACCTTCCTAGCCTCAGCTATCAGAGCCCAGTTCCAAGATATGTCATCCTTTTGTTCCTTCAGATATTGCTCTCTGGTGTTCTACCTATTCCTGTTTAAGCATGCAGACAAGTTTGAGGGTTTAGGCCTGGACAGGTTCTCCATGAGAAACGCCAAGCCCAAATTTGTTTTTGAATGGACTCTATCAGTTTGGCAGCACCCAGAGGGGAAGGGGTATACGAAATTCGACACGGACTTCATGTCCACGGCTTATGCAATCATACATGACAACCCCTTGCCCAGGATTTTTCTTGAGCAAAAGGAGTGGCTCCAGTTCAGTGAAACAGATTGTGCCGGGGATTGGTACTTGTTTGAAGATCATACCGAGATCAGGGTTTATGGTGCCGAAGTGCCTCCTTACCACCTGTTGGTGTTCATTTCCATGAGGATTTTCGCCCTTGAGTTCATTCACCAAGTCCTAACTGCCGACCAAGCTCGCTTCGTGCCCGCGAAGAAGGGATATTTTCAGGCTCCCAAATGTTGTGGGCCCTTTCACTGTCAATTCAAGGCACACACTCCCCTCTGTAGAAGGGATGTTGTGGAAGATGAATTTCCCACGGGGAGATGTGTGGCACTATGATCTTAAAGGGTTTATCACACGCAGAAAGAAGAAGATTAAGTCCTCTGCATATGAGCATGAACCTAGGCCTCTAATAGAATGGAAAGCTAACTGTGATTCATGGCCTTTGGATACAGAGATGGAGGCCGAATCCCCTGTTGCCGAAGGAGAAGGAGATAGTGCACATGGTGATGTGGAGATCCTAGAACAGGAAAACCCCTAGAGCGACCAGGCACTCACAAACGAGGAGGAGGAAGACCGCCTCAACAATAAATAGAGTACTGAAGGTTCGGGGGAACAGAACACTGAGACTCACGATTATGAAGCCTTACAACTCACAAGTCATGGCAAAGTCATACCAAGTTTTCAGCTCTCATATGATTCCGCTTCCTCTTCGGCGCCTTCAGAGCTTTCACAAGTCGTCACATTGGGTAAAGAGGAAACAAGAGAGCAGATTGAGGCAAAGAACCAATAAGCAAGAGAGAAATGAAGAGCAGAATTGGTTCAGTTTGTGGACAAGCATCATACTAGGCTCACTTCAGCCTTAGATGTGGAGAAAGATCAACTTATATTTGCTGTCCAACACTCATCCTCTCATCCCCTACCCCTGGGATCCAAGTACAAAGCCTTGGAAATAATTTTGAATTTGGCTTCCATTCCCTTGCCTGATAAGCGTAATTTGCATAAATCTATTGGGGACATGCTGCAAACAGAGGTGCTGAAGCACACCATTTCCCTGGAGAAAGCAGAAAGGAGATTGGCTCAGATGAAGGTCACTCAAAAAAGGGAAAAAGCGAGTGCTAAAGTTCTTGCTACTCAGCTGGAAGACTGCAAAAAGATGATAAGAGGTAAGGGAGTTGATCCCAACTCGGCGGTACAGACACTTCTAAGCAAAGCTGAGTTGGAGGTACAGGAGCTACGACGCAAACTGAACATCCCTCGTTCAGAACATATCCAAACAGAGGAGCTAGCCAAAGTCGAAAAGGAAAAAGACGCCCTTACTGAGGCTCTTGCTCAGAAAGAGGAGGCTCTTGCTTAGAAGGAGGAGGAGAACGCAGAATTAAGGGAGAAACTGTCTGAGTTGCAATGGGCTCATGGTAGTCATGTATGCCTAGTGCAGGTATCGAAGGACCCTCAAAGTGCTCCAGAGCACTTAACCAAGGCTCTAGCAGACCTAAAGATGTCTGAGGATGAAACATGTACCATTCGGTGACTCCTGGACGAAATCAAGGCGACCTACTTAGAGAACCAAAAGATGGTCTCATCCCTCCAGAAAGATATAGAGACCCTTCGCAAGGAGGCCCAGGGGCACGAGAAGTCAATCAAGGATTTGAAGGCGCAGATTAAAGGAAACATGTCGTTGGTGGAAGCTAGGCAAATAGTCTAGACAGAGATTATAACAGAGGTGAAAGAGCATTGGGAGCTCGTCACGCTAACCAATGATAAGAAGAATGGCATCCAAGACTATAAGGTATAGCTGGAGGCTATTTGTCAGGCTTGCCCCTAGCAGTAGAAGGCCCTGACGCTGCACCTAATGTCAAAAACTGACTGCTGGGTATGGAGATCTTCTCTCCTATATCTATAGCAAATGGTGCTGACGGTGATGCTCCCACAATGTCCTCCTCCTCTTCCTCTTCCTACTCCTGCTCCGAGTGCTGCTCCTCCTCCGAGTCCTCCTCCTCTTGCTGCCCCTGTTCTAATGGTTCCTCTAGCTCTAACCATGCAGTTGACTCCTCCAAGACGAGATCCTCAGTCTCCACCCTCCACTAAGACAATACATCAATATTGTCTAAGGAAATGGCATCTGGATCCATTGGTGCTTGTATTTGCTTCACTCGAAATCGGATATTGTAATGCACATACACTAAATCATTGAGACGTGCGAAATCCAATTTGTAAGATTGTCAAAAAAACTAATGAGTCTTCCCTCTTGACACTTGAGGCTCATAAATTAAAATTACAATGAATGTAATTGCTCAATTGAAGGCTGAAGGTCAAAGTTATACCTGTTGCGCTTTTTTGAGTGTATTTTCTAAAATACACTCCAATTGCGCTCACACCCTGAAGAACTACATGTTTGATTCATGATTCTTATGGCCAATTTCTGCAAATTTGGTGCCCTTGCACCATAGGTTCACCACCAAATATCTACAACAAAATAAAGAAATAAAAAATTCAAAAACATAAAACATAATTAAACTTTCAAATGCAAGTTACATAATTTAATTTTAAAAATATAGAATTATAATTAAGTAAATTCTAAATTGAAAATTCTAATGAGTGATGGCTTGTCACTTATGTGTCATGAAGAGGGTCCTTTCCCTAATAGCATCATCAAAGCCAAATAGGCCAACACATTCCAGATAAAACTGTATCTTGCGGTTGATTTAGCTACGAAGCTGAGGATCAGATACAATCCTTTGAATACAGGAATGGAGCCCTTCCATCACCTCACGATCAAAATCAAAGGCGCATTTGTATGAAAATGTAGGGTTGAGGAAGAGTGCTGCTGCATGAATGGGTCGATGAAGCATCCTTGTCCATTGACTATCAATCACATCCCATAACATCATATGTTTATCAAGCCCAACAGAACCATTCCCTTGTCTGCATAATAAGAACAAATGGTTGCCTTGGCCCTATCCATGGCCTCATACACATAAGCCATTGCAGGTTTCTCCCCATCTACCAATCTCAGAATCTTTACTATAGGTTCACTAATTGAGCACACTTCTTCTACTCCCTGCCAAAATGTCTTAGTGTACACCATTTTTGCAATGACAATCTTGTCCTGTCTCATGCTATATCTACAATCAGGCCACTCATAAAAAACAACCATTTGCGTCAACTCAAATTGGCATCGAAGCAAAGACTGAAAAGTAATAAAGTTGGTGCAAAACATGTGATTGCAGGACACCGCAACTCCCTGTTTCTGGTGAATCTCCTCATGAGGGTAAGAACAAAAGCATGGTTATATATAAACTTGGGGACACTCCTAGCCATATCTATCACCTCCTTGATAAATGATAGTTTTCCCATATCCTCAAGCAACAAATCAATACAATGTGCTGCACATGGAGTCTGTTGTCACTCCTAGAGACAGCCTAGAGTTGTGATAGACCAGTGCCTAGGACATCTTAGCATAGCAAGGAGCGTATAATATAATGTGCGAAGTTGTCAACTTCAGCTCACATGCTATCTCTAGTAAACAGGGAAATAAAATAGAATGGGACCAAATTCTCAGAAACTGATGCAAGAAAAGAAATACTGCAGGGACAAGATGTAGAACTCTAATACGAAGCATCAGACAATTCAGAGACAGTTTACTGCAAAGCGGGCTGATTCAGAAATACCTCACAGAAATAAGTTATCAGAAGGTGTATGTAGTGAATGAATTGTTGAGAAAATATTAGTTAACATTGGGCTGATATCCAGATACACAATACCACCATGCATGGGCTTACCAATCTAAGAATCCATACATAACAATAGCGTTTTAAAAACACCCTCCCAAAGAAACTAATATAGCAGAAATACGGTTTAGATGAATAATGGAACAGAATATCATGCATGAGCCATATTTAAAGCGCTTGACTAACCCAAGCATGGGTATCGACTAGGATAAATCCATACCAAAATTAGTGAGCCACTCGCATTCCAAAACATGATACAGGAAAGATGGATGAAATGAAATGATATATTAAATAACACATAAGAGAGAGTTACAGACTGTGAAATACCAAAGACCAGAATCCTCTTTAACAGATGGAACTCCTCCTCACTGAGACCATATGGGCTCTGAGCATTCATA
The DNA here is from genome assembly GCA_034641835.2 of Pinus albicaulis. Taxonomy (NCBI): domain Eukaryota; kingdom Viridiplantae; phylum Streptophyta; class Pinopsida; order Pinales; family Pinaceae; genus Pinus; species Pinus albicaulis. The sequence continues at coordinate 926,804,647 of CM076573.1, forward strand.
CAAGAGTTCAACAAAATGTATACAAAATTCTCTTACTACACCAATTTTCTGATAAATCTGGAACCCTCAATCATCCCTTCTCTTGGGGTTATATAGAGGAAACAAAAACCTAGTAAAAGAGGTAGGTGATGATCATTTAATTTGCCTCATTAAGACAAAACGGCGGAAACATTCGCGCCCAAACTGCTGAATGATTATGTTGTGCTGTATGTACTCTGCTGCCTGCTTTCTGAAATAAATGCACTTGGATGGAGGTCTCTTCAGGAACACGGTATGAGAGTAAAACCACATGAACATTCCGTCCTTTCCTGAAAGAAAATTCGGCTGAAATGAAACCTGGAGGGTTTTGTTTCTTGTGCATTGTACCCTCTGTGTGATCCGGGATATCTTTGATCTAGTACCTTTGTCTTCTAAGCCATGGATTAGGGCTTAGAATCTTTAATGCTGAATGCTGAAATCCTCGATCTTTCACTGATACTCTTTGCCCCGACATTAATGTCTCCATCTGCAAAAATCTGTGCTTTGAATGGCTCTGGGGGGGTTGACAGATTTTAATCCTGGCTTCTTTAATGAAAGCCATGCCGTAACAGCTTCCCGGATTTTCCCTCATAAATTTTGCCTTTGAAAAATGGTCCTTTGATGCATTCTCGACTTCTGAAATGGAGGCTATGAATAATGGCAATTTTCTGTCACTGTAATCCTGCAAAACCCGCAAACTTGGTTATGAAAGCTATGCATAGGGAGAATGGCTATGAAGGGTGGAGGAAAGATAGTGCGGCGTTGGAGATTGACCCGTGGAATGACTTATGAACCTTAGGCGAATACATATGAAACATAAGACTTTAATGAAAAATATGAAGATTCGGGCTGCAGAGGAAATGCAAAGGAAATGCATGAAATATAATGGAAGTGCGTATGAGGTGGGACCCAATTCGGAGATCGCAATCGCAAATCGGAGCGGGAAGACCGGGGTGGCACATTTCGGAAGTTCCGATTGCGATTGAGGGTGGGATGCGATTGAATTAGGGCCGTTAGATCTAGCGGAGGGATGGACGGCTCGGATGTAGTCGGGGAATCGCAATTGCAAGGAGCAAAGGGGAGGCGCGATGGAATTTGTGATTGCGATTAGGCGGGGAGCACGATTGAGTGCTGGCCGTTGGATCTGGGAACCGGATCAACGTCTCACATTCAATCGGAGGGATCGGGAGATGAGTCGCGATGGAGCGATCGACGGAAGACATGCGATGCGATCAATCGCATCGCAAATGTTTGCGATGGACCGATCGGGGGACGACATATAAGTGTTGCGATTGTGAAGACTTGCGATTAGCGCGGGCTGTCCGATCTATGTGGTAGATCAACGGTGCGGAACACAGTGGAGGACCTTAACAACAAAAAGCGATCGCATCAGAGTTTTTGAGCCTTGCAAAGGGATTCAAACGTTCCGCTCTATTTCTCCGATGCGATTAGCTCTTGAGGCTTAAGCGCTTGGACTTTGGGTATCGGGCATATGTGGGGAAGTGGTTGGGGATAGTGGAAGAGGGGAAGAGGTGAAATAAGGATTGCTGCAGAGGTACAAGGGGTAAATAAAGGCCCTTGGAGCACAGCTTTTTGCAGTCAGTGAGGCTCATTGGCTCCAGAACAACGGAGGGAAAGGAGTTTAAAGAGCAGGGAACATGATCAACAGAGTCCAAAACAATGTGCGATGCCTCTCCATAAGCATCTTGCCGATAGCCACATAATTAGCTTCATTATCTGTTATGACTTGCACCATATTTTGCATGCCAATCTCCTATATGAACCCATCTAACAAATCACATATCGTTGCTGCATATTTTATGTGTGTTGATGCATCCATTGATTTAATAAACATCGTACCTTTAGGATAATGTACCAAGAAATTTAGAAGGGTCCTACCCTTCTTATCTGTCCAACCATCAAACATCACTGTGCATCCAGACACTTCCCATGTCAATCTAGAGTTGATGTCCTGCTTTTGTACTTTAAGGATTGGCCCCCACAACTCCTCATATGTAGCACTTTTGTAACCTGGGCCCACAACAACAATAACATCACACATTGGATGCCAAAATGGATTGGTTTTGGTGATGCTGAGAAGAAAGTCACTCCAAAAACGACACCTCCCCATAACTCTATCTGCTTCTAGCTTCTCCTTTTTCTTAACAACTGATTTTATGGAAGGTTGTGATCCATGTCCTATTCGTGGAACAAAAAATGATGATCTCCCACTCCCAACAACATTAGCACTAGCTGTTGCAGGTGATGCTGTGGAGTCCCTCCCACTACCCTCAACCTCAAAATCAGAAGAAGATATGCCGAAAGATCTACCTGCATGTTCAACCTTGTTTCTTTCTGCCTCTTCATTCTTTCTGTCTTTTTCATCAATAGCTTCAAGAGTTTTTTGTATAAGCTCCGGAATAGAAACTGTATAAAGCCTGACATCATGTCGAGAGAGTCTAGCGAGATGGTATTTCAATCTTGTAACCCTTCCTGTCATTTTTGTACCACACAATTTGCATGATAAATATGCCCGATTTGTCCCACCATCAGGCTCCCCATACTCCGAAAATGGGTCCAAGGCTTTTGGCATATTTGAGTTTTGTAGTGAACTAATTACAACCTAGGGCACAAAAAAACAAAAAAATGGCATTAAACACCCATGCATAAAAATTTAAAGATAATAAGTAATAAGCTTGTCATTAAAAAAAAGTAAAAATTACTACAAGAATACAAATACATTATTTGCAATGTGAATGAAAAATTGGCAATAAGAGGGTGCATAAAAATGTTTAAAAAAAATGAAGCTTGCTATCCAAATATGGACAAAATCCTTGCATTGGCTCATGGGCATGAAAGTCATAGTAAATGGAAAAAAAAACAAAGTAGCACAATTTAAGTATGAGGGGTTTCCCACTTCTTCACCCCTATGAGCATCACCCGATGAGTGCTAAGTGGACTATTCAAAAATCATGAGAAATTAGTCAGTTACGACTACCTCTCATGGAAATGGTCATACATGAATGACTTACTTAACGAAGTTGAATCCCAAAAATGATATCTAATATAATGCACTGCGGAAACCCCTCAAACTTAAATACGAAGAGTAAAGGGAGCTCTACTTGAATGGTTCATGAGGCACAATACTTGCTAAGGTTTTGCAAATGGGGTAGCAAGCTAAGTGGGCTTGATTGTGGGGAGAACTCGATAGTTAAGTGCACTTGAGCTAGACGAGTTTTGGGATGGGTGACCTCTAGGGAAGTCCTGGTTACCGGGTGGAAGTCCTGGAAGTGATGATTGGCGCTATGTGATCATTTATCTAATTTAAATCCCACTTCTTCATCCCTGTGAGCATCACTTGATGCAATGAGTGCTAAGTGGACTATTAAAAAATCATGAGAAATTAGTCAGTAATGACTACCTCTCATGGAAATGGTCATACATGAATGACTTACTTAACGCAGTTGAATCCCAAGAATGATATCTAATATAATGCATTGTGGAAACACCTCATACTTAAATATGAAGAGTAAAGGGAGCTCTACTTGAATGGTTCATGAGGCATAATACTCGCTCAGGTTTTGCAAATGGGGTAGCAAGCTAAGTGGGCTTGATGGTTGTAATAACCCTGCACCGTGGGAATGGGTCGTTACAATGGTGGATTGATCCTGATTAAGCGCTTGAGCCAAAGGAGTTAAGGATGAGTGACCTCTTAGAAATCTTGACGCTATGTGATTCATTTAACTAGTTTTAATCCCACTTCTTCACCCATGTGAGCATCACCTAATGTAATGAGTGCTTAGTGGACTATTCAAAAATCGTGAGAAATTAGTCAGTTACAACTACCTCTCATGGAAATGATCATACATGAATGACTTACTTAACGCAGTTGAATCCCAAAAATGATATCTAATATAATGCACTGCGGAAACCCCTCATACTTAAATACGAAGAGTAAAGGGAGCTCTACTTGAATGGTTCATGAGGCATAATACTTGCTAAGGTTTTGCAAATGGGGTAGCAAGCTAATTGGGCTTGATTGTGGGGAAAATTCCACAGGTAAGCGCTCTTGAGCCAGAGGAGTTCTAGAATGGGTGACCTCCTAGGAAGTCTTGGTTACCGGGTGCAATCCCCGAAGTGATGATTGACACTATGTGATTCATTTAACTAGTTTCAATCCCACTTCTTCACCCCCGTGAGCATCACCCGATGCAATCAGTGCTAAGTGGACTATTCAAAAATTATGAGAAATTAGTCAGTTACGACTACCTCTCATGGAAATGGTCATACATGAATGACTTACTTAACATAGTTGAATCCCAAAAATGATATCTAAAGTAGCACAATGTTGATAGGCAAATAGGCAAGCATGCATAGCCCTGAATCTATGAAAACATTCATCAAAATATGGGTTTGGAAGAACATACCTGTTAATGGAAGAGATGGAGTTTGTCTTACTATTCTTCAATCTTTGATGATGGAAAAATTCTTAGTTGTTGGTGATAATGGTTGTTCGATCACCAATTACTCTTTGACAACCTCCAAAATGCTTTAGCCTTCTTTCTCAGCCACTCACAAACAAAAACGAAAAAAAAAAATCGAATTTTCCCTTTTCTAGCCGCGGCCAGGAGAAGCCGGCTGATATTTTCGATCGTTGTGTGATATTTGCAGAAATATTGCGATATTTTCGGTGAGAGAAAATAGCGTGATATTTCTGAATATCAGTGATATTTCGGCGATATTGTCATAACTGGTTTCAAGTATCGGTATGGCCCGAAATATTGAGTTCCCAGATGTTTCGTGCAACATTATGTAGAATAGTGTACCATCGCCCTCTAGAGGGGTCCCATGTCATCATCGTCATTGCGCTGAGAGGCGCTCTATATCCTAGTATAAGGAAGATGTGTAGGTGTAATATAAGAAGGTATGTAAACATTTTTGCATGTTAGCTCAATATGTTGAATTTATATTAATATATTCAATTGATAAGACATAAAGGATTTGTCAACATTTACATGTTGGTTCAATTAAATAATAATAAAAGGTTAAAAGTAATATAGAGCCCAGTATGGGGGAGATTTTGTAATGTCCACAAAAAATTAAAGGTAATAAAAATAATAAAATTCAATTTGTTATATTGTAATATTGTTTTTATTAATAAAATTACAAATAACTTTTTAGAGAAAAGAAAATCATAATATACATCACATTAAAATATATAACATATAAGTAGTTGCTATAAGTTAAGATCCACTCTACCTTATAAGTTTACCTTATAAATTAAAATATTGATTATGTAACCATATTTATATTCAATTAATAAGCATATAAAAGCTTTAATACTTACAATAAACTTACAATATAACAATATTGTTAAACATGGATATTCACACCCATTTTATCGTAAATATTATTAACTTGTAAATCGGTTTTGTCACAATACCATGGGACAATACTATGGCTCATCAATACTATATGCCAAAAAACCATCTCTCATTTCACAATCAAATTATTTCATAAATATTTTATTTGAATTTAATTTTATAACATTTTTTTAATTAATTTTAAAAGAAAAAAGATTTAATTACTTTTGAGATATATCTAAACCCTCTAACACATTAAAATATGTAAGATATAAATAATATATTAAATTAATAATTTGTAATCATGTTTAAATTTTATTAATAATTAATACTTAAAATATAATAAGAATTTTAACCATGGATATTCACCCTCACTTTACCATGGATATTATTAACTCGTAAGTAGACTTTGTTACAATACCAGGGGCCAATACCATGGCTCATCAATACCACATGCCCAAAAACTGTTGCTCATTTCACAATATATATATATATATATATATATATATTATTTTTTATTTTATTTTTAATTTAATTTTATTACATTTTTGCACAGAGAGACACTGGATCCCATAATGGAAGAAATGTTGTAATGTTATGTTATGTAAACATTTTGACTTAGTCAGATTACATAAATATTTTATTTATTTTTTATTGATTAAGACATTTTGGCTTGGTGAAATTACATAAAAATAAAAAATAAATTAAAAAATAAAATAAAAAAATAAATTATTAATAATTAAACCAGACTAGATCCATCTTAACTCCGAATCTATCAAGGTCTGATAGGTATTAACTCTCTCGAGGTGGAAACCTTTCTTCAAGTTTTGCACTCAAAAAAGAGGTTTGCGCCTCAAGAGATTTGATCCCTCTTGACGCTTGGTAAATCTGGAGTTAAGATTGATCTAGGATGGTCAATATATTCTAATAATTGGTCAACGTCCATCAAGTATGTGCAATGCAGCTTGGGGTTGTCTTGTCAACTCTGGGGTACAACAACTCTAATGGAAACGTCTTTCCTCTGGAGGGCAACGTCCAAGGTCTTGGAGGTACTCGAGGGGGTTTCCAACTATTCTAAAGCATCCCAAGGTCAACGATCCTCAATAAATGTCCAATGCTCTCTATCAAAGTGCCTAGTGCAACCATCAAGTGGGTTGGACGTCCTCTCTAAAGTGTTGGAGAAGAAACATACAATTCCTCAAATTATCGAAGTTATACTTGCTCGCAAAGATCTAACACATACTCATAGAATCAAGTGAGACCAACATCATTTGTGCAAAAACCATAAGAGTATTAGTGTGGGCCATATTCAATATTGAAGTTATTAGAGTACTTCACACAAGCAATACTTCACTCAAGCATCATTTTTAAATGTCTTCCTAGCTTATGTTTTGTAAATATGTTACCATGCTTAGTTATGAGAGGGTTATTACAAGGCCTTGAAGGAACAATTCCTAGGTCAACCCATCAATCAGTAGGTTAAGTGATCATTGCCATGGTGTGGGGTCTACTAATGGAGGATGCGATTGTTTTCTATTGGGCTATTAAGTTCATGACATCCTTGAGCATTATAATGTGAAGAGGGAGCAATCATGGGGGCCTAAGTTACTCCTTTCCTCAACCTATTTTTACCACCCTTGTGTGTGCCTTTTTCTTCATTATTTTACATACATAGCTTGGATTACAAGTTTTCATTAATTCATGATAACCAGTATTGACCCCTTAAAGATGAAGTGGTTCTTTGTTCATTGTGGTTGGGATATTCAATGTTCCTTCCATTTAGATAGATCATGATTTAGCCATGAATTGGGGGAGGGCTAACAAGGGTGGTAGAGCTCATAGTAGGATTTTGTCCACGTACTTTATTTTATCCCAACCACTTTTTAACACTTTAGTGTTTGGATCATGCTTTTTCTTTTCATTATGTTGCATCGAATTCTTAGGGAAATGTTCCAATCCCTCCTCAAAGGATGGGGAAAACAGGGAACCAATACAAGCGATAGATGAAAATCAAACCAAAGATAGTATATGGATAAATGGGGATGATGGAAGGTCTTAAGTATGTTAAATCATGGAACGGTACGATTATCATAGACTCGTATTTGTGCCCCTACAAGACAATGAAGGAATGCCGTCATTGAAGGTCACACTAGACTAGGTTAAGTGATAACTACAAAGGTGAAATGTGGGAACAAATGTACAATCAAAATGGTCTATCATGAAATTCAAGCTGTGATCTGTGCTAGAATGCCCTTAACTTTAAATGAAAGAACTTGAATGAAAAAAATGATTGTTGTACCTCACAAATAGATGGTTCACCTTCATCGAATGAGAAACCTAGTTGAAAGAATACATTGATTGGAGAGTGGATGAGAGGCATTTGAGGTTGGTTGTGGATCATGATATGGCTGATGGTTGGCAAACTGCATCCTAGGAGAATTTTTTTCTCCTAGAGTTACCTGGACATATGGGTGGGTAACAGGAATCTACCTATGCCTTTAGTTTTCTTTTATATATAATCACAACGTCCATATCCAAGACTGGGTATACAATTATTTTTAGTATCATTGTGACATTGATGTCAATAAAATAGTGGGTGTTGCTAGAATCTACAAGCACCATGACAATATTCTTCTTCTTCACATGTATGTTCTGCTTTCAGGTTCACATTTGGGCAATGTGGGTTATAGTTTCCAGGGATATTTTTGTTTGTGGAATGCAGGGTATAGTTGCCGGAGATATTTTTGGCTAAGGGGCTAAATCTTTCCATTGGGATAATTTTTGATTTTTTTCAAAACAGGTTTGCCTGTTTCCATTTTATTGTAAACCTGATTTGCCCAAATTCTATAGCATAAAATTGTTTTACTTAGCCAAAATTTTCTAGAAATTATGTATGATCCTTTTATATTTGAATATTTTTACAAAAACATCACTAAACATTTTATTTTTGGCATTCTGGAAACTATTAAGATTTGCCAAAGTTTCTACAGTTTCAGATAAGTTTGGAACCTTAAAATTTAACCTCATTTTGTCAGGTCTACTTCATCTGACTGTGATTTTGTGTCTTTGTTAATAATGATTTCAGCTTCTTCTTTTGTGTTGTTGGTGGGTATTTCTTATTCATCTTCTCTTCTGTGTTGTTGATTGGTACATTTTATTCATCTTCTTTTGTGTTGTTGATTGGTACCTTTTATTCATCTTCTTCTATATTGCATTTGTGTCCAGGATATGTAGCATGGGTTCGCGAACCCGTCCCAGGTTCTTGTCCCCATGAACTGGGTGCTGGAGTGGGTACTTCCCAAACGAACCCGGTACTTCCCATAAGAACCCAATACTTAGTAGCTTCGGGTTGTGTTCTTTTGCATAAATGGGTTTGCCGAACCTCGAAATTGTGTGCGTGAACCCCGAAAATGGGCGAGTGAGGGGTTCTTGAGTGGCGCGTGGAAAGTAATTTGTTATGAATAAAATGATATAAATATTGTAAACAATAAATAATGAATAGTTAATTAGTAATTAGGTTGAAGAGGTATGTCTAAATGGGACATGACTTTCTGTGAAGAGGCACCTGCCTAGTATATAAGTAGGCTCATCACTTTCAATTGAATCATAATCATTCTTCATACATTTTAATATATAATATTTGTATTCTCAATGTATATTTTCATATTCCAAGTCTTCTGGAGTATTTAATGAGAAGTAGTAACTTTGTTCACTTCATTTGGTATCAGAGCATTCCTTTTAGTATACGAACTTCGTTCGTTACATTTGGTATCAGAGCAGTTCGAGCCTCTGGCCGCTCAACCACTGCACAGAGTTTTGTTTTCTGATCCAGGTCCTTCACCATCAAATTCGTCAACATCGTTGCCGTTGAAGCGTTTCGCTATCAGAATTTGGAGTTTCTCCAGCTTGCAATTTAGGCCTTTGGCCATTTTTAAAAAAAAGTCATAAATTTTTTTATTAAAAATAAAAAATAAATAAAATAAATTAAAAAAAATTAAAAAAAGGATTTCAAAAAAAATAACGAATATATAAAAGATTGTATTATATAAAAAAATAATTCAAAAAAACATTAAGCAAAAAAAAAAAAAACGCATTCGATAGGCCGCAATCCAAAGTTTGCCGCTCAAGACGACTGCATTGGAGCAGCCGGAGCCGCTGTCTGCTTTGGAGCATCATCCGCCTGACCTGCCTCAAGCTCTCGCAACTACACCTTGCCACTCTCTCCAAGCATGCCACCACCACCGTGTTGTAGCAACTAGTTCCGCCAGTTTCGCTAGCCCCGCCTTTCTTCTTCCCTTCTCCTCCATGCCTGTATGCTGCCAACCCAACACCGACATCCCTCCCTTCCTTCGACGAAGCGTCTACTGCCAACACAGTCGACGAAGCGTCTATCACCACCAAGCCATCGCTTCTCGTCCTGTTTCCCATTTCCATCGTTGTTTCCACCGTCCACCCCCGCATGCACACAATCCCCTTCACTGCTCTCCGCTCTAGCCTCGTTCCACTGTCGCTATCTTCAGCTTGATACATCACTCACCACTTGAGCACCGTTTGGTTATCCCAATCCGTGTTCGATTGTGACCAAGTATTAAGTTGATACAACACACACCTTTATATAGTCGTGAATCAAATTAGAAGGGCTACATATATACATTGGACTATAAAGATATAACTTATTTAAATTTTATTAATTAACTTATATAAATTGATTAAATTAATTAATTTATATAATGATTAATTTATATAATTAAAGTGATCTAATAATATATATATTTTTTTAAATTAATATTAATTAAAAGAAGAAGAAGAAGAAGAAGAAGACGGGAAAAGAAAAAGGGAAGTTCAAGTCATTAAAAGTTCAAGTTTTGAATTAGGAAAAAGGGTTATTCGAAGTTATCCAATAGTTGAAAGTATAAAGGAGGAATATTTTTAAAAAAATCCTTAGGATCATCCTGAAAAAGAAAAATGGAGACCAATAACGAAAGATTTCCTAAAACCTTTAGTAAATGTGTTGATACACTATTTAAAATTAAAAGATCACTCGCAGGAAGAGATATTTTAATCTCTATCAGTCCTACTGAAAGGAGTAATTGTGCTAGTGCTAAAAGTGCTAACCAATTAGGGATTCCGGAATCGAATATAATTGAAACAAACTTTGTTGACACAAGTGACAAACAATACAACATAAATAATCTAATCTAAGTATTGGGGATTATATTTTTATCTCGCAATTTACTGTGAAATCCTTATTTTTGACGATAATGACATTGTTTTGGGTTCACCCTAGATGGAAACTCTAGGGTCCTTTATCCTAAATACATAAAAGAAGTTTTTGACATTCTCCCACAAAAGAAAAAAATAACGCTACAAGACGTTACCTTGAAGCCAAATTCAGTGACACCTGAATACATACAAGAAATTTCAAAAGTAATTCTTCAAGAAGGTAAAAATGCGATACAAAATATGCAAAGAGAAGTTGACAAGATCAACACTGACAAAAATGAAGAGGTTTCTCGACTTAAAGACCACAGTGAAAAACTACTGATGCAAATCAAGAAGCTTAAGAAGGATAGAAAGTCATTAAAATACAAGTTATAACAACTTCCTCAAGAAGTATCGAAGTCTGCAGTTGTAACAGTACAGGTTGAAGATAAGGCAACAAATTCTGAGCCAGTGAATGTTACAACTCAAGACGAAGACAAGCAAGTTAAAGAAAATACACACTTAGATGTTGCAGTTCAGAGGATGAACATTCCAAGTGAAGGTTCTGTTACCAACTCAATAATATCTTTGCCAGAAGAAAGTCAAAAAGTTACTAGACACCTAATAAGGGGAAGACAAACAAAAAAAGTTCCCTATTGACATTCGAATCACGAGAGTAGGCAACTCAATCAAGCTACGTATTCAGAACAGAAACAACAAATTGATGTTCCGAAGAATAATATTGTCAATGCAATCCACTCATGTGATAACAATTCATCACAAGTTTCAAATCACCACAAGATTCCACAAAAGATTCATCTAGGATGGTCTGATCCCTCCTCCGTGCGACAATTTTATATATCACTTGAAGGATCATATCGTCTAGTATCAACGAAGATTCCGAGATGAGAATCAAGCCTTTTTCATCAACAAGCTTTGAGGACAAAGCTTTTTGAGGAGGAAGGCAATGTGATGAATAAAATGATATAAATAATGTAAACAATAAATAATGAATAGTTAATTAGTAATTAGATTGAAGAGGTATGTCTAAATGGGACATGACTTTCTATGAAGAGGCACCTGCCTAGTATATAAGCAGGCCCCTCACTTTCAATTGAATCATAATCATTCTTCATACATTTTAATATATAATATTTGTATCCTCAATGGATATTTTCATATTCCAAGTCTTCTGGAGTATTTAACGAGAAGTACGAACTTTGTTCACTTCATTTGGTATCATAACATTCCTTTGAGTATACGAACTTTGTTTGTTACATTATTTTTTTTTCATAAAACAAAAGCAAATTTTAATAGCTATGTTGATTACTCTTGTACTAAGAATATGCGTGTTTATGTTGATTACTGTCTACCTTGTTGATCTGTGGACTCTCTTTTATGGCTAGTAGCGTGCAATGCCATATCCTAGTTCACTGGGAGTTGAATGGGTTTAATTTCTACTGTTGTAGTTTAACATTCTTTTCCATCTGTTGGGTAAGTCCTGGGGATCAGAATGCTGCACTTAATCACCACCAAGAACCTTGCCAATACATCAATCTGAGAATGTACACCTCAGATGCAATATTGTACACCTAACTTTCTGGAAGAATGGTCAATGTTATGTTTTTGGTAATTCTTTGTTATGTCAATGTAAATAAATGGTGACTGCTTATTTACTTTGAAAGAACCTTACTGCTATTGTTTTGCAACATGTTATTTTTCTACAGGTTATCTAACATCTAGCTGCCATCATGGAAATATCTTACGGAAAATTTTGATTGTAGTATGACAATGGACATATACTTATGATTCTAATATCTGTTATCATGAATCACATCAATATGTAAATTCAAAATTGCATTTTCCACTTGATATCAAATTTGAAATTTCAATGTGAATGTTCATGTGTAAGTCTTTAAATGATTTATTTTACTTGTTGTAAGTTGGAAGATTTCAAAATTGATATATATTATAATTTATAATAATATATAAAATATATAAATTATTATATACTCCCGTGAACTCACGTACCCTGTTTCAAAAAGTGATGCACCCGTCCCTGTACCTGTCCCCAAACCCACGTTTCCTGGCAACATAGTGTCTAGGGTTACATTTTTCAGGGAATTTATTACGTTTACTCTTCCTTTTTATTGTGTCTGGACTCTTGATTCCATTACTTATTACTCTCATGTTGATATGGTGGTATAAATCTAGAATTTTCTTTATTTGATGAGTGGAAAGCTTGTCGTTGACTAACATAAGCCATTTCTTTTAGTGAATTATTATTGACTTCCATTTTCACTCTATCTTCATCCCTCACTTTAATTTTTTCATTCCATTTCTCATGGAATCTGTGGTTTATTTTTTTTACTGTGGGATTTTGTTCTGTATTATCACTTATTTTTGGTAGACCTAACACAATTAAGAGCCGCCAAGGATTTAGTTCTGGAAATTAGGTATGTGGCTGTGTTTAGGTTGAGCTTTCCTCGTGCAGTTGGTGTGACATCATCAGTTGGTGTGATCAATGAAGCCTATTCATTGGAATGGGCTAGAGGAGATGGTGGTTGTACGATGTTTGTGCACTGGCTATACAACGAGAGGAATTAGATAATGGTTGGGAGTAATTTTGGATACGCATGCCCAAATTCCCTTGAATCTTGATGATGAGGGTTTTGTTGAGAGTACCTGCAGATTGGGGGCTAGGTGTGCCTTTGATACCACTGCAGTGTACAATTTAATGTGCCGCAATTTATAGAAAAAAATTTCTGACACACACACATATTTAGCGTATTATATATGATATGATATTAAAGGTGTCCCAATATATGTATACATATACATACGAAGTTCATGCAATGAAGGGATGTGCTCTTTGGAGTAGGCCATCTTCATCTAAATGATAATTTGATTTATTTAGCCTACCTATAACATTAGGGTACATTGATTAGTTAACATACATAATGAATGGTCCATGCCATTTTTAATATTATTATGATTTATGGGATCATAAATAATATTGTATAATATATCATGTGTTATTTTTAAAATTCCCTTTTTTGAGAATTTTTAAAATCTGTTACTAATTTTTTCGTCTCCTGCTGAATTTTGGAAAGAACTTCCATCCATCCTCGAAACTTGCTTCTCCTCCCTAAGGAAACTTATGTTACATAGTAGTAAATGATCATTGTTGAAGAAAAGTTTGCTTCTAATTAAAGATAATGTAGGATTGGATTCGAGTTTTAAGAGTAGAGAGTTTTATTGCTTACAATATATTATATTATCTTTCTATGTTTGCATGCATCTGCCTCCTGCTGATTTGGATGCCATTATGCATGAAATTGGTTCCCTTGTTTTCTTTGATCTTCCTTCTTGATTAATGCCACTACACAATACACCCTACCTTCTGGTTTGTTTGACTGGGCAGACATTCCTGTTGACTTAACAAGGCCATTATGCATTGTTGAAAATGTTTTAGGCAACATTCATCTTCTAGAAAAATGACGAGACTCTCTTGCAGGCACCTTGTATCATATTCATTGATGAAATTGATGCTGTTGGCTCTACTCGAAAACAATGGGAAGGTCATACAAAAAAAACTCTCCATCAGCTACTTGTTGAAATGGATGGCTTTGAGCAAAATGAGGTAGCAATCACCAGTAACAAAAACATAATTTCTAGGGATGACTTTCTGTATTGGTTATAGTTGGTTTTCTTATTTTAATTTTCTGTAGGAACCGTTCTATTATGTGTCATTATTATTTGTTCTCTTCATATATTCTTAGCCTATAAGTTCATGCTTTAGGGCATTATTTTGGTGGCTGCAACAAATTTGCCTGATGTGCTAGATCCGGCTCTGACAAGGCCTGGAAGATTTGACAGACACGTGAGTTCTCTTAGCAGATTAATTTATCTTATTTCATTTTTAATTACTCTGTCTGCAATTATGCAGTTATTTCTCCATGTCATTTGTGATTATGTTCAGTGAAATTGTCAGAAAATGCATTACTTATATGTTTATTTATTTGTCACTGGAATGTTTAGGGAGTTATAAACGCTGATACTATTGGCAGATTTTTAGGCACGATTTTGTGCATAATTCAGCTCATTGTTTCTTGCTGTGATATGTTGAAATTCATAAGTGACAGCAGGGGAATCAAATGGAACTGAAACAAACCCAAAATCCTGCAATGAACAAGGAGTAAACAACACTAGGGAAGCACAAGGCTTGAAGCTAAATTATCAAATATAGCGAGACCCTAGTTAGAAAAATTAACCATAAAAAGTTCCTAAGAGAGAAATATACCCATGCACAAGCAAGAGTGGTAAAATTCCCAAGTATAAGTGAACACCAAGGCTATAGGTGTTCTTAGGTATGCATTACTGTATAAAAGAATGATGCGTGCCTGTAGGCTAAAGAATGATCAAGAAGATCACAAGATGATGAAATGAAAATGAGAGTCATGGTGTATTTAAACACAACTAAAGTAGGTTGCTACTCCCAAGAGGGGTTAATGAGTGTACATCCAAATGACTAGGTTAGCTATAACCACAATCTGGTATTATAATAAATCAATACACTTATATCTAAACAAATTTATTTATGACACACTATCAGTTGACTGTAGCCAAATGTGTGGATTACATCCTTATCAACAACCCTTGATAAGATGAACAAATGGTTATAGAGAAGAATGATGAAATACAATTGAGAGTGGGTTGATGGATACCAAGCTCAAGACAGGGTTGGTCATAGCTGAAAATAGGAGGGTTCTTATGTGACCATCCAACTCCTTGAGGTTGGTCATTGCCAAAATACAAATGAGAGTGAGTTTATGATTTCTCAGCTAAATAGAAGGTCAACTGTTGCTGAAAATGAAAGATTACACTCTTGCATTTAACATGCCTCCTAATCTGTATGGGGGCCATACAGTGAAGACATTCCATTGCAATTGCAGTCTACACCCATGTTTAATATTGAATAGGAAGCAAATAATTAGTACCCCCCTTGAACATCATATTTCTCACATTGGTATGGTTCCTCAAGTTGGTGAGGATGGCTTTTGGTAGAGGTATAGAAGAAGGATTCATCATAATATGTTGAGAATCATCCATACAATCATCTCTCAAGCATAGTGGGGTGGATTCTATGGACTTGTGAGGAAAAATTGTATAAATGAAGGTGAAGAATGGTGACACCCTAGTAGAACATGCTGTCATGGTCTTGTTATTGCAATATCTATAAGGCCTAGTTTAAAGTTTCACTAGGCAACCTAGGTCTTATGGCAACAAAGAGATTAGTCACCAGTGTCACCTCATTGGGCTTTCTCCTGCTGTTTTGTGGTCGAAATTTATTCCCATAAGGGAGGCTTCCCTGGGAAAACATAGAGGTTAGATGTCTAGTGTTCAAGCCAAATGGTTCTCTGAGGAGCTTGCAGATAAATCTCCTAGAAATGTCTTCAATAAATAAGGGTTCAAGGGTGATAAAAGTATACTGGATATGCGAGAAGGCACCATAAAGAATTAAAGGCCACAAGAAGAGTTACTAGTCTTCAATAAACTAAAGAAGCATTGTTACAAGTTAGGGTTTTTATGGTATGCAGATTTACGACATGCAATAGCATATAACAACAAAGAAATGGCCTCTAAATGATAGGATCAACAAAGGATTAAATGCTATTAAAGAAGTAAGCAAGGGATAGGTCAACTTTAGGTTTTTAATGGTTGAACCCTAGATGTTAGCCCTATTGTGGGGTAAAAACATGCAATTCATGTCAGCTTTTACCTTCCAAATATTAATAAATGGAATTTATACATAAAGGACAATAATATATAGGAATACAAATGCTACTAAATGGAATTTTAAACCAAATGCTAACCCTAGTTACCAAGCAATAAAGAAAATAGAGAAATTTTAAAATGTGATCCCACAACTAGACCAACAAGTCTATTCAATTGGGAAATGGAGTCAATTAGGGTGAGATCAACGATGCAAGGGCTCAGATAGAGAGGTTGGAAGCCTAATTTGCTTCTCTTAGAAAACCTAGCGACTTCTTTCATAGTATATTTAAAATAAAAGCATGCATGGAAACAAGTTCCTTTTAATGGATTCTTGAATGACATTTTGCATTGTCACATAGAAACAAGAGTTCATGGAAGATTTTGTGCTTTTTATTATGGCACAAGATAAATCCTAATTTCAGAAAATAACATGCAGAATGGAAGAAGATAGCATTAAACTTACACAACTAAGGAAAAAATCACTTCACCAAACCATAAGATAGTTTCTCCATGGACATCCTCCCCAAGAGAATTTGCATGATTATTTAACCCAATGTTGCGAACATCGGCATTGGGATACAATCGACAAGGGTCTGGAAAACCAAAAAATCGTAAAAATTGGGAAAATATCAGTAAAAATCGGCAAACATCGTAAAAATTAAGATACCATAAAAATAATTTTAAAAATCGGCAAACATCGGCTAGGCCAAAAAATCGTGATTTTGAGATAAAATCGGGATGTTATCGAGATGTTCGCAACACTGATTTAACCATTGCCTCCAAGAAAAAGAAAAGAGGTAGTGCACACTCACTCTAGAGAAAAGAGATGATTGTGTGATGATGATCCAATAAAAATGACTTCCCTCTGTGTATATGAGGGAAATCAAGACATTTTACGTTAATTTACAATGCAAAAGCCCTAAAAGTTTGCTTGAAGCATTCAACTAGGCTAGTAATGTTACAAAATTAGAAAGGCAGAAAGATTTTCTTATGTTGACAATTACTTATACTTATTGACTTTCTTTATATTCTTCTCATCAAGCAAACATCAAATCAAGACATGAAGATAAATGACACCAGATATAGGTACTCAACGAGGGTTAAAACCCTTAAGAAGGGGAAAACCTAGTCAAACTCTTCCACTAGAATATTCTAATCAAATTGAGACAAACCAAGACCTTAGACCTAACCAAAATACGTTCCTCAACCTTCGAAGATGATTATGCAAACTTTAGTAGTCTCTTCTTAAAAACTAGATTCAACCTAGCTACATCACAAAATTTTGGCCCCTGGCTTCCAGAATTTCAATCCTCTCCCAGAATTTCAGTCCTATTGCACATCAAAAATTTTGGCCCTCCAACAACAGTCCAAAAACTCGCACGTGTGGTAGAAGATAGAGAAATTCAGCTTCCTTTTGCTTGACAAGTGTCTACCTCTTCTTCACTAGGGTTTTCTTCTTCTCCTTAGGTATTTCACTCTCCTTTTTCTTCTACAACTACTGTAGATCAAACTTGCTTGTCTTGTCTTCGTAGTGAGGTCGAGTAGCTGCCGATATATAGTCCTTTTGTGTGGTCGAATTCTCCTGATGAGGCTGACTTGTCTTCTTTGAGGCCGATTTGGTGGAGGAGGCTTATTTGACTCTATATCGAAAATAAATTCTTTTCTTGATAAACAAAGCCCAAGAAGGGTCTATTACTTGATGAGAAGGATTGAGACTCATGTTATAAACTCTACAAGCCTACAATGAAGGCTTTGACCTAAAAATAAAATAATAAAGCGTGCAACCTATGCTAATAAATAAGTTTTATTTTTTAAATAAATTTCTTTTTCTTTCTTTTGATAAATATGTTACATCTTGACTCAAATACAATTATGAAGACCGACACTAGTTACATTCTTCAACACTCCCTCTTAACTAAGGAGGTATTCGTAATTACATATATACATAGGTACATGGAAGATCTCAAACTGATGTGTTGTATGAAGAGTCACAGCACACGCAGTGCTACAAATTAGATACTTGACCAAGGTATCTAACCGGGTGGGACAAAGATGTGTTCCAAGCTTTAGCCACTCTAGGTACTATTAGGCTTTAGCTCTAACACCAACCTAGGGCTTTAGGTGCGTATCCAACGTTGGAGCTCCAGGACCAATGCCACCCTCCCTACTTCGGGATGTAGACATCATCACAACCCGGCCAAATGTCCTCCCAAGCATCTTGTTGCCACAAGAAGCTTCATCTTTCCCTATAAACTAAATTATATATGTCCATCAGTTCCAACATGCTTCAAAATGTTCAATACCTTTTATGGAGAGATTAATCACAATCCCAATTAGCAATAAACTTTCAAATATGTATACAAGTTAACACAAACCTCTGGGATCTTCAAATACACTGATGTTGCTTAGGTCATCATCATATCAAACACATATCGTTGGAAGCTTTACTTCTTCAACTTTTCCAGTAGCACCAAACTCAACCTCAACAATTCTTCCAAAAACAACCCTATGAATCATGAATAACCATCAATATTGCTTCAACCATTCTCTGATTTCAAACATCCTCATGGCATTTTCATTAAGTTTTTCATTTCTTTTCAAGCTCCCTCTCAACAAGGGAGATATGCACTATTCTTTGTTGAATCAACTATCTTATTCTTCCAATCACATAGGCTCTTCCTTTTTGTATCAACAATTCATCGAAGAATTTAGACCTTCCAAAACTTCATCATTCCTTCAGAGGAAACATGATCATCTATTGAACTTTTAATGTCATCAAGCTTCTCACAACTCCCTCTTTCCATCATGCTCAACATCATCATCAAATTATCATCAAATATGAGGTAAGCATCTTCATCAACTTGAAGACTATGTACCTGCAAATGTTCAACAAGTATAACCAAACACAAATATGTATGTACAAGAGCACTAAGTCAATTTTATTAATAATAGGAGCATAATAAATCAGATTTTAGACATTCAAGACCTAAAGCTAGTTATGTTTTACAATCGATCAAGGGTTTCATCCATTAGACTTTTTGCAACAACATTTACTAGGGTTTTGTCACAAATCCTAGATTTCATCATCAAAACCTATGTCACAGGGTTTGCCGAATTTGAACAAATTCGAACCTGAAGGCAAACCTAAAGACGAACCTGAAGCCAAATTTTATAATTTAAAAAAAAAATTAGGGTTTGAGGTTAGAGTTCGGGCAGTTTTTGTCAGTTGTTTTAAGGTTTATGAGAAAAACCATGGGCAGCACAAGGTTTCCTTTTGTTCTACTTCCCGCCAATTAATTTGCCGCAGTGGCCACTGGTTTGTCTTTATTTAACATGGTTGTCGATAGATTTTCACAAGCTAACTTCAGCCTGAGTGTACTCGCTCTATTGTGCTCAGTGTTGTATTCTCTGCAATTTCTTGAATTCAATTTCTAGACGCTGCTTGTCCCCGCCTCTTGGAGCGTGAAGTGAATAGTGGTTGTGATTTGTGACTCATGCGTTCTCATTGCTATTCATATAACTTTATTGATTGATTTTGATTTTTTATTATATATATAGTCGAACTTAATGTTGAACCTCATGTGAACCTCAACGAAAAATTCGAATTTGAATCGAACTTAATCGTTGCCGAACTCGAATTCGAACCCGAACCATGTGACATAGATCAAAACTAAATCATATCAATAATCGAAAACATTATACTTCTAGGGTTTCATTATCATGCCCTAGGTTTCAAAAGCTAAATCACGAATATCAACAATTAAGTTAGCATACTAGCATTTCATCTAGAAACTTATTTCAATCACATACTAGGGTTTATTGTAAACCCTAGATATAAACATCAAACTCGAAAATGATATATACAACAAATTTTAACCAAGCTAGGGTTTCAAAGATCCATTTTTAGAGTTTTATATTGACTATTACAAGGGTTTCATCATGAACCCTTATTTACCAAAACCCTAAGAAAACTAGGGTCTCTAGACATTAAAAACAAACCCTAAAAGGCTAGGGTTTTACCATAACATTACCAAAATCTTAAACTTCAAGAGAGTAGGATTTAGACAAGATATCTAAACTTTATCAATAAACCCTAATAAGGTTAGGGTTTCATTATTAACATTCCTTAAACATCGAAAAACTAGGGTTTAATAGTGAACCCTAAAGGTTAGGGTTTCACCAAGCCAACGAGAGATAGTGTGATATGGGTAGAATCAATCTAAAGATTAATCACCTGAACAAGAATCTTTATGATTTAAAACCGTAGACATAAGAGAGTTAGTAATATAAAGCAAATTTCAAATGAAAATGATCACACCTTTTGGTATGAAGAAAATCTTGCAACAAATATTGTAATCCAAGACATACATTGAGTTGTTCTTTAACAAACCTTGTAGAGTTTCTTTAGCAACAAGCTTACTTTTATGATACAAGTCTTTCTTTGAAGTTTGTTGAAATTTGATGACTAAAAAGTGTTGAGATTTTGTGTATTTGGCATAGCATCAGTTGTGCTCTAGCTCCCAAATTTTGTGGAGGGACTAGAGTACACTTGATCTACAAGACCCAGAAAAGAATTTGGGAAATTTCATCTGGTTTAGGAGATATTAAATTAATTAATTATTTTAATGTATTTGCTAAGATAAAACTTCGGGAACTTAAATAATTAAAGTGAATTTAATTAAACATGTGATGAAATTGTCTTAAGTCACACGAATCAAGCTTTCTTTTCATCTTGGCCATTGATTCAAGATCTGATCATGGTTGTTGATTTGTCAATGAGAAAAGTATAAAGGAAAGGCTTGGGGTCATTTGTGAAGACACATAGAGGCAGAGTACTGAAGCTAAGCTGAGATTCTAGGGCAAGGTTTGCTAAGAATACTCAGAAGTGTTTCAGCTGTAGAGAGGGGAATTTAGGCCAAGGGGATGATCTGATCCCAGGGTCTAGAATACAGAAGAGGCAAAGATCAACTCAAGGACAACACAGAAGAAGAGAGCAGCAGCAGCTACAAGGACAACGCAGTCCCTCCAAGGATAGCATGATTTTCAGCAGGAAACCCTCGGAGGGTTACGCAGAGACCCTAAGGGGCAGTGTAGTGACTGCGTCACCTAGTCTGGGGTAACACAGTCTCTTCCGGAGCAGTGCTGAGGGTTTGAGGGGCTTCAGAGGCTGACATAGAGGCTTTTAGGGGCAGCGCTGGGGTTTCTAGGCCCTAATCTTGCTGAGTTCTGTAAATCCCGTTTGAGGGTGTGGATCAATCATTATTTTGGCCCTAGATCAGTGAGCTGTAGATCTAGTATATTCTCTGTCGGGTTTTCCAGATGTGGAGCCCAAATTTGTGTATTCAAAAAAAATCTTAATAATAAAACCCTCCAGCAGCTAGAGACCGGTTTTCCTGCATTGGGTTTCTCCGGGGACTATTTGTCTAGAAATAACTGTGTCACTTTGTCTATGTGTGCATGAACTTGTTCTAGATCTGAATTGGTGGAGATCTGTTATGTGTTTTGCTTCGATTTTAACTTGAATTTATTTAGTTAATAACTTGCCTAAGTAGGAGGAGCATTACCAGATTAAACGTAATAATTTTTGCATAAAGTGTAAAGATTCAGAAATTTCCACATGGTATCAGAGGGATTGCAAATCTAGGAGGGTCACCAACAGAAGAAACTGAAGGTTCTAGCTACAAGAAGCAGCTGTAAAAGCAGCAGAAATGTAGATCTGAAGGGACAACGCAGTTTTGAGAGGCAAAATCACGTAGAGGGAAGGGTGACACTGTCTAACGCTATGTCCTAGCAAGCCCACACAATTACTGTGCAGAGGCAGCTCAGAAACAGTGCTGGATTGGTTTAAAGCCAGCCAATGTGATTCTGTAGAAATTTCTGAGTCCTATACTTTATGCAGAAATTATTACTATTAATCCGGTTATGCTCCTGCTACTTATGCAAGTTATTAACTGAATAAATTCAAGTTAAAATCGAAGCAAAACACATAACAGATCTCTACCAATCCAGATCTAGAATAAGTACATGCAGACATTGACAAAGCGACAGTTATTTCTGGATAAATAGTCCCCGAAAAAACCCAATGTGGGAAAATCGGTCTCTGGCTGCTGGAGGGTTCTATTATCAAGAATATTTCTGAATACACAAATCTGGATTCTAGATCTGGAAAACCCGACAGAGAAAACGCTAGATCTACATCTCACTAGCTGATCTAGGGCCAAAATAATAACTGATCCACACCCTCAAACGGGATTTATAGAACTCAGCCAAGATTAGGGCCTAGAAACCCAAGTGCTGTCCCTGAAAGCCTCTGCATCAGCCTCTGAAGTCCTCCAACCCTTCAACGCTACTCCGGAAGGGACTGCGTTACCCCAGACTGGGTGACACAGTCACTACGGTGCCCCTAAAGGGTCTCTGCGTAACCCTTGAGGGTTTCCTCCTAAAAATCACGATGTCCTTGGAGGCACTGCGCTGTCCTTGCTGTTGCTGTTGCTACCTTCTTCTGTGCTGTCCTTGAGCTGATCTCTGCCTCTTGTGTATTCTAGACTCCGGGATTAGATCATCCCCTTGGCCTAAATTCCCCTCTCTGCAGCTGAAACACTTCTGAGTATTCTTAGCAAACCCTGCCCTAGAATCTCAGCTTAGCTTCAGTGCTCTGCCTCTGTGTATCTTTACAAATGACCCCAAGCTTTTCCTTTATACTTTTCTCGTTGACAAATCAATGACCATGATCAGATCTTGAATCAATGGCTAAGATTAAAAGAAAGCTTGATCCGTGTGATTTAAGACAATTTCATCACATGTTTAATTAAATTCACTTTAATTATTTAAGTTCCTTAAGTTTTAACTTGGGAAATACACTTAAAATAATTAATTAATTTAATATCTCCTAAACCAGATGAAGTTTCCCAAATCCTTTTTTGGGTCTTGTAGATCAAGTGTACTCTAGTCCCTCCACAAAATTTGGGAGCTAGAGCACAACTGATGCTACCCCAAATACACAAGATCTCAATAGATTCAGATCTGAATCTGTCAGATCCAGAAAAGACTGCAGAAAAGCTGTAGAAATTCAGAAAGAGCTGGCGGGGCTAAAATTCTGAAGTTTTCAGATTTTTAGCCTTAGAACAAGTGATAAAGAGCGGGAAGAGATCAGCTTCTCAAAGAGTTTCTAGCTAAAGGAAACTTGCATTTTTGATCAGAGGATCAAAGAAGAAGCTGAATCATAGTTGATTTGGTAGATTTCCAAGGAGGGAAATCAGTTGTCAGAGGGAGCAGAAGGTGCCTGTTACACCAAGGGCCTTAGATCCATTTCTCTAGCAAAGAGAAAAGGAAGTT
Organism: Pinus albicaulis; assembly: GCA_034641835.2. Lineage (NCBI taxonomy): Eukaryota > Viridiplantae > Streptophyta > Pinopsida > Pinales > Pinaceae > Pinus > Pinus albicaulis. The sequence goes on from CM076573.1 coordinate 926,828,343, forward strand.
CCGATACATGCTGAGCAGATGGATCCTCATGGACTGCGTGATCAGGATAGGCTGGATGGGCTCACAACCTTTTCAGTTTGGAAGGCAAGGATCTTGATAGTCATTGAAGCATAGAATCTAAGGGACCATGCAGAGCAAACTCTGGCCACACCGATAGATCCGGATCTCCTTCGGAAGCATAAGGAGACTGCTGTGCATGCCAAGCGACTGATTATGGATGGTATCAAGGACCATATTGTACAACACATAGCTGAGAAGAAGACAGCTAACGAGATGTGGAAGGCCTTGACTTCCCTATATGAGGGAAAGTCTATCCAAAGAAAAATGTTGTTGGAGACTCAGATGAGGTCATTCATGATGACCAAGGGAGAAGACATAGAGCATTTCCTCTTTAGATTGCAGTCAATCAGAGATCAGCTGATTGCAACGGGTGCAACAGTGGATGATGCTGTGATAGTCAGGACTGCCCTCAACGCAGTCATGGATGAATGGGAAACCTTTGTCCAAAGTATCTTGGGCAGAGTGGACCTCCCAGATTGGGACAACTTGTGGTCAATTCTGTGTCAAGAAGAACTCCGTAGATTCACCAAGAGGCAGCACAACCCTAGATTGAGCAAGGTGAAGAAGGAAGATGAGGAAGATGCAACCTTCACATCAAAGAAGCAGCCAAAGAAGAAGGATCTTTCAAAGAGCAAGTGCTTCCAGTGTGGTGAAATGGAACATTTTGCCAACAATTGTCCTGAGAAGAAAAGGGACAAGGAAGCATCTTCTTCCAAAGCAGCGATTGCAGGTGATGGGTCAGGAGATGATGCAACCACGAGTGCTCATGAACCACGGAGGTGGGGTGACATAGACATGTAGAAGAGCTACATGGAAGTAAGGTGGGATCCTTCAGCAGCTCATCTCTTGGATCACATGCGAGCTATGACAACCTTAAGACAGTAGCAGGACAAGTGGAACAGTGGGTGCATAGATCACAGATGAAGCAGGTAGAGGCAGATCTGAAGACTGGAAGGAGTAGCGCAGAGCAAGGCAGCAACAACATAGAAGCAGTAGCAGCGCAAAGGCTGATGTGACTTCAACAGCGTAGAGTAGAGCTGCTTACGTAGTGTAGAGTTGCAGTAGTGTAGAAAGCTTCAGAGGGATAGCGCAGTGCAACAACAACGTGATAGATTTCAGCACAAGGGGCTGATGTGACTGCAGTAGTGCAAAGGGAGTCTGATTACGCAGGCAGAGCTGTAGCTGTGCATCGTTCTTTAGATGCTAGCACAGATTTGTAGCCTTTGGAGCTTCAGTGATGAGGATGCAGCCCATTTGACTTGTCTATCAAAGATTGGGCAGGAGACTTAGTTGTTTCTCGCAACAACTGAAGTTGTAGTGCAACAGATCAACAGTGGCAGTGCTATGAGCAGCACAGATGCGGCATATTGAGAGGGAGTTGCAGTACAGAGGTTGTAGTGGCAGTGGCAGAGGCAGAGTCATGGGCAGCAGTACAAAATGGCAGCAACAATGCAGAGTTGAGTGGCAGCAGGCCAAGCATCAGCAGCACAGAACCGGTGCCCAAAATTATGTAATGCATAAGTGTGATGTATTGCTAGAGCACATCCTTGATGCTAAGAGGGAGTGTTGAGATTTTGTGTATTTGGGGTGGCATCAGTTGTGCTCTAGCTCCCAAATTTTGTGGAGGGACTAGAGTACACTTGATCTACAAGACCCAGAAAAGGATTTGGGAAATTTCATCTGGTTTAGGAGATATTAAATTAATTAATTATTTTAATGTATTTCCTAAGATAAAACTCAGGGAACTTAAATAATTAAAGTGAATTTAATTAAACATGTGATGAAATTGTCTTAAGTCACACGGATCAAGCTTTCTTTTAATCTTAGCCATTGATTCAAGATCTGATCATGGTCGTTGTTTTGTCAACAAGAAAAGTATAAAGGAAAGGCTTGGGGTCATAAGTAAAGACACGTAGAGGCAAATGACTGAAGCTAAGCTGAGATTCTAGGGTAGGGTTTGCTAAGAATACTTAGAAGTGTTTCAGCAGCAGAGAGGGGAATTTAGGCTAAGGGGATGATCTGATCTCGGGGTCTAGAATACAGAAGAGGTAGAGATCAGCTCAAGGATAGCGCAAAAGAAGAGAGTAGCAACAACAGCAAGGACAGTGCAGTCCCTCCAAGGAGAGCGTGATTTTCAGCAAGAAACACTCAGAGGGTTACGCAGAGACGCTAAGGGGCAGCGTAGTGATTGCGTCACCCAGTCTGGGGTAACACAGTCTCTTCTGGAGCAGCGCTGAGGGTTTGAGGGGCTTCAGAGGCTGACACAGAGGCTTTCAGGGGTAGCGCTGGGGTTTCTAGGCCCTAATCTTGGCTGATTTCTATAAATCCTGTTTGAGGGTGTGGATCAGTCATTATGTTGGCCCTAGATCAGCCTTCACAACACCAAACAAATAAACTTGAAGGAGGTAAATGATGATGGAAGACACCTTTACTCACTTGCTGGAGGCTCAAACAACTTTCGCAGAAGTTCTGTTGGTGATTTGGTGCAATTTGGATGATTTTGTGGCTTGCTGGACATATGCGCAGCGCCTTAAGGACATGCGCAGTGCCTTAAGGCTATGCGCAATGCCTTCAGGATATGCGCAACACCTTTAGGATATGTGCAACGCCTTTAGCCTGTGCGCCCTCTGCGTAAACTTTCTCCAATTTTGCCTAGAAAATAAAAAAATTCGCTCTCCTCAAGTGTTTGCTCAATAGAATAGAAGGCAAATGAATTTCAAATTGATGTCTAAGAGTCTTTAATACTTGAGTGAATTTTGATTTAGATCAAAAACCCACTTTTCCTATGTTTCTTTTCACTTTTTGAAAGCATGCTGGATATCCTTTTTTCTTTGACTTTTCTTCTTTGCAGGATGATGTTGCTGGAGTTTGGCACTTTTCACTTTTATTTGGTGGTCTTCAGTTTGGCATATGAAGTTGGAGTTGGCAACTTTTGGAGAGTAACTTATTACATATAGAAAGCATAAAATTACATAAAAAATAAAATAAATCAAAACTCAGTTTTTGAATAAAATTACATTTGAGCATGAAAATCATACTTGAAACCATAATTATAACTTTTAAAAATATCATATTTACATGTTGATAATCTTCTGTAGATGACAATGAAATATTTATTGAGTCTCACACCTTTCGCTGACTTTATTGAGATGAAATGGTGCATTTTGGACCTTGAACAATGAAACCTAATGACTTGATGGGACCTTGAATGACCTAACTCCATGGTTGACTTTGACTGACATAAGACATAGTGAATTTAGCTTTTCAAAAGTGTTTTAATGCTCAACAAGACATGAAGGTGGGCCAATAAATGTGAAATTTTTAGGGAGAGTGAGGTTTTATGACTAGGGCTACCATCAGTGAATCAATTTTTTGCATGACCTAATGGAATGATAAAAAATTTCTGAGTGGAACCCCTAAAATGAATATGAAAAGAGTAATTTTGATCACAGAATGCAGAATGCATATTCTGACACTAACACCTCCTACTTGATTAAAACTATACAAGTTATCTTCAGAAATAATATTTAGAAAATACCGAAGTAAACATAGCTAACAACCTACACATGCAGATCATTTACTGAACATTACGCTCATTCAAACAAAGTGACACACTGATTTTTGGACATAAGTCCATGGAAAAACCCAAAGCGGGAAAACCGGTGCAACAGATATGAGGGTTTATTATTATTAAGTAGATAACGAGTACAACAAATCTGATCACCAAATCTGATTCACCCGACAGAGAATAAAAGTAGATCTAGAGCTAACCTGCTATTCTGAGACCAAAATTTTGACTGATCCACACCCTCAAACGGGATTTACAAGACTCATCTTGAATTTGGCCATAGAAACTCAGCGTTGCCCCTGAAGCCCCTGCGTCAGCCCTGCTAGGCTCTGCGCTGCTCAAAGAGGGATTGCGTAACCCCAGAGTGGGTGACCCAGTCCTTACGTTGCCTCTGGAGGCCTCTACGTAACTCTAAAGCTCTCTGAAGCTGCAACGCTGCCCCTTCCTTGGCCTTCGTAGTGGCTGAAGCCTCTGCGTTGCGCAACTGCTGCTCAACTACTGCCCTTGCTCTTATGCACTGCCCCTGAAAGCTGCTCGTCTCCCTCTTGCTGACTCTTGGCTCCGGGATTAGATCATCCCCTTTGCTAATACAACCCCTCGCTACAGAAACCTCTTTCGGAAATTCTTAGCAAACCCTGCCCTAGAATTCCATATCAGTCTCTCAGCTCTGCATCTGTGTGTGTGTCTCCAATTGACCCTCAAGCCTTTCTCTTATGCTTTTTCGATGATCTCATCAACGATCGTGATTAAATCACTTATCAACGACTGATATTAAAAAACTTCTAGATCCACATCACTTAGAACATTTTAGCACATGTGTTAATTAATTCACTTTAATTATTTAATTTCCTTAAGTTTAGACTTAGGGATTACATTAAAATAATTAATTATTTGAATAACTTCAACACCAGATAAAATTTCGCCAAACGCTTTATGGGTTTTGGAGGTCAAGTGTTTCTTAGCCCCTCCACAAAATTTCAATGCTAGAGCACACTCGATGCTACTCCAACTACACAAAATCTCAACATTTTCAACAAGAAGACTATAAAGGAAGGATTGAGGGTCATTTGTAAAATACATCGAGATGATCTAGAGATCGAATTTTTCTGATGGAGCAGTGCTCAGACGAAAATCAGATCTAAGTGATTCTTGATTGTAGTTGAGGGGTAGATTGATTGTAGTTGAGGGGTAGAGTAATTCCGGTTGGAGATCTTCCTGAGCCGTAGAATAAAACCAGAGAAGATAGAGAGCAGCATCAGTAGTGGTAGCGTAGTAGCTACACAGTGACTGCGCAGAGCCAAAAGTGGAAACTTAGTAGCCCATAGGAGGATAGAGGTTTAGCTGAGGATTAGGCAGATCCAGTGCCGAAAAGTCGGGGTGTGAGACCGGAAAATGCTAGAGGTTCAGATGCAACCATCAGAAGATCAATAGCGCAGAAGCGACACAGTCCCCACGCACAATGACACAGAGACTGTGCTGAGCAATGGAGGGCTTGCCTTCCTGGGTTTGTTGATTAGTTGGACTTCTAGTATTAGTGTGTGAGGTAATCTCACCAGGCTCTTTGTCAGTCATATTCTCTACAGGGATATTAATAAAGGCATCCCAAATTGTATTCAAAAAATTACTGCATAATATATAAACCCTTAGATCTGCTACATTGATTTTCTCGCATTAGGTTTTTTTGGGGACGTTTGTCCAAAAAGAACGGTGTCCTGTGTGTGCATTATTTTTCTTGCTCAGTTTACGTTTTCGCAAATGTTTTTTAATGGGTGAAGGCAGCTTCAGTAACTGCTTCAATATTTTAAGAAGCAATCTTTTAATAACTTGTTATATGATATTTACACGTAAGAGAAGTAGTTCAACTTGTTGTAGTAGGGATTCCAGATCCAGGATTTAGGAATTTTCACAACTGTTTGATGAAGAAGACCACTATAATAATCTAAGCAAAGAGAAGATCCTAATCTAAAGAAGTAAAAATCATTCACAAGCAGTTATCATTGAAGAGAAATTTCCTAATTCAAATGCCCTATATTTCGCAACATGGTATCAGAGCTAAGGTGACAAAGTCAAGAAGGGGCATCTTATCAAGGGACACTTAAGGACCAAATCTTGAGGAAGGCATCAAAGCGAAGATCATCTTGAAGTCAAGATCTATTTACAAATAAGTTTTGGAACCCTCAATCCATATCAAGAGATCTCAAAGACCCTAATCAAGTTAAAGAACTTATACATCAAGCAAGACCAAGAACATTTTCATCAAGATTCTAAGGCGTTCTCTCTCTCGTTGAAGCAAGATCCTTACCATTGAAGACATTATCAAGAAGTCATTATTGTTCTTAATCAAAAAAATCTCCACCATCAAAGGATCCAAAGGGATCTCCCTCTTTGTGAGATCAAGGATCATTATTGAAGAAAAGTATCTTCATCAAGGATAATTTTTCTATTCTCTATATCATCATCAACATCAAGGAAGTAACAAGAAGAAGGAGCATCCTATCAAGTAAGTATATTTATGTCCACATCTGAATCTGTCAAAATGTCTTTTTGCAAGGAAAGAAAGAAATTGGTTTGGGCTTCAAACTATCTTGCATGGAAGAAAAGGACTGATCTGAACTTGATTGAAAATGAGGTTATGGAACATGTCAAAGAATCAATCACTAATCCAACGAAAGAAGATGCTCAAGAACTTGCAAAGTTCATGAATGGGAAAGTTAGGGCTCAAGGGATTCTCATTGAATCCATCAAGGATCTTGTCATCCCATTTGTATCAAAACTTGAAACTTCAAAAGAAATATATGACAAACTGGTAGAGTTGTATTTCGTGAGCATTGCAGGGGAAGTTATCTCACTAAGGCAACAACTCTACAGGCTGAAGATGTCAAAAGAAGAAGCAATAGCCTCATACTTCATGAGGATATCCGAGATCAGGGATCAACTTTAAGATCTAGGAGAAGTCACGTCTGATAGAGAAATGACTACAGTTGTACTAAATGCACTACTAGAGGAGTGGGGTAACTTTACTTCATGTATTTATGGGAAGAAAGAAGATACTCCATTCCATGAACTATGGTCAATATGCAAGATTGAAGTATCCAGGCTAAAGGAAAAACTTGATGTGGGATCGAGTGAAAAAATTCAGGCATATGTTGCAATAACAAAAAGAAAGGGAAAATTTGGAAAGTTTGATCCTCAGAAAAGAAGAACATGGCTAAGATTCAATGCTATGGGTGTCAAGAATATGGACACTATAGGAGAAATTGTCCTAAGCTCAAGAAAGAGAATAACAAAAGAGGAAGATAATAAACCCATATCACCGAGGAAGTGGAGGAAGTTGAAAAGAAGTCCAAAAAAGAGGAAGTATAATGTCTCTACTATGATTTAGATAATCTTCCTCAGCTAGTTATTTTCTAGTTTCTATTTCTAGGTTTTCCTGTTGTAAAGTATAACTATCATGATAGAAATCATTAGAAGAGCATGATAGGATGCATCATGGCATCATAGAAGCATTAAAAGAAAGAGCTCGTGATATCATCATAGGGAAGCATGAATGATAGCGGAAATAAGTCTATGGAAGAAGATAACTCTTGGTCACCTCATTAGAAGCATAAGTAATACTTATGGGAAAAGAGAAAGTCATTTGGTACAAGGCTCTTCATACATTAGTTAAGAGGAAACATCTGCTGGATGTGGATACTTAAGATCCTCTATTGGAATCTTCATCGGAAGGTTCACCCATCTATAGGGAGCAAGTGTTTTATCAAGAATTTCTACTTGGAGGAATTCATGAGAGGATGATATGATGACAATAAAGAGGTCAAGCTATAGAAGTTTTTTCAATCATGGAAGCTGCTTAAGGAAGATGACCTAAAAGAAGAATGAGGTATGTTTTTTTTAATATTTTGGAGTCATGTCATATGGTTGGTGATAACCTGAATGAATGCTCTACCCCAAGAGCATGATCAAATGAAAAGATCTCTTCCATTGAAAGGATGCAAGAAGGCATGAGTCACACATTGTATAGACGAAATCAACATAATATGCCCTCATATGAAGTATGAGGTGGTTGACAATAATTAAAGGAACTATGATCGAAAGTTTCAAGAAGGAAATGTGTGAAGAAAGAAAGGAAGAAGATCGTCAACCATGCAATTACAGAGAAGGCAATCAACATCCAAGGACTGTGAAATTTGACTATGATATCTTCGAGGAAGATATTAATACTTTGATGGAAGTTTGAAAAAGGAGACCCTTGAAAATGGATATCTTTTGGAGATGTGCCAATATGTATGCAGGATGTTGATGAAAACTGGAAGATGTCATGATGAAAGACCATCAAAAAGATAATTTTGATTTAATGTTCATTTCCTATTTTTGAATGATATCTGGATGGGCTTATGCAGGGCTACCAAGGGAAAAGCTATGGATGTCTTCCACCGTTGATGACCATTTAGTAGGATAAAATATCCTTAAGGAAACATGACATAAAGAAGGCAGCAATGCATGAAGGAAGGCCAAATATGAACTAATGGATCACTTTTCGATGAAAGAAATGATGACGTGGCTCAAGGATGAAAGTGATGGATGGTCTGTGCCCTACGAAGAAGACCTAGTGAATGTAGACTCCATGACAAAGAAGAGATTCATGACATCGAAAGGAGCTCTACAAGCAGCTGGTTGTCCCATGATCTCCAACTGATGAGCTGCTGGAAGCATGTCCTTGGTTAAGAGGGAGCTTGGTCAAGTCCCTATTTAAGAGGGAGCTTGGGTACATTCCTTTTATAGGAATGGGTATGTCCTTCCTAAATTGGGAGGGAGAGATAAACACATCATTCTTATCTTCACTTGGGAAGATAGAATGGAGGATTGGGTAAACATCTGGCATTTGATGCTCTTTGAGGATGTGTTAGGGCATCCAAGACAAGAGTAGTCGTAGAGGACCGATATTCTTTGAGGACTAGGAATCCAAGATAAGAATAGTCCTGGTGGAACACACTTTGGGAACCCGAGTGGAGTATGCTCCGTGAGAGACAATGATGAGGGTGTCTATACATCATTGGTCTTACCAACATTGTGTTTGGATCTTGTGGAGAGATAGAGCTGTTAGTCAAGGCCTTTCGATGTGAAAATGCTAGTTGATATTGCTGATTTTTGGTAGCATCGGATGTGCTTTAAGTCTCAAATTTTATGGAGAGGCTTAGACACATGCATTACAGATAACCCATAAACTGTTTTGGGAAATTCAACCCATAAACAATTTTATAAGAAAAATTAATTATTTTTAAGGAGGACCCTAAGTCTAACATAGGAAATAAAAATAATTAATAAGTATTAATGTAAACTGTGGGTGAAACTTCTAGATAAAGCAGATCAAGCCTGATATAATGTTAGCCGTTGATTGGAGATCTAATCTCAACTATTGATTTGTCAATGAGAAGACTATAAAGGAAGACTTGAGTGTCATTTGTAAGATACATTGAGAGGATCTAGAGATCAAATTTTTCTGACGAAGCAGTGCTCGGACGAAAGTCAGATCCAAGTGATTCTTGATTGCAGTGAGGGGCAAAGCAATTATGGTTGGATATTTTCCTGAGCTGGGAATACATCGCAAAGAAGACAGAGAGAAGATCAACAGAGAAAACATAGAAGCTACGCAGAGGCAGCTCTGCAGCCTTGAGGGAATCCATAATTCAACTGAGGATCAGCCAGATCCAATGCCAGAAAGCTGGGGTGTGAGACCGAAAGGGGCGCGAAGGTGAAATCCAGCCAGCAGAAGACCAACAATGTAGAAGCCACACAATCCCCACACAGAGTGATGGAGAGACTGCGCAGTGGAGGGCTTGCTATCCAGGGTTTGTTGGTCAGTCGGGCTTCTGGTATTAGTGTGAAATTTCTCTCACTATCTCTTTGTCAGTCATATTCTCTGCAGGGATTGCCAAAAAGGCATCCCATATTTGTATTCAGAAAATTACTGCATAATATATAAACTCTCAGATCTGTTGCACCGATTTTCTCGCATTGGTTTTTTCCAGGGACGTTTGTCCAAAAATAACGATGTCCTGTGTTTGCATTATTTTACTTGCTCAGTTTATGGTTTCACAAATGTATTTTAATGAGTGAAAGTTGCTTCAGTAATTGCTTCAATATTTTAAGAAGTGATCTTATAATAATTTGTTGAATCAGATTTGCAAGTAGGAGAAGTAGTTCAGCTTGTTGCAGTAGGGATTCAGATTTAGATCTTGGCATTTTCACATGGTATTAGAGCTTGCATTGTGAAACAGGAAGGGCAGATCCATCGCTGAGTTGGAGGCCGAAGAGCTACAAAAATTAACAAATCGAATCCCAGAGGGATTGCGCAGTCCAGGCCACGAAGGATGAAACTTCTGGGAAGGTATCTCTCTGAGTGAGTCGACAGAGAGGTAAGATCTCCAGATTGAAATTTTGCCAAGGCAGAGGGAGCAGCGTAGAGCCTCAACGCAAAGTTGGTGGGATGCAATTTTTGCAGGAAAATCTTGATTTTGCCGGGCAGAAAGTGTCAGAAGAAGAAGCAACACAGTGAGGGAATTCTCTCTCTCAGGAAGTTCCTTGTCGGGGAATTTCAGTTTTTCTAAGATTTGAGCAATAGATCCAGTCAGTAGAACTACGAGCTCCACAAGGAGTGCGTAGACTTGTCTAGCGCTGCGTAGAGGGGGAAGAAGAGGAGCAGATTCGACAAATTTGATGGCCATGGCAACTCACGGGCTTAGAGATCAAATCGATGAAGATGAGTACGCCGTGAGTGCTCACGTATCTCCAGGAGGGAGATGGGAAGACATTGAGCTGTAAGTTCGCAAGAACTTCAGTTGGGAAGGATCCTGGAGGAGTCTACCTCTTGGATCACAACCTTGCGACGGGTGCCCATAATCAGCAGTAGTAGGCTGAAGGAGTTTTTAGTCGGTGCAAAGGAGTGTAGAGACGACAGAGGCAGTGGTTAGCAACGCTAACATCTGAACAACGCAGAGTAGAGTTGCAGCAACATAGAGGGACACAGTGCAGAGTAGCAGAAGCGCAGTGCTTCAGAGGGACAACGTGGGTCTAGTAGCAGTCAGAGTTTCAACATCGAGATGCATCTTGAACACTTGTTCAGATTCATGGATGTTTTTTAGTTGCTTCTCTCGTTAGCTGAGTTGCAGTGCAGAGTTAGCAGTGGTAGTGCTAGCAGTAGATGCAACGTTTGAGACGGTGTTGCATTACAGATGCAGTGTTGATCGTGGCAGAGTCAGCAACAGTACAGTGATTGATGGGCAACATGTCAGACATCATCAATGCAGAGGGAGATGCTTAAGAGTCAGAACAATGTGCATCAGGTCATATATGTTAGAGCACATTCCTAGTTAAGAGGGAGTGTTGATTTTTGGTAGCATCATATGTGATCCAAGTCTCAAATTTTGTGGAGAGGCTTAGACACATGCATTACAAATAACCCATAAAATGTTTTGGGAAATTCCACTGTGAAATAGTTTTATAAGAAAAATTAATTATTTTTAGTGAGGACCATAAGTCTAACTTAGGAGTTTAAAATAATTAATTAGCATTATTGTAAATTGTGTGTGAAACTTCTAGATAAAGGAGATCAAGTCTAATATAGTCTTAGCCGTTGATTGGAGATCTAATCTCGACCGTTGATTTGTCAACGCGGAGACTATGAAGGAAGACTTGAGGGTCATGTGTAAGGTACATCGAAAGGATCTAGAGATCAAATTTTTCTGACAGAGCAGTGCTTGGACGAAAATCAGATCTAAGTGATTCTTGATTGAAGTGAGGGGTAGAGTAATTCCGGTTGGATATTTTCTTGAGACGAGAATACATCGCAGAGAAGACAGAGAGAATATTAGTAGAGGCAACATAGCAGCTACGTAGAGGCAACACAGTCCCGCGCAGAGGCAGCGTTGCAGCCTTGAGGGAATCCGTAATTCAGCTGAGGATCAACCAGATCCAGTGCCAGAAAGCCGAGGTGTGAGATCGGAAGGGGCCACAAGGGCAGATCCAGCCAACAGAAGACCAACTACGTAGAAGCCACGCAGTCCCCATGTAGAGTGGCACAGATCCTGCGCAATGACTGAATAGAGATTGCGCAACACAGTGAAGGGTTTACAATCTGGGGTTTGTTGGTCAATCGAGCTTCCCATATGAGTGTGAGATTTCTCTCACTAACTCTTTGTCAGTCATATTCAATGCAGGAATTTCCAAAAAGGCATCCCAAATTTGTATTCAGAAAATCACTGCATAATGTAGAAACCCTCAGATCTGCTACACCGGTTTTCCCGCATTGGGTTTTTCTGGGGACGTTTGTCCAAAAATAACGGTGTCTTGTGTTTACATTATTTTTCTTGCTCAGTTTTTGGTTTCACAAATGTGTTTTAATGAGTGAAGGCTGCTTCAGTAACTGCTTCGATATTTTAAGAAGTGATATTATAATAACTTGTTAAATCAGATTTTCAAGTAGGAGAAGTAGTTCAACTTTTTGCGGTAGGGAATCCAGATTTAGATCTTGGAATTTTCACAAATATGATGCTATAAAGATGGGTTACCAATCCGACTCTTCTTATGACAATTCTTCAGATTGAGAATGACCAAGTACCATTATGAATACCTCCCTAGTTAAGAGGGAGTGTTGAAACTTGAAAAGTGTAACTAGGTTCGATCTTCATAATGACATGTGTAATTGTGATTTAATGTAATTGATGTAAAGAAGAAAATAAAATTATCGTTTTAATGCTTGTCTCATGGTTTTCATGAGCAAGGAATTTTTATTTTTAGTAATGGCTCCCATTTTGAGCCTTTAGGTTTTGTCAACAAGTCATAGAAGTCTATTGAGTCAATGTCATGTATGGAAGACCCTTCTTAGGCATGTTACATTTTTGTATGAGTCATTAAATGTGTAAGAAATCCCACCAAGGACAAGCAAAAGTATCTCCCTCAAGTTGTCTTTAAGATGGGATAATGAAATTGCAACAAAGGACATGTTAGCTCCTCCTCAATTCATGTCAACTTATTTGATGGGAAAACCATTATAAATTGGGCAACTCGACTTTCATTTAAGGCAGAGAATTTTGGTCAAGCATGTCTGCAATAAGGATTATGAGAAACACTTGGAAAGAAGCCTCGTAACTAGCGAAGAGAATGGAAGGAAGAGCGAAGTCTTTGGTGTTTCTTTGGATCTATTTTTAGGGTTGTTTCTTGTCACACGTGCGAAGATAGGATACATCATCAACGAAAGAAAAAGGCCGAAAGAATTACTGTCCGTTGCAGGGAAGGGTCGAGGTTGGTAAGTTCAGTCTAGAAGCTGAGTCAAGGAGAAGACATTGCAACCATGAAGCCAAAGTGTAGAAGGAAGTGTCCCCATTCAAGGGAAATGGTAACAAGGTACTGTAACTAGGGTTTATGAAATAAGGTCGAAAATTATAGTGCTAAAGTAAGGAACCTAAACACTTCAAAGTAGATATTGAAATAAATTCAATTGTAGAGATTTTTGGACAATTGTCCCCAGAAAAACCCAGTGTGGGAAAACCGGTGAATTAGATGTGGGTTTCTATTATTCTTCAGTGATAATCTTCTTGTACGATTAACAATCCACAGTAATAAAGAGAATTCTCTATGATAACACTGGAGAAATTTCTCTCACAATTTTCTGATGAGAAATGACCCCAGAAGGACCATCCTGGGCCACCTGCGTTACCATTGCGTTGGCTCTGTGTGGGTACTGCACAAAATTGTGTCACCTCTGCACTCTTCCCTTCCTGCCTCTGCGCTGTCTCTTCTTGTCACTTCGTCACCTGCTCCTACATCCCAGATTGATGCTGAACCCTCTCTATCTCAGCTCCACCTGCAACTCTCCCTTTGGATCGATTTTCTCTTGCCGAACTTTAGCTACTAAGAAAATCGATTTACTTGGGCAACTGAGTAACTGCACTAGTGTATTTTCGAAATGATCGTCATGTTTTCTTAAATAATCTTCTCGTTGACATTCAACGACCCATATTAGAAGCTAATCAATGGCTGAGATACTGATTAATTATTTTAATTTCCTAAGTTTAGACTTAGGGTCACATTAAAAATAATTAATCTATCAAATAAAATTGTCCCCGAGTGGAATTTCCCAAAACAATTTCTGGGTTATTTAGAATACATGTGACTAAGCCACTCCCCATAATTTAAGACTTGAAGCACTTCCGATGCTACCATAAATCAGCAGTTCTATACTTCAGTTCCGCACCTTGTTCAGTACATTCGGTTCTGCACCCAGTTCGGTACGTTCGGTTCTGCACCCAGTTCGGTACTTCGGTTCTCACCCAGTTCGGTACTTTCGGTTCGGCACCTAGTTCAGTACTTAGGTTCTGCACCTAGTTCGGTAATTTCGGTTTTGCACCCATTTCGATACTTCAGTTCTGCACCCATTTCGATACTTCAGTTCTGCACCCAGTTCAGTACTTTCAGTTCTGTACCTAGTTCGGTGTTGATTTTTGTAGCATCGAAAAGTGTTTTAAGTCTCAAAATTTGCGAGGAGTCTTGGACATCAATATTCCAAAGAACCCAGAAATCGTTTGTGGAAATTCCACTCGGTTCATGTCTTATTAAAATAATTAATCATTTTAATGGAGACCCCAAGTCTAAACTTAGGGAAGTTAAATAATTAAAGGTTATTAATAAGATAGAGTGTGAATCTTTTAGAAAACGAAGATCAAGTTAAGTTTTAATCTTAGCCATTGATTAGACTTCTAATCTGGGCTGTTGATTCATCAACGAGAAGATTATAAAAGAAGGTTTGGGGGTCATTTGGAAAACAAGTCGGGTATACACTCAGTACCCGAAGGAGATCAATTTCGAAGGAATAGAATTCGATCTCAGTGGGAGAGTTGCAGGGCGGAGAGTTGTAGGAGCAAAAGGAGGAGGGAGTCAACAGTGACTGAACTCAAGGACAGAGGGACACAGTGGGTCACAGGAGGCAGCACAACGCTGTAGAGCAGTGATCCCACGCAGAGCCTACGCAGAATTACGCAGTCCAGTGCAGGGACTGTGCAGAGAAACACGTAGACAGGCACAAAGGAAGCAGAGGCTGATTAGGGTGTCCGGAAATTGTTGGGAGGAGCCGAGAATTCTGTCTCATGTGTTTTCAAATTTTATATGCCAGTGTATTCCTTGTAAAGATTCATTTGCTGAAGAATATTAATAAAACCCTTATCTGCTACACCGATTTTCCCGCATTGGGTTTTTCCAGGGACATTTGTCCAAAAATAATTGTGTACATGTTATTGGTTCTTATGCTTATGTTCTTCACTGTTTACTTCTCTGCATATATAATTGTGGCAGAGGCTGATCAGGGTGTCCGGAAATTGTCGGGAGGAGCCGAGAATTTTGTCTTAGGTGTTTTCAGATTTTATATGCCAATGTATTCCTTATAAAGATTCAGTTGCTAAAGAATATTAATACAACCCTCATTTGCTACACTGGTTTTCCCGCATTGGGTTTTTTCGGGGACATTTGTCCAAAAATAACTGTCTACATGTTATTGGTTCTTATGCTTATGTTCTTCACTGTTTACTTCTCTGTATATATAATTGTGAATGTTGCAGTAGTATTTATTTCGAATTTTGCTGATAGATTTCTGTAAATAACTTATTGAAATAATAAGTAGGAGAAATAAATCTATCACTGCAACTATAGAATTTCAAATTGAAAATTTCACATGGTATCAGAGCTAGAGATGAGAAGCAGGAAAGGAGAATCGACTAGTGAACATAAATCTGACAGTGCAGTAGCAGCTCAGAGGGGTTCACGCAGTTCTCCAGAGAAGGAAAGAAGCATGATAGAACAAATGGATCATGATGTTTCTGTTCTGGCGTCCAGACTTGAAGAAGAATTTGCTTGTGTGTCAAGCACGACTTCTCCAAAAGTCCAAAAGTCTGGTACATTGACAGTGGAGCTTCTGCTCATATGACAGAAGTACGAGAATGTTTTTTCGACTACCAAGAGGAGTAGATGAATTTTAAAATAACCATGGGTAATAAAGCAAAATGTACCTCGATTGGAAGAGGTACTGTAGTATTTCAGACCGAGGCTGGAAATAAGCTTTGGGCCACGAATGTGCTGCATGTGCCTGGGCTGGGGATGAACTTGCTCTCAATGTCTCAACTTCAAAACTGAGGTTATGCTGTTACTTTATTGGCAACATGGTTTACGTCAAACATCCCAGTTGGAAGAAGGAAGCACAGATTGGAGTAAGGAGCAACAAACTTTATAAGTTGCAACTCGAATCCCTGATGGCACTGACTGACAGCGCTAATGAAATGGACCTAAATGAACTATGGCACAGAAGAATGGGACATTTGCATCATGGGGCGTTGAAAATACTCAAGAAAACAATCACAGGAGTTCCAACACTAAGCACCAAGCAGGACGATGTCTGCAGAGGGTGCGTACTGGGTAAATATGCCACGACAACTTATCAGAGAAGCAATAATAGGGCCGAGAGTGTATTGGGCCTGATACACTTGGATTTCTGTGGACCAATGTCCACTAGAGCTCTTAGTGGTGCCGAGTATTTCGTCATCTTTATTTATGACCATTCCATAAAGATCTGGATCTACTTTTTGAAGACAAAGGACGAAGTCTTTAGTCTGTTTAAAGAGTTCAATGCCCTGGTAGAAAATCTAATAGGAAAGCGGATCAAGGTACTGCATTCAGACAATGGTGGTGAATACACAGACAAGGAATTCACTGGGTTCTATGCAAGGGAAGGTATCAGAAGGGAGTGGACCGCTCCATATAATGCGGAGCAGAATGGTGTGACAGAAAGGAAAAACGGGA
Source organism: Pinus albicaulis (assembly GCA_034641835.2). Lineage (NCBI taxonomy): Eukaryota > Viridiplantae > Streptophyta > Pinopsida > Pinales > Pinaceae > Pinus > Pinus albicaulis. The sequence goes on from CM076573.1 coordinate 926,844,814, forward strand.
CTATTGTCGAGGCTGCAGGGACGATGCTATATGATCAAGAGATGCCCAAATTTTTGTGGGCTGAAGCTTGTAATATAGCCATTTATGTTCAGAACAAGATCCCTCACGTTGGATTGTGAAAGATCACGCCGAAAAGTGTCTTCATTGGCAGCAAGCCTGAAGTAAGTCACTTTAGGATATTTAGCAGTACAACTTACTGTCATGTGCCCAATGAGAAGAGGTAGAAGTTGGATATGACTGCAAAAAAGGGATATCTGGTAAGATACAGTGAGAATGCAAAGACATATCGCATCTATATTCCTGAGAGCAAGAAAGTTGTGGTGTGGAGGGATGCGGAATTCTTGGAGAAGAAGGCCTTCAGAAGATTCTGCGAGTTGCCTTCTGCTATGCAGCTTGAGGAGGATCCGCTGGTTCAACCTCAACGACCAACAATAGAAAATTCCGCTGCCTCTCCAAGGCATGAGGATCCAAGGGACATTTCTCCCGAGGATTTGCAAGAGTGAAAGCAGGTAAACCTGCCCACTACCAGTGGGAGAACGAGCAGGGAACTACAACAAATTCTGAGGGATGCAGAAGACTTTGTCGGAGTCCCCTAAAATGAGAGGAGACAAAGTAAGCAATCTGAGAGGTATCAAGCCTTGGTTGCACAGGTTGGGGAACCTTACAGTTTTTGGGAAGCAGCTCAGCACCAAGTGTGTGTAGATGCAATGGTGGAAGAGTACAGTTCCATCATGACAAGTGATGTTTGGGAAGTGGTCCCCAGACCTCAGGGGAGATCAGTTGTAGGATCAAGGTGGATCTACAAGGTCAGGTATGCTACAGATGGCATTATTGAGAAATTTAAAGCCATGTTTGTGGCTAAGGGGTATGCTCATAAGGAAGGGATAGATTATGAAGAAACCTTCGCCCCAGTAGCCAGATATACATCTATTGGATCCGTGATATCCCTTGTTCCGCAGATGGGATGGGAGATTCACCATCTGGACGTCAACACTGCGTTCCTGAATGGGGTGATAGAGGAAGAGGTGTATATTGAACAACCAGAAGGCTTCGAGACGCATGATCAAAAGACTCATGTGTGCAGGCTCAAGAAAGCCTTGTATCGACTAAAGCAAGCTCCTAGAGCATGGCATGGTCGAATTGACTACTACTTGCAGAAGATGGGATTTGTCAAGAGTGACGCAAATCCCAATCTCTACTATCTAAGGGTAGGGAGTGAGCCCTTGATACTGGTTTTATATGTAGATAATCTATTTCTGACAGGATCATCGAGGCTCATCACAGAGTACAAGAAGAATTTGGCTATGACATTTGACATGAAGGATCTAGGGCTAATGCACTATTTTCTGGGGTTGGAAGTTTGGCAGCAGAAGGGGGAGATCTTTCTTGGTCTAGGAAGATATACTATAGAGATTCTAAAGATATTTCAGATGGAGGATTGTAGACCCATCACGACTCCAATGATCACCAACTGGAAGAAAATCGACACGCCCGAAGATGATGAGGTTGATCCTACTCTGTATAGGCAGCTCATAGGATCGTTGATGTATCTGGTAAACATAAGGCCAGGTATTTGTTATATTGTAAATACCCTCAGTCAGTTCATGGTAGAACCTAAGAGGGCTCATTGGGTAGCAGCCAAGCATGTTCTCAGGTACCTTCAAGGAACAATTGAGCTTGGATTGAAGTACACCCGTAGTAGTGATGTTCGGTTGAGTGGGTTCACCGACGTAGATTGCGCTGGGAGTCCAGTAGATCAGAAGAGTACCAGTGGGTATTGTTTCAGTCTAGGATCAAGAATGACTTCCTGGTGTAGCGGGAAAGAGAAATCCGTGGCACTGAGGTTAGCGCAGGCTGAATACATGGCAGCTTGCACAACTTCGTGTGAGGCCATATGGCTTCGGAAACTGCTTGTGAACCTACTAAATGAGAAAATGGAAGCGACCAATTTCTTATGTGATAATCAGAGTTGCATCAAGCTCTCTAAAAATCCTGTGTTTCATGATCGGTCGAAGCACATTGACATCAGGTGTCACTTCGTTAGGGACTGTGTACAACGTGGAGCTGTGCAGTTGTAGTACGCTCCAACATGAGAACAAGTGGAAGACATTCTCACGAAAGCTCTGGGGAAGAATAAGTTTGTCTACTTCAAAGAGAAGATGGTGATGATCAAGAATCCCTTCTAGTAGCAGGAATGGATTGGATCAGGATTCAGAGGGAGCTTCAGTACAAATGCAACAGTGACAATGGCAGTGTCATGGGCAACAATATAGAAGGCAACAATGCAACAAATGAGGGGCATCATCCAGAGATCAGCAACACAGACAATGCTTCAGAAGCAGAGCAACATGCAGCAGGCATATTGCTAGAACACTTTCCTCGCTAAGAGGGAGTGTTGATTTTTGTAGCATCGGAAAGTGTTCTAAGTCTCAAAATTCTTGAGGAGACTTGGACATCGACATTCCAAAGAACCCAGAAATTGTTTGTGGAAATTCCACTTGGTTCGTGTCTTATTAAAATAAGTAATTATTTTAATGGAGACCCTAAGTCTAAACTTAGGGAAATTAAATTATTAAAGGGTATTAATAAGATAGAGTGTGAATCTTCTAGAAAACGATGATCAAGTCAAGTTTTAATCGTAGCCATTGATTAGAATTCTAATCTAGGCTGTTGATTCATCAATGAGAAAATTATAAAAGAAGGCTTGAGGGTCATTTGGAAAACAAGCCGGGCGTACACTTAGTACCCGAAGGAGGGAGTCAGTAGTGGCTGAGCTCATGGACAGAGGGACGCAGTGGGTCATAGGAGGCAACACAGGGCTGCAACGCAGTGATCCCATGCAGAGCTTACGCGGACTTACGCAGTCCAGTGGAGGGACTGCGCAGAGAAACACGCAGACATGCATAGAGGGAAGCAAAGTCTGATCAGGGTGTCTGGAAATTGTCGGGAGGGGCCGAGAATTCTGTCTCAAGTGTTTTCAGATTTTATCTGCCAGTGGATTCCTTGTAAAGATTCATTTGTTGAAGAATATTAATAAAATCCTCATCTGCTGCACCGACTTTCCTGCATTGTGTTTTTTTGGGGACATTTGTCCAAAAATAACTGCGTACATGTGATTGGTTCTTATTCTTATGTACTTCACTATTTACTACTCTGCATATATAATTGTGAATGTTGCAGTAGTATTTATTTCGAAGTTTATTGATATATTTCTGTAAATAGCTTATTGAAATAAAAGTAGGAGAAATAAATCTATCACTGCAACTGTAGAATTTTAGATTGAAAATTTCACATTCGGTACTTTCAATTCTACACCTAGTTCAACACTAAAGTTCTGCACCCAATTCGGTACTTTCAGTTCTGCACCCAGTTTGATATTTCAGTTTGATACTTCAGTTCTGCACCTAGTTCGATACTTTCGGTTCTGCATCATGTTCGGTACTTCAGTTCGGTACTTTCGATTCTGCAGCTAGTTCGACACTTAAGTTTTGCACCTAGTTCGGTACTTTCAGTTCCACACCCAGTTTGATGCTTCAGTTCTGCTCTGCACCCAGTTTGATACTTCAGTTTTGCACCCAGTTCGGTACTTTCGGTTCTGCACCAAGTTCGGTAGTTCAGTTCTCCACCTAGTTCGGTAATTTCAGTTCTGCACCCACTTTAGTACTTTCGGTTATGCACCCAGTTCTGTACTTTCGGTTCTGTACACATCTCTGTACTTTCAGCTAGTTCGTTACTTTCAGATATATCTAGAAGAGAGAGAGATAGAAGTGTGTTGAGTGATGATGCCAAATCAAGCTGGAGGTCTCTCATATTTATATAATCGATGAGGGTAAAAAGACATGTCTGTTGGGCTTCATGAGCCTACATGATGATGTGGCCGACCTTGAAAATTTGCACATGTGTGGGCTTCATTTCAAAGACAGATTTACCCTTTTCCAAATTTAGTGATCTTTAGGTTGATTTTGGTCCTCTCGAAAAGAGGAATTCAATGGAATAATTGTCTCCATCAAATGTGCCGTCCAAATTGGAATTTGGCCCTAGTTGCCAATTTTAACACTAATTTAGTCTAAGAGCAAAAATACTTGGAAGAAAAGTGATGGATGTAGATTCAAAGAAATTAAGGGAGAGAAACATTTGTCCCTTAACTCTTTAACCCCATTATCCTCATATCTTCTTGGAGATTTAAATGGAGGGACGTAAACCTTGGTTACCTCAAGAGAAGCTTGATGAAAATCTTTCACAAAGATTTTGGAGCCATAAAACATCAACAAAACCTTGGAAAGAATTTTAATAAATCCTAATTCATTAACAAGAACAAGATGGAAGAAGATAACCTACATTTGCATGACACATATCATCAAGGATTCACTAGTAATTGTTTAAGAGAGACGACCATCTACAAAAATATCGTCCAAGAAACATTCGCTACAATAGTTCTCCATAATGCACATGAGAGAAAAGAAAAGTAGCTAGTGCCAAATGAATCCATTCTAATTCCTCCTCCTATTTATATTAAGAGCTACTAGGTCAATTTCCCAAAAATTAGCCTAAATTCCCTAAAAGAATAATAATCCTTGATTACAAGTTGGATCAATCACAAGCTGATCAACAAAGGTTGATATATCAATGATTTAATATGAAATTATACCTCAATTAACCCACATGTGTGAGTTAGACTTCCAAAACCATTATGCCATCCCTCGAAAGGTGTGTCTCTCCGTTAAAGGTGCAATAAATGGGTCCAATGGGTGCATCTCACTCGAAAATTCACATGTTCTCATTAAATGAATGCCTAATCATCAAGAAAAGCATCCTCACGCCCAACATTGCCTATAAGGGCACCCACATCATTGTCTAGAGCATCACATAGAGGACATCATCATGCTAGCATATGACGACATTGTGGTAAAAGATGTATAGTCTCCTACAAAGGTGTCCCACGCCATCATCATCAACAGTCATCCTCAAGAGCAATTCAACATCCATGAAGTAGGTGCAATGCTAGCTTATTAGGGGCTTCCTACCATCTCAAGGGTACATTTGCTTTTATGGTAACATTTTGTCTTTGATATACAACGTAAAAGGTTTTGGAGGTGGGAGAGAGTCTCATCAACTCTGTCAAGTCATCCCATGTTCAACGCTCCCAAATAAGTGCTCAACATCCTTTGTCAAAGCGTCTCGTGTCATCATCATAATCGTTGAATGTCCTCTCTAAAGTCCTAGATAAGCATCATACAGTCCCTCAAGGGATGTGCGTTGTACCTCGGAGCAATATCTAGCACACATACTCAAATAATCAAATGAGATCAACATCATGGGTGCAAGGACCATAAGAATGTTAAAGTGGGCAATATTCAATGTTCAAGTCATTGAGGTACTTCGCACAAACATCATCTTCGAATGTGTTACTAGCTTATGATGCATAGAAGTTGCTATGATTAAGTATGGGAGGAGTGGGCCATATTCAATGTGCAATTCATTGAAGTACTTTAGACAAACATCATCTTCAAATGTCTTACTAGCTTGTGATGCATACAAGTTACTATGATTAAGTATTTGAGGATTATCACATGGCCCTATTAGGTGCTTCCAACCTTAAGGGGAGGTGAAATTCCTAAGCAATCGTTCCATATCATAGTGTTCATGATAGATGTTATGGATTGGGGTTTATTTCGTTAATGCTGTCATAGAATTTTGCTAGGTTATATCAAGCCATTGTCCATGAGTGCCTTTGTAGAGGGAGTGCTTATTTTGCTTGTATTAGCTTTCTTGCCTTTGTTTTTCCAAGATCCCCATATTTTCCCTTTTATTTTCTTTCCATATCTTGTTTGACAAGCTTCATTGATTATCATGTAATAATGAGATAACCCCTTTTAGTTTTGACCAATTTATTGCTTCATAAAGGCTGGGATGGTCATGGAGATGACCTTTTACTTTGATAGGCATGATATGCATGGATACTCTTCAAGGACAAGTGGCTTTATAAAAGCGGGTAGAGCTCAAGCCATAACGTGGTTTTTTCTTTCTTTGACCCTTGCCATTCTTTTGCGTTTTGATATTTGGCTCATCTGTTTGTTTTCTTACAACTACATCAACCTTGGGTATATACAACCCCTTCTTCTCATAGGATAAGGTCAACTGTGAACTGGCACTAGTAACTAACAAAACTAATCAAAATATGGGACAACAACGCTGGGGAATGATGTCAAATATTATGGATAACATGGAATGCTACCATCATCAAAGCCTCCTATTTGTGCCCCTCTTAGATAGTGAAAGAAAGGCCCTATGGAAGGGCATGTTGGACATGGGGCAAGTGATAACCAGCAAGGTGAAGCAAGAGAACTTGTATACTGCTAAAAATAGTCTATCACCCAACTCAACCTATGATCGATATTAGAATTCCGTTGATCATTAAATGAAAGGATTGAATACAAAAATGGTTAATGTATCTCACAATATATGACCCACCTTTTTCAAATGAGCTACCTAGAAGAATGAACACACTATCTGGGGAGTGGATGAGAGGTATTTGAGGCTGGCTATCTATGGATGATATTAAGGCTGTTGGCTAACAAACTGCATCGGAGGAGAAAATTTTCTCCTAGGGTTACCCATACATGGGGTTTGGGGGGGGGGGGGGTGTGTAACAGGACCCACAAAGAATGCTCTAGAAGCTGCCAAAAATGGATTTGAGCTAAGGAAAATCAAACTTCTCAAAAAGTCTTCAAAGTCGATATGCCATACCGTCTTGCTAAAAATAGATCAAAAGTTACATGTGCTCAAAATCGGCTGAAATTCCAACCATAAGCGTTTGTCCATATTGTATTCTCATAAGTGTCAGGATCCTGCCATTCCGACTAAAGGGTAGCCAAAAATATGATTACATATGGAAAAATATGAATTGCAAGAAATGGACAGTTTTCAAGAATGTTAATCTGGAATTCAAGTTACTGAAATGACACTAATCTAACAACACCTTTGAATGTCTTCAACCTCCTGTTATATATGCTGCAATCTATGTTGTAGGAAACGTTGCCCAGGGGATCATTTCCCAAAGGAAACAAAACTGAAACATTGAAACGCGTACTGTACGATCGAGAAACGTGTTTCAGGCTGTACTGCCATGTTTCACGTGGGGGAAACGTGGCCTAGTATGAACTGAAACACATTTCCAGGTCGTACAACCACGTTTTTGCAGTAAAGTGACTTTTTTTTTCATTTTTTATTATTATTTTGGCTTTTGTTTTTTTGTTTTTGTTTTCGCTCCCTGCCAATTCAGGAGTGATAGAGGGATCTATTGAAGATTGGAAACAAATTGTTTTGAGTAGGGCAGCCTAATGTTCAAGCCTATGGCCATAGTATTGATATGCAGTTCATGGTAATGTCAAAATCTTGAAGTAAAAGGATGAAAATCCTTTTACTTAAATTTTTAACATTACCATGAAATGACTTAGGATGTTTGAGAGTGGTTTCGCCCTCATTGGATTTTGTATGGAGAAAGTAGAATTTAGATCTCAGTCAAAATCCAACAGAGTTATCATTTTTTCAGGATTTCAGGATTGGGGAGATTGCAATGTTTCCATTGCATTTTGTCATGTACTAGGGCATGGAACTTGTATTTAATCAAGAGAACCAAACCCTCTATGCAGGGGAGACTCCCAATAATCAAGAGCACCTAGGGTACTAGGGTATGGAACTTGTCTTTAATCAAGAGCACTAAGGTCGTTCGACTATGCAGGAGGAGACTCCCAATCAAGCATGAGACAAGAAATTAGAAATTTCTTGTGGCTGATTTTGGATATTGTTATTTTCATTATGTGATCATTCATGAGTAAATGTCATGTAAATTTAGAGACTTATAGTTTATGCATTGATATTGGACAATATAATCATAATGTAATAAATTAAAATGTATCATGTATGCTTTATGATTGCACATATTTCTTAAATGTCCTTATATATATATATATATTGCATTTCCCCGTTTCCAAAATATGGGGGGGTCACGTTTCATACCCATACCCGTTTCGGAAACTCGTTTCCATTTCCCCGTTTCATGCAACTTAGGCTGCAATGAATTTGCAAGTATGGGGCACCTTTTGCCACTGAAAACATGTCCAACCATGAACCCCTCAACAATAGCAAAATGCGATCATGTGCCAATTCAACCCTTGAAGAATAACAGCTTGTGACCATGTGCGAAGTGTGAATGGCACGCATGAAGCAGACGATGCCAAATAATTGACTGACCAACCAGTCCATCGGAACTCCATCCCATAATGTACCTGTGAACCATCTTTGATAAGTGCATTTCAAGGCCGGGAAACTCCTTTGAATTAAATGTTTGACAACCTCATTTGCTTCAATCTAAGATTCTAAAGCCCTACATATCCTTCTGATGATGGGGCAGAATGAAATGCCAGACAAGACACAAGAAAGTGGAATTCCTCTTTATGTGACAACTGATTGCTGAATTGTGGTTACTATCCCTTTTATTAGGTGGCTTTTAACTCCATATATATATGTGTGTGTGTGTGTGTGTGTAACCAAGCACCCCACCCTCCAGCCCATAGGCAAGGGTAAGATATTCCTCACGACTCTAGGCCGTTCAACAAGAAGTCTGAAAGCCATTACAATAATATACCCGATATGAGCTCAGCATGTCACTTGCGGGAATTGAACCTGGGTGGGTAGGATAAAAATCATTCCTCCCTACCACCTGAGATAAACCGAATGGACATATATATATACACACACAAACACCTGATATTTCTTTGTGTTGATATCTGGCTTTTGATTAGTGGATCCTCATACAGAGGAAAGACCCGTAATGAAAGTTTATGTTCAGTCAGTTATAAATCTCTCCTTATGGTATTATTTTTGCACTGCTCTTTTTGGATTGCTTGCTATGTTGTTAAAGTTGCATAATTTGAAAATAAGACCTTCTTAGGTTTGAATGTCTCATGTCTTTCTTTTCACATCGATGTTTTGTTTCTTTGATCTCCTATTTTCTTATTTAAAAATGGTCCATAATTACGCCATTATTTCTCTCTGCAGATTGTGGTTCCGAGTCCTGATGTTCGTGGCAGACAGGAAATTTTAGACCTTTATTTGCAAAATAAGCCTCTGGCTGAAGATGTGAATGTGAAAGCCCTTGCTCGTGGTACACCTGGTTTCAATGGTGCAGGTATGTTTGGTCTTCTATAATTTAGTTTAGTCTGCTCGTTTCAGTCTTTCCACTCATGTTATGATGCAAGAATAGATCTAACTTCTGGCTGAGGAATTCAAACCGTTGTTTGACATTTCTGTGTATAACATGTATTCTTATAGATTTGTTTCAGTTAAGTTTCTGGCTTACAACATATTAACGTTTGTTTCCTCATTTGTTGTGTCATACAGATTTGGCAAACCTTGTCAACATTGCAGCCATCAAGGCAGCAGTTGATGGCAGTGAGAAGTTGTCTGCCAAACAGCTGGAATTTGCCAAGGATAGAATAATGATGGGAACAGAACGGAAGTCGATGTTCCTATCAGAGGAGTCAAAAAAGGTAAACGAAAATAAGTCCGACTTTCAAGAATGATACAAATATTGATAAACATGTGGTTTATCCTAGCTTTGTTGATAACAAAAGGATCAATCTTGGATAGCATGATAGTGTTTGTACTCATAAAATTATTTACAAGCTCAGCATCAATTTTGTATCCACATACTAAGAGGCTTGTAAACCTGCAGCTCACTGCATACCATGAGAGTGGCCATGCAGTTGTTGCATTTAATACTGCAGGTGCAAACCCTATACACAAGGCTACAATCACTCCTCGAGGGAGTGCTCTTGGGATGGTTACACAGCTGCCTGACAAGGATGAAACATCTGTTAATAAAACACAATTATTAGCACGACTTGATGTTTGTATGGGTGGACGAGTTGCAGAGGAGCTGATATTTGGTCAAGAGTATATTACAACTGGTGCAAGCAGTGATCTTCATACAGCAACTGAGCTTGCTCAATACATGGTATGGTTCATGTAGTGCATATATATATATATATATATATATATATGAGGATGTCAATCTTCTCTCTGTGTTTTCTAGTAATTTAATTGTTGATATATTCTGGCAAGGTAATTTAATATATGAAATTTCAAGTGCCATGCGTATCAAAAAAACAATGTAAATTTTTGTAGATGTTCTATGCTTGATGCAACTTTACTTTTATTACAGCAATCACCCAAACAGTTAAGTAAAATGCTGATAGAACATACCAGTGGATCTATAGAAGACAAACCAGAAACAGAAGAATGTGATGGTGTGTTACGGCGGTCAACAGGATGCTTCAACCAGCAAAGTCTCCTTGATCAGCCAACCCAGAATGTGTCACAACAATCCTCAAATCAGTCACCAAGTCAACACAAGTCAACTCCAAAAAAGTCAACGCAGGGCAGCAACATAAAAGTCAACGCAGCTCCAACTTCGGTCAACCTTTTGACCTCGGTTCTTGTGCCAATGTGTACGGCCTCCTAAAATCAAAGTCTCCAATAAATTTCAGCCTCTTTGGACCATGCGTTGACCAAAGTCAACACTGGTCAAACTTCCTTGGAAACCCTAGCTGCAGCAATCTGCGTCCTTCTTCTTGGCTGTACAAACTCGTCCTTTTTCCCACGTGTGAGCTGAATTCGTCCTCCAAGGAGCTCGTACTAAATCAGAGAAGAGAAGAAGATGTGTGATGAGTGAGTGTGAAATGCTCTCCAACTTTCACTGTATTTATATACATCATTGAGGTGTGTGACACATCTGTTGCGGGTGTAAAACCTTAAGGCCGACCTGCACATATAATTTATTATAAATAATAAATTCAAAATAAATGTTCTGCTCATCGGATTCAGATAAATTTTATATGGATCTTACACCTCTCCGAAAGAGGAATCCAATAAAAATATCGGTATCTTCATCTGAGCATTTCAACATGGAGTTTGGACCTAGTTGTCCAATTTTAACACTCCCTCTCAACTATTAGGAGAACTCCATCCATCAGCAGCAACCAAACATCGCAAGGCCATCCCGCCGTAACTTGCTTGCCGTCTCTTTATTTCTGCATCATATGGGTCAATCACAAAGACATCATCCCCCGGCTGACAAATTCAGCCCAGAGGTCCGAAACCTCTATCAGACTCACAAAGAGTCTCCAACCAACCCGAAGTTGGTTCATCTGACCCGAAGTCAGGCGGAGGTCCGAGACCTCAGTAGACTCGATCCCAGATCAAGTGGTTGGACCGTGCCATCCTAGATAGAGAGTACGGCAATCTCTGATGCGTCCATCAGTCTTTGCTATTAGTCTCTAGCTTTTCCCACCTCATTGGCCAAATGAGAGGTACTTCCCATGAGCCCCGAACTCAATGGGTAGGATGCATACGGGGCACAGATAATGAGAGGTGAACCAACTCAATAATCACAATGGTGGGGTCCAAGCACACCAACAAGGTTTGGCAAGCCTAGCCTTGTGGTTGCTCATAGCTCCGAGAAGCTGTCCCCAAAGCCCCCTGCAGCTCCCACCTCACCGTCCAACGGACCCACATCATAGGGTCGCTCCACGATACCAAGACTCTCACGGAAGGTTAGGAACTTGACCTTCCCCAGGGGCTTAGTGAGAATATCCGCGACCTGCTCATCAGTTCCTATATGATCGAGCCTTACGGCGCCTCGCTGTACCATAACCCGGATAAAGTGGTACCCGATATCAATATGCTTGGATCGGTCGTGGAACACAGGATTCTCAGTCATACGAATCCCACTTTGGTTATCACAGAGTATCACAGTGGTATCTAGCACATGTCCAAACAGCTCACTAAAGAGCTTACGTAACCAAACTGCTTCACAACAGGCCATACTTGCAGCAATGTATTCGGCCTCCGCGGTGCTCAAAGCCACCGACTTCTGCTTCCTGCTCATCCATGAGATCGAAGCAGAACCAAGATTGAAGCAGCATCCCGATGTGCTCTTACGATCCACCACACCGCCAGCCCAATCGGCATCAGTATATCCACGGAGTATCACACTCTCGGCAGTGTATCTCAGCCCATGGTTTATCGTGCCCCGAAGATATCTCAAAAGATTCTTGGCACCAACCCAGTGAAAGTGATGAGGCTCAACCATCTGTTGACTCAAAGTGTTCACTGCAAAACATATATCTGGACGGGTGTTCACTAAGAACATCAAAGCTCCTACCAATTGACGATACTCAGTAGGATTGGCCAATACGGGCCCAGCAGCGCTGCCACTCAACTTCTTGAAGTTGAGTTCCATTGGTGTTGACACGGTCTTGCAGTCCACCATACCAAATCTTTCCAGAAGTTTCACAATGTATTTTCCTTGAGAAAGGAAAATCTCTCCAGGTCTCTGCCAGACCTCCAGGCCTAGGAAGTAGTGCATCAGTCCTAGGTCCTTCATCTCGAACTCAGCAGCGAGCTCCCTCTTACATTAATGAATGAGAGGGTCAGCACCTGTCAGGAAGAGGTCATCCACATATAGCACTAGAATGAGAGGCTTCCCCTGTACAACCTTGAAGTAAAGGTTCGGATCAGCATTACTTCGAGTGAAGCCCGGCTTCATCAAGTAACTATCCATCCTCTCGTACCAAGCTCTGGGTGCTTGCTTTAACCCATAGAGGGCTTTCTCCAACCTGCAGACATGAGTGTCTCGATCCTGAACTTCAAATCCCAGAGGTTGTTCCACATACACCTCTTCCTTTATTGCACCATGCAGAAAAGCGGTCTTGACATCCATCTGATGAAGACTCCATCCTTGCGTAGCAACAAGGGCTATGATTGATCGAATGGTGGTATATCGTGCCACAGGTGAAAATATGTCATCATAGTCTATTCCTTCCTTTTGAGAGAAGCCACGGGCAACAAATCTTGCCTTGAACTTTTCAGCACTTCCATCAGATCCATGCTTGATCTTGTAGAGCCATTTCGCGATGACAACTGATTTGTCCTTCGGTCTTAGAACCACATCCCAGACATCATTCTTCATTATGGACTCATATTCTTCGTGCATAGCATCCTTGATGCTTTACGGCTTCCTCAAAAGATCCAGGTTCAGATTATACAATAGTACTCATGGCAGCCAAATACCCTTGGTATCTACACGGCTTCTTGCTTTCTCGAAATGTCCCCCTCGGGTCAGCATGTCCCTTAGCATCTTCGAGAGTGTCCCTCAGCCATGATGGTCTCTTTCTCGGTGAAGGAGATGGATCGATTGGGTCCATTGGTCCTTCAACATCAGGCATTGTCTCATCCTGCAGTTCTTCTTGATTTACAGGCCTTGCTTCATGATTTTCCTCAGATCTCGGAAGATCTACTACTTTCTTCAGGGAAGCATCTTCGTCAAAAGTGACATCATGGCATATATCTACTTCCCTTTGACCAGGTACATAGACTCTATAGGCCTTAGAGGTTTCGCTGTAGCCCACAAACATTCCTTTCTTCCCAGAAGCATCCAGCTTACTTCTCTTTTCTTTTGGCACATGAAAATAAACAGGACATCCAAAAATTCTAAAATGTGAGACGTCGGGTTTCTTACCAGTGAAAACCTCTTCGGGAGTTTTGGAGTCCAGGGCGGAATGAGGGCATCGGTTTTGAATGTATACAGCAATATTCGCAGCTTCTCCCCACAGAAACTTTGATAGACCCTGGTCACATAGCATGGCACGGGCAGCTTCCACAATGGTCCTGTTCTTTCGTTCAACAACGCCATTCTGCTCAGGAGTATAGGCAGTAGTAGTCTCCCTCTTAATGCCAGCTTCTCTGCAAAAGTCCTTGAACTCATTTGACTCATATTCAATGCCATTGTCGGTCCTCAAAATCTTGATCTTCTTCCCTGTCATATTTTCCACCAAGGCTTTGAAGGTACGGAACCACATGAAAGCCTCATCCTTCTTCTTCAAGAAGCATATCCAGGTTTTGCGGGAGAAGTCATCAGTGAATGTCATATAGTAAGAACATCCTCCCAGGGATGTCACGGGTAGCATACCAGATAGATCAGAATGGACCAGTTGCAAAATATCAGATGTCTTTGTGACACTTGAGGGAAAAGGTCCCCTTGTATGCTTTCCTTCGGCACAACCCTTACATACACCTTCATGATTATTTCCAAAGTCGGGCATCCCTGTCACCACCTTCCTTGCTTCGGGAAGGGCCTTGTAATGAAGGTGTCCAAACCTTCGGTGCCATAGTTCAGTTTGTCGCATAGTATCACATGTCATAGCTCCTAGTGGACTTCCTTCAACTTGGTAGAGTGTTCCAACTCTAAAACCAATCACGATAGCTTCCTTGAGATTTTTCTTCCACATGCGCACCTTTCCATCAATAAATGCCACATTGAAGCCTTTGTCTTCAATTGCTGATATAGACACAAGGTTCTTCTTCAATTTTGGTACATAGAGTACATCCTGCAAATGTAGGACTTGTCCTTGAGACAAGTGGAGGGTCACAGTCCCTGTCCCTCTCATGGGATATGTGGCATTATCTCCAAGGATAATTTCCAGATTGGTATCCTTCTCAACCATGTCAGAGAGTGCTTCCTTGAACCTAGTGATGTGTCTTGAGGCACCGCTATCTATCAGGCAGACATCCAAGGTGTCGGGCGGGGATGCAGCAGAGAGAGCAGATACAAGAATGTATTCATTTCTTTTATCAACAGCATTAGACTCCTCATACCCGGAGTTTCTAGACCTTTTGAAAGGTTGATTGTTTCCGCCAGAGGGAGCCTTCCTCTTTCCTTTGGCCCTGTCGTTTCTTTGATTTCCATTCCTCCGGTTGTTGTTGTTGTCATCACTATCGAGAGAATCTTTCTTGAAAGGACATTCTCTAGCATAGTGACCAGGCCTATGACAAGTGAAACACTTGCCCTTCTTTCCTTGGGCCCTAGCTCTTCCTTTGTTCTTAGGACCACCAGAGTTCTTCTTTCTAGAATGAGAAGCATAGGCAGCATTTCTGTCATTTTCAAATTCCTTCATTCTTGTCTCTTCTTGCATACATCTTGACAGTAGCTCGTCAAAGTTAGGAATTGTACTATTATTAAGAATGGTAGTAGTGAAAACTTGCCATTCATATGGGAGTCCTCCAAGTGCGGTGAGTACCATCTCACGATCGGCTATTGTCTCCCCAATAGCCAGCAGATTGTTCCTAATCTCGATCAATTTCAGAAAGAATGTTTGGACAGACTCATCCCTGCCTTTCTTCAGATTTTTCAATTGATTCTTGAAGAATAGCACTTGGTTTACATTGTTTACCTTGAACATTAGGATCAATTTATCATACATCTCTTTGGATGTGCCCAACTCAGAGATGTAGGCCACCAGGCTTTTATGAATGGATTCCCGGATCATCATCTTTGCTTTGATCTCCCCCTTCTTATACTTGGTTTTAGCAGCAGCAGTAGCAGTGGATGGAGGTTCTTGTATCTTACCCAGTACATGGTCCATGAGATCATGGTCTTCCAATTTGAGATCTAATATCATCTTCCAAGCATGGAAGTCATCCCTTCCAGTCAGTTTGTCATTCTCCTTGAATTCATAACTTGTGGAACCCATTTTCTTAGATGGTGATTGCTAAAGTTAGGGCTTGTCTTCACCTCAGCTCTGATTCCATGTAAATTTTTGTAGATGTTCTATGCTTGATGCAACTTTACTTTTATTACAGCAATCACCTAAACAGTTAAGTAAAATGCTGATAGAACATACCAGTGGATCTATAGAAGACAAACCAGAAACAGAAGAATGTGATGGTGCGTTACGGCGGTCAACAGGATGCTTCAACCAGCAAAGTCTCCTTGATCAGCCAACCCAGAATGTGTCACAACAATCCTCAAATTAGTCACCCAGTCAACTCAAGTCATCAACTCCAGAAAAGTCAACGCGTCTGTAAGTCAACGCAGGGCAGCAACATCAAAGTCAACGCAACTCCAACTTCGGTCAACCTTTTGACCTCGGTTCTTGTGCCAATGTGTACGGCCTCCTAAAATCGAAGTCTCCAACAAATTTCAGCCCTTTTGGACCATGCGTTGACCAAAGTCAACGCTGGTCAAACTTCCTTGAAAACCCTAGCTGCAGCAATTGCGTCCTTCTTCTTGGCTGTACAAACTCGTCCTTCTTCCCACGTGTGAGCTGAAATCGTCCTCCAAGGAGCTCGTACTAAATCAGAGAAGAGAAGAAGATGTGTGATGAGTGAGTGTGGAACTCGTTTTAGAAACCGCCCGGTCGAAACTGATTGTGCCCTCGGTCGCACCGAGCCTGGCTGGGTTGCCGGTCCGACCAAAGTTCATAACCGTACCAGTCGGCTGGTTGTCACGAGCCGGTCGGTTTTTTAATGACCAGGCCGCGCCAGAATAAACCTGCCGCACTGTGCCGAGCCCGAAAGCCAACTGTGCTCAAGTCAATGCCGACAAAACAAGTGGGCCCAAAAATTGCTCATTTGCGGACTTTAAAACCGATTTTTATTTGCTGTTAGGGTTTTTTATGCATCCCTAAGCCCTCCCAATGCTATAAAACTAACCCACCCCCTCTATTGAGCTCACATCTATCTTGTGCAATTTGTTTGAGCATTTGTGACTCGGGACAGAAGTAGATTATTACAGACTTTAGTAGAACTACTGGATAATGGATTAGCTATGTCTATTACTGTGTCTGTGATACAATATTGGCTGTGAACAGTCTTGAAGTTGTGAACAACACATACCATTGTGTGGTGGAAATTGTTAGCTAGGAGTCTTTATGTTTATGGTTTGCTAATCTTATGTGAAGGCGCCACTGTCATTGTATATACTATATACTATAAACACCTGATTCTATTGCTATTTGACAATTTATTGTGTAACAAAAGCATTTCAATCAATAGGTACGATCTAGACTCTAGAAATGAATGTCAATAAACACATTCCACAGAATGCAAGCAGAAAATTTACACCCTTGACATTTCTTCAATGATAAGAATTCCCTTCTGGTTTATACAAGAGAAATCTACATAGAGCAGGTATAAACAATGCATGAAATGTAACCATGAAGGCCAAACTATCCACTTGACCATGGAAGGCCAACCTACCAACACAATTGGAAAAAAATGAAGAGGGAAAAAAACAGTACTTGAATGGTATATGATGGTAGTTAATGGCTAACCATATGTGAGATAAAATTTGGAATAGGCAAATGTTTTGACTAGTACTTGCACTACTATCAGTGTGTCAGAGAGTACTATGGCTCAGACAGTACACTGGGTGCCATTTTGATATAATGGATATATTCATGAGCCTACTTTTATCATATGTTCTCTTTTGTCTATATTGTAATGCTTTGTGTTTGGAAACATGAATAAAAATCTTTAAATTTATGTTTTTGTACAAAAAAATTAATATTTAATGTATTTTTTACAAAAACCGAGTCATGACCGAGTCATTGAAAGTTGAAACCTGGTCGACTGAGAGCCTACTTTTATCATATGTTGTCTTTTGTCTATATTGTAATGCTTTGTGTTTGGAAACATGAATAAAAATTTTTAAATTTATGTTTTTGTACAAAAAAATTAATATTTAATGTATTTTTTACAAAAACCGAGTCATGACCGAGTCATTGAAACCTGGTCGACCGAGTCATTACCGATTCCGAGTCATTACCGAGTCATTACCTCGACCTGGTAGCTGACCGATTCCATTTTTTAAAACATTGGTGTGAAATGCTCTCCAACTTTGACTGTATTTATATCCATCATTGAGGTGTGTGACACATCTGTTGGGGGTGTAAAACCTTAAGGCCGACCTGCACATATAATTTATTATAAATAATAAATTCAAAACAAATGTTCTGCTCATCGGATTAAGATAAATTTTATATGGATCTTACACCTCTCCAAAAGAGGAATCCAATAAAAACATCAGAATCTTCATCTGAGCATCACAACATGGAGTTTGGACCTAGTTGTCCAATTTTAACAAACAACTTCTTTGAAATGACAACCTCTAGTTGGCATCAGAAATCTGGTTAGGTCAATTCTGTGTCCCTTGTATTTATCTTGGGTTTGTTGATTTTTTATATGTAAATTTAAAATAACTTTATCTATGAACATGTAGTCAATGCTTTTGAGGTTACGATTCTATCAGGTGTTGGATATTTGCCAATTCACCAGTGTAACTCTTAGAGATGTAATTTCTCAGGGTGTGATTTTCCATGCTTGCAGTACAACACGCTCGAATAAAGTTAGCATGTTTTACAAGGTAGCATTTCACTTTCTTGTTATAGCTGTTGTGAAAATTTCATATGCTTATTGCGAGGTTAAGAAAAGATGGAGCAAGATGGGAAAACATCTTGGGTGACATTTACATTATAGTCATTAACACAAGTGGTACGTGTTGATTCCTACCATTTTGGTTGCTTCATATACATGGACCCTATTAAAATCATCGATGTCCACAATGCCATTTACGCTTCATGAACACCTTAAGCACATTTTAATTTATGGCTCATGAGATCATGCGTCCAGAGCATATACATTGGCACAAGTGTCAAGTACTAGTGGAAAAATATTTTTCACAACCATTAATATGTCATGCCATTGTTGTGTAGCTAAACACAAGATTTTTACATATGGAAGTAAATCTATGTTTATGAACCATTTTGTAAGCTAGCTCATAGTTTTGTAATTCTTCCTTAGTGTTAATGCCTTTGACATTTTATTAGGCCACTTATATTAAATAACACTTTAAATAGATACAAAGTAAGTTTGATGTGTTGCATGTTAGAGAATGTTGATTTTCTAGTGCAATCAAGACTAGTGCAATTTTGATATCTGGTAACTACATCATATTCACATCATCAAGCACTTACAGTTAGAAAAAATTCAACCATCAGTACAACAGTGGATCACAGTGAAAAATAATAGACAAGACACACCAAAATTTAGGCCAACGGCCACGGAAAATCCTACAAGTGGAAAACCCAGCAAATCTTTCCTTATGATAGAGAGTTCAATTCATCAATTTGTACATTAGTCAAAATAACATATCTTTGATAAGATCATATGGACAAACTTCATCTTTTCCTCAGTCACAGAGATAAGGAGCCACAAAACTTCGCTTTACCACAGAGACAAAGAGACATGGAGAATCTTGCATACCATAGAGAATAGTGTCATAGAGAAGTTCACATATAGTTCGTCAGAGAGTCTCACATACCATAGAATATGGTGCCACAGAAAAGCTTGCATACCACAGAATATAGTGCCACAGGGAAGCTTATATACCACAGAAAATGTGTGCCTGACGAAGCTCGCATATCACAGACAATATGTGCCATAGTAAGTTCACATATCACATAATATAGTGCCACAACGAAGCTCGTATACCACACAAAATGTGTGCCTTAAGAAGCTCACATATCACAGACAATATGTGCCTTAAGAAGCTCACATATCACAGACAATATGTGCCACAGGAAGCTCACATATCACAGAATATAGTGCCACAGAGAAGCTCGTATACCACAGAAAATGTGTGCGTCAGGAAGCTCGCATATCACAGACAATATGTGCCACAAGAAGCTCGCATATCACAGAAAAATATGTGCCTCAGACAACGCATGTTACTGCAGAGCTCTTGTGTGATCCTAAGTGTGACTTGGAAGAGAGCGAATAGGCTCTATTTATAGTTGTTCGTCCATGCGAATAGGTGTGTCTCTTGGGGCAGGTCGGCATGATCTCGGAGGGGCCGACTTGGGCATTTGAGGGGGCATAAATTCAAATTTAATTTTTGTTTTTATTTCTTGATGGAAATATCAACCATGGCTAGTAAATTCCAACACTCCCTCTTAGCCAAGGAGGTACTTTTCATTCTCTCTCAAGATCAATCTCCCCAACCAATCCATAGGTCTCTCAGAGATCAAATGTACATCATAAGGAAAGATAAATAGCATCAAACTCATCCCATAAGCAAAAACCCAATGATATCAAGGTCAATGGTGAACTAATAAATGGAATCAACAAATATCGTTCATGAGGCCAAACTCTCCAATCATATGAAATGGTTTCTCAGTTAAATTCAGTGACCCAAGATAGTATACACAGGGTCCTATTGACCACTGAAGTGTAACCAAAAATTTATTTTTTCTTTTTATTTCTTGATGGAAGTATCGACCATGGCTTGTAAATTCCAACACTCCCTCTTAGCCAAGGAGGTACTTTTCATTCTCTCTCAAGATCAATCTCCCCGACCAATCCATAGGTCTCTCAGAGATCAGATGTACATCATAAGGAAAGATACATAGCATCAAACTCATCTCATAAGTGAAAACCCAACATCATCAAGGTCAATGGTCAACTAATAAATGTGATCAACCAATATCGTTCACGAGGCCAAACTCTCCAATCATATGCAATGGTTTCTTAGTTAAACTCAATGACGCAAGATAGTATACATGGGGTCCTGTTGGCCACTGAAGTGTAACCAAAGATTTTTGAAGACTCCATGCCCAAGGATGTATCAGAGGCTTCATGTACCATCATAGTTCAACATATCATCAGAGTTTTTCAACTCTACTTCTTCTTCTCATCTTCTTCTGTTGTACTCAGATTCCACAAGCCCTGCGAGGATGATGTAAATTGATGCTAGTATGATGAGTTGACTCATGTAACATGCCTAGGTAACTTGGGAACTTGTCATCAAGTGAGTGTACTCTGGGAGGTTTTTTTCACTTGGTTAATTATTATCTCCTTACGGGGACACAAAAATTAATTGAATTTTCCTCTAAGCATAACCCCAAAGCCAGAGTACGGCTTGAAGGAGAGGCCTTGGGTGAGTCATAGTGTCTAGAGATTGTATTTACCATACTAGATCACTCGTAAAATTTCGTAGAATTTGATTAGGTTTTGGGGTCATTTTTAAAATTTTTTAAATTTCCTGTAGGGCAGAAAATTGAATAAAATCTGAATATAATATGTAATAAGTGTTGTAAAATGTAACTAGGTCGGTCTTCATGATTATGAAAAGGAGACAAAGATAATAAAATGCTCCAAGACCAAGTCCAGAAACTGTGGAAGAATGGCTATCATTTAGCCCTCATACAACGTTGATAGACAAGCCTAAATAATGTGTCAAGTTAGCCTTCAAACTGCTGGAGAAGTCGGCCTCCTAAACAGTCATGTCGGCTCCTAAATAATCACACTGGTTCACTTGTAATGTCAGCTTATATATAGGGGCAAACAACTATAAATACCCCTGTAGCCTTCGCAGAAAAAACACGGAAAAATGCGGATCTGTCTGAGGTATCACTGCAGTCAAAAGATGCGAGTTCAGTGAAGTTTGAGGAATAAGTTTTTGCGGACAAGACTGAGGTTATATAGCGTGGAACAGGGAGCAACTATTGCGGATCTATCTAATGATTTTGGTAGCATCTAAAGTGCGGATCTAAGGATAGGGGCTAACACAGATTGAAGGGCACAATATTGCAGAAGAAACAGGAAGGATAGGTACAACAAGAGAACAAATTTGCGGATTAGCAAAGAACAGTTTGCGGATGGGTGTAGGAGGATACAAGTGCAGATATCATTGAGTTCTAAAGTCTCTATTGTAAGAATTTGTCAAGGTCAAGTCTGTGATCTAAAGGGTAGTAGAAAGTAAGGAAGGTAAATCAGAGATTTACCTTCTTAACTTCATCACAAGAAATTCAGTTACAAGTAAAATCAACTCTGTCTCTACATTTGTATAAGTGCTTTGATAATTGACTTGAAGAAGAATTAACTAAGAAGACATAAGCAAGCTCACAAGTAATTATCAAGAAGAGAATTTATAACACCTTAAAATTCTCAACATGGTATCAGAGCTATGGTGCTAAAGAAGGGCATCTAATCAAATAGACACTCAAGGATCAATTTTCAAGAATGGCAAGTTGAAGGGTGTCAAAGAAACAAGCATAAAATTTTCTGATCACTGAGTTCGACTACAATTCAGATATCTTCAAAGAGAATGTATGGTGCCATTCTCTACTGTAGATCTCAGTGCCAATTAAAGCTTAGAACCTGGGCAAAGTTTCGACACCACTGTGAAATATCCTCACTGTTTCAGCACTATAAAACAATGAAGTTTTCTTGGTATAGTTCGGATGGGGTAATACAGATCGAATTCCCTAAAATTTTTAAAGATCAATTACAGTCCTAAGAACACGGTTCAGAAATTGCATTCTCGGTGATACATTCTCGGATCACTTACATACAGCTCAAACATCATCTCAGATTCGGTGCAATTGCAGTAGCTGAAGCTTTGAACAAAAGTCTCTATGTCTCGATGGTATCTCTATTGTTTTTAAGTGCACACACAGTTCGGACAAAAGATACATCAAGATACAATTCGGTGATCTGATGAAGACCACAGTTCGGTAAAAAGCCATTCACTCTCAGTGCTATTACAACTAAAGGTACTGTCATTATCTTCAAAGATTATAAGACAAGTTTCCTCTCATTGAAACAAGAACCACTTCTTTATCCCTGAAGAAGATCATCCAAAAGGAGAGCACTGATACAACTTTTCTCAACCACCATTAAAGCAATCAAGCTGAAGACTCTTCACTTGTCAGGTAAGTATCTTTTATTCTATAATCAAATTTGGTAACATGACTTTGTTTTTGCAGGGAGATCTATAAGTTGGTTGGGTTACCAGTATTCCTTGCATGAGGAGGATAGTCACAGTCCTCGAAGAAATTAAAGTCATGAAAAATATCCAAAGGTCAAGATTTATCTGAATACATGGAGAAGGGATAGAAAGGCTCAAAGGATTCTTATGGAATCAGTCAAAGTCCTTACATCTCTCTATCTATGAAGGATTGGAGACATCAAGAGAATATATGATAAGCTGAAAGAATGAAGGGATATCTTCATAAAAATCTTAACTATGAGATCTGGAAAAGATGATAAGATGGACAACGTAACAAATAGACAAGAGAATTACCTCATTCAACTTGTGGTTTCTATGCTAGATGGAAAAAGACAAGTCAAGGGCAAAAATGTTGAAAGATAAAAGACTCAAACATTTGCAGAAGAAAAAGGGAAAGTTTAGGAAAAATGGAAGATGGAAGACTTATGGACATTACAAGAAAGATAGTCCTAAAGAGACAATCTCAATAGGAGAAAGAAGGGAAGCTCATAACACTGAAAAAGGATGGAGGAAGCTGAAGAAAAGAAGCTCAAGGAAAATCACACAAACTTATGAATAAGGAATTGATTTTTGTTGGAAGCAATGTAGCATCCTGATCAAAGCATGGCAGGAGCCCCTGATAAATCAGCTCCGGGAATACCTCTTTGACAAACTTTAAGAAAGTAATCATCAAGAGCAAGGGTCATCATAGAAGCATACTTCTGGGATGTGATGACATATCGATGAAACAAGCCAAAGGAATGAAGCTCTTCATTCAAGAGAAACCCCTACAAGATGACTCAAGGAAAAACAGGTATGAGGTATGCAGACTTATATGCTAACATTAATGCTATGGTTGCAGGTAATGAACTTCTGTATTAAGAAGTATGATCTATAAAAAGAGTGTCTCTCAGTGCACGAATAGATGAAATTAATATAATATGTCCTCATGGTATATGAGGTGGTTGTTGAAAGTCCCTGGGAATGGAAAAATGTGCAGAAAGGAAGAGATCATGGAATGCAACCATGTCTTAAGGCAGGTACCTTTCAGAGGCCAAGAAGATGTGACTAGGAGATCTCCTGGGAAGATATGTAGACTCTGACAAAAGTTTGGTACAGAAGAAGACCCTGGAAAAGCATATCATTAGGAGATGTGTCAATCTGTATAAAGGATGTCGATGTCTATAAGAAGATGTCATGGTGAAAGACCATCACTAAGGTAAGTTTTGTTCTAATAGTTCATATGGATATGTTTATTTGGATGAATCTGTGCAGGGCTGCTAATCATGAGAAAGGATGTATGATCCTTGGAAATGATTCAAAGGAAAGTAGCATGACATAAGAATGGACCAGATAATGGAAGTCTGATGAATCACTCTCATAACTGACATGACTCAGGATGGAAGTGATGGATGATCTGTGCCCTATGAAGCTAAAAGTTGGAGATTCCTCAATATCGAAATCCATGACATTGAGAACAAGAATTCTTCATGAGCAGTTGAGTGTCTCACCATTGCTGCTAGAGGTCCCTGGTTAAGAGGGAGCCTGATGGTAAGTTTCTTACTTGGAAGAAACTTGGTAATTCCTAAGGATGTGCTTAGGTACATTCTTTGTATAAGAATGAGTATATTTCGTTGTGGAATAAGGTCCTCCTTGGGAGGGAGAGATTAGACACATCATTCTCGTCTTGGGAAGACAGAATGAAGGATTGGGTAATCATTTGGCATTTGATACTCTTTGAGAATGTGATAGGGCATTCAAGATAAGAGTAGTCGGGGACCGATATTCTTTGTGGGCTAGCTACCCAAGAGAAGAATAGTCCAGGAAGGTCATACTTTGGGAACACCCGGGTGGAGTATGTACCTTGGAGAGACAATGACGAAGGTGTCTATAAGTCACGTGTCTCGCCAGCATTGAACCCCATTGTCTCGTTGAAGAGATGGGGCTGTTAGTCAAGGCCTTGCACTAGGACAATGCTGGTTGATATGATGCTATACAGATGTGATTACCAATCTGATTTTTCTTATGAGATTCTTTAGTTTGAAAATGCTCATGTAACTATATGAATACCTCCCAAGTTAAGAGGGAGTGTTGTAAAATGTAACTAGGTCGGTCTTCATGATTATGAAAAGAAGGAGACAGAGATAATAAAATGCTCCAAGACCAAGTCCAGAAACTGTGGAAGAATGGCTATCATTTAGCCCTCATACAACATTGATAGACAAGCCCAAATAATGTGTCAAGTTAGCCTTCAAACCGTTGGAGAAGTCGGCCTCCTAAACAGTCATGTCGGCTCCTAAATAATCACACCGGTTCACTTGTAATGTCGGCTTATATACAGGGGCAAACAACTATAAACACCCCCGTAGCCTTCGCAGAAAAACACAGAAATGCGGATCTGTCTGAGGTATCACTGCAGTCAAAAGATGCGAGTTCAGTGAAGTTTGAGGAATAAGTTTTTGCGGACAAGACTGAGGTTATACAACGTGGAACAGGGGGCAACTATGCGGATTTATGTAAGGTTTTTGGTAGCATCTAAAGTGCGGATCTAAGGACAGGGGCTAACACAGATTGAAGGGCACAATATTGCAAAAGAAACAGGAAGGATAGGTACAGCAAGAGAATAGATTTGCGGATTAGCAAAGAACAATTTGCGGATGGGTGTAGGAGGATACAAGTGCAGATATCATTGAGTTCTAAAGTCTCTATTGTAAGAATTTGTCAAGGTCAAGTCTGTGATCTAAAGGTAATAGAAAGTAAGGAAGGTAAATCAGAGATTTACCTTCCTAACTTCATGATAAGAAATTCAGTTACAAGTAAAATCAACTCTGTCTCTACATTTGTATAAGTGCTTTGATAATTGACTTGATGAAGAATTAACTAAGAAGACATAAGCAAGCTCACAAGTAATTATCAAGAAGAGAATTTATAACCCCTTAAAATTCTCAACAATAAGTGATTTCTAGAAAAGTTTTATGGGGTATGTGTGCTCAAAATTACACTTCTCACCCTGAACATTCTACTATGACACACTTTGAGGGGTAAAAAATAAGTTCTAGACCCTCAAAACCCACTTTTCCTAAGTTTTGTAGGAAATCTGGTAATAAATTAAAACAAAAATAAACTAAATGGAGAATAGTAAATAACTCCATGTGACAAAATGACATGGAAATGACTTGGAAATTATCTCAAGTGAAAGAAATGAGTGAAAGGACAAGTGAAGGACGGTTTGGCACTTTGCATCATAAATACATGGCCCACTCGAGGAAATTGAATTTTTGCAATAAATGAAGGAGTTGGTGACATGGAAAATCGAATTTCTTGAGAAGTTAATGCACATGTTGGAACATCTCATGGATGGGATGGAATATCTGAGGGAGGATTTGATGGAGACTTGTATCCACTTCACTCCTCTTATCTCTCACACTTGGCATCCTCAAGGAGAAACCATGTATTCCTCAAGTAGATTTACACTGGGCACATTGGAAGCATCAACTTGAGGTGGCATCTCTTGGCTTGGTTGTTGGGAGTTAACTCTCTGTCATTGCACACTTGGCCTTGCTCATCTACACATTTGGAGAATTCAATTTTGCTTACGAGAATCTTGATGCCACCTATGCAATTCGATTTCTTGGAGTCCTCACACTTGGAGTTCGATTTACTCTCTTGGGATTTCTTGGAGTCCATGGCCATTTGTCACTTGGCTGCTACATTGGGATTTGCTCCCATTTCTCTATATAATAGAGCTTTGTGCTCTCATTTTAATCACATTGTTACGAGTTATTGTGCTTGGGGAAGCTCTGCTCTTATGTGCACTTGTTCGCAATTGAAGTAAAAGATTTTGGGGTTAATTCATGAGTTGTTGTTCCTTTGGAGTATGGTGATTGGATCACTATTGGTATAATTTCTTTTGCTCATGCTTTGATCTATGTTATCTCCATATGCTCTTGTAGATTTGTTAATGTAAAACTATCTTGCATTCATAATTGATTTAGTAGTATGCTCTGGGTGTAGAAGTCTCTAGCTATTCTCCAATAATTTTCTATAATTTTTCTTATCATTGCTTATTTGCTAGATCTATATGGGACCATAGTTTTAAAACTGGCCAGTCTGAACCGAAAACCAGTCAAACCGGTTGGTTCATTGGGCAAACCAACCGAACCAGTCAAAAAACTCAGTCAATATCCTTATTTGCCCTTTTTTTAGATAAACCGTGCATAAAGCGACTGGTTTATGATGGAACTAACTGGTTTTCACATAAAGCACCCTGTTTCATTATAAACCGACAAGTTCATTGCCAGGAAGGTCCTGGACTCACGAAAGGCATTCTTGGAGTCTTGTGATGTGGTTTGGAGGGAAAATAAGGGTTGTTTCCCTCCAAGAAAAACCCCTCCAAGCCAGTAAAAGGAGGTCTCCCCTCTCATTTGTCTCACATATCTCATTTAGAGTTTTTGTGAGCTTGGAGAGTGTTGTGTTTTTGCTGGAGTAGTGGAACAACAGAGAGTTTGAGCTAAGTAGTAGCCACCATGCCTCCAAAAGACAAGGATACCGCATAAGCTCATTGTGATATGATTGATGACAAAATGATTTGTAAATATTGCCAAAAATCTATTGAAGGAGGGGGTATTATCAAGTTCAAGCAACACTTGGTTGGGATTGGTGGCCATGTAAAACGATGTGGAGTACCAAATGAAGTAATATGGCATATTAGGGCAGAATAACTTCAGAAGTTTGATACTGAAGTCATTGAACCAATAGAGAAGTTAGTGGCTCAAGCAGTTGCAAAGTTTGGGAGTCGAGACTCAACCAACTGAGTTTGATCATGATGAGAAGTTTTAACTTTCAAGTGATAATGTTGATTACTAATATCATACACAGGCCTCTAGTAGCTAGTGGCCCCATAACTTTTAGGCTTTGTTCTAGGATGCTAGAGGCCATTTAGAGCCTCATTGATTATATATATTATTGCTGATATGTATTGCACTTGGTGCCGTTTTGATATATTCACCTTTACATGGTATACATATGAGAAAACTTTGCATATTGTGTCTATTGGTTTGGAATCATGGTTTTAAATCTAAATATTAGTTTTTTTCATTAAAAATTAATTATTTCATGTGTTTTTTAACAACTGGTTAATTGAGATCTAACCAGTCTGTGAAAAATCCTAGATCTAGATTCATATTGCAACAAATTTGAATTGCTTCTCCTATTATTTTTCCTAATTATTTCATTACAGTGAAATATCAAAGTAATTACTGAAGCAACTTACACAAATAATGTTGCGGAATAAATCTAGTTGCTAAAACAAACTGAACAAAATACAATGAAAAACATCCACATTTGACAGTTATTTTTGGGCCAAGTCCCCAGAAAAACCCAACTCGGGAAAACCGGTGCAGCAGATCTAAGGGTTTTGTATTATTAAGCAGCATAGTCTTGAGTACAACTAGGGTGCCAATATCTGGCTCACCCTTCAAAGAAATCTAGACAACAGGTGAAAATATAAGGAATACCTCACTCTGCAAATCCCCGACTGATTTGAATAGTGCTGGTGAAGCCCCTCTCTGCCTCTACGTGATGCCTACGCTAGCACTGTGTAAGCCTGCATGGGCAAGCTCTGGAACTGCGTCACCTTTGCTCAACAACTTATCTGGGCTGATCTGAAACTGGGTTTTCGCTCTCCTGGCTTAGAAACCCCATCTTCCATCTATCTTCGGACTGAATCATAGAGACATTGCGTCACTTCTGCGTGAGTTCCTTCAGGAACAACGTCACGCCTCCAGGTGACTGCGCTGTCTCTCTCTATGTCACTGCTACCTCTCTCTGAAATGTACTCCTGGTCCTCCTGACCAGTTACTGCCTTTGCCCCTCTCTAAAACTGATCACTGAATCAAAATCACTTAGCAAATCCTGCCCTAGTGATTCGATCCTAATCAAACGCTGTTTCTCTCACACAAACTCGAAAATGCCAAAATGCTCAATGTGCTCAATGTGTTTTCCATAGGCCCCTCACCCTCCTTATATTCTTCTGTTGTCCCTTCAACGGTCAAGATGAAAACATAATCAAGGGCTAAGATTAACTTGGAGGTGATCCATGACTTTACTTAGAAGATTCACACTTAGTTTAATTAATACCCTTTAATTGATCAGTTTCCCTATGTTTAGACTTAGGAAAACATAAAAAAATGATTAATTAATTTAATTAAACCATCTCTACGTGGAATTTTCCAAAACCATTTTTGGGTATTATGGAATACATGTGTCTTAGCCTATATACAAAGTTACAAGGCTAGAGCACATTCGATGCTACTATAAATCAAAACTCCCTCTTAGCAAGGAAAGTGCTCTAGCAAGACAACTCAATGTGTTGCTGTTTTGACTTCTGGAACATTGACCATTGTGCTGCTGATGCTGCTCACCAACACTGCACAAAAGAAATAATGTTACATCTGTACCGTCGCTGACTCTACATGCTGTTGCCAACTGCCACTGTACTGCAACTCCCTCTGAATTCTGCAACCATGCTGTTGCACTGTGTGAGCACTGCTCTGCACTGCATGAGCACTACTCTGCACCACTTGTGCACTATGCTGCTACTGCTCATTTGCTGCTGTTGCTCAACTACTGCTGCTGCTGCACTGTTTCTAATTGCAACAAAAAACATCCGAAATTGGACAAGTAAATCTGCAACTGAAAAATAAGACTGACTGCTTCTAGTTTCTGCACTAGCTCTCTGAAAATATTGCTCTGTTGCTGCTCTGCACCGCGTGAGCACTGCACTGCACTACGCTGCACTAGTGTGCACTGCACTGCTGCTGCTGCTACTCCCTCTTTGCGTTGATCAGGCTCTAGTACTGCTAGCTACTGTATTGTCTTCTCATCTTCCCCTGCAACTTTCCATCTTGCTACTGTCTTAAAGCTGCCGTAGCTTGCATGTGATCCAAGAGTTCAGAAGTACTCAAGGATCCTGCCACTTGTAGATTCTGGATTTACAACTCCAAGTCAACCCACTTCTCTCCTTTCAGAATATGAGCTAATATCGCACAATCTCCTTCCGCCTCAACCTTGGCAGCTCCCGCTTGAGGATCTTGCTTCTCCTCTTTATCCTTTTTCTTAAGAGGACACTGTGTGGCATAATGTCCCATTTCCCCACACCTAAAGCACTTGATCTTGGACAGATCTTTCTTCTTCTGTTTTTGTTGCCCCTATGATGCAAGGGCTCTGTTATCTTCTTCCTCCTTCTTGACTTTCGAACCACTTGCTACCATCCTCAATATGGATTTTGAAGAAATCTCTCCTCAACTCTTCTTGTTGCTGTGAAAATTTACAACCAGTTGCAGTGATAGATTTATTTCTCCTACTTATTATTTCAGTAAGTTATTATTCAGAAATCTTTCTTCAAATATCAAAATAAATACTACTGCAACATTCACAATTATATATGTAGCGAAATAAACAGTAGAGAACATAAGCAGAAGAATCAATCACAGGTACATAGTTATTTTTGGACAGTTGTCCCCGGAAAAACCTAATGTGGAAAAACCGATGCAGCAGATAACAAGTGCAGTAGATGAGGGTGTTATTAATTCTTCAAAGAATGATATTCTTATAGAGAAAAATATTCACAGAGAATATTCCTAACCACCTCGAGGTTGAATATCCAACATTTGACAAAGTTCCGATACCTAGACTGCAAATTTCCCTCGCAAGTCCCCACATACCATGGGATTCTCACGAACAAGCGTTTGACCGCGTGACCGTGAAGACTGTAGGGGTCTTCATACTGAGCCTCACAATTTTTAGTGACCCAATTGTCGTTTCCTCTGTTCCCATCCCATCACCCCTGACCTCCTCCTGCTTCTGCAACTTCTCGCCCTGCAATTCTCCCACTGAGATCGAATTCCACGTCAGAATGGATCTCCTTTGGGTACTGAGTGTGCCCGACTTGTCTTCCAAGTGACCCTCAAGCCTTCTTTTATAATCTTCATGTTGGAGAACCAACGACCTAGATTAAAAGATTAATCAATGGCTAAGATTAAATCTTGACTTGATCCATGTTTTCTAGAAGATTCACACTCTGACTTATTAATGCCCTTTAATTATTTCCTTTTCCCAAGTTTGGACTTAGGGTCTCCATTAAAATAATTAATTATTTTAATAAGTCTTGAACCGAGTGGAATTTCCACAAATTGTTTCTAAGTTCTTTGGAATGCTGCTGTCCAAGCCTCCCTGCAAAGTTTGAGACTTGTAACACTTCCGGATGCTACAAAAATCAACACTCCCTCTTAGCGAGGAAAGTGTTCCAACAATATGCAAACTGCATGCTGCTTTGATTTTGAAGCACCCTTTATGCTGCTGCCCCCTGTACTGCTGCCTTTGACACTGCCACTGTCACTCGCTGCATCTGTACCACAACTCCCTTTGAATACTGAATCCTCCATTCCTGCTACTGGAAGGGATTCTTCATCATCCCGATCTTCTTTCTGAAGTAGAAAAACTTTGTCTTTCCCAGAGCCTTGGTGAGGATGTGTGCCACCTGTTCTCTTGTTGGAGTGTACTGCAACTGAACATCTCCACGTTGTACCCAGTCCTTGATGAAGTGACATCGGATGTCAATATGTTTCGACCTATCATGTAACATAGGATTTTTAGAGAGCTTTATACAACTCTGATTATCACACAAAATGTTGGTCGCTTCCATTTTCTCCTTGAGTAGATTTATTAACAATTTCCTAAGCCATCTGGCTTTGCACGAAGCTGTGCTAGCTGCCATATACTCTGCCTCTTCTGAACTTAGTGCCACAGACTTCTGTTTCCTACTGCACCAGGAAGTCGTTCCTGATCCTAGACTAAAACAGTATCCACTGGTACTCTTCTGATTAACTAAACTTCCAGCCCAAACTGCATCAGTAAAACCACTCAACTTGACATCATTGTCACGGGTGTGCTTCAATCCAAGCTCCACTGTTCCTCGAAGGTACCTGAGAACATGTTTGGCTGCTGCCCAGTGTGCCCTCTTCGGTTCCACCATGAACTGAATTAGGGTATTAACAACATAACATATGTCTGGCCTTGTATTTACCAGATACATCAATGACTCTATGAGCTGTTTGTACAGCATAGGATCAGCTTCATCATCATCGGACGTGTCGATTTCCTCCAATTGGTAATCATTGGAGTGGTCATGGGTCTACACTCCTCCATCTGAAATCTCTTCAGAATCTGTGTAGTGTATCTTCCTTGACCAAGGAAGATCTCCCCATTCTGCTGCCAAACTTCCAACCCCAGAAAATAGTGCATCTGTCCTAGATCTTTCATGTCAATCTCTTCAGCTAAATTCTTCTTGCAATCTGTGATGAGCCTGGATGATCCTGTCAAGAACAGATCATCCACATACAATACCAGTATCAATGGCTCACTCCTTACTATCAGATAGTAGAGATTGGGATCTGCATCACTCTTGACGAATCCCATCTTTTGCAGATAACTGTCAATTCGACCATACCAGGCTCTGGGAGCTTGCTTCAGTCCATATAATGCTTTCTTCAATCTGCACACGAGTTTTCTGATCATCTGTCTCAAAGCCCTCTGGTTGTTCTATGTACACTTCTTCTTCTATCACACCATTCAAGAATGCCATCTTGACATCCATCTGGTGAATTTCCCATCCCATCTGCGCAGCAAGGGATATTACAGACCTAATAGATGTCTATCTGGCTACCGGGGCGAAGGTTTCTTCATAGTTTATTCCTTCCTTCTGAGCATAACCCTTAGCCACGAACCTGGCTTTAAATTTCTCGATGCTGCCATATGCAGCATGCTTGATCTTGTAGATCCACCTGGATCCTACAACAGATCTCTCCTGTCATCTGGGTACTACTTCCTAGACGTCATTTGTCATGATGGAACTGTACTCTTCCACCATTGCATCAACCCATACCTGGTGCTAAGCAGCTTCTCGAAAACTGGAGGGTTCTCCGACTTGAGAGTTCTTAGTGCCCGATGATGCAAGTGCCCCATTTTTCTGTGCCATAGCTCATTCAGATCCATTTCATCTGCACTGCCAACCAGTGCCATTGGGGAATCAAGCTGCAGTTTGTACAACTTGTTGCTTCTTACCTCGATTTGTGCCTTCTTCTTCCAACTGGGCTGCTTGACGTAGAATCTATTGCCAATAAAATAGACGTCATATCCTCGGTTTTGAAGTTGTGACACTGAGAGTAGATTCATCACCAAACCGGGCACATGCAGTACATTAGTGGCCTGGATTCTGTTCCCTGCCTTGGTCTGAAAAATTACAGTACCTTTCCCAATGGGAGTTGAGATTTTGTGTATTTGGGGTAGCATCAATTGTGCTCTAGGTCCCAAATTTTGAGGAAGGACTAGAGTTCACCTGATCTACAAGACTCAAAAATGGATTTGGGAAATTTCTTCTGGTTTAGGAGATATTAAATTAATTAATTATTTTAATATATTTCCTAAGTTAAAACTTAGGAAAATAAAATAATTAAAGTGAATTTAATTAAACATGCGATGAAATTGTCTTAAGTCACATGGATCAAGCTTTCTTTTAATCTTAGCCATTGATTAAAGATTTAATCTGAGCCGTTGATTTGTCAACGAGAAAAGTATAAAGGAAAGGCTTGGGGTCATTTGTAAACACACAAAGGCAGAGCACTGAAGCTAAGTTGAGATTCTACGACGGGGTTGCTAAGAATTCACAGAAGTGTTTCAGTTGCAGAGAGGGGAATTTAGACCAAGGGGATGATCTGATCTCGGGGTCTAGAATACACAAGAGACAGAGAAGAGATCAGGAAAGACAGTGCAGAGGAAGGCAGCAGCAGTAGTATCAGACGACAGCAGCAGCAGACGGCAGCAACAGCAAGGACAGCGTGATTTTTAGGAAGCCCTTCAGGGGTTACGCAGAGACCCTTAGGGGCAGCGTAGTGACTGCGTCACCCAGTCTGGGGTAACGCAGTCCCTTCCAGTGGCAACGCTGAGCATTTGGAGGCCTTCAAAGGCTGACACAGTTTCTTTCAGGGGCAGATCTGGGGTTTTTAGGCCTAGATCTGCCTGAGTTCTGTAAATCCTGTTTGAGGGTGTGTATCAGTCAGTATTGTTGTTCTTAGATCAGCTAGGTGCTGCAGATCTAGAGTTTTCTCTGTAGGGTTTTCCAGATCTGGAACCCAGAGTTGTGTATTCAGAAATATTCTTAATAATTGAGCCCTCCAGCAGTCAGAGACCGGTTTTCCCACATTGGGTTTTTTCGGGGACAGTTTGTCCAGAAATAATTGTGTCACTTTGTCAATGTGTGCATGTGCTTATTCTATATCTGAATTGGTAGAGATCTTTTATGTGTTTTGCTTTGATGTTAATTTGAATTTATTCAGTTGATAACTTGTATAAGTAGGAGAAGCTTAACCGGGTTAACAGAAATAATTTCTGCATAAGAATTAAGATTCAGAAATTTCTACATGGTATCAGAGCAATTGCAGATCTAGAAGGGTCACTAGCTGAAGAATTTGAAGGATCTAGCTGCAGAAAGCAGCTGGAAAGGCCACAGAAAAGCAGATCTAAAGGGACAATGCAGTTTTTAGGAGCAGAATCACGTTGAGGGAAGGGTGACGTTGTCCAGCGCTATGTCTTAGCAAGCCCACACAATTACTGCGCAGAGGCAACTCAGAAACAACGCTGGTTGGTTCTGAAGCCAGCCAGTGTGATTTAGATCTGAATATGTCAGATCCAGAAAAGTTTGCAGAAAAGTTGTAGAAAATCAGAAGAGCCAGTGGGGTTAAACTTCTGAAGTTTTCAAATTTTTAACCTTAGCACAAGTGACAAAGTTTGGGAAGAGATCAGCTTCTCAGAGAGTTTCTTGCCAACGGAAACTTGCAGTTTGGTAAGAGGATCAAAGAAGAAGCTGAATCATAGTTGATTTGGTAGATTTCTAAGGAGGGAAATCAAGTGTCAGAGCGAGCAGAGGGTTCCCAGTTCGAAAAGGACCCTAGATCCAAGATCTCTAGCATAGAGAAGAGGAGCTCCGACACATTCTGAGCAGATGGCAACTCATGGACTGCGTGATTAGGATAGGCTAGAGGGCCTCTCAAACTTTTCGGTATGGAAAGCTAGGATCGTGATTGTCCTTGAGTCATATGGGCTAAGAGACCATGCAGAGTAGACCCTGGCCACACCGACAGATGTGGATCTCCTACAGAAGCACAAAGAAGCTGCTGGGCATGCCAAGCGGCTGACAATGGACAGTATCAAGGACCATATTGTACCACACATAGCTGAGAAGAAGACAACTAGTGAGATGTGGAAAGCCTTGACTTCCCTATATGAGGGAAAATCAGTCCAAAGAAAGATGCAGTTGGAGGCCCAAATGAGGTCATTCATGATGACCAAGGGAGAAGACATTGAGCATTTCCTCTTCAGATTGCAGTCAATCAGGGATCAACTGACTGCAACGGTTGCAACCGTAGATGATGCAGTGATAGTCAGGACTGCCCTCAATGCAGTCACAGATGAGTGAGAAACCTTTGTCCAAAGTATCTTGGGCAGAGCGGACCTCCTAGATTGGGACAACTTGTGGTCAATCATGCGGCAAGAAGAACTACGCAGATTCACCAAGAAGCAGCACATCCCTGCGTTGAGAAAAGTAAAGAAGGAAGAGGAGGAAGATGCAGCCTTGGCATCAAAGAAGCAGCCGAAGAAGAAGAAGGATCTTTCTAAGATCAAGTGCTTCCAGTGTGGCAAAATGGGACATTTTGCCAGCCATTTTCCAGAAAAGAAGAAGGACAAGAAAGCATCTTCTTCCAAAGCAGCGGTGCCAGATGATAGGTCCGGAGATGATGTGGCCATGAGTGCTCATGAACCACGGAGGTGGGGTGACATGGACATGTAGAGGAGCTACATGAAAGTAAGGCGGGATCCTTGAGCAGCTCATCTTTTGGATCACAAGCGAACTACGGCAGCCTTAAGATAGTAGCAGGACAAGTGGAGCATTGGGTGCATAGATCACAGATGAAGAAGAGGCAGAGGCAGATCTGGAGGCTGGGAGGAGCAGCGCAGATCATAGCAGCAACAACGTAGAAACAATAGCAGCGCAGAGGCTTATGTGACTTTAGTAGCGCATTGCAGTACTGCTTACGTAGTGCAAAGCTGCAACAGCGCATAGAGCTTCAGAGGGACAGCGCAGTGTAGCAACAACATGATATATTCAGCACAAGGAGCTGATGTGACTTCAGTAGTGCAGAGGGAGTCTGATTACGCTAGCAGAGCTGTAGCTGTGCATCGTTCTTTAGATTCCAACACAGATCTGTAGCCTATGGAGCTTCAGTGATGAGGATGTAGCCCATCAGACTTGTTTGTCAAAGATTGGGCAGGAGATTCAGTTGTTTCTCTCAACAACTGAAGTTGCAGTGCAGCAGATCAGCAGTGGCAGTGCTATGAGCAGTACAGATGCAACATATTGAGAGGGAGCTGCAGTATAGTGGTTGCAGTGGCAGTGGTAGCAGTACAGAATGGCATCAGCAGTGCAGAGTTGAGTGGCAGTAGGCCAAGCTTCAGCAACATAGAACCAGTGCCCAAAATCACGTAATGCATAAGTGTGATGTATTGCTAGAGCACACACTTGATTCTAAGAGGGAGTGTTTAGATGTTGTGTATTTGGGGTAGCATCAGTTGTGCTCTAGGTCCCAAATTTTGAGGAAGAACTAGAGTTCACCTGATCTTCAAGACCCAGAAATGGATTTGGGAAATTTCATCTAGTTTAGGAGATATTAAATTAATTAATTATTTTAATGTATTTCCTATGTTGAAACTTACGAAAATAAAATAATTAAAGTGAATTTAATTAAACATGTGATGAAATTGTCTTAAGTCATACGGATCAAGCTTTCTTTTAATCTTAGCCATTGATTAAAGATTTAATCTTGGCCGTTGATTTGTCAACGAGAAAAGTATAAAGGAAAGACTTGGGGTCATTTGTAAACACACAAAGGCAGAGCACTGAAGCTAAGCTGAGATTCTAGGTTAGGGTTGCTAAGAATTCTCAGAAGTGTTTCAGTTGCAGAGAGGGGAATTTAGACCAAGGGGATGATCTGATCCGGGGGTCTAGAATACAAAAGAGGCAAAGAAGAGATCAGGAAATACAGCGCAGAGGAAGGCAGCAGCAACAATAGACGACAACAGCAGTAGCAACAAGGACATCGTGATTTTCGGGAAGCCCTTCAGGGGTTACGAAGAGACCCTTAGGGGCAGTGTAGTGACCGCGTCACCCAGTCTGGGGTAACGCAGTCCCTTCTAGTGGTAATGCTGAGCATTTGGAGGCCTTCAAAGGTTGATGCAGTGTCTTTCAGGGGCAGATCTGGGGTTTCTAGCCCTAGATTTGTCTGAGTTCTGTAAATCCTGTTTGAGGGTGTGTATCTGTCAGTATTGTTGGTGTTAGATCAACTAGGTGCTGCAGATCTAGAGTTTTCTTTGTAGGGTTTTCCAGATCTGGAACCCAGAGTTGTGTATTCAGAAATATTCTTAATAATAGAGCCCTCCAGCAGCCAGAGACCGGTTTTCCCACATTGGGTTTTTTGGGGACAGTTTGTCCAGAAATAACTGTGTCACTTTGTCTATGTGTGCATGTGCTTATTCTAGATCTGAATTGGTAGAGATCTGTTATGTGTTTTTCTTTGATGTTAACTTGAATTTATTCAGTTGATAACTTGTATAAGTAGGAGAAGCTTAACCGAGTTAACAAAAATAATTTCTACATAAGAATGAAGATTCAGAAATTTCTACAGACTGCACCTTGCTTTATTACCCATGGTTATTTTGAAATTGATTTGCTCTTCTTGGTAGCTGGAAAAACAGTCTCGTACTCCCGTAATATGAGCAGAGGCTCCAATGTCAATATACCAAACATCTGAGGACGTAGTGCTTGATACACAAGCAAAATATTCCTCTAATCTGGATGCCAATACAGATACATCGTGATCCATCTGTTCTATCGTGCTTCTTCCCCCTCTTGGAGCACTGCATGAACCCTTCTCCGCTGTTTCCCTAGAGAACTATGTAGATCTTCCTTCACTGATAGATGCCCCTCTTTGTTATTCATCTCTGGCTTGGGTACCATGTGAAAATTTACAACCAGTTGCAGTGATAGATTTATTTACCTTGTTTATTATTTCAATAAGTTATTATTCAGAAATCTTCCGGCAAATATCGAAATAAATACTACTGCAACATTAACAATTATATATGCAGAGAAATAAACAGTAGAGAACGTAAGCACAAGAATTAATCACATGTAAACAATTATTTTTGGATAATTTTCCTCGGAAAAACCCAATGTGGCAAAACTGGTGCAGCAGATGAGGGTTCTATTAATTCTTCAGCAAATGATATCTTTACGGAGAAAATATTCGACAGATAATATTTTGAACCACCTGAGACTGAATACCGAACTTACGCGGACAAAGTTCTGATACCCAAATCAACCCCTGCAAGCCCATGCGTTAATCTACATGATTCTTTGCGCAGTCCCAATGCTGGACTGCGTGAATCTGCGTGGAGATTGCGTGGGGTCTCTTCCGTTGTATCCTCAAGGTACCTTTAGTGACCCACTGCTGCACTCCGACCTTGATCTCGATCACCCCTGACCTCCTCCTGCTTCCGCAACTTCTCGCCCTGCAACTCTCCCACTGAGATTGAATTCTATATCAGAATGGATCTCCTTCGGGTACTGAGTGTGTGCCTGGCTTGTCTTCCAAGTGACCCTCAAGCCTTCTTTTATAATCTTCATGTTGGAGAACCAATGGCCTAGATTAAAAGATTAATCAATGGCTAAGATTAAATCTTGAGTTGATCCATGTTTTCTAGAAGATTCACACTCTGACTTATTAATGCCCTTTAATTATTTCCTTTTCCTAAGTTTGGACTTAGGTTCTCCATTAAAATAATAAATTATTTTATTAAGTCTTGATCTAAGTGGAATTTCCACAAGCTGTTTCTGGGTTCTTTGGAACGTTGCTGTCCAAGCCTCCCTGCAAAGTTTGAGACTTGGAACACTTCTGGATGCTACAGTAATCAACAGCTGCAAGGCTGCCCACATCGCTTCTCATCCTGGAAGCTTTTCTCTGCCCATAATGCTCTGGACAAAGACCTGCAGTCTTCTGAAACAGAGTTTAGAGTGAGCCTTACTAGGTCTGAGTCTTTGGGTGATGATCCCACTGCTAACAGTTGGTCTCAGTTATCCTGAATTCTAGACAGGAAGGAGTCAAAACACTCTCCCTTCTTCATCCTGGTATTACGCATCTTCTCCTCTAGATACATCTTCCGCTGCTCGGAAGATCTTTGGTATAGCTTTTCTAGCCCTACCCACATTTCTCTAGCAGTGTTCTTTGATGCTATGTGAATGTACGTTGTGATCCTTCACACCATCTAGGATCAATTGCTTGGCTCTTGCCATATTCTTCTTGGATGCTCTCAGATGTGCTGTATCTAGAGGTTCTACAACTGCGCTGTCTATGAGCACCTTTAGATCATGCTCATCAAGGAGAAACTGAATCCTTGATTTCCAAATAACATAGTTGGAGGCACCCTCCAATCTATCTTGGTCACGCAATCCGTTGCTGGCCATCTCCTCAACTGTCGATATCTTGCTCTAACCCTCTGTTTAGCTAGCTGCTAGACTTACGCACTCCTTTGGAGTAAGTCATTTCTTCTGCTGCTGCAGGGGAAAAACTGAGCTTCTTTGAGTAAGAAACTCCCTGAGGTCAAGAAATCCCCAACCTGTGTTTTTCAGAAATTTTCAGACACTTATGCACCATCTCTTACTGCTATTCCGTAACTGCGTCCTTAAGCTACACTGCCTCTTCTGCAACTGAAAAAACTTACCCCTCTGTCAACTCTCTTAGAGGGATTCTTTTTTGCGTTGGATTTCCTTCTTAGCCTAGACAACATGATTTCTGGGTTGTCTGCTGCTGCTTACGCAGATCGAGTCTCTTCAGCGCTGATCTGTTGGTTCACCCTTGTTTCTCCTGCACTTCAGCTTAAATAAGCTCTGATACCATGTGAAAAATCCTAGATCTGGATTCCTACTATAACAAATCTGAATTGCTTCTCCTATTATTTTTCATAATTATTTCATTATAGTGAAATATTGAAGTAATTACTGAAGAAGTCTACACAAATAATGCTGCGGAATAAATCTAAGTCCTGAAACAAACTAAACAAAATACAATGAAAAACGTTCACGTTTGACACAATTATTTTTGGACTAAGTACTCAGAAAAACCCAACTCGGGAAAACTGGTGCAGCAGATTTGAGGGTTTTGTATTATTAAGTAGCAAAATCTTGAGTACAACTAGGGTGCCAATATCTAGCTCACCCTTTAGAGAAATCTAGACAACAAGTGAAAATATGAGGTATACCTCACTCTGCAAATCCCCGACTGATCTGAACAGCACTGGTGAAGCCTCTCTCTGCCTCTGCGTGAAGCCTATGCTGGAACTGCGTAAGCCTGCGTGGGCAAGCTCTGGAACTGCGTCACCTGGGCTGATCTGAAATTGGGTTTTAGCTTTCTTGGCTCAGAAACCCCAGCTTCCAGCTATCTCCGGACTGAATCAAAGAGACACTGGGTCACTTCTGCGTGAGTTCCTTCAGGAAGTGCGTCACCCCTCTA
Source organism: Pinus albicaulis (assembly GCA_034641835.2). Classification (NCBI taxonomy): domain Eukaryota; kingdom Viridiplantae; phylum Streptophyta; class Pinopsida; order Pinales; family Pinaceae; genus Pinus; species Pinus albicaulis. The sequence continues at coordinate 926,885,161 of CM076573.1, forward strand.
GGTGACTGCATTGTCTCTCTCTGTGTCACTGCTGCGTCTCTCTGAAATGTACTCCTGGTCCTCTTGACCAATTACTGCCTCTGCCCCTCTCTGAAACTGATCACTGAATCAAAATCATTTAGCAAAACCTACCCTAGTGATTCGATCCTGATCAAAAGCTGTCTCTCACACAAACACGAAAATTCCAAAATGCTCAATGTGCTCAATGTGTTTTCCATAGGCCCCTCACCCTCCTCCTTATATTCTTTCTTTGACCGTTCAACGCCTAAGATTAAAACATAAGCAGGGGCTAAGATTAACTTGGAGGTGATCCATGACTTTACTAGAAGATTAACAGTTAGTTTAATTAATACCCTTTAATTAATCAGTTTCCCTAAGTTTAGACTTGGGAAAACATTAAAAAACGATTAATTAATTTACTTAAACCATCTCTAAGTGGAATTTTCCAAAACCATTTCTGGGTATTATGGAATACATGTGTCTTAGCCTATATACAAATTTACAAGGCTAGATCATATCCGATGCTACCATAAATCAACATAATCACTATGAGCCCTTGCCCCCTTCTGAGTAGGGTGTCAAGAAATATACTTTATCTTCTTGGGAACCCCTTCAGGATCATGATAAATCTATAATCTCCCCTTTTCGGTTTGATTATCATGGGCAACCTATTTGTGTTTTTCCATCTCATGAGTAAGTTCACCCAAATCTAAACAAGCTGTAGCCCAAATCTAAACAAGTTGTAGCATGAAGATCATTGATCGCAGCAACAGATGCACACACTTAATCAACCTTTCCTTCAACGTTGGCTCACCAAGTTTCGCTCTTACTCTCCAAGTCTCTCTCTCACAATCTTCTTCCAAACTCTCCAACTCTTTCTCAAGTTTGAATTCTTCTTTCACAACGCATAAGTAGTGAGGGGGGAAAGAATGAGGCACATATATATAGGAGGAGAAAGAGATTGATGCCATAGAAGGGGATTAACTAACATGCCAAGAGTGTTATTGATGCCCATTTAGAAAATGTAACTCATGCCATTAAGAAGGTATGCATGCCTTTGTAACTTATGATTTTTGGAGAGAGTGTAACATATGCATTAAAGAGTGCATAAGAGGAATCTTTTATGATATGCTTTTATTAAGTGTAAGAGATGTGAAAATTTCTAACTTGAAATTCTACTGCAGTAACTGATTTATTTCTCCTACTTATATTTCTCAATAGGTTATTTACAAAATCCTTCAGTAAGCAACGAAATAAATTCTACCGTAGTTATCACGTAATTACATAGAGAAAAGAACAATAAAATGCAAGTACAAGAATCAAGCACATCAACACAATTATTTTTGGACAATTGTCCTCGGAAAAACCTAATGCGGGAAAACCGGTGCAGCAGATGAGGGTTTATTTATTGGAGGATGATTTGAGGTGGATTTGAGAGATACTCCTCATGTGTTGGATGATCCTGACATGACGACAACATTTATGAGGCTACGACTCGCACATGTGGGCATTTATGACTTGTTTTAACATTGAGCTAGTGGGTTGGCTTTTAACCCAAGGTTTATTTAATGTCAAACTTGTTTTAGGGGCTTCATTAATTAAAATTCATTGAGGTAGACCTCATATGAATAGAGATCAGCTCATTTTTATTTCTCATCATCACTTGTGGAGCATTTCGGCTTGCTTATAGGATTTCGACCTAGCCGAAAGAATATTTTATTCTTGTGGAGATGTGATCTATTTTGGAGATTTTGAATTTGGAGACTAGCTCTTGTTGTGGAGACATCATTTTTGGGATAATAATGGACTTGTTCATGCATTTCTTGTAAGTACTCTTATTGTTGATTATCTTTTTGAATGGTTATTGCATGGAATGGTTGTTGGTAGGGTTTTTAGGTGTGGGTTTTATTGAATATCTTTCTATGGAATCTTGGCAAATTTTTGCATGTATTAACTAAAAGAATTTATGACAGTGCTTTGAATGATCTTCATGTTAAGCTCTCTTCATGACTTTATCCCCTCATAAAGTGATAGTTAGGGTTTTCTTTGCCCTTACTCCATACTAGGGTTTAATATTTTCATTAGTAGGTTTCCCTTAGACTCCATCGCCCAAGGATCAGACATTGGCCATCCACATAGATGATCACACCATCAAAAACATCTTTTAAGCCTTTTCACTCTCTCCCTCACATTTCGGCCCTTCAAGGCAAGCCGTTAGGCTAGGGCTAGTGCCAAATTTAACTAGGAGTGTGTTGTCCTATAAGAGGGTTATACATGTTGTTTGAGTCTCGTTGCATCCAAATCCACCTTCTCGACAACTAATTCTTCCCTTTTAGTGTTGACGTTACAAGCCCTAGGTAAGTTTTCCGTAGGGTAACCTAACCCTAGGCTTCAACTTAGGGCTTCTTGAAAGCTAGTTGCTTCAATTGTTGCTTCAATTGTTGATCATATCGATCTTTAACAAGCCTTTTCTTGGCCTTATGCGCCTTGGTAAGACTTTTCCCTTGCCTATTAATTAAAACCTAGGTAATAAGTGCCCTAGATAGGCCTCTTGGAGTGCACACTTTGCCTTATCTTTGTTGAATTAAGCCTTGTCCTTAAGTTGAGTGCCATTCCTAAGGTTATTCCTTTTCACCTCTAAGCCATGAACTTTGAATAATTCCTAGGTGACCAATACAGGGAAGCCTCCCTTGTGGTGAAAATATACTAAAGAGTAGGAGGTGGTGTGTTGTGGTAATAGTGGGCCTCCAGCTCATAGTATTGTCCCTTGGTCTAGCTCTTGTCTTGTGAGCCTTGCACAAAACCTGCTAGATTTTGAGGAAAAAGGTATGAAACTTGAGGATCTCTTGCATGTATTGGGCAAAGCTTCTCTAGTCAAGGTACCTAAAGAAAGTAGAGTGTCTATAACTCTATCACCCTTGGATCTCATAGAATATGGGTTAGTGAAAGATGAAGTCCACCTCAGTCTCAACCTCTTGAAGATGGCACAACTATTAAATCTTGTCTAATTGATTGAGTTGTTGCTCCACCTCCACCTGAAGACTATGCGAACCCACTTTGAACTAACCCAGAGAAATACAAAGAGCATGTGTCCAATGACAATGCATGTTGGGAGGTTGGATAATGAGTTTGTTTCTCAACTCCATCAAATTCTTAGCGTAGAAAGCCATCTTCGAACGTAACTCACTCAGTGTGTTTATTCAAGTAATTTGTGCGAATTTCATATAGATGTGATCCTAGACGATCCTGTTCAAATCTTGCCTAGTAGGTAAGGGGTGACTTTGGGCATCGAGAGAGTATCTGAATGGAGGAAGTCAACCCATTGAAACACCCACAGACATGAGAAAACTTGAGAACCTTGCAAGTCGAAATTGACCATGGCTCAGAGTGTTTGCTGATCAAATGGACTTTGATGAACAATAGGCAATATATAGATACCAATCTTGCCTCTTTTTCGAGTCAAAAAAATTCCAAAAGCAATGTAGAAATGAAACAAGGATGAACACAATTCCAAGCAGCAGTTGCTTATCAATTACTTGGTCCTGAATTTCTTAGCAAGATAGTTGACTCCATAAGGCACTGGTATCAATCGTCTAAATATAATCAAATTCTTTATATCTTGCTAGATCTAATACAAGTATTTGGTCGCTCAACTGTGTCTCCCGGATTGGTTGGTTCCCAGCAAATCCTTCATTCCATTTTCGTAGGGTCTACCCCCCTTAGTCTGCTGAAGGGAGACAACTTAAACGGAGAGATTGGGGATTAGGGTGACAACCCCTGATCTGAGCCGTTGTCGCGGTGCCTAGACAGTTTGTGCGACAACAATACCCATAGTAAGATTTTGCATCTTCACTTGCATTTTGAAGATTAGGGCCTGAGTAGTCCTTTTCGATGGGTTGGTTGCATTATGCTTTTTAGGCAGGGTCATGTTTCCCAAGGAAGATCACATTCTTTGAAGCACTTCACTTATTTCAAAGTCACACCTACTAGAGCATTGTTGGGGCTATTAGGCACATGTGGATGTCATCTTGACATGCGGCATGGAAGATATGAAACATTGTCTTTTATGGGGTGATTTAATGATGTGGATGTTGAAATTCCAATGCAAGGGAGAATTTCTAACATGATAATTACTTGTGAAGTTGTTTAGTGTTCTTCCTTAGTTTATCCTTTATTTTTCATCAAGCAATTACCCTTCAAATACAAGAAAATTGAAATCATAGTGAACAAGAGACAAGAGTGTAGCAACGGAAGCTGTAGATTTGGTTACTGTAGCGGAAGACTTGTATGCTTGTAGGCTTTGATAGCAGAAACAACTTTAATTATAAAAATACACAAGAGGTATTTATAATAATAAATTTTATTGATATATGACATGATTGAAAGTTTACAATGAGGTCCCGCTTTTATACCCATGCAGGTACCTTTTCACGAATGGGCATGTCTTTTAGACATGCCTTTTCATTAACCTAATCACTACTTAAACATAATCCTAATACAGTTATTTAATAATTACATTTAATTCTATTTATTCTATTAATGACTATATTTATCACCTAAGTTATGAATTAGGTTCATAACATTGCCTCCTTCTTCGAAAAGCTTTGTCCTCAAAGCTTAACTTTCGACAATTTTCTTCATCTCGGATTATCTCATAAGCATGTCTTTTAATCACTGAGACTTTGGCATATATAATTCTCCCATAATACTTCCTTGAAACTAAGTTCTCTCTTTTATATATATAATTTAACTTCTCTTTTTTTTATTTATGAAAAACCTCTTCTTTCCATTTGAATTTGTATCTCTATATATATTGATATATATATGTATATATGAATTTTTAAGTAACCTCTCTTTTTTTTTTTTTTCATTAATTTAATTAATTAAATAGTAATTTTAATTAATTAAATTAATATTTCTTTTTATTTATTTATAATAATTTATTATAAATGTAAACTATATATGTTATATTATAATAGTTGTAACTATATAACATATATAATATATATATATATATCGATCAAAAACCTGTCCATCTTTTTTTTTCTTTAAACCGTCACAACTAATGACACGTCTGCCCATCAACGTCTCCACGAATTTTTTATTATATAATTAATCGAATCCTTGGCCTGATCTTTTTAAATGTAGAAACTGAAACTCCAACCATCTCTGCGTCGAGGTAATTATGAGCAATGAACAATTCACACTTTCGCTTCAGCGAAAAGATGCCATAGTAATCGGCAGCTTCGAAAATGGCATAAACGTCGTCCACGTGAGAACATTGCAGTCGGCCCGGAATACGTTGGATGCTTCCCTGAGCACGCACTTGTGGGCATGTAACTGCTTGGTGTTATTTTCCAGCAAGATGCTTGGTGGGCATCGAGTCTCCGGTTGAGCTCTTATGGCCCCTGTGTCCAGGAAATGGCGTGTAAATTCTGGTTCATCATCAGCGAAATCTTCCACCAACTTTGCTCCCAACGTCCTGCACAAGGAATCATCACCGTGTAGCATGCCCACGACGGGAAATGTGATTCCCCCTGAAAAAAAAATGTCTCGAAGGTCAACACTGAATCCCGTGAGCATCCCTAGGATAGTACGCGCAGCGCCTCTCTGGACCTTGACATGCTTTGAAGAGAGCTGGGCCATGAGCTGAGAAACGAGGGACTCATCGCCAATCGCATCCCTGTAATAGTTAGTGCATGGTGCCAAAACCCTAATAACTTCAAGAGCCAAAAGCTGAACTTGAGGATAGGGTGACAGCAACGCTAAGTTGAAATCCAACATGCCGTTGTCGTCCAGCTTGAAGAGAGCGTCCACCGTTTCCTTCGGCGAAGACAGTGACAGCACTTGGAAAACTTTCAGACCTGCGAGTTGGACGCCAAGAATCAACTTATCGTCGGCGTGAAGATGTCGTCGTCTTATCAGGAGAAGCAGATGGGCGATCACTTCTTTGTCTATGAGGATTCTTCGAGCCGACTCGCTGTGTTTCGCAAGAGGTTTCAAGAGACCCAGAGCAGATGCTTCCATAATCTCTACATCCACTGGAAGGGTTTCAGAAGCGGAAGATATTCTAAGATGCTGAATTATAACAGAAACGGCTCCCTCTTCAACCATTATTTCTGCGTGCTGCTTCTTGTTATTACCGAGAATTTCCTTGAGTGCTCGAATGGCTTCCACAGCCTTATCTAGTGCAGCACCACTTTCGACATAATTTCTGATAGCCTCGACAAGTTTCTTGATGTTTTCTTTTAGTTCAGTGTTTTCTGCTGGTGCAGCATCAGGAGAAGAATTTGTTGAAACAGTCAATCCTTCGAGTTTTCTCTGGATGGTATTAATTACAGGATCAGAAGAAGCAGAAGCCAATGCTTCCGGGATATCCACTTCTTTCTCTTTGTACTCATTTGCACGGTCGTCTTCCATGACTGATATTTGGGCTAAATACCTGAAACACAAAACATTAAACCGTGCATTGCAACATGGTGGATATCCAGGGGCTTCTGAGTTTGCTGCTGGTGGGCGCTCCTGCAACTTCCACAGAAGCATTGGGACAAATGCAGTTCCCATTGTTGGAACAACACCCATTCCATTTGAATTATCTGTAGTTTTAGTATTTAATTGTTGTGTTGTTTCAGGAAGCACATTTGCCAATTGGGTTCGGCCAATATTCAGTAGCATTATCCTATTTTTACCATTCACTGCAAATTTCTCCAAATCTACACCTGCATTTTCATCTTGATATATATCAACTTTATCGTCCTCCATATTAAGGTCCGCTTTATATGGATCCTTATCTTGATTGATATCATAATTATCTATTACATATTCTCCAGCTTCATGTTGTTCTGCTTCTTCACCATCTTGATTGGTAATAATTTTTTTATAGTCATTATTCTGATCAACATTTTCTTCTTCAACTTCTTCACCCTTATCCACATCAGCTTCATCTTTTTGTGTTTTTTTATTATTGCTGGCAACGATATTTCCGGTATAAAAGGCACATTTATGTTTTGGGAAATATTTATCTCCACACTTCCAACAATTCTCTACCTTTTTACTTTTATTACGCATTGGTGGGGGAATATATTTGGTTGACTTTTCCATGGATTTTTTACTTGATTTCCCTTTAGAAAAACTAACTGCTTTATCATTATTACTGCATTTTTCATCTTTTTTATTATGGTCTACTGCAGGATATTTTGCAAGTAACTTCTCAAGCTTTTCTATCATTTTTCCAATTATTTCAATTCTTTTGGGCTCTTGATGTAATGGCACATTATATGGTAAATAATCGTAGGCTTTTAGAACGACGTTGTGTGCCATTCCTTCAACCTGTCCACAAGATGGCTCCGATACCACTGTAGCAACGGACGCTGTAGATTTGGTTACTGTAGCGGAAGACTTGTATGCTTGTAGGCTTTGATAGCAGAAACAACTTTAATTATAAAAATACACAAGAGGTATTTATAATAATAAATTTTATTGATATATGACATGATTGAAAGTTTACAATGAGGTCCCGCTTTTATACCCATGCAGGTACCTTTTCACGAATGGGCATGTCTTTTAGACATGCCTTTTCATTAACATAATCACTACTTAACATAATCCTAACTGATTATTTAATAATTACATTTATTTCTATTTATTCTATTAATGACTATATTTATCACCTAAGTTATGAATTAGGTTCATAACATTATGATTTTTAGGCAGGGTCATGTTTCCCAAGGAAGATCACATTCTTTGAAGCACTTCACTTATTTCAAAGTCACACCTACTAGAGCATTGTTGGGGCTATTAGGCACATGTGGATGTCAACTTGACATGCGGCATGGAAGATATGAAACATTGTCTTTTATGGGGTGATTTAATGATGTGGATGTTGAAATTCCAATGCAAGGGAGAATTTCTAACATGATAATTACTTGTGAAGTTGTTTAGTGTTCTTCCTTAGTTTATCCTTTATTTTTCATCAAGCAATTACCCTTCAAATACAAGAAAATTGAAATCATAGTGAACAAGAGACAAGAGACAGCAGAGATTAGGCTAGAGGCTGGGGCAAAATCTAGAAAGGGAAAACCTGTCAATCCTTTCCTTATAGATTCTTCATCAACAAGAGAAATCCAAGTCAAACTAACCAGCGTTCCAAGTGCCCAGTCAACCCTCCAAACTTTGCCATGTTCTATCTACAAAATAGTTAACCAATCTGCTTCTTGCCTGTCCTTTAGATGCTTCGTCTGACAGAGATAGATGCCTTATAGTTTACAAGAATGATGGCCTTCCTGTAGCTCGCATTATACAGAGACATTAATGTTTTCCTATGATTCGCATCACAGAGATATTGTGCTCTTCTTGCAACTCGCATCACAGAGGTATTCTGGTCTTTCTACAACTCACATCACAAAAATTTTGTGCCAACTGCAATTCATATTTATACAAGGAGAAGATGCCACAGAAAACCCGTCTTATATGTCTCAGATTTCATGCCATAGACCCGAGATATCTTCTTCAAAAGGAAATCCGAATGATTTCCAAAATGATGAGGGATTTATACCAATATATAGTTGTTTTCACATACGAAGAGACATGAATCTTGGGCAGGTCAACTTGCCATCCTACAGGGCCGACTTGGCAACATGGAGGAACAATTGACACTTACAAAAATACAAATTTTCCTCTTTTTATAGGGTCACAAAGAGCATGCCCTTTGACCTTTTCTTTTGACCAAAAAAAAGCATGAAGAACATGCTTGACAATAATAATAATAATAATAATAGTTTTTGTTTTTGTTTTTACATGAAATACATAATAATCCAAGTACAATAATTATGAAGACCGAACCTAGTTACAATTTGAACACTCCCTCTTAACCAAGGGATATTCTCAAGTTGAGAACTTCTATAAGAAAGGATCTGGATTGATAAGCATCAATGATGATTTACGTCATCATAGCCAACATTGTCAAAATAGCAAGGCCTTGACTAATAAGCTCTATCTCTCCACTAGATCAGAGCACAATGCTGGGAGGCATAAATTTTGGACACCACCGCCTCTCAAGGCACATACCCCACATGAGTGTTCTAAAGGTATGATTTCACAGGACAATTTCCTAATCCCAAGGAAAAGTACGTTCTCCAGACCATTCTTTACCAAGTCCATGTATCCAACGTAGGATGTTAATCCTAGTCAACCACAATACATGACTCAAGAATGCATGCCCCTGATGCTTATCCAATCCACCATTCTCCCAACTAGTGTTCAAGCACTAGGCTTAAGGCTGTTAGTCCTGGCCATAGTACGTGACACATGGAGAACAAGGTGTTCACCCTCACTACCTCTTAATTAGGGAGGAGATATCCACAAGCCTAAGCTTGTCTCAAATATTCTCACCTCATCAAAACTTCGGCTACCTGTTCTTCTGTGGCTCAGATGTATGTGTTGGTGAGTTTTTATTATATTCTTGGTCAATGGATTGTCAAGAAGTTCGAATGCTTGCCTCTGTTCTTCAATTTACAGTTCCTTAACTTGTATAGTCCCACAAATATTTAGGTCTTGGATACGGTGATATATATTGCCATAGGTGGCTTGCATGAACCTCAAAGAAGTGCCACAGGACTTGATCCAAGTTGTAGAGGAATAAAGCTACAGATACGTATTGTAGACCTATTACAGTATTATTATTATTATTATCCAATTTTAAGGTCACGGATAAGCCAAACACCAAATTGGTGTATGAGACCCCCTTGTTTGTGGGACAAGGGACCCACCTCTGCGCAGCGATTTGACTGCTAAGTGTACGAAGGCATACATACTCTACCCCCTCTGGTTTTGAACCTGTGACCTCTTAGGAGGAAACACATGCTCTTAACCATTAGGCCCACTCAAACTGACTTAGGTACCAAATCGTTTCTTCACCAAGCAACAATTGCTCTTATAAATTCTGTCTCGGGCTTGTCCATAAGATGTCATAGAAATGTTCTCTCATACTATAAAAGTATAGTGCTATAGTTTCACAGAATTTTGCATACCATAATACATTAGGGACCTCGCATTCCACAGAAGATTTGTATAATTTTAGCCTTTTAACCACTTAACAGAGATTAATTAATAGGTGACCAATGCTTGGTCTTGATCACAGACTTCGTTCTTCAAGTTTATTCATCTTTTATACGGAGATAGAACCCTGTCTCTGTTTCAGACCTTCTTTACATACCTTAAATTTTGGACTGTTGTCTTAATCTCAGATCTGTGCAACGGATTTGGGTTAACTCACTCCTGTGCTCAGATATGTGCTGTCGGCTTCAATCAAGGCCACAGAATTTCGTTCAAGTCATCATAGGATTCAGATTTGGATCAAGCCATAAAACTTTGAAATGATGCCATGGAATTTTATCACAAGATAGAGTAGACTTTCTTGCTCCTTCGATCTTCTTTCGCTCTGATACCGTGTTGAAATGCCAATGCATGGGAAAATTTCTTAACATGATAATTACTTGTGAAGTTGTTTAGTGTTCTTCTTTAGTTTTTCCTTCATTATTCATCAAGCAATTACCATTCACATACAAGAAAATAGAAATCATAGTGCCCAAGAGACAAGAGACACCAGAGATTGGGCCCGAGGCCAGGGTAAAACCCACAAGGGGAAATCCTGTCAATCCTTTCCTTATAGATTCTTCATCAACAAGAGAAATCCTGTCAATCCTTTCCTTATAGATTCTTCATCAACAAGAGAAATCCAAGTCAAACTAACCAGGGTTCCAAGTGCCAAGTCAACCCTCCAAACTTTGTCATGTTCTGTTCACAAAAGAGTTAACCAATCTGCTTCTTGCCTGTCCTTTAGATACTTCATCTGACAGAGATAGATAACTTATACTTTACAAGAATGATGGCCTTCCTGTAGCTCGCATTGTACAGAGATATTAGTGTTTTCCTGTAGCTCGCATCACATAGGTATTATGCTCTTCCTGCAACTCGCATCCCAGAGGTATTGTGGTCTTTCTACAACTCGCATCACAGAAATTTTGTGCCTCCTGCAATTTGTATATACACAAGGAGAAGATGCCACAGAAAACTCGTCTTAAATGCCTCAGATTTCATTCCACAGACCCAAGATATCTTCTTCGGAAGGAGATCCGAATGATTGCCATAATGATGAGGGACAGGTGCCAATATATAGTTGTTTCCACATGTGAAGAGACACGACTCTTGGGCAGGCCGTCTTGTCATCCTGGAGAGCCGACTTGGCAACATGGAGGAACAAATGACACTTGCAAAAATTCAAATTTTCTTCTTTTTATAGGGTCACAAAGAACATGCCCTTTGACCTTTTATTTTGACCAAAAATAAAGCATGAATAACATGCTTGATAATAAATATAATAATAATAATTTTTTTTTTTTACATGAAAGACATGTTAATCAAAGTACAATAATTATGAAGACCGAACCTACTTACAATTTCAACAGTGGAGAGGATGACTTGGATTATATGTCTCTCTCGTGGGGTAGCATGGATTTGAAGTTCCAATTACTCCTAATCTAATATGTTACCCTTTTAAATATGTTGATTAATAGTGTCGTTTATGAACAGATTAATATGTTAGGGTCATGACTCTTCATTGTGACTGCTCCTTTTCAGGGCTATGTAAGTGAAAACCATTCATTCATTGTGATCATCACTTCAATATTCAATATATAATATAATATATTTTAGCACTTATGGATTACTTAGCTTTTCTCCTTTTCATATAATTTAATGATAGCTCCTCATGAGTACTGGCACATACACCAAGCCATTAATTTGGCTTCCTCCCTTTCTTGGGTGGTATATTTTTTATGTTTATCTGATATATTTCAAGTGCCTAGGATGAAAACTTTGGTAAGACTCTTTGGACATATTTTTGATATATATCGGCACTATTTTAATTACCAAACGTTTTCCTAGAATTAATAAATATGACAAATTCAAATGACAAGTTAGGATTTGTACAATAGGACAACTTGGAGTTTCAACACTTGTACAGTCAGAATAAAACTTTGCATTTGATGTCGTCATCAATTAGGCTTGCCAGAAGGGCTTAAAACATAATGTGGCTGCTTAATGTTAGTACAGCAAATAACATGAGAAGAGAGCCCGGCCACCTCCACAAATACCCTTCTGAAATTCCTCTGACTGAAGATGGAATTTCTTAGCTGAAGGAATCAGCTGGCTACATAAACCTCCATGTACTTACTACTGAGGGTGTTCATGCCAAAAATCATACATAGGTCTACTATATAAAATTATGACCATATTAAAGTCTTTATTGCATGTAGGGTCTGTTGTCATGACTGTATGTTTAGGTCTCCTCAACAAAAATAGTTTACATCTGTTTTCCAACTCTCACCCCATTTGTGCAGATTATTATTTTGCATAGTTAAAATGGATAAGTATCATTAAAACTATGGAAGCTCAATTTCTTTGACATGAACTATACTTATAATGCTTATTTAGTGAATATAATTCACAAAACCAGTGTTGTGAACATCTCGATAACATCCCGATTTTATCTCGAAACCACGATTTTTTGGCCTAACCGATGTTTGCCATTTTTTAAAGATATTTTTATGGTATCTTAATTTTGCCGATGTTGCCATTTTTTACCGATTTTTTCCCGATTTTCCCGATTTTTCGGTTTTCCAGACCCTTGCCGATTTTATCTCGATGCCGATGTTCGCAACCTTGCACAAAACCCATTGTTGGGTACTTGACACTAGTAGACATTTAGATAAAATTTCAAGTGTGATTGTACAGTTTTATCTGTACAAATAAAAAATTGTTTTTTTACATTCTGCAAAGTTATTCCATGTCAGTTGTCATGATATTGAATGAACGTTTACAATTAAATGCAGATTTTATTTTCTGAATAACTCGAGGACATACTGTCCATTATGAAAATCAATTTGGGGCTGTTTGTCATTACATAAAGTTAGATGTTATGCAAGGGGTTGCAATTAAAAAATCTTATGGATTGTGAGCCTCAATCTTTGTGCATTGCAGGTTTCAACATGCGGTATGAGTGATGCAATAGGACCAGTTTACATAAAGGAACGACCTAGTGCAGAGATGCAATCCAGAATTGATGCAGAGGTATAGATTTAGCATTGTAGATGTTATGCTTTTGGAGATTTAGGTCAGTGTTTTTGCTGTCATCTTTAATTTGCCAACAATTGTAAAATTTCTTTACTGCTTTTGCAGGTTGTCAGAATTTTGAGGGAGGCATATGAGCGTGTCAAAACACTACTGAAAAAGGTTCTACAATTAGCATTACTTTCATCTTATTATAAATAATGCTGAAGATTTCAACATTATAAAGCAGGCAACCACTCTAGGGTGTTCATTGGTCTTATTCTTTTCTTATACTATATCTCATAAGTATAGTTACTAGATTACACAATAAACTAAAAATGTTATAGGGCTTGAAGGCATTCACTGTTTTGTTTTTGGTATATAAAGCAGATTTATATTAGAAATACAGTAAAATGACAGTCATCAAGGAAGGTAAGATTAGGAAAAGCTGGATCAAGATTCAAACCTCACAGGATGTAGCCTTTAGATAACCGGTCAAGATAGCTTGTGCTTTTCAGAAATGGAACACTCCTACAGATTGACATTTGGTTCAGAGAAAATGAGAGCATGTGGGGCCAATAGTTCACGATCCTTCCCTCCGCCCCTCCCCCAAGGTTCCAAAGGCAGAACCGCATCCTGTACAGATCCGTGGGGGATCCTCCGACAGAACCACAAATTCGAAAATCTGATCCGTGGTTCCGCTGGATTGGGCCAGTTCCTGGAAATCCGGAACCACGCGATCCCGATAACCAGTTCCAGACAGGGATCTGCCTCAAATCTGCGGCAGATCGGGCACCCAGATCCAGGCGGATCTTGAGCAGATCCGAGGCCGTGGAGGCCTACCCACTTTTATTTATTTATTTCTTTTTTGCTTTAACTTGAGTGAAGGGTGGGTTTAAGGTGAGTTAGGGAAGGAATAGATGGGGATAAAATTCATTTCCCCCGCTTTTCTTCACTCTTGCATCTTTGGAGAGCTTGGAGAAGAGAGGCTTGATGAGAGCAAGAAGGAGCTTGGAGGAGTAAAGAAGGGCTGGCATCTACAAGAGAGGGAAGTGCAAACCTCAAACTCCCTCATTTTTCTGTCATTGTTGTTTGTATTTTTCGTCCTCCCTCCCCTACTCTTTCCCATTCTTTCTTCTTGCTCATTTCATTGCGGATTGTCCATCTATATTCATATTCCAAAATGGTGTTCTTTTGGCTTCTATATATCATTCCACTTTTGTTTTTCATGATGGTAAAATGGGGTAGGAATAGTGTTGAAAACTGTAACTAGGTTCATTCTGTTGATTTCTGGTAGCATTGGATGTGCTATAGCCTCAAGATTTTGCAAGGATGCTAGGAAATATGCATTCCAAAAAACCTAGAAATCGTTTTGGGAAGTTCCACCCAGAGACAGTTTGATTAAAATAATTAATTATTTTAATGGATGCCTGTTAAAATTGGACAACTAGGTCCAAACTCCGGGTTGTGCTACTCAGATGACGATCGCAATATTTTTATTGGATTCCTCTTTCGGAGAGGTGTAAGATTGATCTAGAGATCATCTCGATCGGATGAGCAGAACATGTACTTTGAATTTATTCCACTTATGTGCTAGGTCGGCCTGGAATAAAATATTGACTTAAATGTCTTAAAGGACGTGTCACACAACCCCAAAGATTCCTATATATTGGAGAGACTTAGAGTTCATTTGACACACATTGTTGTGTAGGAATTCTCTCTCTCTGGATAGCGTTGGAGCTATGATATATATGGACTATTCTTTGTTTGGGTGGTTCTGGGTTATGTGTGTCACGCTTCGCTGAATGACCTATTGGAGACTTTGCTGGTAGAAGCATCCTGCTGATCGCCGTAACGCCACCATTCATCATCTCTGTTTTGGCTTGTCTTCCATCGATCTAATGGTATGTTCTATCTCCTTCAGTATTGTGCCCTAATCTAAAATGGCATAGAACATAGGCATAAATTAACATGGCATCAGAGCTGGGAGAAGACAAAGCTCATCTAGTTGAGAATCTAGGGCAGCGAGTTAAGAGACCTCTATCTAAGGTCTGATGAAAGAAGATCTATCCTTCAGCGTGTAAGTAGAATCACCTTCAGCGTAGACGAACGAGCCTTAGGATAGCGTGGGCATGTTTTTTTTAGACAACATCTGTGCTCTTCTTTTTGCCCGGAATGGGTGGTGTAAATATCGGGCAAAGACGCCTGTGGAACCCACCTGAACGTGCTCGATGCAGTCTTACAAAGCCAGCTTCTGCCCCGGTTCAGAAGTTTTGATCTCGTGTATTGGGGTGCAGAGTTGTGATTATTGGAATTGGCGAAGGCGGATGACACCATCATCGAATTTGCGGATGGTCTCAACACCACAACATAGGGAAGACGAACGAACGTTGTTTCTGTTATTCTGTCAATTTTAAAGCCCGCACTGGTCAGAGGTATTGGAAATTGAAACTTTGAGCCATGGCAGCGTCGACAATGGCTGCATTGCATATTGTTCGAGTTTTCTATCAAGATTCGCTTTGAAGGCTCGAATAACGGTAGCCGCAGGCCGTTCGTATTTTACCGTAATTGTTAAAATCTTCTGACCGAGGTGTGGCATTTTATGTTGACATTAAAATCTGAAATGTGTAAGTTGCCAACAACAGATGCTGTGTTGAAAGCCGATAACAAGCGGCTTTTGGTTCCACGCATCACTTTTATGTTTGCTGTAGCTTTCGCTTCTGCTGAGGAAGGCGAGGCTCCGTCAGCGTTACATTAAATGCTGGGATTGAAGCGGATATGCGGTATAGTTTTTAGACGGTTAACATACTTCCGGACGGGAGTTTTCACAGGTCCCGGGCTTTAAAATTTAAGGTTTCGTTGCTCGTGGGTGACTAATTCACCGGATGCTTGATAGGGATCATCGAAATTATTCGAAAGAAGCTGTCGCCATTTCATAGTTATGCAAGACTGCTTTGCGTAAGCATAAATTCCCAGCGACGAGCAGGGTATGAGCTGATGATCGGAATCGCCGTCTAGACAAGTCTGAACAAAGAATTCGAATGCCGGTAAGAGCCATAGCTGTTAAATTGGGCTTCTTACCACTATTCTCAGCACTGGGTTTCATTAGGAATGAAGAAGCTACAGGGTTTAGCCAGCAAAAGGAATTGAAGCACTTGAAACTTTCAAGAAAAGTTTGGAGCAGAAATACGTAGCTCCGTGATACAACTCTGTGTAACTACCCTTGTCAGCAGAAGTGCCTTGATGAATATGCAATACAAATCCGTGACATCTTGGTGAAGCAAGGACCTTCATGGATATGGCAGCTCATGGTGATTACCCATTGCAAGGCTTCAAAAGGAACTATAATGTCTTAAGTTCAGATATTAATCCATCAGAAAAAGGGTCCTCTCATTTACCTACACTAGAAAGGGTTGATGAATAACCTCGATCTGTTTCTAAGATCAAGAAGTCGTTGAACCATTCGTAGTCAACACCTATGCCTTGATATTAAGACCTTAAGTCAATTTAAGGATAAGCATTATATATCGGATAACTGCTCATTAAGATCATTTGGAAAGTTCCTCTAAGGATAAATCAAAGACTGAAGTTTGTTACTCTAGAAGTACCAATGAATCAATATATATATATATATATATATATATATATAAAACAGCAAACATGGCTTACTATGAAGCCACTCTATTAAAGAAGTTCTTCAGCAAGCCATCTGTGTGAATCGTCATTGTATATTGCAGATGATGATACCGAGAACCCATTATATAATACATGAAAGGACATTTCTGTTTTAAGGCATATTTGAGTAAACAGATCTCATGATAAGTATGTTAAGCACTAAGCTCCCTGGAAAGACTAGTTTAGGCTTGTGATCTCCTTGGGTAAGAGGGAGTAAGATCTGTATCTTCTTTGTCAAGATATGCAAAAGTGGAGGAGCTGTCTGGAAAGTATTGTTTAGAAACAAGGCAACATATCAGAATGACATAGAAGGCTTGTCGGTTCGGGAGTTCGCGGTACTCGTAATCGAATAATGCCTCAGTTCCAGGTTCCCCTATGTATCGATGACTTGGAGGAACAGCTATGTTGCTCCTCATCTAACAAATGATTATGATACCTAAGGCCCACATATACTGATAGTGGCGGTCTCACATCACCCGTAACTTAAACTCATCGGCAACAACTCGAGAAAGAGTCTTTAACTGTGTTTATCCTTGCGGGATGTGGTTGGGCCGAAACATTGATGAGCAAAGTACTATTATGACCGTGCTGGATCCCTCGTTACGGAACGACATGGAGAAGGGCATAAACTGTGGTGATTGCTCCAGACCGTGAAATCTGCGGAGAAAACTCATAATCCTTGGATCTGTAGTCTTGGGCAGATCTGTAAATAAGAAGCAGTGCTGAATGAGAGGCCAGATGAAGAAGATGAAGCTCTCAAGTGCAGAGAAGGAATCATGTTTGGATTCCTAGTTCTGTGGGTCGCAGTAAAGAAGGCTGGTTGAGGAAGCTACATCAGACCTCTTTAAAATAACAGGGCTTCTAACACAAGCTGGGGCTTGTTGGTATATTCTTTCTGTTGAACAGTGACATAGATAGTCACCTATGTAGCAGTTAGCATAGACACCTATGTGCAGCCTGGAGCATAATGGTAAAATGTGTTTCGGCAACTTCCAGATCTTGAACCATAATCAACAAAGCCTGTTGGATGGCTTTGACTAAGTCACCTTTCCAAATTGGTGTTTGGGATGCCCTCATTTGAAACAGATGTTTTTTTCTCTCTCGAGAGAAGCTGGCATTAAGAGGGAGAATACATCTCTGTATATACTCTTGAGCCAATATCATTGCTGAACGAAAGAAGATCCTTATGGCCCATAGATATATGGCTTTAGAGGGGGAAATTTCGGAAGAAAACCAAGAAGCCATATAAATACTAGGGGTATCTAGTAGCTATGAGTATAATATGAGCCTAGATCATGTGAAGAAGCTGTAAAGTATCTAAATCTGCAAGGATGCAAGGGTGATGGTTCCAAGACCACAAATCAAAGCTGTTGTCACCTCGATACAAAAATCAAGCATGGATCTAATGAAAGTGCTGAAAAGTTCAAGGCAAGATTCGTTGACTGTGAGGAAGGTATAGACTATGATGACATATTTGCACCTGTGGCCTGATATACCACCATTCGATCTGTCATAGCCCTTGCTGCTACGCAAGGATGGAGTCTTCATTAGATGATGAGAAGACCGCATTTCTGCATGATGCGATAAAGGAAGAGATATATGTGGAGCAACCTCTGGGGTTGGAAGTCCAGGATCAGGACACCCATGTCTGCAGGTTGAAGAAAGCCCTTTATGGGTTGAAGCAAGCACCCAAAGATTGGTACGAGAGTATAGATAGCTACTTGATGAAGTTGGGCTTCACTCGAAGTAATGCTGATCTGAACCTTTACTTCAAGGTTGTCAAGGGAAAACCTCTCATTCTGGTGTTGTATCTCGATGACCTTTTCCTGACAGGTGCTGACCCTCTCATTCATCAGTGCAAGAGGGAGCTCGCTGCTGAGTTCGAGATGAAGGACCTAGGACTGATACCTAGGCCTGGAGGTCTAGCAGAGACCTGGCGAGATTTTTCCTTTCTCAAGAAAAATACATTATGAAGCTTCTGGTATGATGGACTATAAGTCCGTGTCGACACCGATGGAACACAACTTTAAGAAGTTGAGTGGCAGCGCTGCTGGGCCTGTCCCACTGAGTATCGTCAACTCATAGGGACCTTGATGTTCTTAGTGAACACGTGTTCGGACGTATGTTGTGCAGTGAACACTTCGAGTCAACACATGGTTGATCATAACATTCACTGGGTTGGTGCCAAGAAACTCTTGAGATATCTTTGAGGCACAATAGACCAGGGGCTGAGATACACTACCGGGAGTATGACACTCCATGGATATACTGATGCCGATTGGGCTTGCAGTGTGGTGGACCGCAAGAGCACATCTGGATGCTACTTCACATGTAGATCTGCTTCGGGCAGGAATCTAAAAGTCGGTAGCCTTGAGCACTGCTGAGGCCGAATACATTGTAACATGTATAGCCTGTTGTGAAGTCACTTGGTTGCGAAAGCTCTTCTGTGAGCTGTTCGAGCATGTGCTAGATGCCACTGTTATCCTTTGTGATAACCAGAGGGGGATTCATTTGTTATAGAATCCCAGGTTCCACGATTGATCCAAGCATGTTGATGGTTGGTACCACTTTATCTGGGATATGGTACAGTGAGGCACCGTAAGGCTTGATCATAGGAACTGATGAGCAGGTCGCGGATATTCTCACTATGCCCTTGGGGAAGGTCATGTTCATAACCCTCCGTGAGAATCTTGGAATCATGGAACGATCCTATTCTGAGGATCCTCTTGGACGATAGCTCTGGGAGCTCTGGGGGGCTTTGGGGACAACGTCTCGGAGCTATGAGCAATCACAAGGCTAGGCTTGTCGAACCTTGTTGGTGTGCTTGGACCCCACCGTTGTGATTATTGAGTTGGTTTACCTCTCATTATCTATGCCTCGTATGCATCCTACCCATTGAGTTCAGGGCTCATGGGAAGTACCTCTCATTTGGCTAATGAGATGGGAAAGGCTAGAGACTAGTAGCAAAGTCTGATGGACGCATCAGAAATTTTCGTACTCTCTATCTAGGATGGCATGGTCCAACCACTTGATCTGGGATCAAGTCTTGTGAGGTCTCGGACCTCTGCCTGACTTCGGGTTAGATGAACCAACTTCGAGTTGGTTGGAGACTCTTTGTGAGTCTGATAGAGGTTTTGACCTCTGGGCTGAATCTGTCAGCCGGGAATGATGTCTTTGTGACTGACCCACTTCTGTTCTGAAATAAAGAGGCCAGCAAAGCAAGTTACGGTGGGATGATGCACGATGTTTGGATTGCACTAGTGGACGGAGTTCTCCCTAGTTGAGAGGGAGTGTTAAAATTGGACAACTAGGTCCAAACTCCGGGTTGTGCTGCTAAGATGACGATCACAATATTTTTATTGGATTCCTCTTTCGGAGAGGTGTAAGATTGATCTAAAGATCATCTCGATCGGATGAGCAGAACATGTACCTTGAATTTATTCCACTTATGTGCTAGGTCGGCCTGGAATAAAATATTGACTTAAATGTCTTAAAGGACTTGTCACACACCCCCAAAGATTCCTATATATTGAAGAGACTTAGAGTTCATTTGACACACATTGTTGTGTAGGAATTCTCTCTTTCTGGATAGCGTTGGAGCTGTGATATATATGGACTGTTCTTTGTTTGGGTTGTTCTGGGTTATGTGTGTCACGCTTGGCTAAATGACCTATTGGAGACTTTGCTGGTAGAAGCATCCCGGTGATCGCCATAACGCCACCATTCATCATCTCTGTTTTGGCTTGTCTTCCATCGATCTAATGGTATGTTCTATCTCCTTCAGTATTGTGCCCTAATCTGAAATGGCATAGAACATAGGCATAAATTAACAATGCCTAATTCTAAACTTAGGAAATTAGAATAATTAAAGGGTATTAATTAAACTTGGTGTGAATCTTCTAGAAAAAGACAGAGATCGAGTCAAGATGATCTGAGCCATTGATTAGGATCTAATTTGGGTCGTTAAAAGTTCAACGAGAAGATTATAAGAAGGAGCTCGATGGGCACTTGGAAGATACACCAGACAGATACTCAGTTTCCCAAGTAGATCGATTTTCTCACTGGCTGAAGTTTGGCAAGAGAAAATCGAATTAGAGTATGAGTTGCAAGCGAGAGAGAGAGAGGGCATCGACAGTAATCAAGAGTGCAGGAGAAGTCCAAAGGAGGCAACACGGAAGAGGGACGCAGTTCATCATCGCAGAGGCAGTGATGCAGGTACTGCGCAGAGGGTGATGCAGTGGATCTAGCATGAGGGCAACAGGCCCCCTCAGGGGTCAAAAATACACAATGGAGCGAGAGAAATTCGTCTGTAAAATTTTCTCAGTGATTCTTCTTCTATTTTGCAATCTGTATTTTGTACATGAGATTTTTGCTGAAGATTAATAAAAGAAACCCTCATCTGCTACATTGATTTTCCCACATTGGGTTTTTCCGGGGACAATTGTCAAAAAATAACTGTGTCATTGTGTTTATTGTCGTGCTAGTATTTTCCTTACATTTATTTTCCGCAGTAATTGATTTGTGAAGACTGCAGTGTATGTATTTCGATATTTGACGTAGATAACTGCAAATAATTTGTTTCAGTAATTTAACAAATAGAAGAAATATTATTAGTTGCTGCGGTAGGATTCATAATTTCCAAATTTTCACTTGGTATCAGAGCACAAACATGAGACAGGAGAGATCTAGTGCAAAAAGAAAAGGGAGCATCATAGCACTATGTGAGCAGCTACTTGAAGTCCCTAGAAGGCTGCGCAGTCCTTTGGGTCAGGCAGTCAAGATTTTGAGGAAGAGTTAATTCTCTAAGTGAGTCGACATAGAATCAATCTCAAGATCGAAGGGTTGTCAGAGACAGAGGGAGCAGTTGTGGTTCTTTTGCAGAGCAGATCTCTAGCGAAAATGCAGTGTTTTGTAGTTGCTAGAACAACGTTAGGAGGGAGGATAACAGAAAACAACATGGATATTCAAGATGTCTTTGAATTATCTTCCAGATTGGAAGAAGGATTCACATGTTTGTCAAGTTGGGCATTAGCAGGTGTTTGGTATATTGATAGCGGTGCTTCAGCTCACATGACTAGAGTACGACAATACTTTTCTAGATATCAAGAAGAGCAGATGGACTTCCTAATCACTATGGGAAACAAAATGAAGTGTACTCAAGTAGGGAGAGGCGCCATAACATTTTAGACGGAAGTAGCAACCAACATTAAAGCCACCAATGTGATGCATGTGCCGGGATTAGCAATGAATTTGATTTTAGTGTCCCAGTTACAGGACAAGGGGAACATTGTATACTTCATTGGAAGGAAGGTGTATGTCAAACATCCCAGTTGGAAGAAGATGAGACAAATTGGAGCTAGAAGCAATAGATTGTATAGACTGCAACTCTAGTCTCCAATGGCACTGATAGGCAGTAATCATAATGGTGAAAAGGAATTGAAGGAAATATGGCACATGCAAATGGTACACTTACACCATGGAGCACTGAGGATGCTGAGAGAGACTGTTACAGGAGTTCCAGTCATTAGTACAGAGCATGATGATGTATGTAAAGGACGCGTAGTAGGGAAGCACGCTAAGGAAACTTTTCCCAGAAGTGACAACAGAGAAGGAGGCGTATTGGGATTGATACACTCAAATATTTATGGCCCATTGTCCACAAAAGCTCTTAGCAGTGGCGAGTACTTTTTCACCTTTATTGATGATCACTCTAGAAAAACCTGGATCTATTTCTTAAAGACCAAGGATGAGGTCTTTGATTGGTTCAGAGAGTTCAAGGCTCTCGTAGAAAACATGACAGGGAAACAGATAAAGGTATTGCTTTCAGATAATGGTGGAGAATATACGGATATAGACTTCACAGATTTCTGCGCAAAGGAGGGCATCGAAAGAGAGTGGACAACTCCATATAATCCACAACAAAATGTACTAGCGGAGTGGAAGAATAGAACAATCCTCGGGGCAAGAAAGGCTATGTTATATGACCAGGACTTTCCTATATTCTTATGGGCAGAGGGATGCAACACAATGGTTTATATTCAGAACAGAACTCCTCATAGAGCATTGGGGAAGATTACGCCTCAAGGGGTCTTCATGGGGAAAAAGTCGAAGGTGAGACATCTCAGGATATTCGGGAGTGTGGCATATTATCACATTTTAGACGAGAAGCGTAGTAAGCTAGATCAGTCTGTAGAAAAGGGGTACCTCGTAGGGTATAGTGAGACCTCAAAAGCGTACAGAATGTGCATTCCTAGCAGCAGGAAAATTGTAGTAAGGCGAGATGTAAAGTTCATGGAAGATAGAACTTTCAAGAAATATCGAGAGATGCCAGCACAAGATCAGTCAGTAGATGTTCCATTAGTCCAACAACGACTGGGGCAGCAGGGAGAACAACCAGGAGGACAAACACCTGGATCAAGTACAATGACCAGCACTAGTATTCTCTCAGTTGTAGGAGATCCAGGTAGTTCTCAGCAAATGGAACAATAGGAACAAGAGGAGGATTTGATTTAGCCTCCCAGCATCAGTAGTAGAACCAATAGGGAAGTACGCCAGACGTTGACGGACGCAGAGGAGTTTGTCAGAGCTCCTAGAACCGACAAGAGGCAGCGTAGACAACCTGATAGATACCAAGCCTTGGTAGCGCAAGTTGAAGGACCCTCCAGTTTTCAGGAGGTCGTACAACACCAAGTGTGGGTGGATGCCATGGTAGAAGAATACAATTCTATCGTGATGAGTGATGTCTGGGAAGTGGTCCCTAGACTAGAGGATAGGTCAGTTGTAGGATCAAGGTGGATCTACAAGATCAAGTACACTGCAGATGGAAGTGTAGATAAGTATAAGGCTAGGTTCATGGCAAAGGGGTACGCACAAAAGGAAGGAATAGAATATGAGGAGACCTTTGCCCCAGTAGCTAGATATACCTCTATTAGATCCGTTATATCCCTAGCAGCTCAGATGGGATGGGAGGTTCACCAAATGGATGTCTAGACAACATTCTTGAATGGGGTGATAGAAGAAGAGGTGTTTATAGAACATCCTGAAGGCTTCAAGACTCATGTAAAGAGAAGTTGTGTATGCAGGTTAAACAAAGCCCTGTATGGGCTCAAGCAGGGACCCAAAGCATGGTATGGTCAGATTGATAGTTACTTGCAGAAGTTGGGGTTCATCAAGAGTGATTTTGATCCCAATCTCTACTATCTGATGGTGGAGAATGAGCCTCTTATTCTGGTCTTATATGTAGATGACTTGTTTCTAACAGGGTCAGGCGCACACATAAAGGACTGCAAGAAGTATCTTGAAGCAGAATTAGATATGAAGGATATGGAGTTGATGCATGGATCATTGAGGATGCTGAGAGAGACTGTTACAGGAGTTCCAGTCATCAGTATAGAGCATGATGATATATGCAAATGATGCATACTAGGGAAGCATGCTAAGGCAACTTTTCCCAGAAGTGACAACAGAGAAGGAGGCGTATTGGGATTGATACACTCAAATATTTGTGGCCCATTGTCCACAAAAGCTCTTAGCAGTGGTGAGTACTTTTTCACCTTTATTGATGATCACTCTAGAAAAACCTGGATCTATTTCTTAAAGACCAAGGATGAGGTCTTTGATTGGTTCAGAGAGTTCAAGGCTCTCGTAGAAAACATGATAGGGAAACAGATAAAGGTATTTCTTTCAGATAATGGTGGAGAATATACGGATATAGACTTCACAGATTTCTGCGCAAAGGAGGGCATCGAAAGAGAGTGGACAACTCCATATAATCCACAACAAAATGTAGTAGAGGAGCGAAAGAATAGAACAATCCTCGGGGTAGGAAAGGCTATGTTATATGACCAGGACTTTCCTATATTCTTATGGGCAGAGGCATGCAACACAATGGTTTATATTCAGAACAGAACTCCTCATAGAGCATTGGGGAAGAAAACGCCTCAAGGGGTCTTCATGGGGAAAAAGTCGGAGGTGAGACATCTCAGGATATTCGAGAGTGTGGCATATTATCACATTCTAGACGAGAAGCGTAATAAGCTAGATCAGATTGCAGAAAAGGGGTACCTCGTAGGGTATAGTGAGACCTCAAAAGCATACAGAATGTGCATTCCTAGCAGCAGGAAAATTGTAGTAAGGCGAGATGTAAAGTTCATGGAAGATAGAACTTTCAAGAAATATTGAGAGATGCTAGCACAAGATCAGTCAGCAGATGTTCCATTAGTCCAACAACAGCCGGGGTAGCAGGGAGAACAACGAGGAGGACAAACACTTGGATCAAGTACAGTGACCAACACTAGTATTTCCTCAGGAGTAGGAGATCTAGGTAGTTCTCAGCAGATGGAACAACAGGAACAAGAGGAGGATTTGATTTAGCCTCCCACCATCAGTGATAGAACCAGTAGGGAAGTACACCAAACATTGAGGGACGCAGAGGAGTTTGTCGGAGCTCCTAGAACCGATAAGAGGCAGCGTAGACAGCCTTATAGATACCAAGCCTTGGTAGCGCAAGTTGAAGAACCCTCCAGTTTTCAGGAGGTCGTACAACACCAAGTGTGGGTGGATGCCATGGTAGAAGAATACAATTCTGTCATGACGAGTGATGTCTGGGAAGTGGTACCTAGACTAGAGGATAGATCAGTTGTAGGATCAAGGTGGATCTACAAGATCAAGTACATTGCAGATGGAAGTGTAGATAAGTATAAGGCTAGGTTCATGGCAAAGGGGTACGCAGAAAAGGAAGGAATAGACTATGAGGAGACCTTCGCCCTAGTAGCTAGATATACCTCTATTAGATCCATTATATCCCTAGCAGCTCAGATGGGATGGGAGGTTCACCAGATGGATGTCTAGACAACATTCTTGAATGGGGTGATAGAAGAAGAGGTGTTTATAGAACATCCTGAAGGCTTCAAGACTCATGTAAAGAGAACTCATGTATGCAGGTTAAAGAAAGCCCTCTATGGGCTCAAGCAGGCACCCAGAGCGTGGTATGGTCGGATTGATAGTTACTTGCAGAAGTTGGGATTCATCAAGAGTGATTTTGATCCCAATCTCTACTATTTGATGGTGGAGAATGAGTTGCTTATTCTCGTCTTATATGTAGATGACTTGTTTCTAACAGGGTCAGCCGCACTCATAAAGGACTGCAAGAAGTATCTTGAAGCAGAATTCGATATGAAGGATATGGAGTTGATGCATTATTTTCTAGGGTTGGAAGTTTTGCAGAAGAATGGGGAGATCTTCCTCGGGCAAGGAAGATATGCTACAAAAGTTCAGAAGATATTCAGAATGCAGGATTGTCGACCCATGGCAATGCTTATGATCAGCAACTAGAAGAAAATAGATGCATCAAGAGATAAGGAAGTGGACCCCACTTTGTACAGACAACTCATTAGGTCACTCATGTATCTGGTCGACACTAGTCCAGACATTTGTTTCACTATCAACACCGTTAGTCAGTTCATGGTGGAATCGAAAAGGGTACATTAGGCATCAACTAGGCACATTCTTAGATATGTGCGTGGAACAATCAGATATGGGTTGAAATACACCCGAGGAGATGACGTCAGATTGAGCGGATTCACAGATGCAGATTGGGCAGGTATTTTAGTAGACCAGAATTGTACCTTTGGGTACTGCTTCAGCATTAGATCATGAATGATCTCTTTGTGCAGCATGAAGCAGAATTCGGTAGCTCCGAGCTCAACGGAAGCAGAATATATGGCAACCAACATAGCAACGTGCGAAGCTATATGGATTAGAAAGCTGCTTGTGAGTTTGTTCAGGAACAGGATGGAAGTGACCAATGTTTATTGCGATAATGAGAGTTGTATCAAACTCTGAGAATCTAGTATTTCATGATCGTCGAAACACATTGATATCAGATGTCATTTTATCAGATTCTGTGTTCACCGTGGGGCAGTACAGCTGCAGTATGTCCCAACTGGAGATCAGGTAGTAGATGTACTGTAACATCCCCGGTAACCTCACATGAAAATGCAAGTAGTTAAATTTTTTTTTTACAAAAATTATGCACAGTAATTATCCAAATCACTGTTCCAGATTCCTCATTAACCATTAGATAGAATGTTCATCAATACATAGAGTATCTTTAGTAGAGGAATAGTAAGTTGCATAACCATTAACAACCATTCTTGTAGTACAATAACATAAACTGTATGATGTAACCTTACATCCATTTCATTACTCTTTTAACCAGATTAATTAATCACATACTTGACATTATGAACATCACATCAAACAAGGAATCAACATCATCAAACTGACACAATAATCAATCACATCATTGAACATCGATATACTCTGGAAACCCCATAGGCTGAAAAGCAACAAACGTTTAATTTTGTTATTAAAAGCTCGTGAGGGTGTTCACCCCTCACTGAATGGCTCATAAGGGAGTCCATCCCTTAATCATTGTCTTAAAATATTACAAGGAAAGTCATTTAAATACAAAATATCTAGCTTAAAGCCATTACAATCATAATGATAACATTTACCCACTAATCTTCAATCTTCATATCTTTGTGGCATGATTGTTCCATCAACGAACCATCCTGCAGCTCGCACTCATCTGCATGGAGCATTAATTATTTACCTGCCACCATGTTAAACATAATCTATCCTTTTCACAAGTCACTATCCTTTCATGTCATTGATGTCGTCAACAAGCTTTAATATCATGATTAGATAAAGCGTCAATCAATCAATAATCTATCTTTAAATGTGATCTTTTAACACCTATTCATGTGCATATATGAGATGTAAATAAAATATCACGACATGTTTCTTCTAACATCACTACTCATGCATTAAGTGTAAGAAAATAATTATCAAGCATGTCAATATAAACTCCATATCACTATGACACTTCTCGCACACAGTCACATTCGTACAAGACAAATTACTACAACTGTCCAGGAATTCCTTTAAAAGAAACTCACACATCGTGCATTTGAGTTACTTAAACTTTAATGAAAGAACCAACCCTTCAACTATTACTTTTGGTGCATGCAAATACGTAAAGAAAGCTAACACAATGAACATTGTTCCTATGCATGCAAATTCATATGGTTTCCAAAAGAATCTTCCCAAAGGAATGCTTAACACAATATAGCATGCAAAGACATATTTCCTTTTCGAGGAAATATAGCATAATAGGGCATGCAAAAAACATTTTTTCTTTTCCATAAAACTATTGCAATATATCCTACATATACATGTCTTTTTTGTCAAAGATTATACCAAAATTACCCATATATATATTCCAAGGAAACCAACACATTACTATAGCTTTTGTGCATGTAATTCATCTTCTTTGCCAAAGAATCTTTTCCAATATAAGCTAACACAACATGCTATCATTTCCCACATGCAAATATTTATTCTTTCCAATGAAATCTAATACAAGTCTTGCATCCATATACATGATCTTATTCCAAAAGAAACTAATATAATAGTTATGATAGCTTAAAAATAACCACATATAAATTTTCTAAGGAAATATAGCTCAACTTTTATCTATGCAAAGAAGATATCTTTATAACACCATGGATATTCTTTGTGCATGCAAGAGCTTACCATAATAGCTCTTCTTTAATGTACGCAACACATATTCACTTATTATAATTATACCATCATTAACTATTATTTTCATGTAACAAATACATACTTATTTTTGAAAAGGAAGTCAATATAGCCTCATTTCTCAATCTTTCTACATGCAAGTTTCTCATGCTTCATTTTCAAGAAAATATTATAGATAACCATCATTTATGCATAAAAACCAGACATCATTAACAAGGTTAACTTAACCTTTCATGCACTTAAATCAATAATTTAACACAATTCATCTAGCCAGACAATCTTTTCAAGAAAATTAACATAACAACTTTCTTTATATATGTACTCAAAAACATATTTTCTATTTCACAACAACAAGCCTTTGTGTATGCACCTTTTTTTTATTTTAACACAATTGTTGGAAATACTGAGAGGGGGGTGAATCAATGTTTCTTTTCAATTGTTATTATAACCAGTTAGATTCTACACAAAAATCAGAGAAGTGAATAATTTTATTATAGAAGGAAGGATAATGATCCTTTTTAAATGAATGAGTACAATGATTGCCAAGCACCAACTTGGACTTAATGAGGCTCCGACCTCTAGGGCTTCGATCCTATCTTCTTCAAGGCACCAACCTTGTGTTTAGGGGCTCCTACCCCAAGGACACCAATCCCTTTTATCTTCTTTTGATAGAGAATGAGAATAGTACTTACTTGAATGTCCTTGACATATTCTTCACTGTACAAGCAGCTCCAAAACTGCTTATGTTGACTTCACTGCTCAATCACCTTGTTGTACGTGTTGACTTCAATTCCAAGATCACTTTGCTTCACTGTGTTGACAATATTACTTCACTGTTCAAGAGAGAGTTCTTCACTGTACAAGAAGGAAATATCACTGTTGTCTTTCACCATGAGTACACTAGCAAAGTATAATTGATTACACAAACTATCGAGCATAATCAATAGTCCGAAATATTAGTGTCACAGATCCACCACAGTCAGCACCCTTAGTTTAACATAAATAGCACCTTGACTCGCTGTAATAAATTTGTAGTGAAGTCTGAAATACAAAGAGAGTGTCTTGCTATCTTATGCACTAAAAGCTCCAGAAAAATACGAAGTTTGGACTGTCCAGCAAAGAGTTCTGAGCCAAGGGTTTATACACAGTCCGAAATTCTCCACAGTCAGCAAGAATAGGCTCCCATAGACCAACGAAAATAGGAACAACAACTTCAGTCCGAAGTTGTAAACTCAGTCTAGGTATATAGGGGGTAGACCTGAGTTAAGAACTGATGTATAGGCCCACGAGTCCGAGATATAGAGCCACAAATCTGAAGTACAGACCCTGCCTAGTCATTGTAATAACCCTGTAATGAATGACGAGAGACAGTCCACCAATCCGAGCTATAAACTGAGTTATTTCACTTTCCGTTCTTATGTTATTCTTCCTGAAAGTTCATGAGATGTGAACTGTTATCCTCTTCACTGTATTAGATGACCGAATTCTGTGTTTTTCACCGAAATTTCTTGACTGATCTGAATGAGTTTAACTTTATATTTATAGTGGTTTTTCATTTTTGAAAGGACGTGACTGTTGGGAAAAGGGGCGGACTTGTGTTCTTGAGCATAGGTCAGCTCAATGTTAAAAATATATTTTTCAACTTGAAAATTCAATATCTTACAAAATACTAGGAGTTTTGGGACAAATAAGGGCTCACTAGAAAGGCAAAATTATGCTCTAAAAGATGGTATAGGAATCATATTGAGAGGCTGCCTCTAAGGTAATGAAATTTTTTTTTTTTAAACGTGACTGATTATTAATTAGTGCAGAAGGTGATGCACAAGAAGGGCTTCTTCATTGTCATACGTCACCAAGTGTTTATAACTGAGGTCTCCACTTGTTATGTCTTTCATCATCAAGTGATCTCCATGTTATCATGTTATGTTATCATGTGTGCCATCAATGTCACCATGTCATCGAGATAGTGCAGCGATATGTCATTAACCATATGCAGCATGATCATCACAAGGAGAGCTTCTTCATCAAGAGTATTCATTCATTCAACCTGTTGCCATCAATGACAACTTGGATTAACAATCTCCCCCTTTGTCATTGGATGGCAATATTTTCTTCTCTCCCCCTTTGACATCAATGGCAATGGGGTGCCAAAGTGCTCCCCCTAACATACTGTACCCCTGACATGCTGCTTGATTTAATGTGATGTAAGAGCAATGAACCCCATCTTTTGGCGAAGATACTCAACTGCTTCTCGTGGAGGGGGTTTTGTAAAGATATCCGCAATTTTCTCTTTTGTATTGACGTATTCCAACTTGATATTGTGTTCAACAACTTGTTCACGGAGAAAGTGGTATTTGATTGGAATATGTTTGGTTCTTGAGTGCATCACCGGATTCTTTGAAAGATTGATGGCGCTAGCATTGTCACAAAAAATAGTAATTGGTTGCTTAATTTCTATGTTGACATCCTTCAAGGCTTCCTTCATCCATAGAATTTGTGTACAACAATCAGCAGCAACTATATATTCGGCTTCAGCTGTAGAAAGGGATATAGATGATTGCTTTTTGCTGAGCCAAGATACAAGACAATCTCCCATAAAGAATGCATTTCCACTGGTGGTTTTTTGATCATCCACGCTTCCGGCCCAATCAGCATCAGAATAAGCTGTCACAATAAGAGTTGAACTCTTAGGATACCAAAGACCGAAATCAGTCGTTCCTTTCAGATATCTGAGAATTCTTTTCACAACTACTAGATGGGATTGTTTAGGACTTGACTGAAATCTTGCTACCATTCCTACTGCTTGCATAATATCTGGTCTTGTAGCAGTTAAGTAAAGGAGAGCTCCAATTATTGACCTGTAAAGAGTTGCATCTATTTGGGGGGTATTATCGTCTTTGCTTAATTTACAATCTGTGGTCATTGGTGTGCTCATAGGTGCGCAATATTCCATCCCATATCTTTTAAGCATGTCTTTAAGATATTTTGCTTGAGATATAAACATGCCTGTAGAGGTTTGAGATATCTATAGCCCAAGAGAGTAAGACAACTCACCAATCATTAACATCTCGAATTTTTTGGACATATTTAGAGCAAATTCATGGCTCATTTCTTCATCATTGCTAGCAAAGATTAGATCATCGACGTAAACAAGAGTGATCAAAAGTTTTTCCTTGTCCATCTTCATGTAGAGATTGCTACCTGCCACTCCCTTTTTGAAACCTTCTTGTTGCAGATGGTGATCCAACTTTGCATGCCATGCTCTAGGGGCTTGTTTTAATCCATACAAGGCATTTTTTAGTTTGCATACAAGGTCTTTTCCTTCAGCAAGGTCAAATCCTTCTGGTTGCTCCATGTAAACTTCCTCCTTGAGATCTCCATTCAGGAATGCTGATTTTACATCCATTTGATAAACCTTGAATCCTTTTGAGCAAGTAAATGCTAAAAAAATTCTTATGGCTTCCATTTGAGCTACTGGTGCAAAGGTTTCTTTGAAGTCAATTCCTTCGATTTGCGAGTATCCTTTGCAGACAAGTCTGGCTTTATTTTTGATGATTTGTCCATCTTCATTCATCTTGTTTTTGAATACCCATTTTGTTCCAATTATACTTTTATCTTTTGGGTGAGGTACCAGTTCCCAAGTCTCATTTTTTTCGATTTGAGACATTTCTTCTTCCATGGCCTTTATCCAATGAGGATCTTTTCTTGCTTGAGAAAAATTTGCAGGTTCTGTTAAAGATAATAGAGCCACATCATCTTTTCTACGGGTGCTTATCATCCTTCTTCGAGTTTGGATTCCTTCATCTATATTTCCGATGACCTGTTCTTCTGGATGATATCTTTGAACAAACTTGATCTTGGAGGGAGTTTGTGAAGATTCATTTTGAGGTTCACTTTGAGGTTCTTGATTCTCCTCTTCTTTTTCAAGTTCTTCTTCTTCACTTTGTTCAAAGAAAGGCTCAACTTCATGATCTTCAATTCCTTTTTCTGGAAGGCGTTCATCAATATTTACATCAATGCTTTCCACTATTCTTCATAGACGATAGTTGTAACATTTGTAAGCTTTGCTCCTAGTGGAGTATCCAAGAAATATTCCTTCGTCAACTCTAGAATCAAATTTACCTGGGGAGTCATCATTTATTTTTATGAAACATTTGCTTCCAAAAACCCTGAAATATTTTACTGAAGCAGGTCTTCCTTTCCATAATTCATAAGGAGTCTTTTCATTATTTGGTCTTAGTTGAGTTCGATTTAAGGTATAAACTGCGGTGCCAACTACTTCTCTCCAAAATTTTGGTTGCAAATCGGCTGCTAGTAGCATTGTCCTTGCTATTTCTTGAATGGTTTGGTTCCTTCTTTCAACTATATTTTGCTGGGGTGTCCTAGCAGTAGAGAGTTCTCTTTCGATTCCATGCTCTTTACAGATGTCATCAAATTCTTTTGAGGTGAGTTCTCCTCTATCCATTCTAAGACATTTAATCTTAGAATCTTTCTCATTCTCAATGAGAGCCTTAAGATTTTTAAAACATTCAAATGCTTCAGATTTATATTTTATGAAATATATCCACATCATTCTAGTATAGTCATCAACAAATAGAGCAAAGTACCTTTCACCCTGAAGAGCTGGAGTTCTAGTTGGCCCACACAAATCTGCATGAATGATTTCCAAAGGTTTTGTTGTTGAGAACTCCTTCGTTTTGTGGCTAGTTCTGGTTTGCTTTCCATGTTGGCATGGGCCACATACAACTTCATTTGGTTTGCACATTTTTGGAATATCCCTTACTGCATTAATTTCGCTGATGTTGACTAGGTTATCAAAACTTGTATGCCCAAATCGCTTGTGCCATAACCAAATTTCATCTGTTTGACTTAAGTAACATTTATCTTCTTGGATTCTACTGAGTATGTAAACATTATCTGGTGTTCTTACTCCTTTCGCCACAAGTTCTCCCGAGGATGAGTCTCTTATTTCACAGTTTTTTGTACTAAAGACAACATTATGTCCTTGGTCACAAATCTGGCTAACACTTAAAAGATTGTGTTTGAGCCCTTCTACCAGCAAGGTATTTTGAGCCTTTCCTAGTCCATTAACAAGGGTAGCAGTTCCTTTTCCAGTGATTTTAGCGGATCCACTTCCAAAAGATACATTTCCGTTTTTCTTGTTCAATGAGATAAACTTCTTTTGGTCACCTGTCATATGTCTTGAGCATCCACTATCCACAAACCAATGATTTTCTTCACTATGAGCACATAGAGCTAGGCCACATTTATCAGTTTTGAGATTTATGTTTTTAGCTTTCTCCCTCTTGAGAGGACAATTTTTTTCATTATGATCATAATTATCACATAATGAGCAAGACGGATCAAACTTAGCCAAGGGATCAAAAGAATTGTAAGTTTTGATTTGTCCTTGCTCTTTAGGACCATGTAGTTGGTTTGTTTGATTTTTCAATCTTGGTGCTTCATTCTTATGAGCCTTGCAATGTTTAGCTTGATGCCCAAAGTTCTTACAATTGTAACAATGCCCAAGAAAAATAGTTTGATACCTGTTGTAGTATCCATATCTTGAACCAACATTCTTCCTTGGAGTTGCTCTTTCTTCAATTCTTGGTTTTGAAATGGGACTTTGTTCCTGACGAGATGACTTTTCTTCTTTAGGACGGCGAGAGAGTACATCAACATAACTTCTGGCATTATTCTTTGTACTTGATGATTCTCCTTTGAAACCAATTCCAGATTTGTCGTGTTGAGGTTTTTGAGTGTTAAGAATGTTGTCTAGAGCTAGAGAGCTTTGCCAACTCCTTTTGACTTGCTCTAATTCCTTTCTTAGAGATACTATTTCAGCTTCACGTTTTTCACAGATATCATCCTTCTCTTTTAGCTTAATGTTCAAGAAGTCTTCCCTTCTTTTTGCTTCCTCTCTTTCTATTTTGAGAGAAATTATCTTCTTTTGTAGATTCTCATTTTCTTCAATGGCATTCATCAACAAACTATCCATGTTTCTTTCATCTTCCAGTTCCGAGTCATCATCATTTGTAAATGCCATGAATAATGTTTCTTTTCTTCCAACATAATCACTTTCCTCATCTGATTCATCATCTCTTTCTTTGTGATGACGCATATTTCCGGTTGATTTCTTTTTGATGACTACAAATTCATCTTCATTGGACTCATCTTGTTTGGAGAAGAAGTTCTTATTAAACCCTTTCTTTTTGTACATCATCCTTTTAGAGTCCTTTTCATCATCACTATCATGTTTATGGGAACATTTTGTAGCGTAATGCCCTATTCTTCCACAATTGAAACAAATAAGAGGGCACTTACCTTTTAGCTTGGATCCCCTTTTTAGTCTTCGTACAAATTGAGCTAATTCGTTTTCAGTATCAGATTCATCGCTGTTGTAATTCCATCCTTTTCCTTCTTTTGTAGATCTTGAGGCTTTGAAGGCTGCTTCTTTGAAATTTGGACTCCCTTTCCTCATCTCATATGCAATGAGAATTCCATGGAGTTCATCCATCTTGAGAGTATCTAGATCCTTCATTTCTTCTATGGCACTTACTTTGGAGTCAAATATGTCAGGAAGCGATCTCAGGATTTTTTGAACTATGGTGCTTTCTTCAATATTTTCTCCTAGTCCTCTAAGAAAGTTAACCACTTCAGCTACTCGGAGGAAATATGATGCAATATCTTCTTCATCATCCATTTTCAGACTCTTGAATTGTCTTCTATAGGTATGAAGCTTTGCCTTCTTGACTTTGGAGTCGCCATCATATAGAGAAACCAACTTATCCCATACTTCTTTGGCTGAGTCACAGTTCATGACTTTCGTAAATTTGGAATCGGTAATTCCACTAGTGATGGAATTTAAAGCTTTGGCATTAGCAATGTAGGCTCTTCTTTCATCTTGATCAATTGGAAGATTGGCGGGAGCTTTGTACCCATCCAGAATATAGTGCCATACTTCAAGACCAAGAGACATTAGATAGTAGGACATCCTCTTTTTCCAAAAACCAAAATTCGTTCCATCAAAGATAGGTAGTTTCCCTGTTGCTTCCATGTTCTTCATTGTGCCTAAGAATCCTTCTTCCAGCTGTTAGGCTTATAT
The DNA here is from genome assembly GCA_034641835.2 of Pinus albicaulis. Lineage (NCBI taxonomy): Eukaryota > Viridiplantae > Streptophyta > Pinopsida > Pinales > Pinaceae > Pinus > Pinus albicaulis. Next base: position 926,920,652 of record CM076573.1, read on the forward strand.
TGAAGAAGCTGGCTCTGATACCAATTGTTGGAAAATACCATGAGGGGGGTGAATCAGTATTTTTTTTCAATTGTTATTATAACCAGTTAGATTCTACACAAAAATCAGAGAAGTGAATAATTTTATTATAGAAGGAAGGATAATGATTCTTTTTAAATGAATGAGTACAACGATTGCCAAGCACCAACTTGGACTTAATGAGGCTCCGACCTCTAGGGCTTCGACCCCGTCTTCTTCAAGGCACCAACCTTGTGTTTAGGGGCTCCTACCCCAAGGACACCAATACCTTTTATCTTCTTTTGATAGAGAATGAGAATAGTACTTACTTGAATGTCCTTGACATATTCTTCACTGTACAATCAGCGCCAAAACTACTTATGTTGACTTCACTGCTCAATCACCTTGTTGTACGTGTTGACTTCAATTCCAAGATCACCTTGCTTCACTGTGTTGACAATATTACTTCACTGTTCAAGAGAGAGTTCTTCACTGTTCAAGAAGGAAATATCACTGTTGTCTTTCACCATAAGTACACTAGCAAAATATAGTTGATTACACAAACTGTCGAGCATAATCAACAGTCCGAAATATTAGTGTCACAGATCCACCACAGTCAGCACCCTTAGTTTAACATAAATAGCACCCTGACTCGCTGTAATAAATCTGTAGTGAAGTATGAAATACAAAGAGAGTGTCTTGCTATCTTATGCACTAAAAGCTCCAGAAAAATATGAAGTTTGGACCGTCCAACAAAGAGTTCTGAGCCAAGGGTTTATACACAGTCCGAAATTCTCCACAGTCAGCAAGAATAGGCTCCCATAGACCAACGAAAATAGGAACAACAACTTCAGTTTGAAGTTGTAAGCTCAGTTCAAGTATATAGGGGGTAGACCTGAGTTAAGAACTGATGTATAGGCCCACGAGTCCGAGATATAGAGCCACAAATCTGAAGTACAGACCCTGCCTAGTCACTGTAATAACCCTGTAATGAATGACGAGAGACAGTCCACCAATCCGAGCTATAGACTGAGTTATTTTGCTTCTCGTTCTTATGTTATTCTTCCTGAAAGTTCACGAGATGTGAACTACTATCCTCTTCACCGTATTAGATGACCGAATTCTGTGTTTTTCATCGAAATTTCCTGACTGATCCGAATGAGTTTAACTTTATATTGATAGTGGTTTTTCATTTTTGAAAGGACATGACTGTTGGGAAAAGGGGCCGACTTGTGTTCTTGAGCATAGGTCGGCTCAATGTCAAATATATATTTTTCAACTTGAAAATTCAATATCTTACAAACTTCTAGGAGTTTTGGGACAAATAAGGACTCATTGGAAAGGCAAAATTATGCTCTAAAAGATGGTATAGGAATCATATTGAGAGGCTGCCTCCAAGGTAATGAAAACACATTTTTTTTTAACGTGACTGATTATTAATTAGTGCAAAAGGTGATGGAAAGCAAGGGCTTCTTCATTGTCATACGTCACCAAGTGTTTATAAGTGAGGTCTCCACTTGTTATGTCTTTCATCGTCAAGTGATCTCCAATTCCTTCATTGTCCATGTTATTGTAGCGACTAATGGTACGTTAGGCTTTATAATTCTTGAAGATTTTTCAAGATATAAAAGAGATAAATATTTATTGATATGATATGAATGAATGATTACAAGGCTGAGGCGGTGCTCCTTTAAATAGGAGTTGACTGGCCACGCCCAATTAGAGAGACACGTCCCTTGGAACTGATGTCTCTTCATTTCATTTAATTAATTATTTAACTAACTAATTATATTCATAATTAAATTAATAAAACAAGAACATATTCTAAATAGTTATGAGCTTAGATTCATAACATTGCCTCTCTCTTAAGATGCTTTGTCCCCAAAGCATAGGTAGACTTGGGTGTTGGCGAATGAAACGTTCTAACTCCCAAGATGAATCTTCTTCAGTCCTCAGGTAGCCTTTTCCATTTAATGAGGTATTCTTTTATTTGTCTTCGACTGTAAAACCTTCTCTCGTGTAGCAAGTATGCCCTCAGGTTCTAGGACGATTCTTCCTTCTTCATCGGTCTCTGGTATTCTTGTTTGTGCTATTTGGTTTTGCCCTAGTACTTTTTTGAGATTTGATACATGAAAAGTACTATGGATTCGACACTTATCTGGTAGCTTTAATCCATAAGCTACAAGACTGATCTTCCTGATTATTTGATACGGCCCATAATATTTGGGTGACAATTTATTTTTGCCTTGTTGTTTTAACGACAACTGCTTGTAAGGTTGGAGCCTAACAAAAAACCAATCTCCTACTTCAAATTCTCTTTCAGTGCGATGTTGAACGGTTTGTTGTTTCATTCTATTATGCTCTAGGGTTAGATTTTCTTTTAATAAATTGATGATTCTTTGGTTTTCCTCCAAGTGATTTTTTACGGCTGGAATGTTAGAATTAAGAAGTGCAAAATCCTTCCATTTCGGTGGTTCGTAACCATAAAGAGCTTGGAAAGGCGTCATTTTTGCCGATGTATGGTAAGTGGTATTATACCACCACTCGGCTAGATGTAGCCATTGGGTCCACCTACTTTGTTTGTCAGTGACAAAACAACTGAGATATGTTTCTAAACATTTATTTACCACTTCAGTCTGCCCATCTGTTTAGGGGTGATAGGCTGTACTCATGTTTAGGGATATTCCTACTTGGTGGCAGAATTCCTTCCAGAAATTGCCTTTGAACCTAGCGTCTCTATCACTGACTATGATCTTGAGAAACCCATGTAATTTGTATATGTTTTTACAAAATGTCTCTGCAATTTGCTTAGTTGTGTCAGTTTTCTTAATAGCCATAAAATGGGCATACTTTGTGAACCTGTCTACTACGACAAATATCTTATCCTTGTCGTCTGATACAGGTAACCCTTCTATAAAATCCATCGAGATCTCTTCCCATTTCTGATCTGGTATATGTAAGGGGTGTAATAGACCTGGTGTTGGAATGTTCTCACTTTTATTTCTTTGGCAAACATCACATTCAACAACATATTTCTGAATTTCCTTGCTCATGCCTTTCCAATAGAATGATTGTCGAATGTTATACTAAGTTTTATAGAATCCAACATGTCTAGCAGCTGGTGAACTGTGTGATTCCCTTAGGATTTTTGACTTAAATTTGGATGCTGGTGTTAAATAAATTCTATTCTTATACCATAAGATGTCATTCTTCCATTCGAAATTGACATATTGGCTGATATTCTTAATCATAGCATCACAATCTTCATCCTTGGCATATTCAGCTCTTATTTCATCCAACCAATCTGGAACAACAACCATGGTGGCACAAGTGGTGTTGTCGTCATCTTTACGTGAAAGAGCATCTGTGACGACATTTTCCTTCCCTTTTTTGTGTAATATTTCCAAATCGAACGCTGACAGCTTCTCCATCCATTTCTGTTGCTCTGTTGACAAGGTCTTTTGTTGAAGTAAGAATTGCAGACTATTGTGGTCAGTTCGAATTGAAAATTTACTTCCAAGCAAATATTGGCGCCACTTAGTTAATGCATGTATGATGGCAAGCATTTCTTTTTGGTATGTTGATTTTAACCCTTCTCGTTTATTAAGTTCGCGACTTTCAAATGCTATAGGGTGGTTATCCTGCATTAATACAGCTCCAATTCCGAATCCCGAAGCATCACATTCGACTACAAATGATTTGGAGAAGTCGGGTGTTGCAAGTACCAGTGTGGTTGACATCACTTCCTTTAATTTCTCAAAAAACTTGTCTGCTTGATTGTCCCACTGAAACACGTTCTTCTTTAATAAATTAGTCAGGGGTGTTGTCAATTGTGCGTAATTTTTTATAAACCTTCTATAATAACCGGTGAGACCTAGAAATCCTCTTAGCTTCGATATGTTCTTGGGTCTAGGCCATTCTCTGATTGCCTTAATTTTGTTGGGGTCTACTTTGACACCCTCCCTGGATATAACGTGTCCAAGGTATTCAACTTCCTTTTGCCCAAAGGTGCACTTTGACAATTTGGCATAAAATTGATTCTTTTCTAAAACATATAGTACTGTCTCCAAATGTTTGAGATGTTCCTTCCATGTCTTGCTATAAACAAGGATATCGTCAAAAAAAACTAATACAAACTTCCGCAAATATGGGTGGAAGAGATCATTCATGGTAGCTTGGAAGGTGGATGGTGCGTTTGTTAGTCCAAACACCATGACTTTGAAATCATTATGTCCTTCATGGGTTCGGAACGCTGTTTTCTCAACGTCTTCTAATCTTACCTGTATTTGGTAATATCCTGATCTTAAATCTAATTTTGAAAAATATTCTGCGCCATGTAACTCATCCAACATCTCATCAATGAATGGGATCAGAAACTTATGTTTAATCGTGATTTTATTCAATCCTCTGTAATCTATACATAGTCGAAAAGATCCATCTTTCTTCCTAACTAACACCACTGGAGCAGCATACGGGCTTCTACTCTTTGTTATGATCCCATGCTCCGACAAGTCTTGTGTTAATCGTTCTATCTCTGTTTTGTGATGATGTGGGTAACGATATGGTTTGGCATTTACTGGTGTGGAGTCTGGTTTAATCTCGATAATGGGTTCGATCTTCCTTTTAGGGGGTAACTCCATCGGTAGGTCTCAGAAAACCATCTTGTATTTTTGGATTAAGGATGAAATTTCCATGGACTGTGAGTTCCCTTCCATCGATAGTAACTCCAATTGTTGACATTGTGCCAAAAACGCTGGAGCTCCCTTGCGAATGAGTTTTTTCATTTGTTGAGCAGAGACAACTTGAGTGGGTGGGGCATGGAACCCCATTAACTTGTATCTTCTTCCATCCATTTTAAACTTAATGAATTGCTTTATGTGATTTGCTGAGTATGTACCTAGAGTCTGCAACCATTCTACCCCTAAAACGACATCTACTCTCCCTAGGGGAACCGTATAAAAACTAGTTTCTGTCTCATATTCGCTTAATTGTAACTTGACCTTATGGCACTTGCCTACTCCATCTATTCGTTTACCATCTGCTACCATTACTTTTAAGTCTGCTACAGGGTAAGAAAAAATGTTTAATCTTTTTGCAATATTAACATCCACAAAGTTTTGTGTACTCCCTGAGTCTACTAGGACTATAACATTCTGCTTCTTAATGCGACCTTTTAGTCTTAATGTCTGTGGTTGAGCTATCCCTGTGATGGCTGCAAGCGAAATTCGCGGAATATCTTCGTCTTGTTCTGGATTTGAGTTTTCACTTTCTTCATTGCTCTCCTTGTCAGTGCTATCTTCTTGTGAATCCCTATCTTGTTCTGCTTCACAGTTATAAAGTTTTTGGTTTGCTCATTTATGTCCGTTGAAATATTTGTCTCCACACTTCCAACATTTCCCTTCTTTTTTTCTTTCAACATTAGTTGGTTGTTTTCCTTCATTGCGCATTGGTGGGGGAATGTATTTGGTTGACTTTTCCATGGGTGTTTTACTTGATTTTCCCTTAGCATAACTAACTGCCCTCTCATTATTAGCATATGGGTTTCTATGGACTTTATTTTTTCGTTCAATAATTATGGCAGCATGTCTGGCCTCCTCAATAGTATTGGGTTTATACAATTTTAATTCTTCCCGAATGTAGTCTTTGAAGCCACAACGATACATTTTTAATAATTCTTCGTCTGAAAATCCTCTTTGCCTTACTGCTAATACTTCCCATTCGTGAGTGTATTAACTCACCGATCCCTTCTGCTTGAGGTGAACAAATCTCTCATATACATCATCCTCTTCCTCATCATGAAATCTTTTCAACAGAGAATTCTTTAAATTTTCCCAACTGAATGTAAGACCATTACATTTAGAGAACCACCACATAAACCAATCATATGCTTCTCCTTCCAGGTAGTTAGATGCTGTTATGACTTTTTCTTGTGAACCTAATGGTGGATTTGCTGCAAAAATGGCGTCCATTTTGTTTACCCAAACGATGGCGCCCCTATGGTCTTTACCATCATATTTAGGTAATTTACTTTTAATTTTAAGGAAATTCCCTTCTGGTGACTTAGTGTAGTATCGATTTCCTTCAAACTGCACTTGCGGTATTCGTCCCTGAAAATTTCTTTGGAAGTCATGATCTGGAGAAATCCCCTCCTCTGGGGTCTTAAGGCTTTGTGTTGATGACGATGGGTTAGCCTTCCCAAAATATTGACTCAACATATCTTTTAAATCTGTGATATCCTTGGCCATTTTGTCCTAACCCTTGCTAACTTTTCGACATCGTTGATGCATTCATTTATCTTCGTGATGCCTTCTTGAAATTTTTTTGTATCATCACTGTTATTGTCCTTCGTCATTTTATTCTTTTTCTTCTTAGGAGCAACTTTTTTTTTTGGTTAAATTATAAAATTGTTATATATATATATATATATTATAAGTTATGTTATTATAAAATATAATTTATCAAATTTAACTTTACCAGCGATGCCTACGCTAACCGGCCGTTCACGGCTTCCACCGACGTTGACTGTAATATATATACTTTATAAAATCTAATTGCCAACGGCCCTTCCACCGTAACGTTTGATATATATATAATTTATAATAATTAAAATTGCCAAGCGATGGCCACGCTTAACCGACCACGACCTTTCCACTGTGATGTTTGACACTGTGATTTTAAATTTTTTTCACTGTGCAGTTTTTAATTCACCGAACCCGCCTTGACAACTGCTAGTGGATACAATCGATAGAAAACAATGAAATTAGGGAAGGTGGCTTTGATGGCTCGATGTTGTCGGGAGTTGAATACGACAGCGACAGGAATGGAGGGACGTAGTCGAAGGTCGATGGAGGCTGACGGCTGTAAAGGTGGGCAGAATCGCTGGCAAGAGAACGACCCAGTGAACCAGCGATAGGGCAGCAGTGGAGTGGCGGCCACGGATACAGATTGTGACACAGGAAGGTGGCTCCGATACCACTGTAGCGACTAACTATACGTTAGGCTTTATAATTCTTGAAGATTTCTCAAGATATAAAAGAGATAAATATTTATTGATATGATATGATATAAATGAATGATTACAAGGCTGAGGCGGTGCTCCTTTAAATAAGAGTTGACTGGCCATGCCCAATTAGAGAGACACGTCCCTTGGAACTGATGTCTCTTCATTTCATTTAATTAATTATTTAACTAACTAATTATATTCATAATTAAATTAAAAAAACAAGAACATATTCTAAATAGTTATGAACTTAGATTCATAACAGTTATCATATATGTTATCATGTGTGCCATCAATGTCACCATGTCATCAAGATAGTGCAGCGATATGTCATTAACCATATGCAGCATGATCATCACAAGGAGAGTTTCTTCATCAAGAGTATTCATTCATTCAACCTGTTGCCATCAATGACAACTTGGATTAACAACAATCACCCTTTCCTCAATGCACATAATCCTTTCAAGAACAAGTATGCATTCTTATTCTTGTATGGACAAGATTCATATGCATCTTTTAAAAGAAACAATCTTTATTTTCATCTATTCGTGCACAGAATTCCTATGCAGTCCTTATGCACTCAAATCCTTGCAGTCTTTAAACATGGGTCATATAGACATGCATTTTGATGAAAACCATTCCAAGAAAAATAACATCCTTAACTTATCTTTTACTGTGCATAAACTAAGCAAATATTTTCAAGAACACATATATCCTTGCAATATGTTAATGCACTAGAACCTTGCAAGACTTTGCAAGAAAATTAACATAAGAAAAATTTACTTCTGCTTACCAAAATAAGGAATTTAGTTTAAAGAACATGAAAATTACTAGCCATACCTTTCTGTGCACATAAACAAAGAAACTGTCAAAGAGATGAACTTATCTTTTTCAGTTGTATGAGCCATGAGCCATCCAAAATGGACTCTTTTTGAATCAGGTTTGGAAGTGACCTTCTAACAAAACTCAGATTTCTTCACACCTTTTGCCATGAAGCCCCAATGCAGTCGTTGCAATGAAGCCCCAATGCAGTTTAGCATGACTCTTTTCTTCAAATCCCCTCAAGACTGCTCTTTGAGTGAACACAAAATTACAGAATAACAGAAACATCAACCATACGGAGCCACTGTACCAAGATAGACACCGCACACGGAAATATATATATATATATATATATATCTAAAATGCTTCACAGAATAAACATATTTAACCTCCCGAGAGAGGAAGCGCATAAGGTAAAGAATTCAATGACGAGTGAGCCAAAACATGCTTGCCCTCCTTTCTTGTTTTCATCCTCATTCTGTTTTGATGAATGTCAAGAATTAGTTTTTGTAACTAATTTGTAACTCTGATCAATAAAATAATCAGCCGTTTAAAAATAATATTTTCATAAACGGTAAACGTTACATTGAGCTTTTTAAGGATATTAGACATACTCACGAAGGCTCTAGGTAGAGCTAAGTTCATCCAGTTCAGGGAGCAGATGGGTATGGTAGAGAACCTATCTCAGTAGCTGAAACAGATGAATTCTCAGTTGCAGCAGCAACAAATGAGAGGGAGTTGCAGTGCAAATGTAGTAGTTGGCAACAATATGCAAGGTCATTAGCAACACAAATGCAACATTTCATAGTAGTTGGTGTGAAGCGATGTCAGACATCAGCGGCGCAGAGGGAGATGATGCAGAGTCAGAGTGATGCTTCAACATGTTGCATTACTAGAGCACATTCCTCGCTAAGAGGGAGTGTTGGTTTCTAGTAGCATCAGATGTGCTCTAGCATCAAAATTTTGCAAGAAGGCTGGGACATATGCATTCCACAAAACCCATAAATCGTTTTGGGAAATTCCACCCTGTAATATTCCTAATTAGCAACAGCTAATTGGAATATTCGATTTTTGTATAGTTTTGCCGACTATAGTCTATTAATAAATAAAAAGTGAGAGGAGGGTCTAACTCACTTAAATAAAATAAAGTGTTTCCCTAGTAGCACAACGTTATAACTTATGGGGGAGCCCTGGGGGCCCAATACCACGCAGAGGAGGTGGCCCACGTAGCCTCTAGGAGCTTCTACGCAGTTTGATGAGGAGCACGTGGAGAAGAGGGGGACCACGTTAGGGTTTTGGAGAGGGGCCAACATTATAAAAGGTGGGAAAGCCTTCTCATTTGGCATTCTTGTTGTTGATGATATTGGAGCTAGACATTGTCTTCTTGAGCATGCTGGCTGTTTAGCCTGTCTGCAGCACTGTTTAGTGCGTTGAGTGTCTCCGGTCGGGGATCTCGCCCTTAGCCCCGGGGGACTTCGAGTGCCTGCTCGGGCAAGGTTTTTCCTTCAGTCTTTTGCGGGAGATTTGGTTGGTTGTGTGGCGGAGGAGCTGGGCTTCTCTTGTGACTGCGCAGTCCTTGGAAGAGAGGACGCAGTTCTATTTGGAGGGGTTCTATTGCGGGGTTTTCTGCAGGAGTTTCAGTGAGATCCGGTGTGGAGGCTCAGTCTTTACCAGTAGGAGATTTTCCGAGGAGTTTGTGGCTCTGTTTCAGCATATATCATTTGGCACCTACGCTGGGCCTGGAGGGACAGCGTAATTCCTTGAGGAGGGTTTCTTTGGTGATTTTCGGAGGTGGTCCATTTTTGTTGTGGTTTCTGGGTTTGGTCCGGGTTGGCGAGTACAGGTGATTTGCAGATTTTCATCCCATTCCGGCAAGGGGAGCAGCCCCTAGTGTTCAGTCTATCTCAGCAGCAACAGTTTTACGGTAGTTTCCTAGCAGCTGGGACGCAGTTTCTTGTTGCAGCCATTTCATATCTTTCTGAGAGAGTTCTTCACTTGCCTCGAGCAAGAATAGGTGCTACCATTCTGATTATCCATTGTATTTCATTATATTCTCAGATTAATAAAATGGCTTAGCATTCCCGACATTTTTATGAGTGTTTGCTTTATGTTCTATTTCTGGCATTTTCTATATTGTTGTATGCTTGTATTGCTGTCTATTTCCCTTCCGGGATATTACAGTGGTATCAGAGCATAGATCTGGCTCAGCCTGTGGAGCTAGCAGTCTATGAGGCCGAGAGATAGACCCCACATCTGTTACAGGGGTAAGAGATACAGAGACATTGAGCGTAGGTTGGAGAACACCTACGGAGAGGGGGGCTGTGTCAGAGTGGTGGACACCGATCAGGAGCAGCCCGAGATATACATAGAACAGGAGCAGCCTGTGACAGATACAGATTAGGAGCAGCTTGTGACAGACACAGAGCAGGAGCAGCCTATGGTGGACATAGAGCAGCAGGGTCCTATGGCAGACGACGAGGATGCGAGGAGATATAGGGAAATGCTCCTCAAAACAGTACAGGATCTGTCGAGACAGATGGAGACGATGGGGCAGAGGATCGCTACGATAGAGGTTAGGCAGCGTGAAGCCCCAAGGGGTTTTCAGACTGGTGAGGGATCGGGCACATCCCACCATATGCCGGAGCGTGAGGCTACCCCCTTATGGCATCACATGCACCCACGCGATCCACTATGCCTACCTTCCTAGGAGAGGACACAGGGGCAGGAGCACAGCAGGAGCCCGAACCGGGCCACATGGGAGACTACCTTGTAGAGTACCGGGCATACGGGCCGGAGTTCAGAGATCTTATCTCATTTAGAGACTTTGTTCAGCTCCAGCGTGACAGTAGACCCCGTGATCATCACAGAGGGCACATGCATCATCATGATGACCACCGCGCAGCTAGCAGATTCCATTTGCCCACGTTTGATGGCTCATCAAACAGTTCGGCAAAGTCTTGGGTAGAAAAGTTGGACATCTATTTCCAGCTTAATCAGATGTCGCAGTCAGAGGCCATTAAGGTGGCAACATTACATTTGGATGGTGAGGCCCAGGACTGGTGGTTTCATGGGATGGCGACACTCGAGCATTCTGCCGTGACGACATATGCCGAGTTTACCAGGAGGGTGATAGAGCGTTTTGACCGGAGGGATCCGAAACAGCACTTTGTTGAGCTGACAAGGCTCAAGCAGACTGGGAGCCCTGAGACTTACATTTCAGATTTCTTGAGGGTTTCAGTGATGGTGCCAGATCTATCCGCAGCCCGGATGATCTACATGTTTGTGGAGGGATTAGCAGAGCCACTTCGTGGCCTAGTCAGGTCGACTAGACCAGCTACACTCCAGGATGCTATCAGCAGGACCCGAGACTTACAGGATGCCTTACCCTGGACTCGGACACCTTATCCTCAGAGACAAGCTTTCCAGCCTAAGGGGAAGGACGCGAGGATTCCGCCTCCCAAGGGGAATCCCGGACGGGTGCAGGTTGATGATGAGGCCAGGAGGGAGATGAAGAAGAAGCGGTTGTGCTTCACCTGCCAGGAGCCATGGGCACCGGGACATAGATGTGCTGCTGGGAAAGCACATTTCATTGAGGTCTTCTCCGAGAGCAGCGAGGAAGAGGATGAGGAGGATGATGTGGAGGCAGGAGATTGTCGTGCAGTACAGGATACCTTACCACCTCCACCACCAGCAGCAGGTGGTGCGTCGTTTACACCTACTGGAGGAGCTCTAGCCGCATTGCGGGGAGTTCCCAAGTACTTGATGTTGCGCGTACGGGGGACAGTGCGTGGACAGCGAGTCTCAGTTTTGGTTGATAGTGGGGCAACCCACAACTTCATCGATGCACATATGGTTGAGCGGAGAGGTATACAGACTGAGGGCTTTGATGGATTTTCAGTTTTGGTCCCAGGAGATCAGACCATGGTATGTGCTCGATATGTTCCCGAGTTATCAGTGACGATGGGCACCTATACATTGACAGATCACTTTTTTGTGGTCGATATTCCGGACACCAACATGATACTGGGTGTTCAGTGGTTTATCACTCTAGGGAAGGTCACGACGAATTGGAAGGCCCTAAAGATGGAGTGGGATGATCCCAAGACAGGGAGGCATGAGAAGATACGAGGACAACACACATATCCGCCTTAGACTGTTTCGGCTCATCGGATGGAGGCAACCTTCCGTAAGGGAGATATAGAGTGGGCAGTAGAGCTGCGGGCATCAGAGGCAGCGACTACGGGACAGGCAGTGCACCTAGAGATACAGACCATCCTTGACAGGTACGCCATAGTATTCGGGGATATTCCGCCAGGGCAGCCACCGGATCGGGGGTTTGAGCATACCATTGAGCTTGAGCAGGGTATACAGGCCGTGATCACCACACCTTGTAGGCATCCCAAGGCCTATCGGGATGAGATTGAGCGAGCTATTCAGGAGTTTTTGGCCCTTGGGCACATTCGGCCGAGCACGAGTCCTTTTGCTTCTTCTGTGGTGTTGGTGAAGAAGAAGGACGACACATTGCGGATGTGCATTGATTACAGGGGTCTGAACAAGAAGACCCTGAAGAACAGGTACCCCATTCCCAGGATCGATGAGTTGATGGACGAGTTGAGAGGAGCACGGTTCTTCTCAAAGATTGATTTGAGATCTGGATACCATCAGATTCGCGTGAGGGAGCAGGACATTCCCAAGACCTCCTTCAGGTGTCATTATGGACACTTTGAGTTTCTGGTTATGCCTTTTGGGCTGACCAATGCACCAGCCACCTTCCAGTCGTGCATGAACCATATCTTCCGCAGTCATCTGAGGAAGTTTGTATTGGTTTTCTTTGATGACATACTCATATACAGCAGGACATGGGAGGAGCATCTCCAACATATTGAGGCGGTGTTACGCATCTTGGAGGAGCAGCAGTTCTATGCCAAGCTCTCCAAATGTGAGTTTGGGTTGACGGAGATGTTGTACTTGGGACATATCATAGGAGTGGACGGAGTGAGAGTCCACGAGGAGAAGATCAGGGCCATCAGAGATTGGCCAGAGCCGAGGAACGTGACTGAGCTTCGGGGATTCATTGGCATTTGCACGTACTACAGGAAGTTCGTCAAGGGTTTCTCAGAGCTTGCTGCACCCCTCACAGATTTGACGAAGAAGGGGGCATTCAGTTGGACAGACTCAGCACAGCGAGCCTTTGATAGGCTCAAGGAGGTGATGAGCAGTTGCCCCATGCTTGCATTGCCGGATTTCACGTAGCCATTTGTCTTGGAGTGCGATGCGTCAAGAGAGGGGATTGGCGCAGTATTGATGTAGGGTGGTCATCCTATAGCTTTTGAGAGCCGGAAGCTCCTTCCGCATGAGAGGTTGTATTCCATATACGACAAGGAGATGCTGGCCATTATGCATGCATTGGCCAAATACCGGCAGTATTTAGTAGGCAGTAGATTCATGGTGAGATTCGATCACAACAGCCTCAGGTTCTTTCTGGAGCAGAAGCAGTTGCAGGAGAGGCAGCAGAAGTGGATCAGTAAGATCCAAGCCTATGACTTTGACATAGAGTACGTCAAAGGCAAGAATAACGTGGTAGCAGATGCCCTTTCACGTAGACCGGCCACGTTATCTCTTATGAGTTTGGACACAGATTGTAGGGCTCGACTGTTGGTAGAGTACTCCAAGGACAGGTTTGCATGTGAGGTGCTGGATGGGCAGGTAGCAGATGACAAGTACAGGGTGGTTGATGAGATTATCTACTACAGGGACAGGATCTTCTTGACTGAGGGATCTCAGCTTAAGAAGAAGATACTCCATGCATCTCATGATTCTCCATTGACTGGCCATCAGGGGTTTACCAAAACCTACAGGGCCATTAGAGAGAGGTTCTCGTGCAAGGGCCTCAAGGAGGATGCACTCCAACATGTCAGGGAGTGCGATGTTTGTCAGAGGAACAAGGGAGAGATGAGCCATCCCGCAGGGTTGTTGCAGCCTCTTCCCATTCCAGAGGGGAAATGGGAGAGCATATCGATGGACTTCATCATAGGGTTGCCCATGGTGTAGGGCAAGGACTGCATCTTTGTCGTCGTTGATCGACTGACGAAGTATGCACATTTTTTCGCCATCTCCGCGCACTACACAGCAGCATAGGTGGCCGAGCTGTTCTTCAGGGAGATTTTCAGGCTGCATGGTCTACCTAGGACCATTATCAGTGACAAGGACAGCCGCTTCATGGGCGGATTCTGGCAGGAGCTTTTCCGGCTAGTGGGGACAGAGTTGACACCGAGCACTAGTTATCACCCACAGAAGGACGGGCAGACAGAGATAGTTAACAAGTGGCTGGAGGGCTACTTGCGTAACTATGTCAGTGGGCAGCAGCGAGCATGGATGAAGTGGCTGCATTTAGGAGAGTATTGTTACAACACGACGCATCACATGACCATTGGTATGTCACCGTTCTATGCTTTGTATGGGTATCATCCTTTATCTTTTGCGGACGTGATGTTTGGTGTTAGCAGGGCTCCGAGAGCCAAGATTTGGATCCAAGAGAGTCAGGACATCCTCCGAGCTCTCAAGGATAACATGGCCACACCGCAGAATCAGCAGAAGCTGTATGCTGATAGGGGTCGGGTGGAGAGACAGTTTGAGGTAGGAGACTTGGTCTACCTACGATTACAGCCATACCAACAGTCGTCACTAAAGCAGAAGGGGGCTAAGAAACTCAAGCCCCGTTTCTATGGGCCGTACAGGGTGATACGCAGGATTGGTCAGGTTGCATATGAGTTAGAGCTGCCCCAAGGCAGCAAGATTCATAACATTTTTCACGTATCATGCCTGAAAAAGGCATTGGGACAGCAGGTGACAGTCACGGATGAGCTACCACCCACGGATGATGAGGGGCATCTGGTGTTGCAACTAGAGGCTATTATTGATACCAGGGAGAGGCAGCTGCGAAGCAGGACGGTCCGGGAATTCTTGGTGAGGTGGAAGAATTTGCCGGATGAGGATGCCACTTGGGAGAATGAGAAGATTTTGCAGCGTCCATCACTTCAGTTGCTTGAGGACAAGTAACATTTTGCCGGGGGAGACTGTAATATTCCTAATTAGCAACAGCTAATTGGAATATTCGATTTTTGTATAGTTTTGTCGACTATAGTCTATTAATAAATAAAAAGTGAGAGGAGGGTCTAACTCACTTAAATAAAATAAAGTGTTTCCCTAGTAGCACAACGTTATAACTTATGGGGGAGGTACGGGGCAATACCACGCAGAGGAGGTGGCCCACGTAGCCTCTAGGAGCTTCTGCGCAGTTTGATGAGGAGCACGTGGAGAAGAGGGGGACCACGTTAGGGTTTTGGAGAGGGGCCAGCGTTATAAAAGGTGGGAAAGCCTTCTCATTTGGCATTCTTGTTGTTGATGATATTGGAGCTAGACATTTTGTCTTCTTGAGCACACTGGCTGTTTAGCCTGTCTGCAGCACTGTTTAGTGCGTTGAGTGTCTCCGGTCGGAGATCTCGCCCTTAGCCCCGGGGGACTTCAAGTGCCTGCTCGGGCAAGGTTTTTCCTTCAGTCTTTAGCGGGAGATTTAGCTGGTTGTTTGGCTGAGGAGCTGGGCTTCTCTTGTGACTGCGCAATCTTTGGGAGAGAGGACGCAGTTCTAGTTGGAGTTGTTCCGTTGCGGGGTTTTCTGCAGGAGTTTCAGTTGATATCCGGTGTGGAGGACCAGTCTTTGCCAGGAGGAGGTTTCCTGAGGAGTTTGAGGCACTGTCACAGCTATTATCATTTGGCATCTGCGCTGAGCCTGGCAGAGGCAGCGTAATTCCTTGAGGAGGGTTTCTTTGGTGATTTTCGGAGGCTTACCATTTTTGATATGGTTTCTGCGTTTTGTCCGGGGTGGTGAGTACAGGTGATCTGCAGATTTTCAGCTCATTCCGGCAAGGGGATCAGCCTCTAGTTTCAGTCCATTCCAGCAGCAGCAGTTTTACGGTAGTTTTCTAGCAGCTAGGACGCAGTTTCTTGTAGCAGCCATTTCCTGTCTTTCTGAGAGAGTTCTTCACTTGCCTTGAGCAAGAATAGGTGCTATCATTCTGATTATCCATTGTATTTCATTATATTCTCAGATTAATAAAATGGCTTAGCATTCCCGGCATTTTTATGAGTATTTGCTTTATGTTCTATTTCTGGCATTTTCTATATTGTTGTATGCTTGTATTGCTGTCTATTTCCCTTCTGGGATATTACACACCTGAAGACATTTTAATTAAAATAATTAATTATTTTTAATGGATGTGTAAGTCTAAACTTAGGAAATTAAAATAATTAAAGGGTATTAATTAAACTGGGTGTGAATCTTCTAGAAAAAGATGGATATCGAGTCAAGATGATTTGAGACATTGATTAGGATCTAATTTGGGCCGTTGAAAGTTCAACGAGAAGATTATAAGAAGGAACTCGATGGGCATTTGGAAGATACAACAGGTAGATACTCAGTTGCCCAAGTAGATCGATTTTCTCACTGGCTGATGTTCGGCAAGATAAAATCGAATCAGAGGGTGAGTTTCTTGTGAGAGAGAGAGGGCATCTATAGTAATCGAGAGTGCAAGAGAATTCTGGAAGAGGCATTGCAGTTCATCAACGCAGAGGAAGTGACGCAGGTACTGCGCAGAGGGTGACATAGTGGGTCCAGCGTGAGGGTAGCAGGTCCTCTTAGGGGTCAGAAATACACTCTGGAGCGTGAGATTCGTTTTTAAATTTCTCTCAGTGATTCTTCTTCTATTTTGCTATTCGTATTTTGTATGTGAGACTTTTGCTGAAAATTAATAAAAGAAACCTTCATCTGTTGCACTGGTTTTCCCACATTGGGTTTTTCCGGGGACAATTGTCCAAAAATAATTGTGTCAATGTGTTTATTGTTGTGCTAGTATTTTCCTTACATTTATTTTGTACAGTAATTGATTTGTGAAGACTACAGTGTATGTATTTCGATATTTGTCGTAGGTAACTGCAAATAATTTATTTCAGTAATTTAACAAATAGAAGAAATATTAGCAGTTGCATGTAACTGTGACTTATGTAAATGATGTAATGAAGAAAATAAATTTATTATTGTAAGCCCTGTTTCATGGGTTTCATGAGCAAAGTGATTTTATTTTTGGTGGCTCTCATTGAGAGCATTAGGATTTGTCATTTAAGTCAAAGAGTCAATGTCATGTATGAAGAGCTCGTCTTGAGCCTGTGTCAATGTATATGAGTATATGATAATGTCTATGAAGCCCTCCAATGACAAGCACAATCCTCCTTTTCCTATGTCGGCCTTAAGAAGAATGAAGGATTTCATGTCGGCTTACATCATGAGACACCTATTTGGATGCACATGTCGGCTCATTTATGGAGCACCAACCACTATATATACACGAATAGGGTCACCACAAAAGACACAGTTTAGAGCTTGGACATCTTTGTAGTTTTCAGATGGGTTACAGTTCGAATACCTCTGAGATTCTCGGGTGACAAGATAGCAAGACAATTTCGGTCTCTCTGTATTTTGGACAGTATGGTAACAAGGTATCAATGGGAATCGGATCCCTTTAGAAGATCGAATTGTAGTGATATGATGGTTCAATGAATTGCAGTGATATAATGATGATCTATATGCTCTTATTGCATTAGCTCGATGGTGTGTCAATATGATACTACAATGCTATCCCAAATGATACATGAAGGCAGTGATATCTCGGTATGCTATGATTCTCGGTGCTTTAATGAGGATGGTCTAGAGATCACAGTTCGGTAGTATATGGAGGGCACAATGCAGTGCTCTGAAGGAGGTATTCTACAATGATGTATCACTGTGTTTTGATGTTGCTACAATGGTTGTGTTCCAGTGCCTTGCCTAGCATATATATATATATATATATACTGTTTGTTGAAGATACGATTTCAGTTTGAGGAAGAGCGAAGTGGAAGAGAATCAAAGAAGGTTGACTATGTCTTGGTCTTAGAGTGGCTAAATAGGTCAAGGGTCATGGTCTTGGTATTCGTCAATTGGAATCTCTATAAGAAGAATTTGTGCGGGTTTTCCTCTCAAAGAGAGAGATATATACAGTTTGTTGAAGAGATGATTTCAGTTTGAGGAAGAGCAAAGTGGAAGAGAATCAAAGAGGAAGGTTGACGATGTCTTGGTCTTAGAGTGGCTAAATAGGTCAAGGGTCATGCTCTTGGTATTCGTTAATTGGAATCTCTATAAGAATAATTTGTGCAGGTTTTCCTCTCAAAGAGAGAGATATATACAGTTTGTTGAAGAGATGATTTCAGTTTGAGGAAGAGCAAAGTGGAAGAGAATCAAAGAGGAAGGTTGACTATGTCTTAGTCTTAGAGTGGCTAAATAGGTCAAGGGTCATGGTCTTGGTATTCGTCAATTGGAATCTCTATAAGAAGAATTTGTGCGGGTTTTCCTCTCAAAGAGAGAGGTTTTGGCCCTGGCTCAAAGCCTACATGTTGTGTCTCTTGTCCATTTATCTTTATGCATTGGTTACTGTTCGATGAAGAAGAACACTAATAAAATAAGAGGACGAAGATTCTAATCTAGAGAAGTAAAAAGCGTTCACAAACAATCACTAATGAAGAGAAATCACCTAATGTTAATGCCCTAGATTTAAAAAGCGTTCACAAACAATCACTAATGAAGAGAAATCACCTAATGCTAATGCCCTAGATTTCTTAACATGGTTTCAGAGCTAAGGTGCTAAAGTCAAAGGAAGGGCATTTAATCTAAGAGACACTCAAGGATCAAGTTTCATGGAAGGCATCAAAGGAAAGTCGAGATCTACATTAAAGAAGAAAGTCTACTTAAAAGGAAGTCTTGGGATCATCTATCAAATCAAGGTAACTAGAAGTCTACTCTAGCAAGGTAGCTCGAAGGACTTTAAAATTGAATATCACATCATCTTGGAGAAAGTGAAAACTCTAGAAGCAATTCCGATCTGCACTCGTTCACACCAAGTAGTTGAAGTATCTTAAAAGCTATAAGTTAAGTTACCTCTCATTAAAGCAAGGAGCGATAAAACATCCTCATTAATCACCATCAAAAGTTGTTTTCATCATAAACAGAGCAATCTCCTTTATAGAAGAAAGGCTATTTCATTTGGAAGAAGATCATCGAAAAGGGAGCACTAATACATCTTCATCCACCATCAAAGTGATCAAGTTGAAGATTTCATCTTCACTTGTCAAGTAAGTATCTTTCATTCTATAATCAAATTTGGTAAAATGACTTCGTTTTGCAAGGAGTTCTATAAGTTGGTTGGGTCATCGAAATTCCTTGCATGGAGAAAGGAGGATAGACATAGTCCTTGAAGAATGTGAAGCCATTGAACATATCAATGGAAAGGTCTCCTCTGAATACATGGAAAGGGATTCTTACGAAATGTCCCCTCATATAGCAGTATTGGAGACATCAAAGAGATATATATGATAGGCTGGTAGAGCTATTCTCTGAAGATGCAATAAAGCAGGTCACATCACTTAGATCTGATCTACACAAATTGAAGGTATCAAAGGATAAAGGGTTATCTTCATAAGATCTCAATTGCAAGATCTAGGAGAGATAATCCTCCATGGGGATAAGAAAGTTACCTCATATAACAACTTGTGGTTTCTATGCTAGATAGAAGAAGACAAGCTGAGGGAAATTTTTTTGAAGGTTAAAGGACTCAAACATTTGTAGGAAAGGAAAAGGAAGTTTTGAAAATTTGGTCCTGAGAAAAGAAGGAAGAGCATAACTAAGATCCAATGCTATGGAAAATCTATGGACATTATAGGAAAGATTGTCCTAAAGGGAGAATATCAAAAGAAGAATAAAAAAAACCCATATCACCAAAAAGATGGAGGAAGTTGAAGAGAAGAAGTCCCTAGAAGAGGAAGTAAGAGATCTCTACTATGATTAAGATAGTCTCCCTCACAAAAGGTCTTGTCATAGCTCCTAAATCTTTTGTTATAGGATATGGCTATAATAAATAATAAAATCCATTGTGGCATCATGAAAGCATTAGAAACAAGAGCTCATGACATTACCATAGGAAATAATGAAGGACAGACAAAACAAAATCTATGCAATCTAATATGAAGGATATAGCTCTTGGGAATCTCATTGGAAGGAAGAAGTCATCCAGGACAAGGCTCATCATACATCAAGTCAAATGGAAACATCTGTTGGATAGGGAGATGCAAGATCCTTAAGATTCTTTGATGGAATCCTCATCGAAGGGTTCACCTATCTAGAAAGAAAGCAAGTGTTTCATCAAGAACTCCAACTTGTGGAGTTCATGGAATGATGGTATGATGACATAAGAGATGAAGCAGATCAAAGGATTGAAGATATTTTCAATCAAGGAAGCTGCTGAAGGAAGCCTAGATGACCTAAAGGTAAATGAGGTATGTATGCTTTTATTTAATATTATAATGTCATGTCATATGGTTGTAAGTAACATGGATAACTAATTCTATCTTGAGAAGCATGATCAAAGGAAAGGATCTCCTTCTCTGAAAGGATGCAGGAAGCCATAGGTCACACTAGATGAAATCAACATAATATGTCCTCATATGAAGTATGAGGTGGTTGACCACAATTAAGGAACTCTGATTGGGAGCTCATGGGAATGGAATGTGTGAAAAAGAAGGAAGAGATCGTGAGATATGCAACCATGGTAAAGGCAATCATCATCCAAAAGGACCAAGAAGATTTGACTAGAAAATCTCCCGGAAAGATATGAAGACTGATAAAAGTTTGATAAAAGATGAAGACCCTTGACAATGGATATCTTTGGGAGATGTGTCAACATGTATGCAGGATGCTGATACCTACATGAAGATGTCATGATGAAAGACCATCACAAAAGTAATTTTGATTTACTTGTACTTATTTTTGAACAAATATCTGGATGGGCTTATGCATGACTACCAAAGGGAAGAATCGTGAATGACTTCCAAGAGGACCATATAGAAGGATGTAAGATCCTTCTGAAAAAATGGCACGAAGAAAGCAACATGGCATGAAGCAAGGCCAGATGTAGACTGATGGATCACTTTCTATTGAAAAAAATAATGACATGACTGACTCATGGATGAAAGTGATGGATGGTTTGTGCCCTATGAAGAAGTCCCAAATGATGAAGACTCCATCACAAAGAAGAAATTCATGACATCGAAGGAAAGAGTTCTTCATGCAGTTGGTTGGCCCATTATCTCCACCTGAGGAGCTGTTGTAGGTCCCTCATTGAGAGGGAGCCTGGAAACAAGTTTCTTACTTGGAAGAAACTTAGAATTTCCTAAGCCAAGAGGGAGCTTAGGTACATTCCTTGTGTAGGAATGAGTACATTTCTTTATTGGAATGTGTCCTCCCTAACTTAGAGGGAGAGATAGACACGTCATTCTTGTCTTCACTTGGGAAGACAAAATGGAGGATTGGGTAATCGTTTGGCATCTGATACTCTTTGAGGATGAGATAGGGAATCCAAGATAAGAGTAGTCGTAGAGGACAAATATTCTTTGACGACTGGGAATCCAAGATAAGAATAATCCTGGTGGAACCAATGTTACCAGACTCAGAATCGGCAATAAATCGGCAAGGAAAAAGAGCGAAGAGTTTTAATCGGATCGGGAAAAAATCGGTGAATTCTATAAATAAAGATATACACATATATTGAAATAAAAATAACATTTTTCATTGATTTTCAATATAGCCATGTCCAAACAATGCATAATACAAATAGATATCCAAAACATCATGAATGAATAAGTATCTCCTATATGTTATGAGTCCAAACATGATCCAAAGTACTGAGTCTTAACTCCTAACCAGTGACTACATAGAACTAGAAGCATTTGCTTCTAAAAGTTTATAAAATACTGCATACTAATCAGTAAAAAAGCAGTAACTGAAATCTATTGATTGCTGCAGAAATGATACACAAATGGTTTACTATTGAAATATTTGACAGAGCACATGTTGGAGCACACTTCACACTACTCTATTACGCAGAGTAAGCTGAAACTTAAACCATGCCTTTATTACCTTCTTGGCGTATGAGTTGTGGGCCTGAGCAATGAGAAGTGAGTTATGGGCCGACATTTAATTTTTAATCTAACTAAACCACGCGGTGAATGATGTGGCAACCTTAAAAGTTGAAACCCGTGCTCGCCGACTTGAGGGTTGAAAATCTTATTAGTCACCTAAATCACAATTAATCGGTGAGTTGTGAGTTAAACTCGCGTTAACCACAAGTCAAACTCGGTCAATGTGAGTTTGACTCGCCGAGAGTTGAATCAGATCGTTTGAGGGAAGAGCAGAGTTTGACTCGTGATTAATCGCGAGTGATCGGAGATTCATGTTTCACTGGGTGGAACACACCCTGAGAACTTGGATAGGGTATGTTTCAAGAGAGACAATGATTAGGGTATCTATAAATCATTGGTCTGGCCAGCATTGAGCTCAGATCTTGTGGAGAGATAGAGTTGTTAGTCAAGGCCTTGCTATGTGACATTGAAGGTTGATATGATGCTATACAGATGGGTTACCAATCTGATTCTTCTTATGAGAAATTCTTCAGATTGAGAATGACCAAGTACCATTATGAATACCTCCCTAGTTAAGAGGGAGTGTTGAAAAGTGTAACTAGTTTCGGTCTTCATATGACATGTAACTGTGACTTATGTAAATGATGTAATGAAGAAAATAAAATTATTATTGTAAGCCTTGAATCATGGGTTTCATGAGCAAGTGATTTTATTTTTGTTGGCTCTCAGAGAGCGTTAGGATTTGTCATTTAAGTCAAAGAGTCAATGTCATGTATGAAGAGCTCTTCTTGAGCCAGTGTCAATGTATATGAGTATATGATAATGTCTAGGAAGCCCTCCAATGACAAGCACAATCCTCCCCTTCCTATGTAAGCCTCAATAAGAATGAAGGTTTTCATGTCGGCTCACATCATGGGACACACCTATTCGGATGCACATGTCAGCTCATTTATGGAGCACCAACCACTATATATACGCGGCTATTGTCACCATAGAAGACACAGTTCAGAGCTCAGACATCCTTGTAGTTTTCAGATGGGTTACCGTTCGAATACCTCTGAGATTCTCTGGTGACAAGACCGCAAGACAATTTCGGTCTCTTTGTATTTCGGACAATATGGTAACAAGGTATCAATGGGAATCAGATCCCTCTAGAAGATCGGATTGCAGTGATATGATGGTTCAATGAATTGCAGTGATATAATGATGATCTATATTCTCAGATTGCAGTAGCTCGGCGGTGTGTCAATATGATACTATAGTGCTATCCCAAGTGATACATGAAGATAGTGATATCTCGATATGCTATGATTCTTGGTACCTCAATGAGGATGGTCTAGAGATCACAATTTGGTAGTAAATCGAGGACACAGTGCAGTGCTCTGAAGAAGCTATTCTACAGTGATGTATCACTGTGTTTTGATGCTGCTACAGTGGTAGTGTTTCTGTGCCTTGCCTAGCATATATATACACAGTTCGTTGAAGAGATGATCTCAGTTTGAGGAAGATCGAAGTGGAAGAGAATCAAAGAAGAAGGTTGACTGTGTCTTGGTCTTGGAGTGGCTAAATAGATTTAGGGTCATGGTCTTGGTATTCGTCAATTAGAATCTCTATAAGAAGAATTTGTGCAGGTTTTCCTCTCAAAGAGTGAGAGGTTTTGGCCTTGGCTCATAGCCTACATGCTATGTCTCTTGTCTATTTATGTTTATGCATTGGTTACTGTTTGATGAATAAGAACACTAATAAAGTAAGAGAAAAAATATTCTAATCTAGAGAAGTAAAAAACGTTCACAAACAGTCACTAATGAAGAGAAATCAGCTAATACTAATGCCCTAGATTTCTTAACAAATAGAAGGGAAGAAGAAGAACAAGAGGATAGTGGTCCCCATATGAATGACCCAATGTATGATGAGGAGGAAGAGTTTGAAGAGGAAGGGGATGAAGAGGACACTGAAATGCAAGAGGGGAAAGTTGCATTAACACCCTTGTGGAATTATGTGACCAAACTTGAAGGGGGAAAAGGTGGTGGAAGCTACAAGTTTTTGTGCCCTCATGGTTGTCATGGAGGAAAACCATATAGTGGTTCATATACCCGTGTGAGGAGGCATCTTTGCGGGGTTATGGATAGTGATGAGAAAAACAATGTCGTGGTGATAGCAATTTTCTGTAAGGTTTCACCTGAACAAAGAAGAGAATACATCCAAATAGAGAACGCTACACAACAAGAAACAAAAAAATCATTATGAATCAAGTGCAACCTCTAGATTTGGTAGCTCATCTCCTCATGGTACTTCTGCAACCTCTGGAAATAGAAGAACAATAGGGGATTTCCTGAGTGTTGTACTTAGGAAATTAAAATAATTAAAGTGAATTAATGTAAATGTGGGTGAGAAGCTTCCAAGTGACGAGGATCAAGTTTGTTTTAATCTTAGCTGTTGATTAAAGATTTGATCACGATTGTTTATCTCTCAACAGGAAAAGTATAAATGAAGTCTGAGGGTCAGTTGGAGGACACACACAGAGTGAATCTTGAGATCGAATTCTTCTGACAGAGCAGTGCTCGGGCGAAGATCAAATCTAAGTGATTCAGTGCAGTGAGAGGCATAAGTAGTGATTGGTCGGAGGATCTTCTCCAGAACCAAGAGTACATAGTAGAGAGGCAACAGAGACAGTAGAGGAAGCAACACAACCACCAAGAGAGGCGACACAGTTCCCAGAAGGGGTGACATAGGCCCACGCAAGGCCCTTGCAGGGACTGTGCAGTGTTTCCAAGAGACAGTCCAAGTTTTGCTGGAGATCGGGGTTTCTGAGCTGGGAGGGTTGAAACTTGATTTTCCGACAAACAGATCAATTCAGTGAAGAGGTGACGCAGTCCACAACCATCCCCACACAAGCCTACGCATCTACTGCGCAGAGGCAACATAGAGGGAGTTGGGGTTTTTCTAGTTCAGATCCGGATCACCCGAGACTTGCAGTGTGATGTAATACTCACTATTTTTTGTCTGCCATGAGTTCTATGTACAGGATAGCAAACAAGCATCCATATATTGCACTCAGAAAACTGTTGCTTAATAATACAAACCCTCAGATCTACTGCACTGGTTTTCCTGCATTGGGTTTTTCCGAGGACGTTTAGTCCAAAAATAAGTGTCCTTTGTGTGATTGTCTCATCTTATTTTTCAGTACTTGATCCGTATATTGGTGTAGGCTGAAGTGTATTTTCATTAATGTTTACTGAAGAATTCTGTAAATAACTGTTAATTGAAGAACACAAGTAGGAAATGCAAATCAGTTAACTGCAGTAGGATTTCTAGTTGTTAGATTCAGAATTTTTCACATGGTATCAGAGCAATTGCAGATCAAGGAGGACTGGAGCCATCAAAGAAAGGACAGAGGAAACTCCGCTACGGGAAAGCAGCTGTCCCGAGAGACAACGCAGTTCTTGGCCAGAGAGGTAGAGGAAGGGTGATGCAGTCACCAAGGAAGGCTCACGCAGAGCCAATGTCATCCTGGTAGGGTGACGCTGTTGCTACAAAAGGAAATGCAGTGATTGTTGGTCCAACGCAGAGGCTATTGAGTCTCATTTTTCCGGTTGCCATGGTTGGAGGAGCAGTACAGATTCTATCTGGAGTTGATGGTGGGACGTTGATTCTGTTGGTGTAGAACAGTGTCTATTGGGGCATAAGCAAAGTAAAGGGTATCAATTCCTCAAAAGATTTCTTGCCAAGAAGTTTAGATCCAGTGCTGAGCAATAACAAAGAGAGATCAGAGAGGGGTGTTTCGACATTTGTTAGTAGAAGGATTTCCGTGAAGAAAATCGAGATTTAGAGGGAGCTTGTTCCTTAGAGGATTTCTAGCGCCAACAAAATCCAAATCCGAGTTTTGCTGGGGTAGCAACGAAAGAGGGAGAAAGGAACTTGTTCAACATTCAGTTAAGCAGAGATGGCCACGAGTGGATTGAGGGATCAGAATAGGTTGGATGGAGCATCCAACTTTGTCATCTGGAAGGCCAAGATCCTGGTAGTTTTGGATGAACATTGCATCAAGGATTATGCCTTAAGGACAATTGTTGTCCCGGTTGATGCTGATCCTCTCAAGAAGTACGAGGAGGCTTAAGCAAAAGCGAAGCGCATGATCATGGACAGAGTCAAGGATCATGTGATCCCACATATTGTTGAGAAGAACACAAGGGAAATGTGAGTGGCCTTGACCTCATTGTACGAGGGATCTTTCGTCCAACGGAAGATGTTGCTTGAGAGTCAGATGAGTTTGTTTCAGATGCAGAAAGGAGAAGAAATCGATCCCTTCCTTATCAGATTGCAAGGGATCCGAGATCAACTAGCTTCCATAGGGGATACACCAGAACTTGAATTTATGGTCAGGATTGCCTTGAATGCCGTCACTGAAGACTGGGAAACTTTTGTCCAAAGCATTTTGGGCAGGGCTTCTCCTCCTAGCTAGCAGGAGATATGGGCAGCTCTTCGTCAGGAAGAGATCAGACGGTGGACCAAGGCGGGAAGCAACAATAAAGGGATCAAAGTCAAGAAGGAGAAAGAGGAGGATGCGACTCTCGCATCAAAGGGACAACAAGGGTAGCATAGACGGAAGAAAAAGGACATCTTGAAAGTCAGATGCTTCAAATGTGGGGAAATGGGACATTTCACCATGCAGTGCCTTCTGAAGAAGAAGGGCAAAGAAGAGAAGCCTGACTCAAAGGCTGCTCCAACACAGGTTGATGAGGAGGATGACGATGTCTGTGCCATAAGTGCTCATGCATCTCTAGAGAAGAGGTAGGGCAATATGGAGCTGTAGTTAGAGCTACAGAGAGAATAGGGGCAGGATCCTTGAGGTGCCCAAACTCTTGGATCACATACGGCTAAGGGAGCCCTTAATGACAGTGGCAGAATGATGCGAGTCAATTGGTGTGAGAGATGATGGAGCGACAGTGGCAGAGCTAGAGCGCCAAAGTCTGAAGCAACGTAGTGGAGTGTTGCAGCAGTGTGGGAGGCACAAAGCAGATACAACAATAACGCAATAGCATCAGAGGGTCAACACAGATTAGCAACAAGGGAAGCTTCAACATCGAGGTGCATCCAGACTGACTAGTATGTCAAGATTTGGGATGACTTTCAATTGCTTAATGTAAATTTTTGAAAGTGTTATACGCTTGATGCAAATTTACTTCAAACTTCTAGGGCCCGATACCAAATAGCAATCACATAACCATGAAAGTAAAATGCTGATCTTTTGTAAGTAAAATGAAAGTAAAATGAAAGTAAAAAGCCAATAATATACTTATCTTTTGTCAAACAGAGATGAATAATGGTGGCGTTACGACAGTCAACAGGATGCTTCAACCAACAAAGTCTTCTTTAGGTCAGCCAACCAAATGTGTCACACAACCCTCAAGACAGCTCCATAAAATCAACCCAAAGTCAACGAAAGTCAACGTTGTCTAGTCAATGCAAAACAATAACAAAAAAAATTCAACACAGCAAGTTCAAAGTCAATGTTCAGCCTCGCTATGCGTGCCAATCAATGCAGCCTTTAGAAATCAGACTTTTGGTGAAGTTTGGAGGTCAACGGACCAAGCGTTGACCAAAGTCAATGCTGGTCAAACCTTCGCTGAAGCCCAAGACAGATCTGCACCAAAAAAGCCCTAGTTGCTGCTGCACACGTATGAGAAGAAAGTGCCTCCAAAAGTGATCGATCCAATCAAACCCAAGACAGAAGTGTGTGATGAGTTGATGATGAAATGACGTCCAAGTCTTTCCAATTTATATCCATCTGTGAGGGTGTGTGACACATCTGTTGGGTTCTCAAGCCTACATTACAATTTTGGCTGACCTTGCACATAAGTGGAATAAATTCAAAATAAATGTTCTGCTCATCCGATCAAGATGATTTTTAGATCAATCTTGCACCTCTCCAAAAGAGGAATCCAATAAAAATATTGGCATCATCATCTGAGCAGTACAACACGGAGTTTGGACCTAGTTGCCCAAAATTAACACTCCCTCTCGACTAGGGAGAACTCCATCCAATAGTGCCATCCAAACATCGTGCGTCATCCTGACGTAACTTGCTTTGCTGGCTTTTTTATTTCAAATGGTGAGTCACAAAGACATCACTCCCGACTGACCCGAAGTCGGCTCAGAGGTCTGGAACCTCTATAGGACTCAAAGGTGTCTCATACTAACCCGAAGTCAGTTGGAGGTCCAAAACCTTTTTTGGACTCAAAAGAGTCATATACTAACCCGAAGTCAGTTGGAGGTCCAAAACCTCACTAGACTTGATCCTAGATCAAGTGGTTGGACACGTGCCATCCTAGACATAGAGAGCACGACAATCTCCGATGCGTCCATCGGTCTTGCTATCGGTCTCTATCCACATTTCCCACCTCATTGGCCAAGATGAGAGGTAGTTCCCATGAGTCTGAAACTCCATGGGTAGGATGCATACAGGGCACATATCAAAGAGAGGTGAACCAACTCAATATCATCACGGTGGGGCAGAAGCATACCAACAAGGTTCGAAAAGCCTAGCCCTGTGTTTTCTTATAGCTCCAAGAAGCTATCCCCAAAGCCCCCTGGAGCTCCCAAAGCTCATTGTCCAGCAGGACCCTCAGAATAGGGTCGTTCCATGATTCCAAGTTTCTCATGGAAGGTTAGGAACTTGACCTTCCCTAAGGGTTTAGTGAGAATATCTGTGACCTGCTCATCAATTCCTATATGATTGAGCCTTACGGCGCCTCGCTGTACCATATCCCGGATAAAATGGTACCTGATATCAATATGCTTGGATTGATCGTGGAACACTGGATTCTCTGACAAATGAATCCCACTCTGGTTATCAAAAAGGATAACGATGGTATCTAGCACATGCCCAAACAACTCATTGAAGAGCTTTAGCAACCAAATAGCTTCACAATAGGCCATACTCATTGCAATTTATTCGGCCTCAACAGTGCTCAAAGCCACCGACTTCTGCTTCTTGCTCATCCAAGATATTGAAGCAGAAGCAAGTGTGAAGAAACATCCAGATGTGCTCTTGCGATCCACCACACTGCCAACCTAATCGGCATCAGTATATCCATGGAGTCTCAAACTCCCGGCAGTGTATCTCAGCCCATGGTTTATCATGCCTCGAAGATATCTCAAGAGATTCTTGGCACCAACCCAGTGAATGTGATGAGGATCAACCATGTGTTGACTCAAAGTGTTCACTGCAAAACATATGTTCGGACGGGAGTTCACTAAGAACATCAATGCTCCTACGAGTTGACGATACTCGATAGGATTTCCAAATGCAGGCCCAACAACATTTCCACACAACTTCTTGTAGTTGAGTTCCATCGGTGTCGACACGGACTTACAGTCCACCATACCAAATCTCTTTAGCAACTTCACAATATATTTTCCTTGAGTCGAAAATCTCGCCAGGTCTCTGCTAGACCTCCAAGCCTAGAAAGTAATGCATCAGTCCTAAGTCTTTCATCTCGAACTCGAAAGCGAGTTCCCTCTTACACTAATAAATGGGAGGGTCAACACGTGTCAGGAAGAGATCGTCCACATAGAGAACCAGAATGAGAGGCTTTTCTCTATCAACCTTGAAGTAAAGGTTCGGAACAACATTACTTCGAGTGAAGCCCAAGTTCATCAAGTAGCTATCTATCCTCTCGTACCAAGCCCTGGGGGCTTGCTTCAACTCATAGAGGGCTTTCTTCAACCTGCATACATGAGAGTCTCTATCTTGGACTTCGAACCCTAGAGGTTGCTCCACATACACCTCTTTCTTTATCGAACCATGCAGAGAAGTGGTCTTCACATCCATTTGATGGAGACTCCATCCTTGCATGGCAGCAAGGGCAATAATAGATCGGATGGTGGTATCGCAGGCCGCTGGTGCAAATATATCATCATAATCTATGCCTTCCTTTTGAGAGAAGCCTCGGGCAACGAATCTTGCCTTGTACTTTTCAGCACTACCATCAGATCCATGCTTGATCTTATAGAGCCATTTCGAGGTGACAATAGCTATCCTCCGGTCTCTAGACCACATCCCAGACATCATTCTTCATAATGGACTTATACTCTTCGTGCATAGCATCCTTCCAAACTTGGTACTTTACGACTTCTTCAAATGATCCAGGCTTAGATTGTATGGTTGTACTCATGGCTGCTAGATACCCTTGGTATCTATTTGGCTTCTTTCTTTCACGGAATGTCCCCCTTGGGGCCATATATCTCTTGGCATCTTTGATAGTATCCCTGAGCCATGAGGGTCTTCTCTTCATTGAAGGAGGTGGATCACTAGGGTCCATCGGTCCTTCAACATTGGGCATCATCTCATCCTTAGACTCTTCCTGCTTCCTTGTTCTTTCATCATTGTCTTCCTTGGAGCTAGGAAGATTTATCACTTTCTTGAGGGAAGCATCTTCATCGAAGGTGACATCGTGGCATATCTCCACTTCTCTTTGACCAGGCACGTAGATTCTATATGCCTTCAAAGTTTCACTGTAGCCCACAAACATTCCACAAACATTCCCGGCTTTCCAAAAGCATCCAACTTGCTTCTCTTCTCTTTCGGCACATGAAAGTAAACAGGACAACCAAAAACTATAAAATGAGAAACATCTGGTTTCTTACCAGAGAAGACTTCTTCGGGAGTTTTGGAGTCCAGAGCGGAATGCAGGCATTGATTTTGTACGCACACAGCAGTGTTCGCAGCTTCTCCTCATAGAAACTTCGGAAGACCTTGGTCACATAGCATGGCACGGGCAACTTCCACAATGGTCCTATTCTTTCTTTCAACAACACCATTTTGCTCAGGAGTATACACGATTGTGGTCTCCCTCTTAAGGCCAGCGTCTGTGAAAAATTCATTGAACTTGTTTGACTCATATTCGGTGTTATTATCGGTCCTCAAAATCTTGATATTCTTTCCTGTTTGATTTTCCACCAAGGCCTTGAAGTTATGAAACCATTTGAATGTTTCGTCCTTCTTCTTCAAGAAATATATCTAGGTCTTGCAAGATAAGTCATCTATAAACGTCATGTAATAAGAACATCCTCCCAAGGATGTCACGGGCAGCATACTAGATAAGTCAGAATGTATCAATTGCAAGACATCAGATGTCTTTGTGACATTTGAGGGGAAAGGCCCTCTTGTATGCTTTCCTTCGGCACAACCCTGACATACACCTTCATGATCATTTTTGAATTCGAGCATCCCTGTGACCACCTTCCTTGCTTCGAGAAGGTCTTTTTAATGAAGGTGTCCAAACCTCCTGTGCCATAATTCGGTTTGACTAATTGTATCACATATCATAGCCCCCAATGGACTTCCTCCAACTTGGTAGAGTGTATCAACTCTAAAACCAATAGTGAGAGCTTCCTTGAAGCTCTTCTTCCAGATGCGTACCTTTCCATCAACGAATGCCACCTTGAAACCTTTGTCTTCCATGGTCGAAATAGACGCAAGGTTCTTTTCAAATCAGGTACATACAATACATCTTGCAAACGGAGGACTTGACCTTGAGATAAATGGAGGGTCGCAATCCGTATCCCTTTCACGGGATAGGTGGCATTATCTCCAAGGATAATTTGCAGATTAGTGTCCTCAATCAAATCAGAGAGGGCTTCTTTAAAACTAGTGAGGTGCCTTGAAGCACCACTATCAATCAACCAGACATCCAGGGTGTCAAGTGGAGATGCAACAAAGAGGGAAGATACAAGAATGAATTCATTTCTTTTATTGTCAACAACATTAGATTCATCATACCTGGAATTTCTTGACCTTTTGAAAGGTTTCCCATTTCCATTACGACCAGAGGGAGCCCTCCTCTTTCCTTTGAATCTGTTGTTCCTTTGATTTCCATTCCCCCTATTGTTGTTGTCATCATCCCTTGGAGAATCCCTTCTATTAGGGCATTCTCTAGCATAGTGGCCAAACTTGTTACATGTGTAGCATCTTCCTTTCTTTCCTTTGGCCCCTGCTCTTCCATGGTTCCTCGGACCACCATTGTTCTTCTTTTTAGTACGAGTAGTGAAGGCAACATTACCTTCATTTTCATATTCCATCATTCTTGTCTCCTCTTGAGTGCATTTCGACAATACTTCATCAAAATCAGGAATCACATTATTATTGAAAATGGTAGTATTGAATACATGCCATTCGGGGGGGAGACCTCCAAGCACAATGAGAACCATTTCTCGATCAGCTATTGTTTCCCCAATTGCGAGAAGGTTATTCCTTATTTCAGTCAACTTCAGAAGATAGGATTGAACAGATTCATCCTTTCCTTTCTTGAGATTCTTCAATTGGTTCTTAAAAAAAAAGAACTTGATTTGCATTGTTAGCTCTGAACATGTTGACCAACTTATCATACATCTCTTTAGATGTGCCCAGCTCAGAGATGTTTGCAACCATACTTTTATGGATGGAATCTCGGATAATCAGCTTAGCTTTGATTTCCCCTTTTCTATACTTCGTCTTTGTGGCAGCGGGTGCAGTTGATGGAGGCTCTTGGATTTTTCCTTGCACATAGTCCATGACATCTTGATCTTCCAAGACCAAGTCCAAAGACATCTTCCAAGCATGATAGTCAGACTTGTCATTCAACTTATCATCAGCTTTGAAGCCATTATGATTTGAGGTACCCATGGGTCCTTGACAAATGCTACTTCTTCAGTGATTGCTCTCAACACAAGCTTGGGCTTTGTCTTCACCTTAGCTCTGATACCATGTAAATTTTTGAAAGTGTTCTATGCTTGATGCAAATTTACTTCAAACTTCTAGGACTCGATACCAAATAGAAGTCACATAAACATGAAAGTAAAATGTTGATAGAACATATCAATAGATCGACGGAAGACAAGCCAATACTATACTTATCTTTTGTCAAACCTTAGTTGCATTGAAACATATACGGGAATAGATACGAATAGGGGGTTGGAAACAGATACGACAAAATTTCAAAAAATCTGGATACGATACGGCAGGAAAAGACACACACACACACACACACACACACATATATAACAAAATAACTTATAAGAATTAGAATCTTTCAATCTAGATTATATCTAAAAATACATAATCAATTATTGAATTATGATATTATCATCTATCATCATCATCAATTCAACATATATAATGTTTAAAACTTTAAAGTTTGAACATTATCATCATCATGATTCAATCATTCAACATATCATCAAGTTTTTGTTTCAGTTTTCAAATTTCATTGTTTAATCATCAACATGACACATCATACAACTTACAACATCAAAACCAAAATTAATAATGCACAGTCCACACTACATAAATGATAACATACTACAAACTTACAAAGTACAAAATGAACTATGAGTTGCAGTCTACTACCATTATTCAATGTTCATAATTCATATGCCATATGGTTGTTCAAATGTTTAGAAGTTAAAACACCATCATAAATTGCATTTACATATCATCAAATATGTCCTCAAGTTCATCCCTGTTAGTAAGAGGTTCCACATCCTCTCCAGAACCAGAAGTGGGAACATTGCTGCCATGTCCACTTGAAGATCCACCAATTGGTGACTCTGCATCAAACAAATTCAAATGAGACCTGGCACTCAACGTCATATCCAAGTCTAGCAACTCTGGTTCCACATCCCATAATTTGGCGGCCCCAAATTTGTATTCGTCTCTTTTGTGTGACAGAAGGCGAAGGTTTGAATGGACATACACTAGTTCCTCAGCCTTCTTAGAGCCTAATCTGTTTCGCTTCACCGAATGGATGAAGCCATATGTACTCCAGTTCCTTTTTGCTGAAGAGGAACTTGCAACCTGTGACAAGATCATGATGGCCAATTTTTGGATATGTGGAAATTCCCCACCATAGTAGTTCCACCATTCAATTGGACTCATTGCCCTCTTGTCCCGCATACAATCAATATCAGAACCCCAACCCTCTGATCCTACAAAATGAGCAAACTCTGAACGAATCCGAAGCAAAATTTCAGGATCGATCTACAAAAACCTTTCTAAAAGCCTTTTTAAATCCTTGTGAGACTTATGGGTCTTTGCTTGGTGCAATTCTTTTTGGATCACTTAACAACTCTGCATCATAATATTTTGGATTCAATGCATAGGCCAAAAGGTGCAATGGGGTGGTCATCTTGTTCCACCTTTTTGTCAATATATCTTTTACTTCTCTGTAAAAGAATTCATCTGGGTCATTCTCCTTGTCATTTATAACCACCCTTATCTTTTCTATCATGAGATCAATGCCTTCATACACCTCTCTCAAATTAGGCATATCTGTGTCAAACATACGGAGCAAATCCACTATTGGCTTGGTAAATGCCAAGAGGTACTCAACCTTATCTCACCATTCATTATCAACAACCAATTTTTTCACTGCTTGTGCTCTATCACTTTGTGATTGCATCCATTGATTCCAGAGAGAACTGCATACCATTGATTGTAATCCATCTTTCACTTGCATAAGCCTTGTTAAGACTATGATGTGAGAAGCAAATCGAGTTTCGACAACCTGCAAGTGCCAAATTTTCAATTATTAATGTTTCATTCAATAAATTAAAAATCAAAATTTGATGTTATTAACTATTATTAACTGTTATGATTCACGAATAATGAATGATGACATTTGAGTCTGAGAGAATCCAATTTACATATTTGAATTTAGACTCTAGAAATAAACTTTAAAGTTTAGGTACCTTAAGGAGCTCCAACTTTGCAAATTCCCTATAGATGCCTTGGGACATGTGGTGGTTTGTGATGAATGCTTGGATTTCTTTTGCCTCTTCAAAAATAACACGAATCCACTCAATTTGCTTACCCATCTTGCTCAACATGAGGTTCAATGAATGTACAACACAAGGGGTCCAAAATATGTGTTGATATTTGCCTTCAATAATTAGACCTGTTGCTCTACACACTGTTGCATTGTCAGTTATTACCTGTACAACATTTTCTGGCCCCACCAATTCAATTGCCTCAATCAAGATGTCAGCAATGAATTGAGAATCTTTCAACTGCCCCTCACAATCCACTGCCTTAAAAAACGGTGACCCCTTTGGGCTTTGAGTAATCACATTGGTCAAAGGCCTATTCCTTTGATCTTTCCATCCATCAGAAATGATGGACACCCCTGAAATGCGCCATGAATTACGAATGGGGCTTAATTTAACCTCCAAATCTAACTTTTCAGCACTCAACATTGTGGTGCGTACCTTTTCATATCCAGGGCTCTTGAACCCTTTTGGGGCTTCATTCACTGCTTTTATCATCTTTGCCCAGTAAGGAGATCGCACAAAGTTAAAGGGAAGACCATTTTCATAAATGCATTGTCCTATAGCTGCATTTGCTATCTCTCGAGCATCATTATTAAAACTCTTTTTAAGCGGCCCCAAATTAGACCGTTTTGAGCCAACAAGTCCATGAAAATGAAGTGGAGGTTTTGATGAAGATGCTCCCAACCTTGTTGGGTGTTTTAATTGAGGTAGGATTTGCCTCATTTGCTTTAGCATCCGCCTCATTTTTTCTCTCTGATATTTTGCAAGTTTTTCCTTGCTTAAACCATTTCCATTTGTCTCATTCTCTTTAGGTGGACTACTACATATTTGAACCCCATTGCTTTTTAACTCAATTAAATGTGCTTTGACCCGTG
This sequence comes from Pinus albicaulis, assembly GCA_034641835.2. Lineage (NCBI taxonomy): Eukaryota > Viridiplantae > Streptophyta > Pinopsida > Pinales > Pinaceae > Pinus > Pinus albicaulis. The sequence continues at coordinate 926,956,214 of CM076573.1, forward strand.
TTTATGATCTCTTGAACTCCTTTTGACACTCACTACAAACCCATGCCAATGATCACCCTCCTTGGATCTTCCCAATAGTAGTTACATATTTCTAAAGTGGTGACTTTGGATCGACTTTAGGGGCAGATTCAATTTCATGTTCCACTTCCTTTGCCTCACGAATGACTGAGCTTGAAGTTGCCATGATTGATGACACTGATGTAAATGAAACTGCAAAATAAAATTGACAAATATTAAAAGATCGAAATTGTTAAATCAAGATTCAGAACTCTGTTTTATAAATTAAATATTTGACTCTTGATAGCACAAGGGTAAAAGTAGCCTATCTATAGGAAGAAATTTCACTCAGCTAACCATGGAGTCTGGACAAGATACTAGAACTACAAGATTACCAAATAAAAGGGAAATCAATTCACCTTACTTGACTCAGAGAGGTTAAAACTTAAAAGTTAAAACACTAAAATTATGCTTGTATTTCACTTGACATTGGACAAGGCACCTATTATTATTATGATGTTACACATCATTCATCACAACTCCTAAGTGTCATCATATTATGCAACTGTCAACAGTGCATCCAAAGTTCAAACAGTGCTTTAAATTTTAATCACAATACTCTGCTCTCATATTGAGATCTCTGCAAAGTTGCAAACCCTAGTCATAATAGATCACTGGTCTACTAAACCTTAGTCACCACTGCACATATGATACTAAAGATGGAAATGGAGTGCAAGACACCAAGATGATGTGTTGGCCTTCTCCCTTACTCCAGTACCCACATCACTGGTAGGTTTGTTTTGGGGTCATCTTTGGATTACAACAGGCTCTCTTACAACAATGCCATATCCCAATGTTTTGGGATTTTGTTAGACAGTATTGAGTAAACTATTTCTATGACAGTACATGAACCTCACTAGGGCACGTAACGAAGAGTTTAAAACTTTAAACTTTAGCATTTAAGGCATTTTAAAATTTAGAGCCTATTTAGTATTTTCAATTTTGTTATACCAAAAAAAAAGGTTTAATGGTGAAGAGCTTGATCATTGATGGCTTGCCAATTTGGAGAAGATGCGATTATCCTGAGGTAAACCGTAAAATTGTGTTCACTGTTTGCAATAGATCACTGAATTGATTGACTGCCATTCTAGCATTGTTGTTAATTTTTAAATGTTATTTACTTTCTGATTTCCATGTTCAAACTTGAATGAATACCAACAATTGGTAGTAGCTATAGTTCATCTGCAAAATCACTGATACCAAAGCTAAATGCTCAATCTGAAACCAATTACGCAAACAAAATCCAAATAAAAAGCACCAAGAAACCCAACCTGAAGAAAAAATGAAGCACTCTGCACATTGCATAGTCGGACCCGGACGCAGCAAAAAACTTGCAAACGCTAGAAGTTGGGACATGGATGGCGGATGCTGGAACGATTGCTAGACAGTGGAGCTGGGAACGAAGGTTGGACTGCTGGAAGCCTGTAACTTGGAACCTATAAGCCGGCAGAGGCAGCGGTAGGAGGCAACATTCAAACTTGTAGACTTAGAAAACTCAAAACAGTCAACAAGAGTAGCAGCACAGGCAAACTCACGAGTGATGAGTGACAAAGAAAGTGAGTGGAATTTCAGTTGGAAAGTAGCTAGGTTAACCACTAAATTTTAGTCTTTCCAAATTGTGTCTGAATTTTAGAAATCATGTTCTGTTCCCGGCGGAAGGATTAAAAATCTAAAAATCGTGAAACGTATTCATGTATTGCAGATACACTCAGAAATGAAACAATACGTATTGATATTTTGCCGGATCCGAGTTTTAAAATCGACATACATTTTATCAGATTTATGGAAACGGAATTTAAAAAAACAGCGGAAATACGTATCCCGAGTCACCTTGCCGTTTCAAAAAATTGGAAACGGGATAAAAACATTTTTTTGGTGTATCGTACAAGTATCCGTACCCGAAACGGTGAATGACGTTTCTGGGAGGCTAGCCTGACGTTTCCGACAACTTAGTGTCAAACAAAGATGAAGAATGGTGTCGTTATGACAATCAACAGGATGCTTCAACCAACAAAGTCTTCTTTAGGTCAGCCAACCAAATGTGTCACACAACCCTCAAGACAGCTCCATAAAGTCAACCCAAAGTCAACGCAAAACAACAACAGCAAAAAGTCAATGCAGCAAGGTCAAAGTCAACGTTTAGCCTCGGTATGTGTGCCAATCAGTGTGGCCTTCAGAAATCAAACTTTTGGTTAAGTTTGGAGGTCAACAGACCAAGCGTTGACCAAAGTCAACGCTAGTCAAACCTACACTGAAGCCCTAGATAGATCTGCACCAAAAAAGCCTTAGCTGCTGCTGCTCCACACGTGTGAGAAGAAAGTGCCTACAAAAGTGATCGAACCAATCAAACACAAGAGAGAAGTGTGTGATGAGTTGATGATGAAATGGCGTCCAAGTCTCTCCAATTTATATCCATCTGTGAGGGTGTGTGACACATTTGTTGGGCTCTCAAGCCTACATTACAATTCTGGTCGACCTTGCACATAAGCGGAATAAATTCAAAATAAATGCTCTGTTCATCCAATCAAGATGATCTTTATACCAATCTTGCACCTCTCCAAAAGAGGAATCCAATAAAAATATTGGTATCATCATTTGAGCAGTACAACATGGAGTTTGGACCTAGTTGCCCAAAATTAACACTTAACTATTAGCAACTCAATTGCAGTGCAACAGTTAGTAGTGGCAGTGCTATGGGCAACATGATGCAGCATATTGAGGGGGAGTTGCAGTACAGATGCAACAGTGACAATGGTAGTGTCATGGGCAGCAGTATAGATTGCAGCAGCTATTGAAATTTGATGACTAAATTTTTTTCTACAATCCTTACCTAATTTTAATTTCATCTTATCACTCCCATTATGTTAAATGCCATTTCCCATAAACATACATTCAACATATAGAATTCTGGAAATGAAATTTTCAGATTAAAACACATGAGACTATCAACACACGCTGGAAATAAATATAGACATAAATAGACCTAGTGTGTTCACTGCAAAGCATATATCTGGCCTAGTGTTGACCAGATACATCAAGGACCAAATAAGCTGTCTATACAATGTGGAATCCACCAAACTAGAATCTGAAGCATGAAGCTTCTTCCAGTTGGTGATCATAGGTGTATACATGGGTCTACACTCTACCATGTGAAATATGCTCAACACATCCACAACATATTGCCCCTGCCCCAAAAAGATATGCCGCTCCTCCTGCCACATCTCAAGCCCCAAAAAGTAATGCATAAGCCCAATGTCCTTCATCTCGAACTCCATAGCAAGATCCTCCTTGCAACCATTAATCAATCTCTTTGCCCCAGTAATGAACAAGTCGTCAACATATAGCACAAGAATGAGCAGATCATCCCCTACAACAATGTAGTATAGGTTTAGATCTGCATCACTCTTCGTGAAACACATCCGCTGCACGTAAGTATCAATCCTTGAATACCAAGCTCTTGGAGCTTGCTTAAGTCCGTAGAGTGCTCGCCTCAACCGACATACACGGGTCTCCCGCCCAAGTACCTCAAAGCCCCGTGGATGCTCAACATACACCTCCTCCTCTATAACTCCGTTCAGAAATGTGGTCTTCACATCCATTTGATGGATTTGCCAACCCATTTCTGAAGCAATAGAAATAAGGGACTGGATAGAAGTGTATCGAGCTACGGGAGCAAAGGTCTCATCATAGTCAACTCCCTCTATCTATGAGAATCCTCTAGCCACAAACATCGCTTTGAACTTCTCAATACTACCATCCACAGCATGCTTGATCTTGTAGAGCCACCTGAAGTCACAACTGACTTGCCCTCAGGCCTAGGCACGACCTCCCAGACATTGTTGTTAATGATAGAGGCCTACCCCACCATAGCCTCTCTCCATAGCCTCCTCATAGCTAATAGGCTCAGAGTCAACAATGTTGATAGCCTTGGCTACATCACTGCAAAACCACTTAGGTGGCACACTCTCCCTATTCACCCTCTTCAGAGGACCAACAGACTCTGCTTCCTTCAAGGTGTCTTGAAGCCACTTGGGCCTCCTCTTCCTTGAAGAAGCTTCCCCATAGGGAACCTCATCCTCTGACCCCCAGTCTAGTGAACCTGAAGGTCTGCCAACTGACTCGGGTGTGCCTGTACCAGCACCCGTCCTTGAAGAACCTGTACCAGCACATGTGCCTTTGTCAGCTAAAGTGCCATGTGAACTTTGTACTAGTGGACTCCCTAAAGAAGTGCTTGGTGAACTCGCCACTGGTCCCCCAAATGTCACTGACACTGAAGTACCTCATGTATCATTCGATCCAGAAATATGAGGTCCTTCTCCCTGTACCTGCCCTCCCTGCTGAGGAGAAGTCTGTGACTCTCTCATCATACTCCCGTGATCTCCGATAGGCCCTCTCATCCTTAGAAGGAATGAAGATCTGATAGGCCTTCGAAGTCTCGTTGTAACCCATAAAGATACCCTTCTCTGCCATGGGTTCCAGCTTCGTTCTCTGCTCCTTGGGGATATTAGAATATGTGAGACATCCAAAAATACGAAGATATCCCACATGAGGCTTCTCTCTAGTGAAGACCTCCTCCAAAGTCATATTCCCCAATACTCTGTGAGGACTCCTATTCTCAAGATAAACAACAGTATTACAGGTCTCAGCCCACAAAAACAAAGGAAACCCCTAATCATGAATCATCGCTCTAGTAGCTCCAACCATAGCTCTGTTCTTCCTTTTAGACACCCCATTTTGCTAGGAGTTGTAAGGAATCGTGAACTCTCTCCTAATGCCCTCCTGTGCACAGAAGTCAGAAAATCCACCATTAGTGTACACACCACCATTGTCTGACCTCAAGACTCGAATCTTCCTACCGTCTGCATTTCCATAAGAGCTTTGAACTCTTTAAAGTGATTGAAGACCTCACCCTTAGTCTTCAGGAAATATATCCAAGTCCTCCTAAAGTAGTTATCAATGAATATAACATAATACTCATAACCACCCAAAGACACATGAGACATACGACCACTAACATCAGTATGAATCAAGTCTAGTATACCTGAAGATTTGTTGTCGCTCGTTGGGAAATCAGGAACTCTAGTAGTGATCTCCCTCAGAACTCTCAAAGCTCCATGATGCATATGCGCCATCCTTCGGTGCCATAACTCGCACAAGTCTCTACTGCTGGTGGTACTAGTGTGAGTGCTACTAGATGTGCTACTCACCAATGCTCCTGTTGACTAAAAATTGAACCTGTATAGTTTCCCAGAGCGGACTCCAATCACTTTGGCCGAAGTGATGGAAGCTCCCCTGGGATGCATCAATACCTGCCCTACTGAGAAAGTGACGTCAAATCCCTTCTTCTCCATAGCAATCACTGAAATCAAGTTCTTCTTCATCGTCAGCACATACAAAACATCCATGACCTTCAAAGGAGGCAAAGACTCCCTCTCAAAGGTCATAGTCCCCACACCAACAACTCTCACAGTGCGATCATCGCCTAGTATAATCTCAATATCAAGGGTCATCTCTGCAAGCTCTGAAAAGAACTCCCATGCCCCTACCATATGGCGGGATGCCCCGCTGTCTATGTACCACACATCGGATGATGTACTCCTACTAGATGTAGAAGTAATAAATGCAAAGTCCCTGTCAAATTGTGAAGCAAACTGATCCACCTCTGTTGATGTTGCAGTACCCTTCTTCCCCTTGTTTCTCCTCTCAGGACATGTAGCAACATAGTGTCCCATCTTCTGACATGCCCAACATTTGACTTTGGACATATCCATATCTTTCTTCTTCTTCTTCTCCTTTCCCTTAGCCCCATCTAATGAGGCCCCTTTCTTGGCCTTCCCTTTGTTCTTCCCCCTGGCTGTCAAGGCTACATCCTCCTCATCTGCTATCTTCACCCCACCACTACCAGTCTTTCGTATCTCATACTTCGTACAATCATCCCAGAATCTGTCCCAATTGGGAAGATTCTCGCTAGAGGTAACATTGTTTCCAAAGACCTCCCAAGACTTAGGAATCCCCGCTACCGCTATCCTGACTAACTCTGTGGGTGCAACTGCCTCACCAATAGCAGTGAAGTCATCACGTACTTGTTTGGCCCTGCCAAGATAATGAACTACACTTTCAACTTTTGTCATCCTAATGTTCTTCAATTGTTGTTTGAATACCATCTTCCTGCTCTCATTGGTACTCTGATAGAGAGTGGTTAGAGCTATCCACATCTGATATGCATATGTGTTTCCTCTCACTTGAAGAACCACATGATCTTTCAGACTGTCTATCAAAATCCTTTTTGCCTGTGCATTATTTTTGTGAATTGAGCAAGTTCATCTGCAGCAGTAGGAGGTACAACCTCTTGCCGCACTATGTCCCAAACTACTGCCTCCTCAAACACTGTTTGAATTCTGTCCTTCCAAACAACATAGTTGGATATCCCATCCAGTCTGTCCTCTATCCTTAACAACATGGCCATGACTGTTGTCCAAAATTTACAAAACCAAGAAAATGGAGAAATGAACTTTCCAACACACCTTGCTGTCCCAAAAGTTCAATCTGTGTGAAATTTCACCTTGGTGTCCCAAAATATCAGTTCGCTGTCCAAAAATTCAGTTTGTTGTCCGAACCACTGTTTGTTGTCCCAAAGTACTGTCTGTTGTTCAAACTGCAATTTTCAGTCTGTAGCTCTAATACCATGTTGAAATTTGACGAGTAAAAAGTTTCCTGCAATCCCAACTCGGTTTTAATTTTAACCTTATTACTCCCATTCAGTTAAATGCCCTTTTCCATAAACATACATTCAACATATAGAATTTTGGAAATGAATTTTTCAAATTAAAACACATGGGACTGTCAAGACATGCTGAAAATAAACATGGACATAAACAAACTAGCAACACCTAAAAATACATAGTTTTTTGGTCAACTTAGACCTAGGCAAAACCCTTCAATCTTTTCCAGGGAAAACCTGTTAGAGAACTATTCAAATTTATTTATCTTTCATGTCAGGAAAAATAGATTTGCAGACAAAAAAAAACAACAAAATACAACTCAATTCTTCAACCCAAAACTACTTGAAAACCGTGCCCACTTTGCCTCGATTTATGTGCCCACTTGAAGCTGAGAATATGTACTGTACGGATACAGACTTTGCAAACTATACAGTATGGATTCCATACGGACTGTACGGATTTTTTTTTCAAATTTTTTTTTTAAACTTCTCTCAAACTGTGTGTAGCTCACAACATTAAATGTTGTTCGTACTGTACCTTCTGCTGTCTTCTATGCCTTGATTTCCGTGTCCAGCTTTGCTTAGAAATCACTCCTTAAGCTTGCTGCAACAAATTTCTCCTTCAGAACTTTTCTCCAGCCCTCAAGCTCCTTTCTCCAATCTGCTCATGAAGAATGAATGAATGAATGTAGTCTCTCTTTTCTTTTCTCCCTTTTGTTTCCGTAAATGACTTTTGGGCAACCCTAAGATCTAATGGCTCAGATTCATTTAGATCAAGGGATGAAAATAAATGTGCATTTAATTCTCACTTTCTAATTTTTAACTCGCCCATTAAATAAAGTACCCACATTGTACTCTATGTCTAAAGTCACTTTACACTTTATAATTTAACATTGACTTTACCACTTATAAAGTCACTTTCACTTTATAATTTAACATTGACTTTATAAAGTCATACTTAGGAAAATAATTATTTTGGACACTTTTCCCTAGGTAGAGACTAACCCATGGGAAACCACTTGTCCAAGGTACTTACTGTAGAGCATCAACAGTGCAAAGGACCGATGTCGTGGATCAAGGTGATGCTTCTAGAGAGAAGTATTGCTAGAGCACATTCCTTGCTAAGAGGGAGTGTTGATTTTTGGGTAGCATCGAATTTTCTCTAGTTCCGAAATTTTGTGGAGGGGCTAGAACACATGAGATCTCCAAGACTCGGAAATTGTTTGGAGAAATTTCACTCGGAGTGAATTTTATTCAAATAATTAATTATTTTTGATGGAGCCTAAGTTAAAAATAAGTGTCTTTTGTGTGATTGTCTCATCTTATTTTTCAGTACTTGATCCGTGTTGATGCATCGGGAAGTGTTCCAGGTCTCAAATTTTGAGGAGAGGCTTGGACAACAGTATTCTAGAGAACTCAGAAATCGTTTGTGGAAATTCCACTCGGATCTTGCTTTATTAAAATAATTAACGAATTTAAAGTGATCCCTAAGTCTAAACTTAGGGAAATTAAATAATTAAAGGGTATTAATAAAGCAGAGTGTGAATCTTCTAGAAAATGAAGATCAAGTCATCTTTTAATCTGAGCCATTGATTAAGGACATAATATTGGTCGTTGATTCATCAGCGAGAAAACTATAAGAGAAGGCTTGAGGGTCATTTGGAAAGCAAGCCGGGCACATTCTCAGTACCCAAAGGAAATCGATTCTAAAGTAAAAGAATTCGATTTTAGAGGAAGAAATTGTAGAGGCTGGGTTGCAGAGACAGAAGGAGGAGGGAGAGGTCAACAAAGATGAAGAGATGGATGACAAAAGACACAGAGGAGGAAGTGTTGGGAAACAACACTGGCCCTCCACGAAGGGTGATGCAGTACAGCGCAGTGGCTGTGCAGAGGGGCCACGCAGAGTAACACAGAGGGAAGGGAAGTGACGCCCGGGTGTCGGGAATTCTTCCAAAGTGTTCGGAAAATTCATCTCAGGTGTATGCCAATTATCTGCTCGTCATATATTCTATAAAAGATCTTTTTACTGCTGAAGATTAATAAACCCCTTATCTATTGCATCGGTTTTCCCACATTGGGTTTTTCCAGGGACAGTTGTCCAAAAATAACTGTGTTCATGTGGTTGTTTCTATTGTGTTATACTTGTTCTATTTGTTCTTTTGCTTTAAGATTAAAGTGAATGCTACAACTGTATTTATTTCAAAATTTACTAAAGCATCTGTAAATAACTTATTATAAATAAGTAGGCAAAATAAATCAATCACTGCAATAGTATTTTCAGATTGAAAATTTCACATGGTATCAAAGCTAAAGACCAATGACAGAAGAGGAGGTTCTGCAATGGAACTGAGATCCGACATAGTTGCAGTAGTAGCTCGGAAGCGTTCACGCAGTCCTCCAGAACACATGGAGAAACAGAGGGATCATGACATGTTAGTTCTGGCATCCAAACTAGAAGAGGATCTCGCGTGTGTGTCAAGCACGACCTCTCTAGGAGTTTGGTATATTGACAATGGAGCATCTGCTCACATGACAGGAGTTAGAGAATGTTTTTCGAGCTACCAGGAAGAGCAGATGAACTTTTAGATCACGATGGGAAACAAGGCCAAGTGTACCCCCGTTGGTGGAGGAACCATAATATTTCAGACAGAAGTTGGTAACAAGCTTCGGGCCACAAATGTATTGCATGTACTAGGATTGGGGATGAACTTACTCTCCATGTCTCAGCTCCAGAACAAGGGTTCTGATGTATACTTTGTTGGAAATAAAGTTTATGTCAAACATCCTAGCTGGAAAAGGAAGGCACAAATTGGAGTAAGGAGTCATACGCTGTATAATCTTCATCTCGAGTCTCCAATGGCACTAAACGACGGTACAGATGAGAGAGCCCTGAATGAATTATGGCACTGAAGAATGGGGCATTTACATCATGGAGCCTTGAATATCCCTAAGAAGACTGTCATGTGAGCTCCAAATCTCAACACAAGGAAAGATGAGGTCTGTAGGGGATGTGTACTAGGGAAGTACGCCAAGGCAACATTTCCAAGAAGCAGCATTAGGGCCAAGAGTGTACTGGAGTTGATACACTCAGACATCTGCGAACCAATGTCCACGACTGCTCTCAATGGTGCAAAGTATTTTGCTACCTTTATTGATGACCATTCCCGGAATACTTGGATCTACTTTTTTAAAACCAGATGAAGTCTTTGAGCGATTCAAAGAATTCAAGGCCTTGGTAGAAAATTTGACCGGAAAGAAGATCAAGAAGCTGCGATTAGATAATAGTGGAGAGTATATTGATAAAGACTTCACAAGTTTCTGTGCAAAGGAAGGAATCAAGAGAGAATGGACAGTTCCATACAATCCAGAGCAGAATGGAGTTGCAGAAAGGAAGAATAGGACCATTGTAGAAGCTGCAAGGGTGATGCTATATGACCAAGACATGCCCAAATCTCTGTGGACAGAAGCCTGCAATACAACAGTGTATGTGCAGAACAGGGTGCCTCATAGAGCATTGGGGAAAGTGACCCCTGAGAATGTGTTCACCGGCAACAAGCCTGAGGTGAGCCATATCAGGATATATGGCAATATAGCGTATTGCCATGTGCCTAATGAGAAGAGGAAGAAATCGGATCAAACTGTGGAGAATGGTTATCTTGTGGGATATAGTGAAAATGCAAAGGCATATCGCATCTATATTCCAGAAAACAGGAAGATCGTAGTAAGGTGGGACATGAAATTCATGGAGGAGAGAGCCTTCAGAGGATCCCGGGAAATGGCTACAGATATGTAGGTTGAGGAGGATCCACTAGTACAGCCTCAACGACCTATAGAGGATGGCTCGAGTGCCTCTTCACGGCACAAGGATTTTGAGGAAAGTTTTTTCGAAGAAGAGCAAGCAGGAGAGCGGGAAAATCCACCCACCACCAGTGGAAGAATGAGGAAAGAGCTCCAACATACTCTGGGGATGCAAAAGAATTTGTTGGAGCCCCTAGATGCGGGAAGAGGGCAAATAGGCAACCTGATGGGTAGCAGGCACTGGTAACACAGGTCGGATTACCCTCTAGCTTTTGGGAGGCAGCTCAACATCAGGTGTGTGTAGATGCCATGGTGGAGGAGTATAGCTCCATAATGACGAACGATGTGTGGGAATTAGTCCCTAGACCTCAAAACAGATCAGTTGTAGGATCAAGATGGATCTACAAGATCAAGTATGTTGCAGATGATAGCATAGAGAAGTTCAAAGCTAGGTTTGTGGCTAAGGTGTATACAGAGAAAGAAGGGATTGACTATGAAGAAACCTTCACCCCCGTCATCTCCCTCACAGTGCAAATGGGATGGGAGATTCACCAGATGGATGTCATCATTCTGGAATGGGATGATAGAAGAGGAAGTGTACATAGAACAACTAGAGGGTTTTCATACACACGAGTAGAAGGCTCATTTATGCAGGCTTAAGAAAGCCTTGTACGGACTAAAACAAGCCCTCAGAGCATGGTATGGGCGAATTGATAGCTACCTGTAGAAGATGGGATTTTTCAAGAGTGACGCAGATCCCAACCTCTACTATCTGAGAGTAGGGGATGAGCCGCTAATCATAGTATTATATGTAGATGATTCCTAACTAGATCATCTAAGTTCATCAAAGACTACAAGGAGAATTTGGCTATCGAATTCTACATGAAGGATTTGGGGCAGATGCACTATTTTCATGGTTTGGAGGTCTGGCAGCAGAAGGGAGAAATTTTCCTTGGGCAAGGAAGATACACTGCAGAGATTCTGAAGAGGTTTCCGATGGAGAATTGTAGACCCATGGCTACGCCAATGATTACAAACTGGAAGAAGATAGACACGACCAAGGATGATGAGGCTGACCTTACCTTGTATAGGCAGCTCATTGGATCATTGATGTACCTAGTCAACACTAGACCAGACATTTGTTATGTAGTGAATACCCTCAGTCAGTTCATGGTGGAACTAAGAAGGGCTCACTGGGCAACAACCAAACATGTTCTCAGATATTTGAAGGGGACAATCGAGTATGGGTTGAAGTACACTAAAGGCAATGAAATCCAGCTGAGTGAGTTCACTGATGCAAATTGGGCTGGAAGCATAGTGGATCGGAAAACTACCAGCGGGTACTATTTCAGTCTTGGATCAGGAATGACTTCCTGGTGCAGTAGAAAACAGAAGTCCGTCGCACTGAGCTCAATTGAAGCAGAATATATGGCAGCAAGCACAGCTTCATGCGAGGCCATATGGCTTCGTAAACTTCTCTTGAACTTACTCAAGAAGAGGATGGAACCGACCAGAATTTTGTGTGATAATCAGAGTTGCATCAAGCTCTCTGAGAATCCTGTGTTTCATGATCGGTTGAAGCACATTGACATTAGGTGCCACTTCATCAGAGACTATGTCCAATGAGGAGCTGTACAATTGAGGTACACTCATACAGGAGAATAGGTGGCAGATATCCTCACTAAGGCTCTGAGTAAGATTAAGTTTACTTACTTGAGAGAAAAGATGGGGATGGTCGAGAACCCTTTCCAGTAGAGGGTGGACTTCAGAGTCAGAGGGAGTTGCAGTACAGATGAGACTGTGGCAGAGATAGTGTCACATGCAGCAATACAGAAGGCAACAACGCAGAGATGAGGGGCAGCAACTAGGACATCAGTAACGTAGCAGATGCTTTAGAATCAAAACAATACAGTTGATACTTTGCTTGAACACTTTCCTCGCTAAGAGGGAGTGTTGATTCTATAGCATCAAGAAGTGTTCCAAGTCTCAAATTTTGAGGAGAGGCTTGGACAATAGTATTCCAGAGAACCTAGAAATCGTTTGTGGAAATTCCAGTCAATCTCGCTTTATTAAAATAATTAATTATTTTAAAGTGATCCCTAAGCCTAAACTTAGGGAAATTAAATAATTGAAGGGTATTAATAAACCATAGTGTGAATCTTCTAGAAAACGAAGATCAAGTCATGTTTTAATCTAAGCCATTGATTAAGGACATAATCTGGGCCATTGATTCATCAGGGAGAAAACTATAAGAGAAGGCTTGAGGGTCATTTGGAAAGCAAGTCGGGCACATTCTTAGTACCTGAACGGAATCGATTCAGAACTAAGAGAATTCGATTTCAGAGGGAGAGATTGTAGAGGCTGGGTTGCAGAGATAGAAGGAGGAGGGAGAGGTTAGCAGAGACAAAGAGAAGAAAGACAAAAGACGCAAAGGAGGAAGTGTTGGGCAGCAACACTAGCCCTCCATGCAGAATGACGCAGTCCAACGCAGTGACTGCGCAGAGCGACCACACAAAGTGACACAAAGGGAATGGAAGTGCCTCTCAGGTGTCGGGAATTCTTCCAAAGTGTTCAAAAATTCATCTCAGGTGTATGCCAATTATCTACTCATCATATATTATGTAAAAGATCTTTTTACTACTGAATATTAATAAAACCCTCATCTAATTTGTAAAAAATCTTTCGGTAATAATCACATGCAATGGAACATTGTCGACACGTTTCGAACCTAGTCCTGATGATGAACCACACTGGTTGGTTCGAAACGCGTCGACAATGTTCCATTGCATGTGATTATTATCGAAAGATTTTTTACAAATTATATGATGGATCACAGAAGCATAGATTCCAAAAACCCTCATCTGCTGCACCGATTTTCCCACATTGGGTTTTTCCGGGGACAATTGTCTAAAAGTAATTGTGTTCATGTGGTTGTTTCTATTGTGTTATACTTGTTCTATTTGTTCTTCTGCTTTAAGATTAATGTGAATGTTGTAGCTGTATTTATTTCAAAATTTACTGAAGCATCTGTAAATAACTTATTATAAATAAGTAGGCGAAATAAATCAATCACCGCAGTAGTATTTTCAGATTGAAAATTTCACAATCTGTATATTGGTGTAGGCCGTAGTGTATTTGCATTAATGTTTACTGAAGAATTTTGTAAATAACTTCTTAATTGAAGAACTCAAGTAGGAAATGCAAATTAGTTAACTACAATAGGATTTCTTGTTGTTAGATTCAGAATTTTTCACATGATATGGTTAAGGGAATCAATGAAGCCCCAAAAGAATACAAGAGCCCCAACTATGAGAAAGCTAGAGCAGTGATTTTAGAAAGAGAAAAAGCAAAGGTTCAAAGAGCTTTGACATGTTTTACAAATGAGTGGGTGGATTGTGGGGTATCCATTGTATTAGATGGGTGGACAAATGTTTGATACCAACATTTGATTAATGTTCTTGGTGTTTCTGCTAGTGGTGCAGTGTTTATTGCATGTAACGACTCCTCCATCAGTGCAGCGTCCCAAAACATTATAGATCTCCTATTGCAATCAATCAAAGATTTTGGTTCTAATAATGTGGTTCAAGCGATCACTTATAATGCAACAAATTGTAAGGCAACAATGAAAATTATTGAGTGTTATCATCCACATATTTTTTGGTATAGGTGCTTGGTGCACACATTGAACCTTTTGATGCATGATATCGTGAAGCATAAAGAATGTGGATGGATTATTAAGCTTTGCGAGAGATGGCAACCCATTAAATTTATCACAGGGCATACAAGGGTAAACTAATTTTATGACACTTACTCCAAGTTGTAGTTGCTTAAACCTACAAAAACAAGATTTGCAAGTTATTACTTCACCTTTAGGTGGCTAGTGAAGGTGAGACAAACTTTAACTAATATGGTGACCTCTGAATCATGGGATGACATTAACACTGATAGAGATGGTGCTAATGTTGCCAAGGACACTATTCTTGACAGTTACTTTTGGTCGCAGATTAAATATGTTTTGCAATTCGCCAAACCAATTTATTAGATGATCAAGATTGCAAATTCAGATCGGCCAATAATTGGGGAGGTGTATGAACAAATGGATAACATGTTGGGGCATATTAAAGACATTTTTAAGCCTCGAGATATCACCTTGTACAATTATATTCGTGTAGAGGTGGAAAAACAATGGGATATGCTAAACATTCCATTGCATGCCTTAGCATATGTTCTGACACTTAAATACTATCATCCATCATGGATTTCAACACCAACACCTGGGGGGGAGCAGGAGAAAACCACACCTCGATCCAGAGGTTTTATTTGGTTATATGAAAGCATTGGATAAATTAGTCCCTGATGCAAATAAATGTAAATAATAAATAATCAAAATGATGATTGTTTAAATAGTCATTAGTTAACTGAAAAGGCAAAAGCCACCTGCATAGGTATATAAGCGGGGCTTCATTGTAACATTCAATCATCACTTATACATTTTATATATTAATAAATTATTATTACAAATACCTCTTGTGTATTTTACAATTAAAGTCAACAAGCCTACGGTTTTGTTGCTCTAGAGGTATCAGAGCCATGCCGCACAATATAGTCTTACGAGCCTATGAACATAGTTTACCGTACAATATGCTACTACGTGTAGATCCTGAAGAAATTGAGCAAATTAGAAAAATTCAAGAAAAACTTCAACAATTAGAAAAGTCATGTGCAGAAGCTACAACCCGTTTTAAGAAAAGTTATGCAAAAATCCATAATAAGGAAGAAGATGTTGATCAAAATGATGAATATGAAAAAGATATCAATCAAGATGTTGAAGAAGATGACAAAAATGATGTTGTATGCAAGGAAATCGTGGGTTCTGATCTAGTTAAGTCAAATTCCAGTATAGTTGATTTGTAGCAGACAAGGGAGGATGAGGAACAAAATTTGGAAGAAGAAATTTGCATTGAAGAGGGTTCCCAAATGTTAAATAGTGCAGATCAAAATCCTGGTTCATTGAATTTGAAGGAAGAGTGCCATCTAACTGATCACAGGGATGTATGCAGTGAAAATGAGATTACAAGATGCCATATTTTGAAGCTGGAAAACACTGAGAGTACTAATAATTCAGTAAACAAGGCCTGCAAGGAAATATCGCAACCCTGGCCCTCAAGAAGTAATCATACCTTACATTTAACGATGGGAGATGGCAATTTTTTGAAAATTATTTCAAGAATTCAAGGTTGCACTTCATAGGCACCTGGAAGAATCGATATCTTGTGACCGAGAATCCTCCGGAAAAAGATGGGAAACCTGTAGTTGTATGCCACTCTGAAAATCCCAAAATCTCTCATGCAAACTATCCTGCTCGGGGCTATGGCATCAGGGCAAGAATATTCGTTAGGGATGCAAAGGCTTTGTGCCCACATCTTGTTATTCTTCCTTACGATTTTGGAGCATATGAAGAGGTTGCTAATCAATTCTATGACATTTTGCACAAGTCCTGTAACAAAATACAAGTATTAAGTTGTGGTGAGGCATATTTAGATATGACTGGTTTAGGTGATGCTAATCACAATGTATTAGCTATCAAAGACGAGGTATTTGATATGGGAGCCTCAAATATGTTGTAGATGGTGCCAGATATCTCATGTTCTCTCTCGATACCCTGTCCGTTGTCCTGTTCACTCCACGCTTCTACGCCGCCCCCTGCGCTGCCCATACACCTTGTGCTCCCCGCCTGTCTCGACTCTCGCCGTCGTGCTCCCCCACCTTTGACTCTCGCGTTCCTCGCCGCTGTGTTTTCGTCTTTTCCATTGCACCTTTCCACTCGACAGTATCCACTTATCGTGCTTCCATCCTCAAGCATCGTGCCCGGAAGGAATGTTGCTCTCTATAGTTGGTTCGTACGCTGCTCTTTGGCATCGGTTCGTACGGCCCATTCAGATATATATTTTGCTTTGTCCATATGACTATTCATTGGCTTGGTTTATGGTTGGTATTATAAACTAAATTGATTAAAATATAATAATAATAATATTATTATTATTATTTTAATTTATAAAAAAAAAAAATTTCCAAGGAAGGTTATTGACGAATTGCATTTTTAGACAAGTGATGAATTATACATAAATAAATGAATGAAAAATGCCGAGATGACAAACATGAAGAAATTTGTGACCGTCACACTCATCAAAATGACGAGAGCAAAATGAAGAAAATTGTTGGCAGTTAAGCTGAAGGAAATTGTCAACGATAAGCTTTGAGGACAAAGCTTTTGAAGGAAAGGGCAATGTTATGGATTTAATTCATAACAAATAGAATAAATACAAATAAATGTAAATAATAAATAATCAAAATGATGATTGTTTAAATAGTCATTAGTTCGCTGAAAAGGCATGTCTAAAGACATGCCCAATCATGAAAAGCCACCTGCATAGGTATATAAGCGGGGCCTTATTGTAACATTCAATTATCACTTATACATTTTATATATTCATAAATTATTATTACAAATACCTCTTGTGTATTTTACAATTAAAGTCAACAAGCCTACGGTTTTGTTGCTCTAGTGGTATCAGAGCCATGCCGCACAATATAGTCTTACGAGCCTATGAACATAGTTTACCGTACAATATGCTATTACGTGTAGATCCTAAAGAAATTGAGTAGATTAGAAAAATTCAAGAAAAACTTCAATAATTAGAAAAGTCGTGCAAAAGCTACAACCCGTTTTAAGAAAAGTTATGTAGAAATCCATAATAAGGAAGAAGATGTTGATCAAAATGATGAATATGAAAAAGATATCAATCAAGATGTTAAAGAAGATGACAAAAATGATGTTGTAAGCAAGGAAATCGTGGGTTCTGATCTAGTTAAGTCAAATTCCAGTACAGTTGATTTGCAGCAGACAAGGGAGGATGAGGAACAAAATGTGGAAGAAGAAAGTTGCATTGAAGAGAGTTTTCAAATGTTAAATAGTGTAGATCAAAATCCTGGTTCATTGAATTTGAAGGAAGAGTGCCATCTAACTGATCACAGGGATGTATGCAGTGAAAATGAGATTACAAGATGCCATATTTTGAAGCTGGAAAACACTGAGAGTACTAATAATTCAGTAAATGAAGCTTGCAAGGAAATATCGCAACCCTGGCCCTGAAGAAGTAATCATACCTTACATTTAACAATAGGAGATGGCAATTTTGTTGAAAATTATTTCAAGAATTCAAGGTTGCACTTCATAGGCACCTGGAAGAATCGATATCTTGTGACCGAGAATCCTCTGAAAAAAGATGTGAAACCTGTAGTTGTATGCCACTCTGAAAATCCCGAAATCTCTCATGCAAACTATCCTGCTCAGGGCTATGGCATCAGGGCAAGAATGTTCGTTAGGGATGCAAAGGCTTTGTGCCCACATCTTGTTATTCTTCCTTACGATTTTGGAGCATATGAAGAGGTTGCTGATCAATTCTATGACATTCTGCATAAGTCCTGTAACAAAATACAAGTATTAAGTTGTGGTGAGGCATATTTAGATATGACTGGTTCAGGTGATGTTGATCATGATGTATTAGCTATCAAAGACGAGGTATTTGATATGGGAGCCTCAGATATGTTGTAGATGGTGTTGGATATCTCATGTTCTCTCTCGACACCCTGTCTGTTGTCCTGTTCACTCCGCACATCTCCCCCCCCCCCCGCCACCGCGCTGCCCATACACCCTGTGCTCCCCGCCTGTCTCGACTCCCGCCGTCGTGCTCCCCCACCTTTGACTCCCGCATCCCTCACCACTGTGTTGTCGTCTTTTCCATTGCACCCTTCCACCCGACAGTATCCACTTATCGTGCTTCCATCCTCAAGCATCGTGCCCGAAAGGAATGTTGCTCTCTATAGTTGGTTCGTACGCTGCTCTTTGGCGTCGGTTCGTATGGGCCCATTCAAATATATATTTTGCTTGGTCCGTATGACTATTCATTGGCTTGGTTTATGGTTGGTATTATAAACTAAGGTGATTAAAATATGATAATAATAATATTATTATTATTATTTTAATTTATAAAAAAAAAAAAAAATTCCAAGGGAAGGTTATTGACGAGCTGCGTTTCTACACAAGTGAAAAATTATACATAAATAAATGAATGAATAATGTCGAGATGACAAACATGAAGAAATTTGTGACCGTCACACTTATCAAAATGACGAGAGCAAAATTAAGAAAATTGTTGGCAATTAAGCTGAAGGAAATTGTCAACGATAAGCTTTGAGGACAAAGCTTTTGAAGGAAAGGGCAATGTTATGAATTTAATTCATAACAAATAGAATAAATACAAATAAATGTAAATAATAAATAATCAAAATGATGATTGTTTAAATAGTCATTAGTTAACTGAAAAGGCATGTCTAAAAGACATGCCCAATCATGAAAAGCCACCTGCATAGGTATATAAGTGGGCCTCATTGTAACATTCAATCATCACTTATACATTTTATATATTAATAAATTATTATTACAAATACCTCTTCTGTATTTTACAATTAAAGTCAACAAGCCTACGGTTTTGTTGTTTCATCTGACATGCTACTGAAACATTTGAGCAACTATACGCTTAGCACTGGTCCATTTGGCAACATGCATGCAATTAGAGATCAAAATAATTTATCTTCTCTTGAGTGGTGGAATATGCATGGAGGTGCTACTCTACTTCTACAAAATTTGGCATTGCAGGTGCTATCACAGGTGGTAAACACTTCTTTTGCAGAGAGGTGTTGGAGCTCTTATTCTTTCATCCATAGTGTTAAAAAGAATAGGTGAAATTTAGATTGGGCAAAGAGCTTGGTTTATGTTCACTACAACTTGCAATTGTTGTCCCATTATTGTGATGATGGAAAGACTAATAAAGGCCTAGGTTTGGGACAAAATCCATAGGAGCCCAATTTGGAAGATGGAGTGTTGCGATTATAGAGTAATTGGAGGATGCTCTTATCCAAGATGATGATGATTGAGTTGAGATTCCACCCCCATCCGATCCTTTGGCTCTCAGGTTCCATGCTTCAACACCAATAGCAGGGGCTTCATCTTCATCAGTTCCACTGCCACAAATTCTAGGGCCACCATCTTCTTCATTGCCAGCACATGGAGGCTCACATACTGTTCATGGTGGAAGGAGGAGAGATTAATAGATATATTCATAGTTTACTACTTTTGTCATAGATTAGATTTGTAGTCTTGTTGTGAATTTGAACTTTTCTGTCTTACTCTTCCTAGTTCAGTGTGTACTTGACTCTTGGTGGTGGCCAAGTGGCCTATTTTGTAAACATTATTATTTGAATTTTAGACATCACTCATGTTGACAGTTGCTCACTTGCTAGATAAGTTACTTTGTTTGATGATTTTATCTTCTAGATGTTTTATGTTTTATGATATGCTTAAAAATTTGATGCATGTTTGTAATTGCTAGAACCTAGATGGTTGATGCTTGAATAACTAATCATTGATGTACAATGGAATCATGGATGCCATATCTATCTTGATTTATGTAAAAATATGCATGTTTTCATGTCTTCTACAACTAATTTGGTATTTTGGATGTTTTATTTTTAATATAAATGCAAATATATATATATATATATATATATATATATATATATATATAGAGAGAGAGAGAGAGAGAGAGAGAGAGAGAGACGCTTCGCTGCCTAGATTTTTGGGAAATGACGCTTCCACGTCCCCACTGCCAAAAAACATCCCTGCTTCGTGCAACATTGTGTGGGGCAGATCACATCGACTCCTGAATCCATCATAGGGCAGCATAACTATATCATATCTGTGAAAGGTTTCAAATTTAGAAGTATCACATAATCCTCACATGCAGAAAACATTCTTTAACCAAAAGACATATGTCCAACCACAGAGGTTTGTATTTGGAGCAAGAGAACGTTCAGGAAACAAAGCTGTGCAGCAGGGAATTTTGAAATTTTCCTTATGCACGCATAGCAGAGGTTTATACCAACATAGCTTGCAAAGAGCATAAACACACTTAAAGCCATAACCAAGTGATCTTTCTGACACCTGAGACATCTCGTTTGAAGATACTGATCATGTCGTGCAGATTGCATGTAGTCCGGAAGGTTGAAACCATCAGGGCAGTAAAATTATATAGTAACTGTAAAGGTAGCAAAATTAGATGTATTGCATATTACTCGCATTAACAAAAACAAATAGGTCAAAGTTCAAACCAAAGAGGTATGTATGTGGACTAAGAGAACCTTGAGGAAGCGAAATGGTGGAGCAAGGAAGTTCTCTAATCCACATGTAGCAGAGGTTTGTACCAACATATCCTGTTAAGACCATAAATAGTGTTAAAGTCATAGCCATGTGATCCTTCTAACACCTGAGACCTTCTATTGGAAGTTACTCTGAGTCCATCATAAGAAGTTGCAGAGCCATCCGAGAAATCCAGGCTATGATGCAGGAAAGTGCTGGAGGACAGAGGCTCCTCCCTCTATTAAAAGCCTGATCCCTTCCCTCTCAACTGTCAAAATGTGTGAATGTCAGGTTCGCACATTTGACACTGCATCAAGGAATTGGAGGCAGTGAGTGTTGTTCATATTTATTTAAATTATTTAATAAATTAAAAATATCATTCATTTAGTTCATAGAATATTTACGGTCATTACGAGGCTGTTTTACAATAAAAAGCTGGGTTGCTGCATGAGTCAGGCCACCACTGTGCAGTGATCACACAACATGGCTATATTAAATGCAAATTGTCATGCGAGGCAAAACGATGGCATAACTATTGATAGAGCTCCAAAAATTAATTATAAAAATAAAAGATACAGAAAAGTAATGACCGTAAGGTTGTAAGCATAACACAAGATTATATCACTACTTAAAAGGCGTAAGGGAAGGTGGGCACAGCTAAATCAGCCATCCATGACAGCCCAACCACAAGCTAATCACCTGAGGCTGTTTTTTTACTAGAGATAGTTAATGATAAGAGGTTCTCATTCATGCATCAAAATTTGTTATTATCGGAATTAAAGGTATTCCATTCTGCTGTGTGAAGAAGCATTTGTATTTAGGGGTTGGCAGTCTAATCTGCAAGCTAAGAATTTTTCTTATATAGAAAAAATTACATGCCATTATCAGTATTTCCATCTCTGTGTCATTGTTCAATGCACACATGCTCTTTATCTAGCTTAATGCCCGATAACCATATCCTTTTGTAAATCAAATGACAATATGATGTCTGCTTTTTGCTATGGTATACAGCTGGCCTAATTTTATGACACAGATCTGGCCTAATTTTTTATACACATAATTATCTATCAGATTACTCGCTGTATTGGAATAAACTGAGGTTCGAACTGCTGTTTTTTTATTCAACTTCATTGGCAGAGTTCCATGTTAAACTCATCTTCTGGAGGTACAGAAATCATATTTTTATCTGGCTGTACCAACTGGTCCTATGATTTATTGAAAGAATGGGATAGAGGGATTTTATCCTTTCTCAAAGGCCTTGTACTATAATTTGTTAGCATTGCAATAGAAAGGGTGATTGTTATTAGTTACCATTGTCATGCTGGATTTACAATTTATGTTTTCTTAAAAATTGTCATGCTGCTTAATGATGCTGTGCATTAACTGAAATTTGATGTGTAACTCTTTACTTCAGTGTGTCAGGTTACTGAACTTTCCATTGGTGTTGGTAATAGTCTGCTTTTGTTTTGTAAAATTAAATTTATCTCAATCCAAGTTTGTTATATTTTGCAGCATGAAGCAGCATTGCATGCACTGGCAAAGGCTCTGTTGGAGAATGAAACACTGAACGCTCAAGAGATAGAAGGGATATTGAATCCTTTTCAGGGCAGAGGAGATCAGCAAGTGGAGGATGTGGGGCAAGTGGAGCAAGCAGATCAAGTGGAACTTGCCATCAGCTGACTATTTTCTGTTGTATCATCTGCATTCTTCAAAAATTATGTTTTGTGACATTTGGGCTCTCTTCTGGTTATGGAACATTGTAATCATTCTTTGACCAGGTGTATATCTACCGGATGGGCCTCGTGTATTGTAATGGTAAAATATAGAACACACCACAATGTTCAGATACACAAAGGTATTTTGTGACAAAGGATCTAGAAAATTAGGCATAAGAAATCAACATTCAAAGCATACAGGGTATGGATTGTCCAAAAGTGTTGTCCTTTGAGGAGTAAATTGTACCAAAGTCATTTGCAAAGCTAGTATTTATTTGCATCCAAAGTATGCAATGGTGTAACTAATTGTCCAGAATGTATCCCATCGTTCCTAAGTTTGACATAAATATGCTATGACTGGCATTCTGGGTACTATCCAGGGTGCTTGTACATTCTTTTTCTGATATCAGCTCTCATTTCTGTAAAATTCTTGAACAGACTATATTAGTTCAATCTACGCAAGTCGAGTCACTAATGACGATGGCATTCATGAGTGGAAAATGCATATCTTGTGTTGAATTCTGTTTTAATTCTTATATGTTATAGAAAGACCTATTGTTGAACTTGTCTAGTCTTTTAAAGTACTTGCTCTATATTATAGTGTACAATGTCATACAATGCTCGAGTCCGAAAATGTTTACGCAATGCTCATGTATTTTACCGTGTTTAAAATAGTTTTACCAAAATGATTAAAAATATTCCTAATTCGTCGACGTAAGTTAGCGTCACAATTTGTAGGGTCTATATGCTTATATGTTATGAATCAAAATGTAAATGCAGTTTTTCAATTATACATGGGGTTTTTTGAAATAGTTTACCAAAATGAATTAAAACTATTCCTTCTAATTCGTCGCAGTAAGTTACCTTTACAATTTGTAGTGTCTATACGCTTATATGTTATGAATCAAAATGTAAATGCAGTTTTTCAATTATACATTGGACTTTTGTATTCCCCCGAGTTTGCGTAACACTTTCTAATAATTTTTATTTATTTAATGTCAATTTAATTCTATTCCTAATTTCCCCGAATATCTGAGTCTTCTGCTGGGATACACATATCATTGTGAGAGCATGTTATCTCTTCATCGAAATGTTCACTTTCCTCAGCTTCCACAAGGGTTATGTTCATTGAGTTTCTTAACGCTGACTCCATTAGCCCAATGGTAGCAAATCCTCTATATTTTCAACCTGCAATTAATTACAATCAAGTCACTGTCATAGAGTTAGCCATCTAATAAAATTTTCATTGAAAAATCACAAGTTACCTTGAGAGAGCCCTCTCAGACTGAAGAGGCTAATTTTCAGTCAAAAGTTGGTTGAAAGAGTTACTCTAAGTTGTCTGGCAGAGCAGATCACCAAATTGGTACTGATGGGCCGCTTCAACAGTCAACTTGGATTAACTATTTCAAACCAAGTGGTTTGAAATAGTTACTCCAAGTTGACTGTTGAAGCGGCCCATCAGTACCAATTTGGTGATAACAGAGCGGAACCTCTAGAAGGCTTTTGAAATTCCCTCTTTTCGACATCTTAAGGATTATATATCCCACCCTCCTGGAACACCTACTTTGGAATCAATGGTGAGCATTCGTTATAGAGTGAGGTTCCTTTGCTTACAATGTAATGCCCTTTGGGCTCAATAACGCACCTGCTGTTTTTCCCTGCATTGTAATACCAGTCTTCCGGGACTATATTCACAAGATTCTAGAAGACTATTTGAATCATTGAATGGTGTCAAGTTATTATATGTGGCCTGCCTGCCTGCCTGCCTGCATTCTCTCATTACCTGCCTACTAATATACATGGAACCAGAGCCTGCTGTGCACCTAATATAGATCCAGAAGCAGGGGTCATGGATGAAGTTGAATATGAAACATAAATTGAATTGCATTGGGCATATAATTAAGAAGGGCCAGTAAGACCACTCAATGCCATCTTTCAGAAACTTACATTAATCTGTATCAAGGCATTATTAACATCTCGATCTTTCCTATTGTCAAAATATAATTAAGATTCATTGCATACTTCTATACAGGCAGCCTTTTATCGAAGGACCATTTAGACTAATTTAGTAAGTATATTAATAAGACATATTATATTAACTAGAAATGCAACCCTATCGGAAAGGATCAGCAATTTAGTAACAGAAATACTTCGCTTTCAGGACATCACAAATTATCAGACATATTAAGTATAATAGCATATGGTGCAAATGGGAGAGATCACACCTAATATCTCCAACATACTCAACTAACAACAAAACTTGAAACAAAGCAACTTTATTGTTTAATTGGATTGACATTTTTGTCCTCTGAAAAGGCGTGGTTGGCAACATCTCACTGCTCAGGAGCAAACTTGAGTTGCAGCTGCTGGAATATGCATCATGCATCGCTGAAGGAGCCTCCAATTAAGGTCAAGATAAAGATGTACTAGCTGTCTTATCTCCATTGAATCACCATCTAAAAGCATCTAAATGTGGTGTTGTGACTCTAGGGACCATTCTTTTTCACATCAACCCTTGAATGGGCATTAAAGGATCCATTATGTAGCGAATATGACAATAATAGTGCCTTAAAACTCCCTTTATGTTACCTCAATTACACTACCCTTGCCACATTCGCTGAGCCTTTACCAGTGCTAACATTTGCAACACTAGATCATGTTGAAATGACATCGAGGACAGATACGTGTTTTAACAACAATAATGCACTAGAGCACATCCTTGAACATGACGCCAAATCCATGATGAAAGGATGATTTAATTAGTATTAATGGCTAACTTAAACAAATTATTAGAGTTTATTAAACGTTGATGCAATATTAAAGGAGCAAATTTTTTTATTATTATTATGGGGGATGACACCTATACCAAAACCCTGGTATTGGACATCAAGCTTTGTACTTGAAATAATATTCATAGATATATTTCTGCATTATGCAAGGCAAGGCTTTAGATTAAAACGTTGTTGTGCAATTGGAGACCGGATTGCAGTGCTGTCAGTTTGTGCATCTTAAATTTCCCTTTCTCTTTCCCACCTTGTGTGTTTTAAAAAATCAAAACAAAAATATTGCCTAGGAAACCTCTATATTTTAATAAGTAACAAAAATTTGAAATGGATCATTTTTTAAAATCTAACCAGTTTATTTGCATGATACGTTACAGAAATTTATATTTGAAATTGATAATTTTTGAAAATCCAACAAGTTTATTTGCATCATTAAGTTATAGAAACATTTCTTTTTTATCTTTTACAAGTATGAAAAAGAAAATGTCTTTGAATTGCTACTTGATATGTCATAGTGAATTGAATCAATGGGATCCATGTAAACCACTCCTAACTCTGCTTGTGGGTCTCAATCCTGAATAGACTTTGGATCCACTCGCTCAATTGCATGCCTCTATTGTAGGTGGTTCCAGGGAAACACCATTGTTATAGAAACCTTTCTTTTTAACTTTTATAAATACGAAAAAAAACTCAAATATTTTAAATGTTAAAATATTATTTGACTTCTATAAATGTAATGAAAACCTAAGAATTTTAAAATAAATTCATTTTTTAATTCTTTATTATGAGATTTTAATTTTAACATATTTATTTATTTATTTTCAAAAAACAATTGCAACTTTTAGTGGTTAGAGAAAATAATAATGACAATGAAATAACATAAATCATTAATTTTAAAGCTTAAAACTATTTTTATTATAAAAAAGTTAAATCCTATACTTTGATCTTTATGTGTATATTTACTTTGATTGTTATACTAATAATAATAATCATTAATGAAAACTTTCATAGTCATCATTAACAATCATTAACAACAACACAATATGCAAGTGAAATTTTACTATCTAGAAATAATAAAGCGCAGAAAATCAATAGGTGTTTATCATTGTTTTATTCTTCTTTATATTTTCCTAGAAAAAGTCTCAAGGGAACCTAGTTGTTTTAAAACATCTAGGTGGAGGGTGATTCAACAACCAACCATAGGATCAAAAGGCAACCATAATGACAACTAGCAACCCAATGGGACTTAGTTCGACCAAAATTATTATTATTCTAATTATATTGGGACTTAGTTCGACCAAAATTATTATTATTCTAATTATATATCAGTGGAGTAAAATATTCAAACTTATTTTTTTTTATTAAAATGTTAAAATTTTACTCTATATTCTTAATTGGTAATTGTATTTGGTATGTAAAACCACTGACAATAATTAAATTCATATTAATTTTCAAAGTTTTTAAAAAATCCCTTTATTAGCTTTTAAGTTTGTCACATTAACTACATATGATAGATGTTGGGATGTGATATTGTGTTGTAGCAATTTATGTGAATTAATTTTGGATGTAAGCTTCAATGACACATTTGAAGAGTTGTTTGAAACACTATTGCCCATAATGAATCTGTTTTGTAACATCATTATAATGTTTTAAATCTTTATTATATCTTTTGGTTGGATTGTTAAATTTGTAAATATTTTAATGGATGCTTATATTATGATATTGTATAAAAATAAATGATTTATTTTCATCAATTATATAACATATTCAAATGTACACAAAGGCAACCTGCCTAAAATTATCTAAAAACACTATTTGAAGTTTGATTATAAATCTTGGAGTATAGGCTTCGCATACAAGTCTCGTATATTTTTTTTCTTATTTATTTGGATTTAATTATGCTTTACTGAATTGTTGTGCATACTAGTGAAGTGAATACATGGTTAGAGGTATTTTGCATGTACTTTCTACATGGAATGAAAACTAAGGACACACTTCTTATCTTTGATCTTGGCTATCAAAACGTGTTTGCTTACAATTGTTTTAGTAAGATGGTTTGCAAGGTTTCTTTGAGAATATTTGATTTTGAATAAAGTAATTTCCTTTCTAAATGTTTTTTGGTAAAATTAAGAAATTTTCAAGTATTTAGATGTCCAAATGCCAATAATGTCTCTCTTGGAGTAAAATATTTTGTCAATTTAGTTAAGTCAAAATCAAGGGATGTTGAGAGTTGATTAGGGCAATGTTGACCACAATCTTTTGTTTGTGGAGGCTTTTTCTTGAATATTTTGGTGATGTTATCCTGGGAAAGATGGCAAGAGCCCTTTTTCAAATGTATGCATATGGATATAGCTATGCTTCTGGTGACAATGACAAGTACATGCATGTTTTGGTTTTAGTGGCATTAAATTGCATTAATACAAGTGACAATTTTTTGATTTAATGGTAGACATAAGAATTGACATGTCCTTGAGTACCATCATCACAACTAGCGAAGGATTTTGACATGATTTGTAGGTTCAGTTTGGTTTTCAAGCTTACAAAATTTGTTTTTCCCCAAAACTATAAAAACTTCTTAGAAAATACATATGAACCTTGAAATGAACTTTGATTGAGGTTTTTTTATTAGTTATTTTTTGAATGCCGATATTTTTTATCTACTCAAATTTACAGTGCATTTTTGAAAAACTCAACATTTTAATTTTGACTTATAGTTTGGCACCATGGAATTCATAATTGAAAGTGTCATTTATTTAATGATATTTGGTACACTAATCAAAATATTTTATCATATTTTATCATTGACATTTTAAGTCTAAAGATATTTGGAGATTGGTAGAGGAAAAGGTCAAAAAAAAATCTACAAATGGTGGTGAAAAGGAAACATGAAGAGAAAATGCAAATTGCACATGTAATAATAGGTGTGGACTTTCCAATTTTGAAAATAAAAAGATTGATGAAAATTCTCAAATCATTATATTGAAGGCCACAAAAGATCAAGTTAATTATATGGGTACTAATAAAGTTTTAGGGCTTAAATTTAATATATAAGAATGTGAATGGGGAACTTAAAAAATTGGTTAAAAAATTTGAGTAATTTTAGCCTTATTTCCATGGCTGAGCACAAGTTGTCTCACATCTATGAAATGCTTATTCAAATTAGGGAAAAAGTTTTTGGGATGAATAAAAAAGTATATGAACTTGAATTTAATTATTTTTTCATTAATTTGGTTGATTAAGATAAGTTGAATTATGAAGGAAAAAAATAAGAAGGGTTGTATATATACAATTAGAAACAATCGAACTTTAGGGATTTTTGGAGTCCAAGGGGGGACTACAGGCCCCATAATGAGAGTCACATAAGGAAGTGCATAAATTAGATGTATTTTTCCAAGACTAAGAAGCATGATGTTCATTGTAACATGGATGGTGACTCTTTTAACAAATACACATACATTCAAAGTAATGCAAGTGGAACAAAAGCAAAGATTATGCATTTGTTGCTATTATTGCAATGAGGAATGACACAATGCCAATATATGACACAATAGGATTAAAGTTGACATTAGAGAAATTTTGTGGTCTAAAATGAGCCTCCTAATGAATATTATAAAATAACAGTGGAAATAATAAAATAAGATTAGATTACATCATCAAATTTTAGACGGAAAAAAAGAAGAAGAAAAAACTAATTTTTTATCTCGTATTTTCAACTTATCTCCCTACAGTTTTACTCGAATTTTGAGTGGGGACACTTGTTGGATGCATAATTTAATTCCTCATACAATCTTTATCCATGTTGCATACTTTCGATGGACCCTGCTACATGAAAAATCAGAAACACATGAAAAAACGTAATTGCAATCACGTTTTTCATTTAGCAAGGTTCATTGAAAGTATGCAACATGGGTACTCCTTGGATGAAAAATTCAATTTTGCGTCCAACAAGTGCTCTCGCTCGTGATTTGAGTAAAACCATAGGGAGATTAGTTGAAAAAATAGTTTTTATTTTTATTTTTATTTATTTATTTTTTACTCCAAAAATGGTGAATCATCCCCCACAGTTGACATCATCATCTTGAATCCTATTGGTTATTATAAAGTTGATTTTGGTTGTCCATTTTTGTTTTGAGGCCCATTTTAGACCTCAAATTTTCTTTAATGCAAGAATAAAGATGATAAAGCTCAAATATTACAAGAGAAAAAGAGATAAAAGAGCTTTTTGATAGCTTTTCAAAGCATTTATTAGCTTTTCTTATATAGAAATTGAATAAGGTGCATCAATTCTTCAAGTACACAATGATTTTCCTAATCAACATGATGAAAATGTAGAAGATAAAATAGTTGTTGAAAATACACATACTGAGAATGATGCCATTGATGGGTTTACACCATATGGATATGGTTTAATAAACATATAAGCAATAAGTACGTTTTTTCATGGTACAATATAATAGGTCTAAGGCCCAATTATATAATGGAATACATAAGTAGTAATGACCTTTTTGTTATGATTTTGAACTTAGAAAACAAAAATTGCACTATGTCATGATATACAGAATAATTTCAGCAACATTATTTAGATGCCTTATGTCATGCTTTGAAAGGGAAAACATATACATAAGTATTTAGTGCAATGAAAAAACCAAATGCATGACTACTAAAATTGGTGTTTCACTTCTATCTTTAGGAGATGCATTGATTCCAGCCCTTCGTTCAGGTCTTTGTGTAGCTATGAATGTTCATGATAGACATTTTAAAGATATATACTTTCTTGTTGATATATGAATGAGGGTACCTTAAAATAAGCATTGTAACAGACTGTTATGTGCCTCAAAAATCAGTGTATCAGGCATATTTCCTATCTAAATGGCGTCCTTGTTATTTTTAAAGAAGCACATAGAATTCAGAGTAAAGGGAGGATATACATGATCTTTTAGAGTGGAAGGTCCATGTTTCAAAGGTAAAGGTATTCCTACAACCACTCACATATGTGGCGACATCTCCAACAAACTGAAGTACAAAAAATAGGACAAGAGGGCATGCATATTGTGAATTTTTGTGTATATAGAGTCTACTTTTTGGTGGTAAAAATAATCCAACTATGCCATCTTGTATGTGCCTACAAAAAATAAATTGGAGTTGGATTTGGCTGACCTAAACTTGTTTTAAATGTTGATAGCATGAAGATACATCAAGATGACTTGTATAAGGTCTAAGGCCGGCCCAAACTACAATTGTAGGATGATTTCAAATTATTGTTGTTGGGGTACATTACACTCAAGAGTTCATTAGGGCCTCACTTAATCCATAATCTAACTCTCTTTTGTACATTATTAGGGGCACATATGACCACTTTTAATTCACTACTAGGCCTATGATGGGCCTTCAAATTAGATATAATTTAAGGCCCATCTGACCATCCTTCAACACATTTAACCTCTCTCTTTGCATTTGATGACATGTTTTTGAGCTATAATGTGCTCATTAGGAAGATTTAGAGATATTTGCATATTATGTGCCTAATATTATTTGTTGAGATTGCAACAAGATGATGAGCTTAGTGAAAAGAGTTGCCTTCACTAAGTGGGCCTGCAGGCTATTTTTGGCGCAAGTCTATTTTTAGACTATGTCTATTTTTAGACATGTCGATCATATTCTATGAGTTGTAGGATGCTATTTGTGGATGGTTGGTCAAGTTGGAAAAATAGATCGACTTCTATTTTTAGACATATTGGGCGGAATCTATTTTTATATTGCCAGTCTAAAAATAGATATGTCGAATATTATTAGCTCTTAATAATATTTGGACTATAAACATTAACTTATTCTCTTGGAGCACTTCAGTTAAGTGCACAGATGTGGCACAGGAGCTGACAGAAGGAATTATGCTATTCTTGAGGGTTAAGTGGAGCTATTGCATGGAGACTTCAGTTAGAACTCATGTGACAGAGTTTGGTGGAGTTATTGAGGTAGTTGGTGGAGTTGTGTTCAGTTTAACTCGGTTAGACACAGTTGAGCTAGTTGTATCTAGTCTAACTGATTGATACACTAGTGAGAGTGGTGTGAATTAATTATTAATTAATTCACTAAATATTAACTCATTAATCAACTGAAGCATACATCAGTTAACTACAGTGCATGGACAGTTTCAGTGGAGACCAGTGGAGAGATAGGTGAAAGGGCAAGTTGACTATCAGTTGTGACTATAGTGATGCATTGATTGCATCCAACACAGAGTAGAGATGCCAATGAGGATTGCGTGAGCAAGGCTGGACCAATTCAAGTTCATTCAGAGCCATTCTTCAGCAGGGATTGCGCAGTAGAGGAAGGCTAGCAGGTGGCAAAGATCGGTGCATGGATTTGCTAGATCGGGCCTGATTAGTGTGTAGCGATTGTATTATACTAAGAGCTTGATATGATCAACTTTGTATGAGGATTGTTACATGATCTCTATGACATATATTATATACAGATAGTTGGGGTTTTTAGCTTCAGGCTTTCCCGTTAAAACACTGTGTTCATATGTGTGAATTTTTATGGTTTCAATGTGTGCATGCAATTGATTTAATTTCCGCATATGATGATCAATAGTAGAAGAGATTATGTATTGTGCATGAAGTCAAATAGTGTGTGATCAGGAGAATCTTGGATGTATAACGCATTATTTATATAATTTCTACATGGTATCAGAGCTATATTGATCATTGGAGCAATTGCAAATCATTGAAGCGGTTGAGTTTTGTGCTGGTGGAATTTGAATTTGTAGCAGTGTTTTCTTGGTGTCGAAGTTGAGATGTCTTTCAACGGATTGCGATTGGAGTATGCCCTTGAGGGAAACTCGAATTATATTGCATGGAAGGACAAGATGGAGGCTGTGCTGGAGGATAATGGGTTGAAGGAGTTCATAAATGCAGAAATTCCAAAACCTGCTTCTAGCGATGCTGCCGCACTTGATGCATGGCAAAAGAAGACAACAAAATGTCGAAGGATTTTGTTGGAAGGTGTGAAGGATCACATAGTGTCCATCCTTCATGGTAAAGCTTCTCCATTCTTGATGTGGAAAGCTTTGACAGACTTGTTCCAAAGCAAGAGCG
This sequence comes from Pinus albicaulis, assembly GCA_034641835.2. Lineage (NCBI taxonomy): Eukaryota > Viridiplantae > Streptophyta > Pinopsida > Pinales > Pinaceae > Pinus > Pinus albicaulis. Next base: position 926,988,643 of record CM076573.1, read on the forward strand.
ACCAGAGGAAGTTGGCGCTCAAAGATAAACTCAGGAAAATAAAAATGGAGAAGGGTGAAGTATACCCAAGTACCTCACGAAGTTTGTCTAGTGCAGGGATGAGCTGGGAAGTGTGGGGGTTATTGTAGATGAAGAGGAATTGGTGAGCTTGGCTCTCCTTGGGCTTCCGAAGAGTTGGCATTCCTATGAGGACTCTATCAATGGTCGGGAGAAACTGCCGGGATGGGAGCGACTTTGGTCGGATCTTGTGCAGGAGGAGATAAGGCGAAGTACCAGGGATGGATCTTCATCAAAGAATGAAGATGAATAAAATTGTGCAATGGCGCAAAGCAAGGAAAAGTTAGGGAAAGAAAAATCCTTCTCAATCCGGTGCAAAAGGCAAGAAGCAGGACATGTCCAAGGTGAAGCGCTTTCACTGTCACCAACATGGACATTACGCCACAAATTGTCCACAGAAGAAGAAAAATAAGCAGGCTGCTCGGACTGCAGCTAGAGAGGCCTTAGCCTTGCAGTTTGAGCTATATTTTTTTCTGATCGCATGCTTGGTCTCAAGTATGACGGGATCGGTGTGGTTTCTTGATAGTGGTGCATCTTTTCACATGACAGGAGATCGAGATTTGTTTACTGATCTGGATGAGAAAGATCTTGGAGTGCACATCGATATGGTCGATGATGGTAGATACGGTCTTGGCCAGTATCGGGACCATTTCCTTTGAGAGGGAGTCTTGAAAACCTTTTATCTTGAAGGATGTCGTGCATGTTCCAGGATTGAAGAAGAATCTGATCTATGTGGCGATGTTGGAAGACAAGGGATATGATGTTGTTTTTAGCGAGGGAAAGGATTTCCTGCGCAGTAAAACAACTAGTGAAACCTAGAGGATAGGGGTTCGAGTTAAGAACCTTTATCAATTGCAAGTAGATGGTTGCGCACCAATAGTAGGCAAAGCAGAAGGAGTGGTGAGCCGGGATGAGGGCGTATTGTGGCATAGGAGATTGGGCCATCTTCACCATGGCGCTTTGAAAATTTTGCAACAGATTTATACTGGGCTTCCCAAAGGTACACTTGCGCAGTCATATCATTGCAAGGGATGTACTTTTGGAAAATTTGTGAAGACCACTTTTCATGAGAAGGATAGTCGCGCCACGACGATCCTTGAGAGAATTCACACAGACGTGTGTGGACCTTTCTCAATAGCTTCAACAGCAAAGCACAGGTATTATGTTATATTTGTTGATGACTTTTCTCGTACGTGCTGGATCTTCTTCATGCAGAAGAAGAGAGAGATATTCTCTAAGTTCTGTGAGTTTAAGGCACTGGTGGAGAAAGAGTCGGGGAAGCAGGTGAAGGCTCTTAGAAGCGATAATGGTGGTGAATTCATCTTTGGCGAATTCAAAGACTTTTTCAGCGCAGAAGGAATTGGAAGAGAGCTCATAGCGCGTCATAACCCACAGCAGAATGGGGTTGCAGAGCGAAAGAACAGAACGATCGTGGGTGCTACACGGGTGATGTTGCATGATCAGGGCCTTCTCATACACTTGTGGGCCGAAGCTTGCAACACTGTGGTTTATGTGCAAAACCGTTGTGCTCATAGAGTACTTAGCATGAGTACACCCGAAGAGGCGTTTTCTGGTAAGAAGCCTGATATTTCTCATTTGAAGATTTTTGGCTCACCTGTTTACATTCATGTGACGAAGGATGCCAGGAAGAAGTTGGAGCCGACCACAGAGGTTGGGATATTTTTTGGGTACATAGAAACATCCCACAACTATCATGTATTTGCCGGACGGTCGGAAGGCTTGTTGTGCGACGGAGGATATCAAATTTCATCGGGAGAAAGCCATATGTTCGCTTGAGAGAGCTACACTTGCATGCGGATAAGGAAGCTCTTAGTTATTGGGGATGAGCCCTCGAGGATGTGGATCAGCCACAAGAGGAGGTTCATGGAGTGGAAGAAACCACTCATGCAGCGCCAACCATCAGAGGGCGGAAGCACACTACAAAAGCTGAGCGACTGAATCTTGATGCAGAGAATATTGTAGGAGCACCTACATCACAACGCAGACAGAGATAGTCACCTGACCGATATACTGGATACATGGCTCTGATGAGCAAGTGTATCGTGACAGAACCATCTTCTTTCGAGAAAGCTATGGAGGACCCTACATGGGTAGATGCCATGGTGGAAGAGTATGATTCAATTGTCAGAAACAGTGCATGGGATATTGTCCCAAGGCCAGAAGGGAAATCAGTGGTAGGTTCGATATGGATCTACAAAGTGAAGCAATCAGCTGACGTGAGTGTCGAGAAGTACAAGGCAAGATTTGTTGCCCGGGGCTTCTCACAGATTGAGGGGATCGACTATGAGGAAACCTTTGCACCTGTCGCAAGGTATTCTTCCATACGGAGTATCCTAGCTCTCTCAGCGCAAATGGGGTGGCACATTCATCAGATGGATGTGAAGACTGCATTTCTCAATGGAGTCATTGAGGAGGATGTGTACATAGAGCAGCCCGAAGGTTTCGAGATCTTCAGCAGTGAGTCTCATGTGTGCAAGCTCAAAAGAGCGTTGTATGGGTTGAAACACGCACCTCGTGCTTGGTACACATGGATAGACAATTATTTCACCGGTCTTGGATTCACCAAGAGTGAGGCGAATCTAAACCTATACCAGATTGTGGTGGAGGGTAAGTTTCTGATCATTGTACTTTATGTAGATGATTTGATTTTGACGGGTGATGAACAGTTGATACTCTCATGCAAGGCTGATCTTGCAAAAGAGTTTGAGATGAAGGACCTGGGCCTCCTTCATTATTTCCTGGGATTGGAAATTTGGCAGCGCAGTGATGGACTATTTGTGTCTCAAGGCAAATATGCTCGGGAGATACTGGAGAAGTTCAACATGCAAAGCTGCAAGCCTATCGATACTCCTCTTCCTGGTGGTTGGAGGAAAGAGGATGCTACATCGGTAGGGGTAGTGGATGCCACTGTTTACCGACAGTTGGTTGGTTTGCTCATGTATCTAGTCAATATAAGATAGGACATATGCTATGCTGTTAACCAGCTTTCACAAGCTATGGTTAAGCCTACCAAGCTCTTTTGGAAGGCAGGGAAGCATGTATTGAGATATCTCAGAGGCACATCGGGATATGGATTGTGGTACAAACAGTCAGATGAGGTAAAGCTGCATGGCTTCACGGATGCAGATTGGGCAGGGAGCCCAACGGACAGAAAGAGCACATCTGGAGGGATTTTCAGTATCGGGTCTACAATAGTTTCTTGGTATAGCAGGAAACAGAGATCTGTGGCACTCATTTCAGTAGAGGTCGAGTACATGGCAGCAAGTTTGGCTGCATGCAAGGCTATATGGATGAGGAAGATCCTGGTCGGATTGTTCGGTTCACACTTAGATCCTACTGTGATATATTGTGATAATCAGAGTTGCATCAAACTCTCGGTTAATCCAGTATTTCATGATAGATCTAAACATATTGACATCTGGTACCATCATATCAGAGATTGTGTGTAGCGGAAGATCATGTTACTATCATACATTCCTACGGAGGATCAGGATGCTGATATTCTGACGAAGGCACTCACCAGGATCAAATTCGAATACCATAGAGACAGGATCGGGGTGGCAAATAATGTCTATCTTGTTGAGAAGGAGTGTTGAGATAGCAACAAGATGATGAGCTTAGTGAAAAGAGTTGCCTTCATTAAGTGGGCCCGCAGGCTATTTTTGGCGCAAGTCTATTTTTAGACTATGTCTATTTTTAGACATGTCGATCATATTCTATGAGTTGCAGGATGCTATTTGTGGATGGTTGGTCAAGTTGGAAAAATAGATGGACTTCTATTTTTAGACATATTGGGCGGAATCTATTTTTAGATTGCTAGTCTAAAAATAGATATGTCGAGAATTATTAGCTCTTAATAATATTTGGACTATAAACATTAACTTATTCTCTTGGAGCACTTCAGTTAAGTGCATAGATGTGGCACAGGAGCTGACAGAAGGAATTACGCTATTCCTGAGGGTTAAGTGGAGCTATTGCATGGAGGACTTCAGTTAGAACTCATGTGACAGAGTTTGGTGGAGTTGTAGAAGTAGTTGGTGGAGTTGTGTTCAGTTTAACTCAGTTAGACACAAATGAGCTAGTTGTATCTAGTCTAACTGATTGATACACTAGTGAGAGTGGTGTGAATTAATTAATAATTAATTCACTAATTATTAACTCATTAATCAACTGAACAATACATCAGTTAACTACAGTGCATGGACAGTTTCAGTGGAGACCAGTGGAGAGATAGGTGAAAGGGAAAGTTGACTATCAGTTGTGACTATAGTGATGCATTGATTGCATCCAACACAGAGTAGAGTTACCAATGAGGATTGCGTGAGCAAGGCTGGACCAATTCGAGTTCATTCATAGCCATTCTTCAGCAGGGATTGCGCAGTAGAGGCAGGCTAGGAGGTGGCAGAGATCGGTGCATGGATTTGCTAGATCGGGCCTGATTAGTGTGTAGCGATTGTATTGTACTGAGATCTTGTGAGAAGCTTTGTATGAGGATTGTTACATGAACTCTATGACATATATTATATACAGATAGTTGGGGTTTTTAGCTTCAGGCTTTCCCATTAAAACATTGTGTTCATATGTGTGAATTTTTATGTTTCAATGTGTGCATGCAATTGATTTAATTTCCACATATGATGATCAATAGTATAAGAGATTCCGTATTGTGCATGAAGTCAAATAGTGTGTGATCAGGAGAATATTGGATGTATAACGCATTAGTTATATAATTTCTACATTATTTATTTTTGTAGAATATTTGGTGAATTTTGAATGAGATAATATAGGGAATTTCTCCCTGCTACAGGATGGACCAAAATTGGATTATAAATGAAAATGATATTATGAAATTATTGAACAAATTTGGAGCTCCAGTGATTGAGAAAATCTAGGAATGTGATTCCTATTTTTGGGAAGCAGGTCCACTTTTTGAGGGGTTTTGGAGGGGAAAGTTGTCTCCTTTGAAGGAGCATGTTTCCCTATCAATTCTTATGAGTACCAATTCAAATTTTCCTCTAGGGCATGTATTTTTTAGTCTTATTGTAAATAAAACTTGTTATATATCATCCTTACTCCCATTTCTAGCAGGGATGTACTTGGATTGATTGAAATACTGAAGTTTGGTGTCTTTTTAAGCTTATAAGGCTTTGTTTCCTTCATAGGACTATGAGTATCTTTGGGCTTGGCCATCCCAGAAGCCTCAGAGCCCTATTGTACAATTTATTTATCTTCTTTGAATGTTTTGTTCACTTGCATTTCTTATTCTTGCATTTCCCATTTTTGCACTTAATATTCATGCTTCATTTGTTGTAGGTTAGATTGGTTAAATGATTGAAATAAATGGTTTTGAAGTTCATTTTTACATTTAAAAGTATGATATATCCTTAGAAAAACTTTTCAAAGTCATGTTCATCATTGATCTACTAGGATTAATTTACTATTTCACAATTTTGAAATTTCTCGAAATATCTTGTAGCAAAATAGTAGTACTTTTCTGCTAAATTTTACCACTTGTTAATGAGCTCATTTAAAGTTGATTCCACTTGGATTGAAGCCTGAAAATACCCAAATTAAAAAAAAAATTTACACCACAACATTTTCACTTGATTAGCGTAGGAATTTGGGTACTTAGATCAGCTTACTAGTTCATTGCTTTGAAATTTCTGGTTTTTAGTAGTAATTTTATGCAGAAATTTATCATGTGTTAACGAAACTCTTTTGAGTTTATTCCACTTGGATTGAGTCCTAATAGCATTATTGTTAATAAAAAATATTACCACATAGCATTTTAATTTGATCTGGTTAGGCATTTGGTAAGTTAACTAGCTCACAGATTCTGGAATTTCTAGCTTTTAGAGTAGTAATTTTTTGTTAATCTTTAGCACATGTTAACAAGGGTATTTTTGAGTGATTCTGTTTGTCTTGGAGTTATAGAAAATCCTACTTAATAAAAAAAATTACCTCATATCATTTTCGTTTGATTTTTTTTGGCCTTTGGCAAGTTAACTCGAGAAACAGAAGTCTTGAGCAGTCTTATAACAATCTCATATCAGTCCTGTTGCAGTTTGTTTCCAAGATCTTTCTTCCCCAAATTCACTCAAAATTCATGGTAGAAGTATATTTATAGCCTATGAATGATCTGAGACCACTTTGGTTGAGTTTAGGCTTGATTAATTCACCATTTAGCTTATAATTCACTTGCTTCTTGAATGCTAATTTTTGTAATTACTCTAGATTCGCTTTCCGCAATTTACTTTACATAAAGTGTGATTTCCTTCTTGCAAGAGTTTCTAGTACTTTCCTTATGATAAAAATAGAACAGATTTCCTTTAATCTCATTTCCTTTCTAGAAAGATAGAGTATATTTGGTTGGTTGTCATTTTTCTTTACGTTTTTGCAAATTAAATAGATTTCCTTTCTGTCATTTACTTTCCAGTAAAAGTAGAATAGGTTTTCTTATTTTTATTTAGCTTTTTCAACTTAGTATTAGTAGCCAACGTAGATATTTTCTCATTTGAATTTGTTTCATTGCCTTATATTACCTACATCAAATAAAGTCATACTAAGAAGAGGAAGATGTCTGCTACACATATAGTGTCGGCCCCTCTTAAGTTTGTACGAACCCCAGGTTGATAATTTAAGTTTGTGGCCTAGGGAGTTGCAACATTCTTGTTGCAATACTGGGGCTCATTAATTTTGGCATACTTGCTGGGGAGGGTGTCAAAGGCAAGCACTCTCTTTTCTTGGAATGATTCCTTCTTTATTTTCTGCATTCATATTTTCTGTAAAAACAAAAAAATTGCATTAGGCATATTTCATTCAAGTTTTATATATATATATATATATATATATATATATATATATATATATATATATATATATATATAACACAAACCCCCCACCATCCCCATTTTCAACTAGAAGAATAAGATCTGGCAGAGAAGTTAGAAGGAGGCACATAGGATCTCTACTCTGTCAACTAGTATCAACAAGTATCTTATCCTCCCCAACCTTTTCAACCATATCAGGTGTCTTACGTCATTCCTTCTTTTCATCCATATCAACACAAACCTCCTCAGTAGGGTGATCCATATGTTCCTCAATATGGCATGGTATTATCCCCCCCGTCTTTCCATTCCTCCTTTACATCCATATAGACACCAACCTCCTTAGTGGGGTGATCCATATTTCCCTCAATATATTCAATTCCCATGTTCACATTGGCCTCCTCAATGGGGCGATCCATCTTTACCTGAATATCCTTAGTATCCTACACTCCAATCTCAAAAAACATACGATCCAACTCCTACAAATCCATCTCAAAGACCCACTCCCTCAAATAATTTCACAATCGCTTCCCAAACCTAACAATAAAATGCCTCAACCCCCTTACGATGTTGAGATGAAAATTCTAAAAAATCTCCTCTTGATCTAAATGATATTCATCTTATATCAAGAAGAATATTTCAAAAATAATATTCCTCTACTTTCGTTAAATAAAAGCATCAAAAAGAAGGATATCCATATGAGAATAAGGATTCATAGACCACCTTTGATGAAGAGCAGCCATTAGAACCTCAGATCGAGAAATTTATATTATGCCTTCAGGAGATTAACCAAAAAATAGTAGAAGATTTGAATGACACAGAAAAGGAGACATGAATATTGATCTAGATGAGAAATGGAATCAAAACAATATTGATATTTAGTACCAGAAAATCAATAATATGGAGTCACTCTCTT